>CM065704.1:36782186-36787186 GCA_017654935.2 Phymorhynchus buccinoides
CTCTCTCTCTCTCTCTCTCTCTCTCTCTCCCACTCTCTCTCTCTCTCTTGGAATTCTGTTTCTTTTCTTTATGAATAATATTAAGTCCTATGTTCTTAGTATCTTGGATGTATTTATTTTAGTTCATGATTATGTAATTCGCGCGTGCTGATGTGTAGGCCTATATTAACGTGTATTTGCGAACGTGATTGTACGCGCGCGTGTGTGTATGAGCGAGTGCTGTGTGTGTGTGTATGTGTGTGTGTGTGTGCGTGTGTGCGTGTGCGTTGTCATTACATAGGCGTGTGTGTTTGCGCGTGTGTGCTTGTGTGCGTGCATGCGTGCGTGCATACGTGCGTAGGCAATCTGAGTGTGCCATTGCGTGTATGTGCTTTTTCACATTAAAAAAATTAAGACAGGGCAAGGATCTTGAAAACGATATTTTTATTTCATGTGTTACTTTCTCTGCCGCTATTATTATCACTTTTCAGCAACAATTGTTGTTTTGTTTTCAACCCCCCATTGCACCAGCAACACAAAATAATATGGAGAACAGGGCCTGGCCTAAGTTTTTAAGGGGTGGGATCTAATTCATCGAAGGTGCGAAGCACCAAGACCCCTTAGGGGGGTCCGGGGGCATGCTCCCCCGGAAAACGTTTAAATCCGAGAAGCAAAATAGTGCAATCTGGGCATCAAATAAAGGACCAATGCCATTACTGTTCATACCCCTATTATTGAAACATTGAGTACCTATGAACTGGTGGTGCTGGTGAGTGCTGGGGATAGCCTGCGAGGAAATGTAGCTGCCGCTCGGCGACATGAATGGGTTGGGTGGGTTTTTTAGGAAAAGGGGTGGGGGCTGCATCCCCCTAAGCCCCCCCCCCCCCCCCCCCCCCCCCCCCCGTAGGTCCGGCCCTTGAGAAACAGACAAGAAGGATCCCCCAAAACAAATAACAACAACAAAATCCCACGACGAACATCATTGCACAACTACAAAGCGAAAACATAACTGATGCACCTACACATAGGTTTATGCATATGTAGTAAATTTATACATTGCAACAACAAAAATAAAAAATAATAAAGCATAATCATTATTTGTTGTGAAGAGAAAACTATGTCAATATTAATACTGAACATTAGTATGTGCATTTCATCAATTCACAAGATCTAGCGCTAAACTAGTCAACAGGAAGGAACCAGGAGCACTAAAAAAAGTTAAGAGCAAATGAAAAATGAGATATCACAAGACGAATTTCATCTGTTACTGTTTTATTTATTCATTTATTCATTTATTATTGATTGATTTATTAATTATTGATTGATTTCTTAATAATTGATTTCTTTATTATTGATTTTATAATTGAATAGATTATGCATCTGTATCGTTAAAAATTCGGGACTGTCCTGGAGTTGCACTGCCTCCGGCATTGCCTCCAGGATCGTTCCCACCATCTTTATATCTACTAATGTCCCATATGTGTCTGTTTCAGACCGGAGGACGTTAAACGGATTTTCATTCATTATTATTGATTGATTGATGTATGTATTTATTTATTTGGTTATTTACATTCATTCGTTTTAGCGCCAGAAGGATATGTGAACGTCATTTGTCAGTAACTTTTGTATCACTTATCTTTCGTCTGTTTATCGAGAAATATTACACCCCCTCCAAAAAAAATAATCTTTGTAATGGTATTCCACAAACATTTAAAAAAACTTAAAGACCCACCACGTCGCATGTTAAAATCACGGTTTTCACGTGTTTTCCCTCTTATCTTAACAAATCTTCCTAGCATAAGAGGGAATGTGACACGTGACGTGGGGGGTCTTTAAAGGCCAAAGCAAAGGAGCAGTTTTTTACACCTTAAATTTTGATTGACTGGAGAAGAAGAAAAAAAACATACATCGATGCAATGTTCAAATAACACGAAAGGAAAGGAATCTTAAAAGAACGAAAGTTGCAGCAGCAGCAGCAGCAGCAGCAACAGCAACCGCAACATACGGACTAGCTAACAGCATGCATTACAATATTCACACCTACACATTATTTAAATACATTGATAACCAATCGATTTATGGGTTAATTGATCGATTGATAAATAAATAAATAAATAAATAAATAAATAAAAAAAATAAAAAAAATAATCAATAATAAATAAATGAAATCATAAAATAATAAATACAATAATAAATAAATAAATCAAATAATAAATAAATAAGTAAAAAAAGAAAAGAAAAGAAAAATTAAAAATAAATTTCATTAAATTAATAAATTATTACGTTAAAATTCATCAGAGAATAACAAGGGAAGGGAAGGGGAGGGGAGGGGAGGGGGGAGGAAAACAAGATGGCAGAGCAAAATAAACTGCACCCCCGGGTCCGAAAGCACGGTTCAAAACAAAAGCAAAAATAACAACAATATTGATATTATATAAATTGAAAACAAAAAGAAAACAAAATCGATTTTTTTTTTACTCACAGACTTTCACGAAGGAAGCCCAGTGATAAAAGTCAAGGAATATCATTTATGACTTGGATAATGGTGCTTTTTGCGCTAAAAACAAACAAACAAAAAAAGTTCCCTGTATGGATATCGCAATTAGCGCCAATACCGAGTCATTTCCTTTTTTTTAACAGCAAAAATTCCTAGACACTTTTTTACCATGCCAACTTTGGCTCAAACTATCATCCGTATTATCGGTGTTTATTGCGGTAATATCATTATAAACTGATTCTTCATTGGGATTATGCTGATATGGCTTGCCACGTGCCAACGCTGACGTCACGATCCGCAGCAGCTAGAGAGCTAGAGTAGATAGGTACTAAAGGAACAATTACACCAAGTTTCCTTAAGATATGTTCAGTAGTTTAGGCGCTGTGAAGCGGAAGAAATGTTTTTTTTGGCACAGGCATACACGCACTCAGACAGACAGAGAAGCGCACAGGCTCGCGTTCCCGTTCCAATGTACTCCTGTTCTTACAGAACTGGATACACAAGAACAGGAATAAGCTTTACCTACGTTGGGTTTGACTTGTATGGGGTGCCATTTGCCAAAATGATTCTATAGCTTAATTCTGTATATAGGAGTCCCCATAGACCTGGGCCTTTCGCTTTCGTTGGCTTGACTTGTATGGGGCGCCATTTGTCAAAATGATTCTATAGCTTAATTCTGTATATAGGAGTCCCCATAGACCTGGGCCTTTCGCTTTCGTTGGGTTGACTTGTATGGGGGGACATTTGTCAAAATGATTCTATAGCTTAATTCTGTATATAGGAGTCCCCATAGACCTGGGCCTTTCGCTTTCGTTGGGTTGACTTGTATGGGGGGACATTTGTCAAAATGATTCTATAGCATAATTCTGTATATAGGAGTCCCCATAGACCTGGGCCTTTCGCTTTCGTTGGCTTGACTTGTATGGGGAGACATTTGTCAAAATGATTCTATAGCATAATTCTGTATATAGGAGTCCCCATAGACTTGGGCCTTTCGCTTTCGTTGGGTTGACTTGTATGGGGAGCCATTTGTCAAAATGATTCTATAGCATAATTCTGTATATATGGTCCCCATAGACCTGAGCCTTTCGCTTTCGTTGGCTTGACTTGTATGGGGCGCCATTTGTCAAAATGATTCTATAGCTTAATTCTGTATATAGGAGTCCCCATAGACCAGAGCCTTTCGCTTTCGTTGGCTTGACTTGTATGGGGCGCCATTTGTCAAAATGATTCTATAGCTTAATTCTGTATATAGGAGTTTTCTCAAAAAATAGATCTGGGCCTTTCGCTTTCGTTGGCTTGACTTGTAACATTTGTCAAAATGATTCTATAGCTTAATTCTGTATATAGGAGTCCCCATAGACCTTGGGCCTTTCGCTTTCGTTGGCTTGACTTGTAAAACATACATTTGTCAAAATGATTCTATAGCTTAATTCTGTATATAGGAGTCCCCATAGACCTGGGCCTTTCGCTTTCGTTGGCTTGACTTGTATGGGGGGACATTTGTCAAAATGATTCTATAGCTTAATTCTGTATATAGGAGTCCCCATAGACCTGAGCCTTTCGCTTTCGTTGGCTTGACTTGTATGGGATTCTTGCCATTTGTCAAAATGATTCTATAGCTTAATTCTGTATATAGGAGTCCCCATAGACTTGGGCCTTTCGCTTTCGTTGGCTTGACTTGTATGGGGCGCCATTTGTCAAAATGATTCTATAGCTTAATTCTGTATATAGGAGTCCCCATAGACCTGGGCCTTTCGCTTTCGTTGGGTTGACTTGTATGGGGGGACATTTGTCAAAATGATTCTATAGCATAATTCTTTATATAGGAGTCCTTGGGCCTTTCGCTTTCGTTGGGTTGACTTGTGTTGGGAGACATTTGTCAACATGATTTTTATAGCATAATTCTGTATATAGGAGTTCCCATAGACTTGGGCCTTTCGCTTTCGTTGGGTTGACTTGTATGGGGAGCCATTTGTCAAAATGATTCTATGGCATAATTCTGTATAATGGTCGACATGCAGACTGAAGAGTCTTTCACGAGACGAAACAGCTGTCTTTGCATAGGCATTGTCTATATCCCCCATTGGGAGAAAAAGTAAATCAGCACATTATTTTCTTTTCAGAACACAAAACAAATCGTAAAGTTAAAGTTAAAGTAATTGAGTTTGTTTCTTATGTTCACAAAACATACATTGAATACCAAAACAGTTTTCTCAAAGCAAATTATATATATATACATAAGAGGAAAGTTTAATGGTGTTTTTGTTTTTTCTTCTTCAATTCTTGATCGTTTGCATAATTCTGTATATAGTCCCCATAGACTTGGGCCTTTCGCTTTCGTTGGCTTGACTTGTATGGGGCGCCATTTGTCATAGCATAATTCTGTATATAGGAGTCCCCATAGACTTGGGCCTTTCGCTTTCGTTGGGTTGACTTGTATGGGGAGACATTTGTCAAAATGATTTTCATAGCATAATTCTGTATATAGGAGTCCCCATAGACTTGGGCCTTTCGCTTTCTA
>CM065704.1:36809686-36877186 GCA_017654935.2 Phymorhynchus buccinoides
AAAGCACTGAGGTCTGTGGATTCCAAGCCATGTTGAGCTTTAGGGTCTGTGCACAGTAGATCCACAATCTGCAAGTCTGTAGAGTGGCACAGTGGTAGCGCGTTCGCCTCGTGTCAAGTAAACCTGAGTTCTAACCTGGTACAGGGGATTTTTTCTCTCACTTTGCACTAGGCCTTGCGGTTTGAATGTGGATGAGACGATAAACCGAGGTCCCGTGTGCTCATGCACTTAGCACACGTTAAACCTAGTGGCAACGAAAAAGTTGTCATTCGTTCAAAATGTACTCCCCTTCCTTCCTTCCTCATTAGTCACACAAAAATTGCATGCCAAAAAGAAAGAAAAAAAAATTGGGTGGCACGCCTCTGGCTGGAGCAACCCGAATTTAACAGAGACGCCTCTGTGACTATAATGTACCTAACCTAACCTAACCTAAGTTCCATACTGGACCCCATTCATTTCCCGTAAGAAATAAGCAGATGCGGAAGCTCATCCGCAAACCCATCCGCTTATTTCTTTGATTCTTCTTCGATCGCTCAGTTTCCTGTCAATCATGAGCGCAGATGCGTCATTTTGCCGTTATGTGCCTAACTCAGAAATAGGCCCAGCAAATCCGACTTCGGCTTGAGGAAATCTTTTTGAAAGTGTTTCTTGAAGAAAGGCAGGAGAATGGACCGGTAGGACAGAAAGATAGGAGATGACAGTAAGCAAAGGGGAAAGGCAGAGTCAAATAGTGACGGATTAGACGAAGTTACAAGCACAGAACTGCTAGAAAGTGGAACTATTTATACAAGAGATCCCCCGGTATCCCCACAGGGGGGATTTCTTATAAGTGAATGAGGTTTCTGTATGGAACTTGAGGATTGTGGATCCAATGTGCACATCCCCTAACTTTGATTCCAACTGGTATAATACTTTTAGTCTCGATTTCGAATCGGTGTTGCGCTTTTCTTGGCTTCTAATATTGAG
This sequence comes from Phymorhynchus buccinoides, assembly GCA_017654935.2. Taxonomy (NCBI): domain Eukaryota; kingdom Metazoa; phylum Mollusca; class Gastropoda; order Neogastropoda; family Raphitomidae; genus Phymorhynchus; species Phymorhynchus buccinoides. Next base: position 36,810,653 of record CM065704.1, read on the forward strand.
CTTTCCTTGGTTTCCAGTCAGTGTTGCACTTTTCGTGGTTTCCAGTTTTGCGCTTTTCTTGGTCTTCAGCATTGAGGTTGACTCTAAAGTTTAAGTAGCATTGCTCTTTTTTTGGTTTCCTTCCAATCAGTGTTGCACTTTTCGTGGTTTCCGGTGTTGAGCTTCACTTTTGGATTTCAGTGAAGTGTTTCCCATTTCTGTTTCTGGCTGAATACATCGCAGACGCCACTTCTAATGATAAATCTCGACGGAAGTAGGAGGGCGCATGTACCTAATAGAAAATATAGAATGAGAAAGACCTACTGCTTACTCTGGGTTGAGACCATTAAACCCCCCAGTTCAGCCGGGAAGGCCCAGGCCCCACTTCCAGAAGCAAGGAAAACAAATCCCCTAGTGGTCAGTGGTTGCAGGCTCAGATGGTGATCTGGGGTCAGCGCTGATGAAAATGCGCTGACGGAGCCTGCGGTGACAGTGGCCTCGCTCAGTTGCTTCCACTACCTACTCCATGGCAGTCCGGATGAAGAAGGGGCTATGATATTGCTCCGTTCTCTCGCCGAGGACACAATATCCTTGAGAGTGGTCTTTCTAAGAAGTTAATAGTTTTAAACCCCTCAAATCTGGTTGGCTTTATCCTGCGACGATTTGTGATGGCCGGCGTGAGGACTTTATCTGCTGGAAGAGCTGGGAGGAAGCCTTCAGCTAGCTATCTTATAAAGAGTCTGAGGCGTTGGTGCCTGCATATTTCCTCCAGGGGAGGCAGGTCTAGATTCTTGAGCATGCCACTTTCGCATCCCCGACTTCTGGAAGTCCATTTCTTTTTTCCAGTCGCCATTGCGCTTTTCGTGCCTTCCGGTGTTCAGCTTTACTTGGATTCCAAACTTTGTTGCCGTTTTCTTGGGTCCCATTCCCAGTCAGTTTTCGCACTTTTTGTGGCTTCCAGTATTGATATTTTTGTCTGTTTTCATTTGGGGAAAACCACACTCTGCATTCTTTTGTCTTCAGGGGAGGTCATTGTTTTTCATGGCTCTGTGACTTGCTTTGTACACAGGATTAGGATACCTGAGAAAAATGATTCTCAGGTTCACTAAAGTTTCAAAAAGAGGTGTACTTTTTGTGTTAAGCTGAATGTTGTACTATTAGGATATGTGAGCAATCTTTTCCAGTCTTTTTTACCCTTGAAACACTTAAGGACATCTGTTCTTTTGGGGGGACCCTACTAGTCTGTTCTTTTTGAGAATCCTTCTAAGTCTGTTCTTTTTGAGGACCATACTAGTTTCTTTTTGAGGACCCTTCATTCAAAGCCTGGTATCACTGTTTACTTCAACGATTCCCTTCATCCACTTCGCTATCAAATGGAGAACTGCGCTATGATGAAGTCATATAGCATGTTCAAGGCACTTGCACTTATATAAAAATAAAATACTGGGCTGTAAAACTGAAAAATCTTAAGATTAACAACTACTCCTGTAGTACTAGTAGTCCTTGGCCAGGCTTAAATCATCATTCCAGTTCTGAAGATGAAGTCAGCTGTTTTCTTCAGCACCTCTGTGGGACCCAAACATAAATGTAGCCAACAATTCATTGTCCATTGTTAGTCTGTTATTCACAATCATTGTTTTGGGGAGAAGTGTCTCAGAGGGGGTAGCATTTATAGGGGGTGGTTAGTTGGGGATGGGTATAGGGCACAGTCAACCTTCTCTTCTTCTTCTTCTTCGTTCGCTCAGACAGTTTCCTGTCACATGAGCGTAGATGCACCATGCTGCCGTTATGCGCCTAACAAATAGTTAGGCCCAGCACGTCCGTGTTGAAATAGTTAGGCCCAGCACGTCCGTGTTGCCAAAGGGCGATAATTTTATGTAGGTGGCGCTTGCAAGTGAGGCCCTCTGTTCACTTGACAGTGAGAGAGAGAGAGAGAGAGAGAGAGAGAGAGAGAGAGAGAGAGAGAGAGAGAGAGAGAGAGAGAGAGAGAGAGAGAGAGAGAGAGAGAGAGAGAGAGAGAGAGAGAAAAGTAGTGAGAGAGAAGGAGAGAGATTTGAGACAGAGAGAGAGAGGAGTTAGAGAGACCGATAGAAAGACAGAGAGAGAGAGAGAGAGAGAGAGAGAGAGAGAGAGAGAGAGAGAGAGAGAGAGAGAGAGGGGGGGGGAGAGAGAGACACAGAGAGAGGAGAGATTTGAGAGAGAGAGAGGAGAGAGAGAGAGAGAGAGAGACAGATAGAAGGAGGGAGAGAGAGAGACAGACAGACAGAGAGAGAGAAGGAGGGAGAGAGACACAGAGAGAGAGAGAGAGAAGGAGGGAGAGAAGGAGGGCGAGAGAGAGAAGGAGATAGAGACACACAGAGAGAGAAGGATGGAGAGAGAGAGATAGAGAAGGAGGGAGAGAGGGAGAGCGAGCGAGAGAGAGAGAGAGAGAGAGAGAGATGAACCACAGAGAGAGAGAGAGAGTAGACCTAGCAACAATGGATGCCTAGGCCGTGCGGGCTTTAGGGCCCAAGTGCAAGCGCCACCTAGTGACGAATCAGGGGAAGATAATTTTCAGCATAAAGCCTCATTATTAAGTGCATGTTGATGTGCTACTGTTTGATGTTATACATTGTGACAAATGCACCATATAGTTCTTTTGGTGATGCTCTTTTTTATATTTGTTCTAATGATGAAATATAGGAGTTTGATTTCTAATCACATTTTTTTTCTATAGCTAAACATAAATGGTTAAATTGGCAGTTGAGATGTTTCTTGGTGTCGCCGTCTCACTACAATTTATTGGACTATGTGTTGGTTATTAATGTTCTTGAATTTTTCAATGTTTTCGAGCTGAATAGTTTGGGGTGAAATACTAAGAGAAGAAGACATTACAGCACAAAATGTGCCACGTGGGGTTTAAATGTCGCTGAGCGGCAGACATGTCTCTGTGTTAAGGGTGTGCACCCCACTGTTTAAGGGTGTACACCCCGGTAAAGGATGTGCACTCTGGTAAAGGATCTGGTAAAGGGTGTGTAGACCTGTGCATCACTCAAAGGAGGGCATGGGGCCATCCACGTGGGTTTTAAATGTCGCTGAGCAGCAGACATGTCTCAGTGTTAGGTGTGAGGGGCAGGGGAGGTAAAGGGCGGGGCAGGTAACTGGCAAAGAACATATCTGCCGCTCGGCAATGTCCTTGTTTATATTTAAGTTATTGCAGCAAGGTTTTTGTCTCTTTTACATATCTATACACCTACACTGTGAATGCACTCATGCCTGCACCCATATACACTATGCACTAAACGGTATGAATGAGTCCGTACACCATACACTGTGAATGCACTCATGCTTGCACCCATACACTATGCACTAAACGGTATGAATGAGTCCGTACACCATACACTGTGAATGCACTCATGCCTGCACCCATACACTATGCACTAAACGGTATGAATGAGTCCGTACACCATACACTGTGAATGCACTCATGCCTGCACCCATACACTATGCACTAAACGGTATGAATGAGTCCGTACACCTACACTGTGAATGCACTCATGCCTGCACCCATACACTATGCACTAAACGGTATGAATGAGTCCGTACACCATACACTAGGTCATACACAAACCATGGCATTTTTGTATCAGTATATTATTTATTAATGTTCATTTTTATTGTCCAGTCTAATAGATCACACACACATAATTATGAGAGAAAGAGTGATTAAAAGTTGACAAAAAAATACAGGACTGCTTAAAATAAATAAAGAAAAACAGATAAGAAATGTGAAAAGAAGAAGAAAAAACTGAGGGGTGTGGAGAGTTAAAAAGAAATGTCATCAGAATCATGTGTCACAGTTGGACGTGTAAATCGACCGCTTTAGTATTAATAGTGTGGCCAATTCCATCAGCCATACTTCTAAACAAATGTTCAATCAATACTGATCGCTTCTCGGCCTTTTGGCTAAGACAGTGATTCAGGAACATAAATTTTTGTTTACACCGTGGTTGGTTTGTTCAGCCCGTCGTACATGGCGAAAGCCGATACGCGACGTTAAACTGAACTTCCATCCATCAGCCATGACAAATAATTTTTTGAGTAAATAAAAAAAACACAAAGAGAGGGGGGAAAAAGAATATTCTTATTTCAAAAAACACTGTTAGGAATCCAGGTTCTCATTCTCAGCACTTTTGGAACATTTTTAAGGTGATGATGTCTGTGACTTGACAGGGCACATCTTACGTTAGAATGAAACTTTAGAACGTTTTAAAATCATGATGTATGTGTCGATAATTTAAAGGGCACTTAACGTTTTCGAATGCAATTGTTGGAATTACGAAGAAGAAAAATCCTGTTTGTGATTTGGTTTAATCATTTTTATTGTCTTTACGTAACAAACATACAAAGCAACAAAACTGAAGCAACAACAAGCTAGGCTTATGGCGTGCTCAGTATAAGAAAAAGTGCATATCAGACAATACATCGCCGTCTGCATGCAAAAGAGACGTAACTCAAAATTGGTCATCTTCGATGTGTTGGACTTACCAGTTGATCTAGACAAGCTGCATCATCTAACAAAGCTGTAAAACAACAATTTGCAAAGATAAAACACTGATAGTGACGCTAAAGGAACAAAAAATGACGTTATGTGGCCTGAAATGACCAAAATATTGAGTTTTCCATTCCTCATGTGAAGTGACGTCATTCGACTTACGTCTGTATTGCATGCGGGCGGCAATATAATTGGCGAATTTAAATCAATTTGACTTGCCTGGGCAAATGGTTGTTAGAATCACCGTCTGAATGGAGTTTTGGAACTTGTAAATGATCATAACTGTGATTTGAAAGGATCTTTTATATTGTTGTAATATTTTGTCTGTGATTTGAAAGGATCTTTCAGATCATTATATCTGTGATTTGGGTGTCCTCAATTCCTCACGATAGGAGTCTTGGAACTTTCAACAGTGATGTAAGCCTGTCGTTTCCGACTATGACTACCAGATAGCAGAGTGCAGTGGGACAGTGGACTGGGCTAAAATTTGTTTATAGTGAAGAAATCTTGCCCAGGGTACATCCCCAGGTAAAGGTCAAGATGTGCCCCCCCCCCCCCCCCCCCCCCCCCCCTGTATTTCTCGTTAATTCCATTTTCCCGTTTTTGCCTTACCAAACATAAAGCTGTAAAAACTTTTTAGCTAATAACCTTTTTGGAATACTAACCCTATCCCTAACCCTAGGCCATTATCTAATAGGAAGCTATGTATTGCCGTACACAACGCCATTTGTCACAGTCATGGTTCATTGCGTTTTCCCATCTTATAGGGAGGGGGGGTAGGGTTAGGGATAGGGTTAGTATTCCAAAAAGAAATTAGCTAAAAAGGTTAATAAAATACAGCTTTATGTTTGGTAAGAAAGGCAAAAACGGAAAATTGCTATTAACCGAGCAATGCAGGGGGGGTGGCACATCTTTACCTTTACCCATCCCCACTCTCTCGGCCCTTTAGATGCAGCTCTAGAGCCAGTGCAAAATTAATGCCCCTGTTATGATAAATAAGTACCTGTCATTAAATATCTACCTCTCGCATGAGAACTGTACCCATCTAACCCTATCCCTAACCCTAACCCTATCCCTAACCACGGAAAGAACCAAAAAATAGAGCAGGAGGGTGTAAATCTACATATTTGCCGATAAATCGATGTACAAGTCCATAAATCCATAATCCGTAAAATTCACAATGGCGGACAAACAAACGATTCTGATTGGCTACGCTAGGACTACTTCTAATGCGCATGCGCAGAGGTAAATATTTCATAGGACTACTTATTCATTATGACACCCCCCTAGTTTGAGAGTCATAGTCTTCCACAAAACACCAAGCTGTACCATGGCTTTCCACCACTGCACAAAATCGTTCATTGTAAAGCTCTTAGTTACTATTGGCTTATTTTCTGGAATACTCCTGAAATCTGTTTTTTGAGGTGCTGAATCTTTTGGCTTCCAGCTTTGAAATCTGTTTTTTGAGGTGCTGAATCTTTTGGCTTCCAGCTTTGAAATCTGTTTTTTGAGGTGCTGAATCTTTTGCCTTCCAGCTTTGAAATCTGTTTTTTGAGGTGCTGAATCTTTTGGCTTCCAGCTTTGAAATCTGTTTTTTGAGGTGCTGAATCTTTTGCCTTCCAGCTTTGAAATCTGTTTTTTGAGGTGCTGAATCTTTTGCCTTCCAGCTTTTGGAGTGCCATAACTTGTGGCTTCGGTTTTTTTTGGTTTGTTTTGTTTGTTTAGTTATGAGTCATATAAAAAAGATTCTCGGGACAAAAGACTTCAGGAATACACCACCATTTACAAATGTCATAAGTACTGACATAGTTTTGTGTGAACTTGCACATAAAAAATGCCCCCCTCCCCACCCCACCCCACCCCTTACAGAACTTTTGTTGTTGGCTTTGAATATTTCGGGTTGAAGGTTTTGACATTATTGTCTTCTTCTGAAGAGGATGTAAAAACAAAACACACCTCCCCTTTCCCTGGGGTGGTATTCATGTCGAGATAGCATGAGACTTAGCATGATGCTAACTTAGAAGCTCTTCCAAAAGTCCTATTAAATTCTATGGGACATTGGAAGAGCTTCTAAGTTAGCATCATGCTAAGTCTCGTGCTATCTCGACATGAATACCGTCCCAGCTCAACGGCTTTTTAGGAAGGAAGTTTCAGGTTCATGGTTTTCCCAATCTTCCATTTAAGATTTTTTGATTTTCAGGAATTCTGAATAGTTTCAGGTTTTGGGACCTCCTCCCTGAGTCCCTCTCAGCACTTTTGTATTGACCCCTACTACAGGCTGATGTCAACAGTGAACATTTTGTTGTTATTTTTTAAAGGGTTAATCGTAGTATTTGTGATTTGAAATGAGAGATTTGATAAAGAGAAAAGGGCAGTGGCCTGCGCAAACAGAAAAAATTATTGAGTGCAACTGTAAGAAGGAACTTGCTTTCTTTTGTTGACAGTTGTTGTTTTTCCTTATTATTATTTTCGGGGAGACTAGTTACATCTTTTTCTGTTCTCTAATTCTATCGTTATTACTAGAATTATCAAGACAAACAAAATTTAATTCAAATTTTGTTGTTGTTGCAGTCGTTGCATGATGTTTTTCTCAAATTTGATTATTTGTCATTGTGGTTTTGTACTGTTACTTACAGTTAGAATTGTACATTTTTTAAATTTATTTATGCGAAACATGCTTTAGATTAAAATAACAACTGTTATTAAAAAAAAAATTTTTTATGTTAAACTTAAAGACCTGGGACGGTATTCATGTCGAGATAGCACGAGACTTAGCATGATGCTAACTTAGAAGCTCTTCCAAAAGTCCTATTAAATCCTATAGGACATTGGAAGAGCTTCTAAGTTAGCATCATGCTAAGTCTCATGCTATCTCAACGTGAATACCGTCCCTGTTTCTTTATATCTTAATATTGGATTTTATAATCCTTTTCCATTAATGTTCTTTGCAAACCAGGGAGAAAGGTGGCAGAGTGGTTAAGATGTTTGCCTGCCAAATTCAATGCGTGACTGCAGCGTGAGTGAGCCGGGTTCGAATCCTGGCCTCGGCCTTTCTTTCTAGTTTGACAGGAAAATCGAACTGAACGTCCAGTCCTTCAGATGGGGACTTAAAGCTAGTCTGACCCATGCGCTTTACGCTGCTACATGGGTACATCAGTAAATAATGTCCTAGAAGGGTGCCATGCGCTTGTTTTTGTCCACACAGGCATACAATTTATATAATAAAAATCAGTCGTTCTGCTTTTAACGTGCAGTTTAATTATGACAAGTGACATCATTTTTGGAAAGTCATTAATAAAGCCATGTTTGCAGCTGAGCCTCTAAAAAGAATAAAAACCAACACGCTTGAAAATGTGTGTGGTTATTAAGGAAGGGTAGTTTGCATAAATGTAAAACTTTCGTGTAAATCCAATGCTTAGTTGCTGTTTTACAACTGTAAAGACATTACTTATTGATGGGCCCATGTAATTAGTCGTGTATCCATGGGGGGGCTTCAGTCACACAGTTTCAGTAACAGGGAAAACTAGTCTATGTGCAGGCATGCTATTTCATAAAACTTTCGCTTATCCGTCTTAGAGGCTGTGTAAGGGATGTCTAGGTTGTTTTGGTTTTTTTTGCTTGCTTCTGGAAGTGGGGTCTGGGCCCTTCCGGCTGAACTGGGGGGTTTAATGGTCTTAACCCAGGGTAAGCAGTAGGTCTTTCTCCTTCTATGTTTTCTAGTAGGTTCATGCACCCTCCAAGTTCCGTCGCGATTTATCGTCAGAAGTGGCATCTGCGACGTATACAAACAGAAACAGAAACATACGTTTCAGGTATTCAAAGTTTCGTTTATCCGTCGTTTCACTTATCCGTCAGGAAATTAGTCTTCCAAAGAAGGCATTTGGCTGGGAAATGAAAATTGCTTTCAGGTATCAGAAGTTTCGCTTAACCGACTTTCAGGTAAACGTACAACCACTGTATTATGATGCATTGGCTGATTAAAGAATCTTGAATCTTGAGTCTTGGTGTGGTTTTTTTTTTTTTGGGGGGGGGGGTAATTTTTCACTTTTTTTAAATCTTTGTGGTTATTTAATAATAACCCAGCAGTCATCTACATATGTTTTTTGATGAACTAATCTGTTAGGTGTTTTTTTGTTTTTGTCATTGTTGTGTGACTTTTGTTCTGCCATCATTTTCCTTCTGATGAATAACTACTGATTGATAATCTTTTTTTGTTTTGTTTTTGTTTTTCTATTTTGGCTTTAACCCTTTTACCGCCAGACGTTTTTCATTAAGAAAATCTCCATTAAATTTACCTGGGTAGAGATCAAATTCCATTTGCAGTATTGTGGATTCTTCTGTGACATATAAAAAAAATAAGGTCTACTTCCCAAAACTAAGACAATAGGGTCTTTGGATACTAGACCCCAATTTGATGCCTTTTATTGATGTGGGTGTTAAATCACTGTGGTGCTAAAATGCGACTTTGGTGGTGAAAGGGTTAAACCTGTGCTTGTTTGCTTGAAATAAACTTTTATAATGTTCTTTTTGGCTTGTTTTTATACATGAATGTGTAAATTGGTGAAGCATCTACACAAAATCTGCATCTCTTACTCATTTTCTCTCATCTTTGTCTTGCAAATGTGTGTGCATGCGTGTGTGTGTGTGTGTGTAGTACACGTGTGTGTGTATAAGTGCGTATGTGCATGCATGTTTCCTTCTAACAAGATTACAAAGGCGTAATGTAGAATCAGAATGTTAAAACACTTAAAAATTACTTTTATTATTCCATGCCTTCTAATTTCTCTCACTCTGTGTGTGTGTATGTGGAAGGGTTTGTATGTATGTGTGTGTGTTTACCAACAAACTTTTTTCACTTACCCTGTCAGGCAAATCACATACAATTAAAAATCTACTTGCTCAGCATGAACATGAATATGGCCGTTTCCAGATATATATATAGAACACAGTCATAGAAACCATTAAAAAAATTAAAGAATGGTGCTATTGCATTACGAGAAAGAGAAAAAAAAAGACTAACAGCTATGTATTGTAGATAAGATTGTGCTTAGTATTGAATCACTTTTAATGCGTTTGGTGTTGTTGAATCCTAAAAAAATATCCTTTAACTCGAGTATGCTTGAATATTTTTGTGGGTGTTTTGGTTGAGTCTGTAGTCTGTTTTGTTCCTTTGCGTGGTCACTCATGATTCCATTTAAAACATAGATCCTAACAGCATCAGATGGATGACTCAACAGCAAAGATGCAGTTCAGTCACCCCACAAAACTATTGACGTTTTAAGTGGCATTCCCCAGGGACGGTATTCATGTCGAGATAGCATGAGACTTAGCATGATGCTAACTTAGAAGCTCTTCCAAAAGTCCTATTAAATTCTATAGGACATTGGAAGAGCTTCTAAGTTAGCATCATGCTAAGTCTCATGCTATCTCGACATGAATACCGTCCCAGGGTGGTATCCTGGGGCCAATACTCTTTACAATTTTTATCAATGATCTTCCAGAGGAAATACAAAGTATCTGTAAGATATTTGCAGATGATAACAAACTGTACAACTGTTCTAAACATTCAGACATAATACAAAATGACATACTTATATAGAATGGTCAGAAAAGTGGAATCTCTATTTTAATGCAGGAAAGTGCTAAGTTATGCATGGCGGATATAACAATCAAAAAGAAACTTATTAAATTTCTCATGGTTCAACTAAACATGTATATTGGAAACCTGTTCAGACGAAAAAGACTTAGGAGTCATATTTGATTCTAAACTCAAATTTTATAAACACCTTACAACAGCAATAAACAAAGCCAATAGAATATTGGGTTTAATTAGTTTTATTGAATTAAATACAGAAGTCGTTTTGAACCTATATAAAAAATGAATAAGACCATCTTGAGTATGGACATCTAATTTGGAACCCTTTTCGTAAAAGACAATCTACAGAAAGGGTACAAAGGCGAGCAACCAAATTAATTTAAAAAAACATTTTTACATTGGAATATATATGGGGACAGACTTCGTAAGTTAAGTTTACTATCCTTAAAATTCAGAAGATTAAGGGGAGATTTGATAAATGTGTAGAACATTTTTCATAACCCTGACAAACCTAACAAATGTTTGTTTCAATCGCACATGAATGCATGCATACATACATACATGCAATTTATTACTTTATTGCAAATTTTGTAAAATCTACAAATATGCATACATACATACATCCATGCATACACCATTAGGCTACACACATGCGAACGCGCGCATGCACGCACGCACACAGACAGACATATTAGGCTGCACACACCCATGCGCACGCACATACACACGATAAGAAAGGGAAGATTTCGATTTTACGTCCTCTGTCGCGAGACATGTGGGACATTACTAAAGATATAGATGAGGAGAACTATTAGGATATCTAGGCCTACACATGCGCGCATGATTCAAGATTATTTTAGTCCTTTTGCCTCCGTTGTGGTGCAGAAGATGAAACAAGAAACATTTTTTTTTTTTTTTTTAGCGTCAAGTTAACCATTCCAATCTTGTTTTGTATTCAGTGGTCAAGTTTTTTCTGTCCTCGATGACAAGGTTGTCTATCTAGAGTGAATGGTCAAGCATCGTCCCCTGTACTTACCATATAATTATTGGAACCAGTGGCGCAGAGTCGCTAGAAAGAAGATGATGAAGAAGAAGAAGAAAGTGTGCGTGTGTGTGTAGCTGTGTGTGAAAGAGAGAACACTGAACACTGAACACCTTTATTTAACAAGGATAAAGATTTTAGGCAATGCCTATTCTTACTGTAATGCAATCTGTCCTTTTGAGAGAGAGAGAGAGAGAGCAAGAGTATGCACACTGCAGTCGCGTCTCTTAATGTATGTATGGTGTGTGTGTGTGTGTGTGGGAGGGGGTGAAGGTGTGTGTGCTACGCGCGCGAAAAATGCGATATCCTATTATATGTGTTTGTATGTTCGCACCCCACCCCCACCCCACCCCCCCTGGTGAAAGTAAGCATTTCGGCTTCCACGTGTTGCGAATGACGTGTGCGCTCTCGCTTATAAGTTTTCGTAGTAGTTTTTACATGCGCTTGTTCTAAATACGTGGCCCCTTTAAAGACACACTGGCGCACCACGATTAAGTCCCTTGGGGTTTTTTCTGGGTAGCTGTGACCCACATGCAAATGTCCCCAATTTCAAATTGAGGCTGCTCTTTAAAATGATGTTTCGTTTTCAATTTGGGGACATTTGTATGGGAGTCAAACCTGGTCAAAACAAAAATTCTTACCAGCCCTCTTATAGCTGGCAAGAAATCTTAAGAAATTTTCCAAGCATAAGAGGGAATTTGACACGTGACGTAGGGGTGAGTGTGTGTGTGGGGGGGGGGGGGGGGGGGGGGGGGGGGGGCTAACTTTTCCAGCACCACGAGCAAATACATTTTGTCAAAGACGTTATATTTCACTTCACCAAAGCTGGTTACATATCTCACCGCTGAGCATCCTGCCATGTGTTTTTTTGTCTTTAGAGCTTATGTCACTATCAGTGGTTTTTTCCCCATTAAATGAATTAGGTCTTAGGTATTTGGTACTTTCACCGAGGCGTCTCTGTGAAATTCAGGTTGCTGGAGAGCGTGTCGCAGGCAGAGGCGCACCACCCAATTTAAAAAATAATAAATTGCATGCCATTTTTGTGTAACTGTTGAAGGAAAGGGAGGGGGGTAAATTTTGACCAAATGACAACTTTTTCGTTGCCACTGGGTTTAACGTGTGTTAAGTGCATGGGCACACGGGACCTCAGTTTATCGTCTCATCAGAAAGACTCCACGTTCAGACTATAAGGCCTAGTGCAGAGTGAGAGGAAAAATCCCCTGTACCCAAGTTCGAACTCAGGGTTTATTGTGCAAGAGAGACGAGAGAGAGAGAGAGGTGGGAGGAAGAAAGACAGAGAATGACAGAAAGAGGGACAGAGAACAAGAAAAAAAAGACAGACCGACAAATATTTTGTGAGAAAATGTCCACCAAGAGAATCAGTAATAGTGGCAAAGGTAAAAGCCCACGCCATTCATCCATCCAACATTCTTTGGAAACAAACAAGAAAAAACAACATTGTAGTGATACATTGGCTATTGTATAAGCTTACATCGAGGAAGCACCAAAACAAGGCATAATCCACAGAAACGGGAAGATTTGTCTGAATATCTATATGTACAAAAACAATTACTACTACAAGCCCCGGCGGAGTGCAGGGACAGCGCCCCTCTTGGAGGTTCTGGGGGGCAATGTCCCCTGGAAGCTGAAGGGAAACAACAATTCCCAATGTAATTGACAGGCTCTTGTTGCACTTTCTGGTTAAACTTTATGATGTCTTTAACCAACAAAATACATAGTCTCAAATTCTCATAATCCGGCGACGCCGGCTCCAGGCAATAAAAAAAAATCCTGAACTTCAGGACATCATAAAAGCAGGAGCATCCATGCTACAACGGTAAACAGAGCAACAGAAAGAAAGACAAATACGCAATCCATTGTGAAACTGAGAATGTCAACAACACATTGTGATGGTGCATGGGAAAAACAGACATAATAGAATTTCGGCATAAATTGAGATTTTGGTTTTACCCCTCCACTGCCACCAACATATTACGTACTGACCTCATGACATCATCAGTGATGTCATCAGATGCAGAGGAATAACCCTGAAATGTTGGCTTTGGCCCTTGTACAGTCAAGAGATCCATATTATCCACAGACCACTTTCCCAGATTGTCTCTATCAGTTGTCTTTTTCATGGCATGATTTGCCCAATTATTTTTTCTTTGAATGATTTTCTCTGGCAGTCAAGGGGTTAACCCCTTCACTGCTGAGCCTGTTTCCGGTTCCCGGGGCAACTATTTGCCAGTTGATTTAGGTTGCGGAGTCTATCGCAAAAGTTTCTGAATACAATTGCATATATATATATAGCCTATACTTTAAAAGAGGACTGAATACTATCCTTTGAGAACGCTCTCACGTGCATTCGAACTTACTGCAAAAAGCATATGGATAGAAAAAGGGAAACTCTTAGAATAACCCTATGACGGATATTTCTGTGGTGGGGCAGTTCATAGGTTACCGGAAGTTGATGGAAATATCCATGACGGGGCAGTGAAGAGCAGACCTGTTTACCCCTACACAACTCTTGAGTAGTCTGGATAGCTGAAATGAGTAGTTTTGGTGCAAAATGTGTAGTTTTATTCATTAAACCATCAAATAATGTTAACTGAAAATGAGTAGTAATCAAGAATTAAAGAGCATAATTTTCAGTTTTGAAGAGTAGTAGAGGTCCAAATTGAGTAGAATACTACTCGAAAAGAGTAGAGTAAACAGGTCTGGAAGAGGTTAACAAGCTGGAGCGAAGATTCCTGGTCAACACACAGGAAACGGAACTGAAATATCTTGTCTAGTTTTTACTTCATAGCCATTGAAGTTTCATATTCAGGATTTGATTATATAGCCATTGAAGCTTCATAGTTTGGGATTTGATTTTATATAGCCACTGAAGTTTTATATTCAGGATTCGATTTTATATAGCCATTGAAGTTTTATATTCAGGATTTGATTTTATATAGCTATTGAAGTTTCATATTCAGGATTTGATCTTATACAAGTTATAGCTATTGAAGTTTCATATTCAGGATTTGATCTTATAGCTATTGAAGTTTCATATTCAGGATTTGATCTTATAGCTATTGAAGTTTCATATTCAGGATTTGATCTTATACAAGTTATAGCTATTGAAGTTTCATATTCAGGATTTGATCTTATAGCTATTGAAGTTTCATATTCAGGATTTGATCTTATAGCTATTGAAGTTTCATATTTAGGATTTGATCTCATAGCTATTGAAGTTTCATATTCAGGATTTGATCTTATAGCTATTGAAATTTCATATTCGGGATATTCGGATGTAGAAGACATAATTTTGTCTCTGTTTACTATTGAATAGACTTTAAAAACAATGAAATAAACAAAATTATTTAACCTAGTCTTTCATGTTGTGGATACTGGTAGAATATATACAAATTGATGTAAATAATGCCTTAAATAGAAAACTGTTATCTCATGTCAGTTTTAACCTTTACCGGATGTTGCTTGTGATTATACTTCTCCAGATGATGCGGGTCTCCTCGTACCCACAGATTTTTACATGCATTTTAACAGTATTTATCCCTCTCCAGATGATGCGGGTTCTCCAGGACCCATACTCGTCAAAGAGTCACCATGTGTTTATACTTCTCCAGATGGCGCGGGTCTCCCACGACCCATACTCAATGCACTGCAGTTACATATTTCTGCTCTTTAAAGTATGGGTCCTCCACGACCCGCGCCATCTTGTCAAAGTGACGCGTCATATTACGTCATTTGTATTTTAAGCAAATTGATGAAATTTAACACACTTAAAGCCATTTACGTTTTTGACAAAGTCATGAAGATTGCATAAATAGTTTTAGAGATATAAAAAATGTTGTGTGTCAATGGGTCGTGGGCGACCCGGGAAGTCTGGTAAAGGTTAAACTGATCTTCCTGACGAAGAGATGAAACCAAATCTGGAAAGCTTGAAACCATTGGTGTTTTGTGGTAATTTTGAAGTCATTAAATAGAAAACTGGTATTTTGGGGGTTGTTGACGATTTTTGGTTTTTGCTCAAAAATATCCTGAGCGACTTATATCTGGAGGTTTTCCATGCACCATCACATTTGTTTGTAAATATCTATACAAAATAATGACTGTAATTAAAGTAGAATGGTCAATAGAACATAAAGAAAGTCGAAATTGAGAATGACAACAAACAACACATCGTCGGTGACATTCACAAACCTCATATCTCAATGTTGGTAGTTTTGAGGAAAACGAATTTAACTGTTTTAAAAAGTAACTGCGCTGGCCACAATTGATTAACTATGATGAATATGTTGTTTGAGATATTGTGAGTTAAGTCCTGCATTCTGTTAAAATTACTGAAAACAGGTTTTTTTAGACTTGAAAAGAACGAAGATACGAGGTTTTGTCCTTAACTAGATCTGAATTTGGGACTTACGAGTTTTTCTTCTATTTTCACAACCTCATTTACCCCAGATAGAAAGTCGTTAGAGATACGAGCTTTTGGTGGAAGGTGGCGGGAAAAAATTAAAGAACTGACTATGTATCTAACTCAACCCCCCCCCCCCCAAAATCGAGATATGAGGTTTGTGAATGTCACCGACGATGTAAAATGACAGATCAACTGATTAGAAAAAAGACAAAAAATTAAATGTCTTTTTTGAATAGTAAAATCACACAATGTGTATACTCATGCATATCATAGATCATTGCATGCAACTATCCCTCAAGAAAACCCCCAAAAACAAAACAAATTTCTATAAAAAAAATTAATTCACTTACCTCAAGGGTACAAGCTCAACAAGTATTTAACAAATATTCTCCATTTTGCGTTCAACACTGATTAAAATCATAGATCACTTCGGAAAAAAAGCTGTTATTCTGCTCAATAACTCAGTAGAGTTCCGCTTTCTCACAATCATAACTAAGTACCGTAATTCTATAAGCTGTAATTCTGTAATACTATAACTATAAGCCACAACTCCACACACACACCCCGCGGCTAGTACAGTGCCGCGGCCTAAACATTACCAAAAGTTAAAGTAAACTCAACTCAGTGGCATCCGTGATTCAGACCTTTGATCTGTGGCCTTGTTCACGGTTCATGACAAAAAATAAATTGATTTTGGTATATTTTTCATAAAATGACGATCTGTTTCACGGTCCGACACTTTCGTTTTGGCAGTCAACACACCCATACAAATGGATATTTGGTACGTTATAGGCCTTTGCAACTAGGGTTATTAACGCCCTTGACAGCAAGAGTAATCGCTCTTGCTGGTCAGTACTGACAAGGGCATTCACTCTTGCGAAAGGCAGCCATTTAGTGCATCAAATAGGGGTTCTTGGCAAGAGTTATCCCCCTGTCTGGTCAGTACTGAACCATCTTCCCCCACCCTCCAAGGGCATTCACTCTTGCAAAAGGTGTTCGTTGCAGACCCCAATAGTCACAGAGGCGTATCTGTGAAATTGGGGTTGCTCCCACCTGGAGAGTGCGCCACAGCTAGACTAGTAGACCCATTTAAAAAAAATGTATTTGCAAAAGCAAATTGCATGCGATTTTGTGTGACTGATGCTTAAGGAAAGGCGCGTGTGTGTGTGTGTTAAATTTTGACCAAATGACAACTTTTTCGTTACCTACTGGGTTTAACATGTGCTAAGTGCATGGGCACACGGGACCTTGGTTTATCGTTTGATCCGAAAGACTCCACGTTCAGACCATAAGGCCTAGCGCAGAATAAGAGGAAAAATCCCCTGTACCCAGGTTCGAACTCAGGGTTTATCGTGCACGAGGCGAACTCGTTACCTCTGTGCCACCCTACACCTATCTATGTGCACCTGTCTTCATAGTTCTTACTTCAGGTTTTTATTGTTTTTATTGTAGGTGGGATGTGGATGGGTTTCTGCATATATTTAATTTACACACATCCTTATTACTTGATGCAGAATACAATCTTCCCAAATTCAACTCTTGCCAATGTAATCTACCATCTTCCTCAAAGCGAATTATAAACCTCCCAAAGCAAACCATAATCTTCCTCAAAGCGAATTATAAACCTCCCAAAATCAAAGCGAATTATAAACCTCCCAAAGCAAACCATAATCTTCCCCAAAGCGAATTATAAACCTCCCAAAGCAAACCATAATCTTCTCAAAGCGAATTATCAACCTCCCAAAGCAAACCATAATCTTCCCAAAGCGAATCACAGCGGAACCTTCCTTATAAGACCTTCCAAAATCATCGAAAATGAGGCCTTAAATGGGAGGGAGTTGCATAAGGGAGGTAATTTTAATACTTACAAAGAAGGGCAAAGTTTTTAGAGAAGTAGGTCTTAAGTGGGAGGGAATCTTATAATTGGGGGGTCTTATAAAGGAGGTTCCACTGTATAATCTTCTTAATATAAAATCACAGTATTATCTTCCCAAAGCTAATTTAGTAATTATAATATTCCTCACGCACACACTGTTCTTTCCTACTCAAATTATATTTTTCTCAATGTAAAACTACAGCCAAAAGTAGCCTTGTACAGAAGCAGCCTTAACCAGGGCTGCCTACCCTCTGTTAAAGTTTCCAGGGACAAAGTACATAAAAACCAGGGACACAGACTTATTTCCAGGGACAAACATCACAATGCCATGCATCAGAGTCAAAACGAACATTAACTTCTGATTATTTCATCATGATCTAGCAACATTTCTGTGACTGGATTTTTTGGTAGTCGTCTTGATGCCTGTTGGTGTCATTGTGCTTCAACATTGAACATCCTTTGGTGTTCAGTATTCTACGTGTAACATGTCTGTTAAGAAAATTCCAACAGTATCTGTTGTTTCAGGCGTTCCTGTGTTCAACAGTAAGGTCAGCTAACAAGACAAGTGATTGTTGTACACATTTTGTTTGTATTCTACTCAGTTTCTAGGGACTCTAGAAAGAAAGGTGGATTCCAGGGACAGGGTGCCATTTTTTACCGTTTCCAGGGACAAATACCCCTTTCCGAGGACTGTGGCGGAATAAAACTGTCTTCCATCTGAGGCAACATCATCAGCCTCGGTGGAGGAATTCAAAGCCCGGATCTACCCCCCCCTCCTCCTCCCCCCCCCCCCCCTCCCAGTCCCCTAACCCAACCCAACCTTCCCTGCTTCACCCCCCACTCCCCCCCTTCCTTCCTTGTCCCCTTGTAGCTGACCATCTGGGCAGCCATTCATTTGGATTGCAATATTTACGGAAGCCCCTTGTTATAGTATCATAATCTTCAAAATGTTGAAGGAGGATACTTATTGAAAGAAGCAGGAGGGTAGGGGGGACGGTAGGCAGCCCTGCTTGAACAACACTGGATCCCCAGGTCACAGAAAGCAGAAGCAGAATCTGTTGCGAAGACAATGCAAAAATGACTGGTAGTCAAGACAATAGACAAATCAGCGCTAAAGAGGGCAGAACAATTATTCCATTGGTAGGTAGCAAAGAAAGTGCTCACTCACAGTGATTACTGGCATGTGCCGAGAAAGCAAAATGAAGACTGGTTACATGTGCAATGAAATCTGAAATCCAAGTAAAGCTCATATCAATACTGGAAGCCAAAAAAAAGCGCGAAAACTGACTGGGAATGGGAACCAAGAAAACGGCAACAAAGTTAGGAATCCAAGTAAAGCTGAACACCGGAAGGCACGAAAAGCGCAATAGCGACTGGAAAAAAGAAATGGACTTCCAGAAGTCGGGGGTGCGTAAGTGGCATGCTCAAGAATCTAGACCTGCCTCCCCTGGAGGAAAGACACAGACCCTAAAGCTCAACATGGCTTGGAATCCACAGACCTGTGCTTTGAGCCAACGACGGTGACGTGTCCTGTCTTTGCAGACTGCTAGACACAAGGTCTGGAGGGAGAGAGGACTACTCAAACAGCAGCTGGGTCAAGTCAGGCAGGTTGCCCTGCTCCCCTTCCTCGCCCATAAACCCATCCACCAGGAACGGGTCCTCAGCCATGGGCGACTCCCCATCCAAGTCGGCCACACCCGGGTCATGCCCCACAGGAGGGAACCCAGCCTGCTCCCCTTCAGGGAGAACTACACACCGCTGCTCCTCAGCACCCAGGCTGCCTGGAAAGCCAGATTGGACTCCTCCTTCAGGGAGAACCACGGGCTCTGCAGCAGCCCCCAGGCTGTCAGGGAGCGGGATGTGCTTGGCCTCCAAAAGCTGCTGCAGCAGCTCTTCTAAATCATCCTGGTCAAGGTCAAAATCATCCAGGTCCATGGTGACTTCAGGTTCCGAAACAACAGTGGACGAAACTGGTAATGGAGGTTGCAAAAGACTTGCTGCTGTTGCTCTGAGTTCAGGTAGAGCCGACATCGGCGGAACAGCCGCTAACGCCTGGTTGTTGGTGACAGCTATCGGGGATTCATCATTCTGACTTCTGGAACTTTTCCCAGAGAAATATGCCTGTGAGCCGAAGACCTCCCTCTGTGGAACTGAAAGAGGGTCAGGAAGAGTTTTACTTCCAGTGTAAGGCTCTCTAGATGTGTTGGCCCAGGTCACTTGGCTGTTAACCCCATGCACCAGACTCTCGCCTTGAGGCTGGAAGACCTTGGTGTTTCCCTGAACAGGAGTCGGTTCTCCTCCCTTCCTTGCAACAAGCGTGTCTGGTGGACGCACCAGGACCATGCTTCTCTCTCCTGTCCCGGACAGCAAACCCTGCGGATCAGCCCCAGTGATGGCCAAGGTCTTCATCTTTCCATGAGGATCAGCCCCAGTGATGGCCAAGGTCTTCATCTTTCCATGAGGGTCAGCCCCAGTGATGGCCAAGGTCTTCATCTTTCGGGCCTGGGGCTGGGGCCGGCTGCTGCTGGCCACCACAAAGGGCATCCCCCCATCCATGGCGGCCCTGCTCAAGACGCGCAGAGCCTTCCCCCCTTTCCCCGGACTCTTGTTGGTCTTGCTGATGGCTGGGTGGGACACCCCTTTCCCTATCTCTTCTCTGCGCTGCTTCCCTCCTTTCGACAAAGCAGGCTTCACCAGCTTCCTGCTCCCTCCTCCCTTTCCCACTGCCTTTCCCTTGCCCCCTGCGTTAGACTCGAAATTCATGCTCTCAAATTCTGCACTGAACGACAAACAAAGCACCTGGGAATGACCTTCCTTCATGGTTGTACCATCATCCATTTTCCCCGTAAAATCCACCATAGCCCCCTGCCTGAACTCCTCCATTTCAGCCTTCCCCTCCTCCTCCCCTTCAACTTCCCCCTTCCCCCCTTCAATCTCCGTCCCATCCATCTGGGGTGTGGGGTCAAGGTCGCAGGTCACTAGGACCTTGGCCTGCAGGTCCCCTGTCAGCTGGGCTACAGCGCCGTTGATGTCCGCGTCTGTCGCAGCGTCCGTGTCAGTCACCAGCAAAGACCTAAAAAAGGACAGGCCTTTCTTCCGTGCACCCGGAGTCGCCTTCCGTGCCTGAGCCCCGCTGGTGGTGGAGGGCTGAGGCGGCTTCAGGCACGCTGAGGAATCACCCCCTTTCCCTGTCTCAGAACCACCGCTGGCAGTTGGTCCAGCGAGGTCCAGGCACTCCACGGAATCATCCGCCTTCTTCTCTTGAGCCCCGCTGGTGGAGGCTTGAGGGGGGTCCTTACACATGACGGAATCGTCCATACTGGAGGTGGGCATGGCAATGTTGGTGTTCATTGCCCGCTTCTCTTGAGCAGACATCTCCTGGTCCGGCTCGGCCTTGCTCTTCTCGAAGTCCCAATACTTCATGTGGGGCGCCAGGCTACGATGGAGCCGCTGCATGCCTTCCGAGGGGGTGTCCCCGTCCTCTGGTGGTTGTAGAGGCAGTGGTGGTGGTGGAGGTATCATCCCGGGGTGGAGAGGTTCCTGGTCAGGAGGTGCCGATCCCGGCGTCTGCGGTTCTGGGCGAGGTGTGTGGCCGGGGGCGGCTGGGGCCTGCTTAAGACCTGTAGAATAGAAGAGACAATCACACAGCTCAGTGTTGGAAAGAACAAAAAATGCACAAAATAGTACCTTGTTGCCATGCTCCATCAGCTCTGGGGGGTTTTCAACAGTGGGTAGTCATACATATTACAGTATTTACACAGCGTTATTAACTTTACCACCAGTAAATTAGAAAAAGAAAAAGAAAGTATAATAAATGATAAAATTAAACTGGACAAAGAGTCCCAAAAAGCCTTATAATACATGTTTGATAGGACAAAAAAACATAAAAGTCTCAGACACTCAATCCTGAGGTCCGTTTCACAAGGGCTAACGTTATGTAGCGTTAGCTCAAATCGGCAAAAACGGTCTAAGAAGCACCATCCCTTTGCCGATAGTTTCTAAAACGTTTTGGGGCCAGCTTGGTAGTAGCTAACGGCGAACGATTAGTTGCATCATGGGAAATATACAACTTTTTTTTAAACTTCCGGTTATTTTAGTTCTCGCAAGAGAACATAACTTTTTGTTTGCAAAATGGAAGACAAAGTCAAGAAAGTCGATACAGACAATTATTCTTCACTCTACAGCGAAAATGTATCGGATGATTTTAGCAAATTAAACAAAAACAAGTATTTTTGAGTGCTCTTTCTTAATTTGTCATTATTTCAGATGGCATATAATATAGCGCAAACTTAATTTTCTGCACACAAATAGACGCAAACTAAATCGAAATCTTTGTATTTATAACCTGTCAGAGAGGTATGATTTATCTCCCTTTTCATAGCAACTCTTTTCTCTCTCCGACAGTGAAGAGTAAGCTATTAGAGTTATCTTTATATAGCCAACGTTATTTGCGGTTATTGGTGTTTCTTACACCCTTTTGGCGTAAGTTATTCACACGGCGACCGTCCTATAGAAAAACTTGACCCTGAAGAAGGCACATACCATAAGTAATCCTGAGCAGGAACTTGAGAAAAATACTTTTCAGAGACTGTACTGTCCCATGTTACTAGCAAGTTGAGTGAGAAGGCCTATTGTGGTGCTACTGATAGGCATAACATTTGAATTTGTTTCATAGATACTTCCATGCACCATATATTTATGACTATACGACACACCTAAGGTGCACCCCTAAAATTTTACACAAAATTTAGGTTTTATTACATTTTTCATACTATATGTGCACCCCTAAAATTTTACACAAAATTTAGGTTTTATTACATTTTTCATATTATATGTGTACCCCTAAAATTTTACACAAAATTTAGGTTTTATTACATTTTTCATATTATATGTGTACCCCTAAAATTTTACACAAAATTTAGGTTTTATTACATTTTTCATACTATATGTGTACCCCTAAAATTTTACACAAAATTTAGGTTTTATTACATTTTTCATATTATATGTGTACCCCTAAAATTTTACACAAAATTTAGGTTTTATTACATTTTTCATACTATATGTGTACCCCTAAAATTTTACACAAAATTTAGGTTTTATTACATTTTTCATACTATATGTGCACCCCTAAAATTTTACACAAAATTTAGGTTTTATTACATTTTTCATACTATATGTGTACCCCTAAAATTTTACACAAAATTTAGGTTTTATTACATTTTTCATACTATATGTGTACCCCTAAAATTTTACACAAAATTTAGGTTTTATTACATTTTTCATATTATATGTGTACCCCTAAAATTTTACACAAAATTTAGGTTTTATTACATTTTTCATACTATATGTGTACCCCTAAAATTTTACACAAAATTTAGGTTTTATTACATTTTTCATACTATATGTGTACCCCTAAAATTTTACACAAAATTTAGGTTTTATTACATTTTTCATATTATATGTGTACCCCTAAAATTTTACACAAAATTTAGGTTTTATTACATTTTTCATATTATATGTGTACCCCTAAAATTTTACACAAAATTTAGGTTTTATTACATTTTTCATACTATATGTGCACCCCTAAAATTTTACACAAAATTTAGGTTTTATTACATTTTTCATACTATATGTGTACCCCTAAAATTTTACACAAAATTTAGGTTTTATTACATTTTTCATATTATATGTGTACCCCTAAAATTTTACACAAAATTTAGGTTTTATTACAATTTTCATATTATATGTGTACCCCTAAAATTTTACACAAAATTTAAGTTTTGTTATTACATTTTCTTACTATATTTTCAGTCATATTATACGGCATAAAGGTCTTAGTCTGTGATGAAGAAGAAAAAATTGCCTTGTAGTCCGCTAAATAAGGCACTACATATGACATCCTACACACACACACACACACACACACACCCTTCCTCTCACAAACACAAGACATCAAGTGTATGCCATCTCATTCATGCACAACTGATTTTTTAACCCTTTCACCGCCAATGTCACATTTTAGTACCACAATGATTTAACGCCTATGTCACAAAAAGGCCTCAAACCAGGGTCTGTTATCGATAAGGCCTATTTTCATAATTTTGGGAGGTAAGGATAGGCCTTACTTTATACATGTCACAGAGGAATCCCCACTATTGCAAAAGATTGTTTTTCTCTACCCAGTTAAGTTAAATGGAATTTTTTTGCTAAAAAATGGCTGGCGGCGAAAGGGTTAAACTTATTACCCCCGCAACTGGACTATATGGCCGCATCCCTTAAATTGACAGAATAATGAGTATTTGTTCGCATATAATAAGCTGCAGCAGTCTATAAGCCGCAGAGAAAATTAGTCCAACAAAAAAGTTGACAAAATTAAAGAAAAAAGCTGTACATTTTACCTACCCTACCCTTCAAAATCAACACACATGTGGATGAGCTGAAAGCAACTCAAAAATAGAATTCTGTTACTCCAACATGAGTATTTAATGCTTTGAAACACTTCCTTTCAATCTATTAACCTTTACCGGATCATGCTTTTGACTACACGGACACGATGGCGGGGGGTCTTCCACGACCCCCTACTCAGCAAAGAGCAAATTCCGAGGTGTTTATCCCTGTCCGGATGGCGGGGGTCTTCCACGACCCCTATTTGTCAAAGAGGCACCATGTGTTTATCCCTGTCCGGATGGCGGGGGTCTCCCACGACCCCTACTCAATGCACTGCAGTGCTCTTTAAAGTAGGGGTCGTGGGAGACCCCCGTCATCCGGACAGGTATATCAAAATTATGCGTCATATTACGTCATTTATATTTTATACACATTAATGAAATTTAACACACTTAAAGCCATATACGTTTTTGACAAAGTCATGAAATGTCATGAAGATTGCTTAAATAGTTTTAGAGATATAACATGTTTTGTGTGCCAAGGGGTCGTGGGCGACCCCAGAAGTCCGGTAAAGGTTAAGTGTCAAAACCAGTTTTGAGCTACAATGAAGCTTAAACATAGACTGGAGAATGTGGAAGGAAACAGATTTAATAACACTGATAAATGTGGACTTTGAAAAATCCACAGACAAGCCGCATCAGTATATAAGCCGCATAGGCCAAAATTAAGGGAAAAAAGTTGCGACTAATAGTCCGTATTATACGGCAACTCTCTCTAAGAGTCAACAGGCTGTAAGTACACTACGCGGGTCAAATAGCCAGGTCACAAAAATCTTAATTTCAACTACTATTTGAAGGGAAATAGCTCACCAGTGCCGCAGGAAGAGTCTTGCACTGGCGTGGGCGTTTTCAGCTCTGGTTTAGCTGAATTTTCTTCACAGTCCTGAGTTTTTCCTGAAACATGAATCATGAAACAAATGTAGCGAACAGTTCAAATTTATAATATCATCGGTGAAATTCAAAAACCTTGTATCCCGATTTTTGGGGGTTTTGAGTCAGATACATAGTCAGCTCTCTAATTTTTTCCCGCCACCTTCCAGCAAAAGCTCGTATCTTTAACGACTTTCTATCTGGGGTAAATGAGGTTGTGTAAATAGAAGAAAAACTTGTAAGTCCCAAATTCAGATCTAAGAAAAACTAGTTAAGGACAAAAACCTCGTATCTTCGTTCTTTTCAAGTCTAAATTTATTTATTTTTAAAGCAATTTTAACTAAATGCAGGACTAAACTCGTAATGTCTTGAACAACATGTTCATCATAGCTAATCAATTGCGGTGAACGTGGTTAATTAAAAAATTTTTTTTTTTACATTTTTCTCGAAACTACCAAAATCGAGATACGAGGTTTTTGAATTTCAGACGATATGCAACAGTACACAGAGAATAGACATTCACAGTATTGCATTGCATTGCCCATAAAGCTGAAAGCAATCAACAGTTGATGCCTACATGTAAAGGGGCTGGCTTCGCTGCAGTCTCTATGCCCCTTGTCCAGGGCTGGGTGGAAAAAAGCATTGTATTGCTTATCTCATGTTTCCCTGGTTAAATAAAATTTCGTTTTTATTTTTCTGTCACGTGAATGGTTAATTAACTCATTCAAGTCGTTCCGGCCAAATATGTCCGGAATGAACAGATAGCTGTCAATTTGATGCATTTGTTTCCAGGGAAGTAAATCTGTGTGCACTGTTAGTACGCATATTGTCGCCTGACGAATATTGTCGCCCGATGACATTCGGGCGACAATATGTGTTGATCTCAGTATGCATATTGTCGCCCACGTTGAACTCGTTCCAGCCATATATGTCCGGAATTAATAGACAACTGTCAGTTTGATGCATTTGCTTCAAGGGAAGTAAATCTGTGTGCACACCATACCTTGGTCACTTTTAATCTTGCTTCACTCCCTTAGACCACAATTTTGCCCCTTACTTTGCTTTTGTAGTGGTTCATTATGGGGGAAACTAATCGGTGTAGAAAGTTTTACTTTATAAAGTCTATATATAAAAAAAAGGTCCGATCTACCACTTCCCTATGTCAAAATCTGATGTAAAAACCAGTAATCTTTCATTTCTCCTTTTGTTTATGTATGTTTTTGCTTGTTTGTGTGGCTGGAGTGATTTGTGAGTTTTTTTAATCATTCAAAATTGTTGCGATGCGAACCGAGTTTAACATAATAACATCATAATTAGCATTTATAGCGCCTAATCTTAAAAAAGCCCTAAGCGCTTACAATAATAAATGAATAATCCAGCAAGCAATATAAATACATAAACGACAAAAATATATTATACACACACGTGCACGCGCGCACACTAACACAGACACATGCATGCACTAAACAGACACACACACACAACCACGCGAACGCACTATAAGCACACACACACAGACAAGCACAAGCAACACGCATGCACACAAACACACGCGGATGGAAGGGGCACAGTACTTCGAAAAGAAATATAGCAGGCTATGATTTGAAAAGAGCAGTTTTGAGAGAAGACACTGTACACTGAACAGACTGAGTCCCTGTACACTGAACACAGTACAAATACAGTCCCTGTACACTGAACACAGTACAAATACTGAGTCCCTGTGCAGTGAACACAGTACAAATACAGAGTCCCTGTACACTGAACAGAGTACAAATACTGAGTCCCTGTGCACTGAACACAGTACAAATACAGAGTCCCTGTACACTGAACAGAGTACAAATACTGAGTCCCTGTGCACTGAACAGACTGAGTCCCTGGACACTGAACAGAGTACAAATACGGAGTCCCTGTACACTGAACAGAGTACAAATAGAGTCCCTGTGCATTGAACACAGTACAAATACAGAGTCCCTGTACACTGAACAGACTGAGTCCCTGTACACTGAACAGACTGAGTCCCTGTACACTGAACACAGTACAAATACTGAGTCCCTATGCACTGAACACAGTACAAATACAGAGTCCCTGCACACTGAACACAGTACAAATACAGAGTCCCTGTGCACTGAACACAGTACAAATACGGGGTCCCACCACAGGGCACCTACCAGAGAGGAACTCCACAGCCTGCTGGTCGGTCCATCGCTGGGCGGGGTCGGGGTGGAGGGTGGCGGTGAGGAGGGTGAACAGGGTGGGGGGCACCTCGGGGAACAGCCAGGACGTGGACACCCTCACCACTTGAGGCAGCTGATGGCTGTGGTGCTTCATCTGAAACAGAGGAGACCTCCATCAGAGATGAGATTCTCAGAAAAACAAAAAGGAGGAAAAAAGAAGCCGGGGGTCCGGGGCCCGGTGTAGGCTACATCAGCAAATGGATAACAACGTCCGTTTTCAGTTTTGCAAACTTCTGAGTAATGATAACATAGAGCAGTCTTGGCTGCCCCAAGCAGTAACCGGAAACGACCATTTGAAAATGAACCAATCGAGAACAAAATATCAATCAAACTTCTTGTCGCATTTACGATTCAACACAAAACCTAACACCCCTACCCCCAACTTTCTCAATGAATTTACACTGATCTCAAAAACGACCCCTGGGGCCATCAAAAAGGAGGAAATCCTCCAATTGGAGGAAATATCTCATCTCTGTAATCATCTTTCAGGCATCATCATGATTAAGCATCACTGTGGTTTTTTAAATTTATTTTATAAAATGGGTAAATATGGCCGTAATGGGTAAAGTCAAGGTCAATTTCAGATGGTACATTGAATAAGCAATTATGTTTGCTTTTTTTCCATCAAGCCAAAAGTAAAGTATGTATGTGTCCGTTTTCAGTTTTCATTGGTCTCCCCGCTGCGCACAGCCGACGCATTCCGATTTCCGAGGAGCTCAAAGGAGAAAAGCTATTTGGAAGATTTTTTGTCGTTGTGGAAAAAAGGCAGGAGAATGGGGCCAATAAGTCAGAAAGGTAGTAGATGACAGTAAGCAAAGGAAAAAAGGCAGAGTCAAAGAGAGTGGCAGATTAGAGGAAGCACTTCCAGAAGGGGGAATCATTTTTTACGAAAGACTCCCCGGTATCCCCACGGGGAGAGACTCGTGGAGGGGGCAGGGTCATCCAGCTCCCTGTATGGAGGCACGAGGCATCCACCCACTGCCCCATGTATAGAGTATGGTGCATATTACACACTCTGAGTTTGACCATGTGCAGGGAAGATGAGGGCATCTTTCCCAACACCTGTGATGGCAGACTGCTTCAAACTGGTTAGCACCTATAAAATGCACACACAACCGTACTCCCATATTTTTGATAATATAATGATGAGATATAGTTGCGATATTGCCAGTTTGTATTTAGCCCTTTCACCGCCAAAGTCGCATTTATGCACCACGGTGATTTAACACCTATGTTACTAAAAGGCATCAAATTGGGGTCTATTATCTAAAGACCCTTTAGTCTTAGTTTTGGGAGAAAAGATAGACCTTATTTCATATATGTCACAGAAGAATCCACAATACTGCAGATGGATTTTGTTCTCTACTCAGGTAAATTTAATGGACATTTTTGGCTAAAATATGGCTGGCGGTGAAAGGGTTTAACACTAGTACAATAAACCTTATTCCCATACACAAAACGTTTATGATAATGCCTAGTCTACCTCCTGGTGCTACCTATAAAAAAAGAAGAAACAAAAAATAACCCCATATTTTGCTGCTCAACTAAATAATAAGTACCGTATTTTTCGGACTACAAGGCGATATTTTTTTCTCCAATTTCGACCTATGCACCTAATAAACGAGGGCGCCCTATTAGTGAACTAAATCATGAGAAGAGAGGCAACGATTGCCGTACTCAGTACAGTCTACTGTGAGTCACAACATCGAAAGTGGTAATGAGTTGCCGATACGACGAATACTCACGTTAAAATGCTTCGAAATCCCTGTTATCGTCCGAGATACCGTTCAACAGATGCCACAACCCTTCATTGAATGTAAAAAGCATCGCTGTAGAGCTTAAAATGCCATAATTCTACCAGTTTTCGCGAAGAATTGGCCAAACACAACAACCGGAAGTCGCAAAAACGGAAGTTTTGATTATTTGAGAAGGGAGCCAACTCTCGTTTACGACAACAAAATGGCGGTCGGTAATCGTTTACAGGACGTGTACGGGCTTCAAACTTCCGACTTTCTGTTGCGAGGTGTGCATCGCCTTATAAATGAGGGCGCCTTTTACTTGGATCTTGTCAGATCTTGCTTTAACCCTCTCATGGCTACATACGCCAGATCCGACCAATTTTTTCTTTACCATTGGCTCCCGTAGCGCCCGCTGAACGCCCGGTCTAGTAGTTTCACTTTCACTTTTGCCCTACCCACAATGCAATATACTAAGTTAATTCTTCCTGTTCCTGACTCTCAGTGGTCCGTTTTTGGTTCTTACAGCAAGGGAAAGCACCCAATAGTCTTTTTGAACGGATTTTTCGAAGTGACCCCCAATTTGTTTCTTCTTTCCACGTCACGTGCGCAGTATTGACTCGGCGCGATGCTCGGAGCGCCATTACGGATTTTTTTAAAATTCCAATTCATGGTTTGTTGTGTGACAGTGTGTTAGCTTTGGAATGAAAATATCATCATTGTTATTCAATATGCATCTTTCAGAAATTAAATGTGAGTTAGACTTTATTCTGGGTGATTTTAAAAAAATAAAAGATTTGGTGTGACGTTCGGAGTTACTTCCCATCACTTGGTATTCAATATAGATTATCGGTTCGATTGATCAGAGTGAGAGGGTTAAAATTGCCCTATTCGCCTTATACACAGCAGCGCCTAATGAGCCGAAAAATATGGTAATGTTCTACACCTCTGTTCCACTCCACTTACTAAACCAGCAAATATTTCTACTTCATCATGTGAAGCAACAAAACAAAGCAAAACCATTTTTTATTTATACAGAGTACTGAGATATATAAGCATCAGTGCTGCTTTTTTTACACTCAGCCCCGAAGCCAAACAAGAAAATTGAACAGACCAACAAATAAGGAATGCAAAAAAAAAAAAAGATAAAGTAATATAAGCATCAATGCATTCATTCAAAACAACAATTATCAAAAACAATCTATACAAAATAGCAATGTAAGGAGGAGAGGAAAAACAGACAGTATAAAAACATTGAAGAGTGATAGCGAAGTGGGAGAGAGAGAGAGAGAGAGAGAGAGAGAGAGAGAGAGAGAGAGAGAGAGAGAGAGAGAGAGAGAGAGAGAGACAGACAGACAGAGAGAGAGAGAGAGAGAGAGAGAGAGAAAGAGAGAGAGAGACAGACAGACAGAGAGAGAGACAGACAGCGAGAGATAGAAAGAGAGAGACAGACAGACAGACAGAGACAGCCTGGCAGACAATAGGAAGACAGACGACGAACAGACGGATATACAGACATGTACCATCACGGGAAATGATAAATTATTTAGAAATCAGTTGCAACAATACCGCGGACAAACAAGGTTCTCACCAGGAGCAGCTTGAAGACAAAGGCAGTGTCTGCATTGGTGAGGTGCCCACAGGCCTGCTGGATGAGGTCTGGGTGAACCACAGGGGTGGGGGAGCCCTGCAGGGCCTCCAGCTGCTTGATGAGGTGCTGCAGCGTCCCCATGAAGTACACACACAGACCCATGGCGTACGTGTCAAACCCCGGCTGGGGCAGGAACTCTTCGTGGCTCAGTTTATCGCTGCTGACCCTGATATTAGGTTAGGTTAGGTTAAGTTAGGTACATTATAGTCACATAGGAGTTTCTGTGAAATTCGGGTTGCTCCCACCTGGAGAGCGTGTCGCAGCAAGAGGCGCGCCACCCAAATTAAAAAATAATAAAAATTCATGCAATATTTGTGTGACTGATAAAGAAGGAAGGTAAATTTTGACCAAATGACAACTTTTTCGTTGCCACTGGGTTTAACGTGTGCTAAGTGCATGGGCACACGGGACCTCGGTTTATCATCTCATCCGAAAGACTCCACGTTCAGACAGCAAGGCCTAGTGCAAAGTGAGAGGAAAAATCCCCTGTACCCAGGTTCGAACTCAGGTTTACTTGACACGAAGCGAACGCGCTACCACTGTGCCACACTACACTGATATACAGCAGACACGCGCAAAAACTTGAGTGTGAAAATGCTAGATCAAGCAGCTGCACAGTAGCATTTTCATCTCCAGTGACCCTTGACCTTTGATCAATGACCATCTTCAAACTTGGCCTAGATATCCTAACTACCTATCCAGGAACAAACAAGATGGAAATTCCCTCGTTTCCTCCCTCTTGAGATCTGCCTGAAGCTCTCTCCCTTCGACCAAAACAGCAGACTGGAAATATATAAATGCTACCTACCTAACCCCGGTAAAGGTAAAGATGTGCCACCCCCCCTGCATTTCTCGGTTAATTCTATTTTTCCGTTTTTGCCTTTCTTACCATACATAAAGCTGTATTTTAGGAACATTTTTAGCTAATAACCTTTTTGGAATACTAACCCTATCCCTAAACCTAACCCTACCCCCCACTATGTACTGCAGTACACTGCGATTTGTCACAGTTGTGGTTCGTTGCGTTTTTCCGTCTTATAGGGGGGGGGGGTAGGGTTAGGTTTAGGGATAGGGATAGGGTTAGTATTCTAACAAGAGGCAAAGCCTGCAAGGCTCACGTCTGATTTTTATTACTATAGCAGGCATGGGAATTCCCATGACAATTCCCATGCCTGTATAGAGAGAATACTGTTATGTAGACACTTGTGCATCTGAAAACAGAATTAATTTTTATTTTACTGTGTAAATTAAAATTATTTCTATGCACCCCTACCCCTTTCTTTAAAATTCAATTATATGTATGCGCATGTAACATAGTGGAGCCCTATTTTTATTTTTGGCAAACAAGTAAAATTGAAAAGCATATTGACCAAGCTTTCAGAAAAAACATAGTGACCAATCCCCCCCCCCGCCGGCCTACGGACACCTGTAGTAGGCCTAGTCTTTGCCTGTGGGTCTAAGCCTCTTACTCTTAGAAAATTAATAATTGAAGTTGCGTGATCTGTTACTGTTTTAAACTGATCGTTCATGCGATGAAAATGTGTTCCACATCATCTACATTTCTGTAAGATATTTTATATTAGTCCTAATATTTTATTTTCGTTTCGTTAATTTCTCCCCCCCCCCCCCTCTGCCACAAAGCAAAGGTCAAGGTCACAGCCAGCAAGCTCATCCATGTTTATCTTCCCCTGTACAGTCTTTGCTCGTGGTGATCAATCGTCTAGGACTAACAAAGGATTCGTACGTCAAAGGCAGTGAAATCGACGAACCCTGGATTTTCCGTATATTTTTTTTCAAGACTGAAATGAATGTGGGCTAAATGTTAAGTACGTCGTCTTGATTATGAGGTAAGGCATGGACTCTAGGCCTAGGCCTTGTTGCCGGAAGTGCAGTAGGCTAAGTTGTGCGCAGAGATGATGGGCAAATGAACACGAACAACCGTTACTCAAAGGCGCAAATAAAAGCTAAACAACCGGGCCGTCAACGCACACACTCGGTACATCCATTTGTTACAGAAAATATAAGTTGACGACGTTAAAATGTACCTATTTGAACACACCTGAAGTCTTGTGTTTCTTTTTAAAGAGCGTTTTTGTATATCTAATGGAGAGTCTTCTTTCCAGTATGTATCTCCTACTCGGTACAACACAACAAATGATTTTCTTTCTTTTGTTCCTTACCGATGTATCTGACTGCTTTGATCGCCATGACTTGAAGGCTCACGTCAAAATCAAGTATCCTGCTAACTTTAACCCTCTATCATCTTATGTTTTTTTGAGAAAATGACAACGTTAAAGTTTCAGTGGAGAGTGAGAGTCTTTAGTTTGAAGAGTGTGACTGAGTCAAGGTTCAAGGTTGCACAACCTTATCTTTATTTTGTTCTTTATCAATGTATCTGACTGCTTTGATCGTCGTGACTTGAAGGCTCACGTCAAAATCAAGTATCCTGCTAATTTTAACCCTC
This sequence comes from Phymorhynchus buccinoides, assembly GCA_017654935.2. Lineage (NCBI taxonomy): Eukaryota > Metazoa > Mollusca > Gastropoda > Neogastropoda > Raphitomidae > Phymorhynchus > Phymorhynchus buccinoides. Next base: position 36,843,504 of record CM065704.1, read on the forward strand.
TAACGCCTTATATGTTTAGAGAAAATGACAACGTTAAGGTTTGAGTTAAGGTTAAAGGTCGGGGCCACGGACGCAACACACACACACACACACACATACACACAACCGAACATGTACGATACTATAGACTCACTTTGTTTTAAAAAACGACGTGAGCCAAAAAGGTTATTAGCTAGAAATGTTCCTAAAATACAGCTTTATGTATGGTAAGAAAGGTAATAACGGAAAAATAGAATTAACCGAGATAGGTAGGGGGGGTGGCACATCTTGACCTTTACCCTATAACCCCTTACAGACAGTCGTACAACACAAGGAGAAACTCTTCACAGCTTGGATTCACCGCTGCCCCTGATCGTCGCTGCCGGTCGCACACAGAGTTACGTCCCTTTGTTTACCCCCTTTCATTGCCACTGTCGCCTCTTGGCACCACAATGATTTGACACCCATGGCACTAAATGCCATCAAATAAGGGTCTGGTATCCAGTGACCTTATGTTCTTAATTTTAGGAGGTAAGGATAGGCCCTATTTGATGCACGTCACAGAGGAATCCCCAATATTGCAGACGAAATCTTTTCTCTACCCGGGTAAGTGTAATGGTAAATTTTGCCTGAAGAATGGCTAGCATTGACAGGGTTAAAATTAAGCGAATAAAAATAAATAAAAGAGATTTTCTGAGTTTGGAAACGAGCCACTGCGGAAAAAACAGTTCTTCTTGTCGCTGTAAAAGAAGTCGTGTCGGGTGGACAGAGGATTCAGCTTCCTCGCTTTCAAGCTGAAATGTTCATCTTTCAGACAGATCACTGATCGTAGATTACAGAGTTGAATCATCTGTCCCCTCGCTATTTAAGCCCACCCCGGGCTGATAAGCAATACCGGTAACAAGATTAATCCTTCTAATCAGTTTCTCAAAGGTTTAACAAAAATTCAACTGTGCCATTTTGTCCCTACATCCGTCGCATCAAGCCTACCGATTTTGCGACATTTTGCCTTGTTTTCTGATAGGGAGAGTGGCTTCCCTCGCAAAGTCGAAACGATCGACAGATTGCATGCCAATATGTTTTTATGATTTAAACACCGAGTGAATCTAACAATAATTTGCTTCACACGACCAACTTCATCAGGAAATCACTTCTGTTTTGCTTTGACGCCATAAATATAAGCGTAAGATATTGCACAAAATAATTTTTCTTGTGGTTTTAAACTTTCTGAAAATCGTTACGGAAAAAAAAAAGTCTGCTGCTGTGCGAACCTGTCTCGCGAGATGACGTCATGGGAAGATGTCATTGCTAAAGCGAAAATAGTTTCTGTTCGATTCAAATACCAGTCATGAAAAAACAAATATCTGAGTTTTTTTCTAAAAAAAAACCATACACATAGTTTCTACAGGCAGCACTCCATCTGTGAATGCTTATTTTTCTGTAAATTAATCGAGTTTTGTCGAATTTTTAATCAGCTTGATTCTTGGAAGAAAATTGTCACAAAATGTCTCTTCAGCCTTGTACGAAGAAATAGACCAATGTTTTAAAAAATGGCGCCAATTATTGACAGAAAACGCATCTTCACTGTAAGTTAACTATTGTCCCCTCATTTTATCACCACTACTCTGACAATAGGGCGTTTGCCACGAGTGTTCATTCACTATTCTAGACTACTAATTTGCCCAAGCTCGTTCTGCCCGAGTTGCGCTGACTCTAATTCAACTCTCTAAAATCAACTCAGTGAAATTCAAGGTCACCGGTGTGTGGCAAATGCTCTATTGCTTACATATCTTTTTTTATTACACATAAACAGAAAAACACTTTTCGTCTAATTTCACTTACGGGTGAACAGATCTATGTTAATCTAAAGAACCAAACTAAGCATTTTTAAGTTCAGCCTCTCTCAGCAAATGGCTAAGCAGATGACTAAGTTCATCTCCACAATAAACACATTCTAGCCCAGCCATCCAACATAGCCATCTAGCAGTCACTGCCGGAAAAAAAAAGACTGGCATACTGATAATAATAATGAATATTTATATAGCGCAATACCCCACATAGTGGGCTTATCGTGCTTTACAAAGGCATCACAAAAGTATATGGGGAAAATAAATACACAAATTATTCAGACACACACCAATTATACTTAGCAGCAAAATCATACACACACACACACACACACAGTGACTGTCATACACACACACAGATTAAAAACATCAAACAAGATCTAAACCTGTATAAAATAGTGTGTCACACCAAACAATGGATAAAAAAATCTTTGAGACACACACACACATGCGCACAAAGAGAGAGAGAGAGAGAGAGAGAGAGAGAGAGAGAGAGAGAGAGAGAGAGAGAGAGACGCTCTGAAACAAATTTAAACCCACTTACATACTACATGGTGTAGAGTGGCACAGTGGTATCGCGTTCGCTTCGTGTCAAATAAACCCGAGTTCGAACCTGGGTACAGGGGATTTTTTCCTCTCATTCTGCACTAGGCCTTAACGGTCTGAACGTGGAGTCTTTCGGATGAGACGATAAACCGAGGTCCCGTGTGCCCATGCACTTAGCACATGTTAAACCCAGTGGCAACGAAAAAGTTGTCATTTGGTCAAAACCCCCCCCCCCCCCCCCCCCCCCCCCCCCCCCCCCCCCCCCCCCCCCCCCCCCCCCGTGACAAAAATCGCATGCAGAAACACACCCCAAAAACCCAACTATTGGGTGGCGCGCCTCTGGCTGCGACGCGCTCTCCAGGTGGGAGCAACCCATAAAGTACCTAATAATACTAATAATAATACCTAATAATAAAATGTAAATGAACTGTACACAGCACTACCATAACATACTCTCTCTCACACACAAACACAAATGCGTGCGTGATACACACACAAATAAGCATCGCTGTGACTCACCCGAGAGGCGAGCGCAGCCTCTCCATGCGCGCCTCCACTTTGTGCCACAGCTCTGGGGCCCAGTACTCAGGGGTCAGGCCCAGGTCAAAGGTCAAGGGCGAGGTCAAGGTCAGCGCTGAGCCGAAGTCGGTCAGCACCAGCACCAGGCTCTTGTTGCTGGCCTGCTGCACCAGGAGGTTCTCAGCTGGAAAAAACAAAAAAGTTCAACAACGCTCGATTGATGAGTTCACAGATGGCAGATGGGATGGATTGATATGTGATGGTGCATGGGAAAACCCTACCGTAATTTTCGGACTATAAGGCGATATTTTTTTCTCCAATTTCGACCTATGCGCCTAATAAACGAGGGCGCCCTATTAGTGAACAAAATCATGAGAAGAGGGGCAATGATTGCCGTGCTCAGTACAGTCTACTGTGAGTCTAGACATCGAAAGTGGTCATGAGTCGCCGATACGACGAATACTCATGTTAAAATGCTTCAAAATCCCTATTATCATCCGAGAAACCATTGAACAGATGCCATAGCCCTTCATTGGATGTAAAAAGCATCGTTGTAGAGCTTAAAATGCCATAATTCTACCAGTTTTCACGAAGAAAAGTCCAAACACAACAACCGGAAGTCGCAAAAATAGAAGTTTGATTATTTGAGAAGGGAGCCAACTCTCGTTTATGACAGCAGTAATGGTGGTCGGTAAGCGTTTACAGGACGTGTATGGGCTTCAAACCTCGACTTTCTTTTGCGAGGTGCCTTATAAACGAGGGCGCCTTTTACTTAATTTTCTTGAAAATTGCCCTATTGGCCTTATACACAGCAGCGCCTAATGATCCGAAAAATATGGTACAGAAGTCGCTCAGAATGTTTTTGGCAAAAGCCCCAAATATAGTCAACAACCCCCCCCAAAAAAAAATTAATTTTCTATTTAGGGCATATTTATTTCTATTTGTATGTGTTATACCAGTATCCACAACATGAGACAATTTTCAATGATTTCTTTGTTTATTTAATTGTTTTCTAAATCAAGTCAACAGAAACAAAGAGGCAAAGTTGTATCTTCTTTGCCCGATTTCTGCAAATGGTCTATCTCAAATGCCAAACTTCAAATAACTATAAAATAAAAACTAGACAAGATAACACAAATCAGTTTTCTGTGTATTAACAAGGAATCTTTGCTCCATCATGAAAAATTTAAATCTCAATTTATGCCAAAATTCCATTATGTCTGGGGTTTTCCATGCAGTGTCACTTATGTCTAAAAATAAGCAAACTAATGAGCGAATAAACAAATAAGTAAATGATCCATTTTTTTTCTTCATATGGCCATGCTGGGCGAGGTACGCATGTCTCCCATTTTCAGTTTTCACTGCCCCCCTGCGAGTTCACAGATGGCAGATGCAATGGATTAATATATCTCTAAAAATAAGCAAACTAATGAGCGAATAAACAAAATAATAAGTCAATGATTCTTTTTCTTCTTCATGTAGCCACAGTGGGCGAGATACGCATGTCTCCCGTTTACACTTTTCACTGCCCCCCCCCTCACATACAGCCGACAAATTCCAAATTCTTCAGCTGACAAATTCCGATTTGAGATAACCTTACGGTTAACGTCGAGGTGGCAGATGCCTTGCTGGTGAATGTAGCTCAAGGCCTCGAAGCCCTGCCTGCGACAAATTCCAATTTGAGAGAACCTTACGCTTAACGTTGAGGTGGCAGATGCCTTGTTGGTGAATGTAGCTCAAGGCCTCGAAGCCCTGCCTGCGACAAATTCCGATTTGAGAGAACCTTACGCTTAACGTCGAGGTGGCAGATGCCTTGTTGGTGAATGTAGCTCAAGGCCTCGAAGCCCTGCCTGGCGAGGTCCTCCACCACCCTCCAGTACCAGGCGCCAAGGATCTTCTTCTCCTGGAACTTCCTCAGGCACTGTCGCAGCGGGTGACCTGGTGCAAACGACTAAAATTATATAAGTCAGTTGGTGTGTGTGTGTGGGTGCGTGTGCGTGTGTGTGTTGTGTTGCCATGTATGTGTGTGTGTGCTTGTGCGTGTGTGTGTGTTTGTTTGTGTGTGTGTGTGTATGTGTTTGTGTGTGTGTGTGTGTATGTGTGTTTGTGTGTGCGTGCGTGCGTGTGACCTCTGCTTCTCTCTCTGCCTGTGCCTGTCTCTTTCTCTAGAGATCTCTTATACCTCCTGTGTATGTATGGAGAGAGAGAGAGAGAGAGAGAGAGAGAGAGAGAGAGAGAGAGAGAGAGAGAGAGAGAGAGAGAGAGAGAGAGAGAGAGAGAGAGAGAGAGAGAGAGAGAGAGAGAGAGAGAGAGAGAGAGAGAGAGAGAGAGAGAGAGAGAGAGAGAGAGAGAGAGAGAGAGAGAGAGAGAGAGAGAGAGAGAGAGAGAGAGAGAGAGAGAGAGAGAGAGAGAGAGAGAGAGAGAGAGAGAGAGAGAGACAGAGAGAGAGAGAGAGAGAGAGAGAGAGACAGAGAGAGAGACAGACACATACAGAGAGAAGGTATGGCTGCTTACCCTCTGTTACAGTTTCCAGGGGCAAACTACTTTTATAAAAACACGGACACAGACATATTTCCAGGGACAAACAACAATATTCTAAGCATTCGGTTCAAAACGGACAATAACTTTTGTTTATTTCATGATCAAGCAAAACCTCAGTAACTCTGGATTTTTTTCTATAGTATTCTTGATGCTTTTTTGGTACGACTGAGCTTCAATATTCAAGATCCTTTGGTGTTCAGTAACCTATGTATAACAATATCTGTTAAAAAAAAAATCAACATTAATCTGTTTTGGGTTTTCCAGTATTCAATAGTAAGGTCAGCTAACAAGATAACTGATTGCTCTGCACATTTTTTATTCTACTGTTTCCAGGGACGCCAGAGAGAAAAGTGGACTCCAGGGACAGGGTGGCATTTTTGACCGTTTGTAAGGACAACTACCCCTTAGGGTTGGGGAGGGGGGGGGGGGGGTTGCGGTAAGCAGCCCTGACTGAAGGACAGAAAGAGACGGACAGTACAACGGAGACACACAGCAACAATGAACATAACAATCAAGAGACAGGTGGAGAGAAAAAAGGATAAGACAGAAAAATACAACAAGGGCAGGGCTCCCAATCGTCCCGTAAAACAAGGGGTCCCAGGGACTCCTTCACTTACAGCATAGAGGGTCCAAGAGGCAGGATAGAGGGTCCCAGTGGCAATGAAAATGCTAAAAAGAAATTTCCTAGTGCATCCCTGCGACTCCCTGCACATTCTTTTAGAGGGTCCTTTAGAATTTTAGTGCTTCATAGACCCCCAAATGGGGGTCCCTGGGAGCCCTGAAGGGAAACATCATAAATGAGAGGGGGTTGGATTAGGTCTAAAAAAAAGTAAGAGGAGGAAGTGGAGGGAGGGAAAGAATGCCAGGAAGACAAGTAGTGGGGTTCTTTTTCGGTGTGTGTTTTGTGTGTTCATTTGTGTGTGTGTTTGGCTTCAGAGCAGGGGAGGGGGGGAACAAATAGAACCATGCGTTCACCTGCATCCTGAAGAAGGAGGTCGACAGTGGAGAGGTCGCACATGAGGCCGTACACCTTGACCACCCCAGGGTGACTCAGCCGCAGGAGACACTGCACCTCCTCCTTCCTCAGTCTGCTGCCGTCCTGTCAACACACACCATGGGTGCTGCATGCAGTGACCCAAACGTTTTGCCGGAATAATTTTCTCGCTGAAACTTTCAGCGAAAGTCAGTGTGCAAAAGCACGGTTTCGTAGTTCTTCAAGAAGGCCTTTAATTTATCCTTACAACTGAATATTAAAAAACAATTCAAATTGCCTGAATTTATGTTTTAGGTACATCCACACACACCCCTGCCACATGCATGCTGATGCACAAAAACACACCAACACACACACACACATGGTAGGAGGCAACCCGCTCTGGAAAGCTGGGATGACATTTGTTTATACAGCAAGACAGCCCACTCTCTCTCATCCAAAAGTGGCTTGAGGACAGATGGTGTTGGAGAAGGTCCCCAAAGGCCAATAACTAATCCTTTCAGCTGCAGCACTGACAGTATACAGGTGCAAATATTTGCTAGCAATGTAACTTGGGAGTCATATCCTTTCACACACACAAAAACCTAGTATGATTTTCCATAATTACTGTTGAGAAATAATGAATTGAACAGCTCTCATGTTACTATTTGCCCCAACTCACGCCAATGATAAAAGCCATTAATTTTCAGTAAAGCCCAAAGGGTTGCATGATGGTCAGTCAGAGTTAATGTCGATGCACAATTGATTGTGCATCTCTGATCCTCAAACTTCTGATGACAAACTTCATGAACCGAGTTCTTCTTTCTTCTTCTCCTTAGGCAGCCAACTTCATCAGTTGAAGATTGTGCTGCACTTTAGGGGGTAGTACGAAAAAGAAAGATAATAAGCTCAGCAAAGATACTGTAGAAAGTGAAATGATGAGATAGTATGGGGGGAAGAGAGAACCCAAGATAATCAGGGATAAGTTAAGTATTTGTAGATACTCTGTTAATTATGTAGAAAGGATATTTATGATTCAAAACTGACAGAAGTTAGATATTGAAGATTTGATTCAAAGATAGCTCTAGAATAATTGGAGGGGGGGGGGGGGTGACAGAGGGGAAAGACGAGTTAAAAGTCATACACGACCGTTAAATGCCCCCGGCCTAGTCTGATTCAAACCCTTTTTTTTTAAATTATTTTTACTTTTTTCCTATCCCCTGATGATGAACTTTTCTAGCGCCATGTATTATTTGACATTCTTGGTTGCTCGTTGCATCTCAACCGACAAGAGGGAAGATGTTATTTTTCCGAGTGTGCATGCATTGCTTTAACTCATTTGCATCGCAACGATTTTTAATTATCAAAAAAACTCACAAATCACTCCAGCCATACACACAAACAAAACATACATAAACAAAAGGAGAAATGAAAGAAGATTACGGGATTTTACTTCAGGTTTAGACGTAGGGGAGTGGTAGATCAGACTTTTTTTTATATACAGACTTTATATGGAAAAAGTCTCTACACCGACTGGTTACCCCACAACAAACCACTACAACAGCAAAGTCAGAGGCAAAATTGTGGTCTAAGGGAGCGAAGCGAGTTTAGAAGTGACCAAGGTATAGTGGGCACACAGATTTACTTCCCTTGAAACAAATTGACAGTTACCTATGAATTCCGGACATATATGGCCAGAACGACTTGAATGAGTCAATGGCAGAAACAGTGACAGAAGCTCTAAATACAGATAAACACATGGCAGGGTGCTTGGCAGTGAATGACTGCAGAGTTTAGAGAGATGTCTTGGGCGAATGTAATGGTCAACTTAGGATGCTGATTTCACCGCCAGGCGGCAATCAAACCAGTAGGGACTCATCTCTCTCTCTCTCACTACCCCCTACAAAGAATATCACGCGCTAAGCCCCTACTGGTTTGATTGCCCCCTAGCGGTGAAATGTGTGTCCTAAGCCGCTCATTGCCTGTGATGCTACGGGAGTCAAGATAGAATTAACACAAATAGTGTGAGGAGTAAAGGCACATGGCAGGGTGCTTGGCAGTGAATGACTTTGCATTTGATGGTGAAGGAAAGAGCACTGACCTTGAAGCGTTTCTTAACGAAGGACAGCTTGGATGTGGTGTCGACGAAAGCCTCCACAAAACCCGACACACCCTCGCCACAGCTACGCGTTTTCAAAAAATGCTCATTCCTCTCAAAACAGCTGCTCGCCACTTTCAGTTTCTGAAACCAACAAGAAATGAAAATCACTGTCCTCAATTTTTAAAAATAAGTTGGTTTTAAAAAAGCAAAAAAACAATAAATAAAGTAAAAAACAAACAAAAAAACAGTTGGTGACTGCTTACGATCAGTCAGAAAACATCAGTTCTGATACCAGTTAATATCCTTCCCAAGGACACAACACAAACCCTAAGGGGATTCGAACCCCCAGCCTACCATTCGTTCAAATAGCAGAGAGTAATCTGCTATTGCAAGTACCGCCGTGCGCAAACAAACCACACAGGGTTCACACAGATTTTTCATACCAAAATTCACACACTTTCAAAGACCTTTTCAAAGACCCTTTATCCTATTTTCAAAGACCTCTCACGATTCTTTGCACTGAGTGCAGAAGTTACTAGAACGCCTGTTGTTTGTCAGCAGCGAGCTTTCGCAGCCACTTCTTCAGTTCTTGTGCTCGGCTTTTTCAAGCCATTTCTTGTTGAAATGCTGCATTTTCAACTTCTTTTGCTTCGATCACGATCACTCAAGTTGCCAAAAGACCCGGATATAGCAAAGGGAACTAACTCTTGACAAATCGAGAAAGTCTGCTAGACAGAACTAGATCGTCGAACCGTGGATATCGGAAAACAAGCAAAATTAAATTGCTTCTATTAATTCTGGAACCAACCAAAAATATCTGACCACGTCAATTACTTTTTTTTAATGCGTCAATTACTTTTTCACAAACTTTTCACAATTTTGACAGACCAAAGCCAATTTTCAAAGACTTTCAAAGACTTGAAAATGGCACTCCATTTCTCAGAGACTTTCAAAGACCTTCAAAGACTGTATGAACACTGCCATAGAGACGTAGGTCAAAATTGGTCAACTTCGATGTGTTGCCAAAAAGACCCGGATATAGCAAAGGGAACTAACTCTTGACAAATCGAGATAGTCTGCTAGACAGAACTAGATCGTCTGCTAGATCGAACTAGACCAGTTGATCAAGACAAGCTGTATCATCTAGCAAAGCTGTAAAACAGCAATATTCAAAGATAAAACACCTATGGTGATGCTAAATTAACAACAAAATGACGTAATTTAATAATAATAATAATAATGACAATTTATATAGCGCTTATTCTCCTAAGCGCTTCACAAAAAAGATAAAAATCTGAGCAAAAACAACAAAACAACGCACTTATCATAAGGAACAACCCGAAACAAAACCCTGATAACTATATTTACGCCCCCCCCCCTTTCACACTCCCCTAGAATTCAAACCATTACAAATAGCGTTTTCCACGCAAAATGCATTTTCTCAACACTACCCCCATTTGACCTGAAATGGCCAAAATATTGAGTTTAGTATTCCTCATGTGAAGAGATGTCTTCCGATTTTTTCTGCACGGCGATACAAGACAAGAAAAGTTAAAAGAGGATAACTGTTTTCTATAATTAATACGCAAAACTTTTCTGCCGAATGATATTCACTTATCTGCTTTATAAATGCCCTCATATCAGTATAAACCACTCCTGTCAACCATACAAACAATATTACAAAGCACATGCGCATACACCAGGCATGGTAGTGAGGGCAAAGTGAGTTTTGCGGAAGAATATCCAACCGATTCTGCATTTCATTTGAAAGATGTCGACTCAAACTAAAATGGTGAAGTTGGGCATCAAAATGAAGAAGAAGAAGAAAAAGAAGCACTAGGATCACACATCTGGAAACGTGTGGCGTGAGCTAGGCCGCGCATGACTGCTAACTTCGGTGGGAAGTTGCTTGTTCAGTCATTCACATCCGGTTCCACGAAGCGATTGCATAGGTTTTAACGCACGTAATTTTTAGACACGCGAGCAAATTTTTACCCCAGCTTTTTTTTGTGTGTGGGCTAAATTTTCACTTTCGCGACTTGGAAACGTGTTTTTTTAATAGAAAAACGAAGGGTGGCCAGCCCACAAACTAAAAACTAAACTTGCAAAATGTGACGTAAAAATATAAATGGCATCAAGGTTAGAATGACGCACAGTGTTCTAATTGTTTTTTGTTGTTTTTTGCTGTCCCATCTTCTGGGCTGTACAGTGGCGTTGCTCCCACGCCGCTCGTTCCGAATCCCAATTTGCAGCTACACCCGGGTTTGTTCAAGTCGCAGAAACCGAGACCAGCAGTCCAAGGGGAGCGAATATATGTTAGGCCGTCAGGAGGCAACCAACCGAGGAGACACTGCACTTCTGCTGAGTCACTTCGGTGGAGTTCAGTGGAGCCTGTTCAGGACCAGTGTTCTAATTGTTGTATGTCTACTCAAACACACGAGGCGAGGGCTGGGGGTCTACCTGATGGTAGAGTAACTTCCCCTGTTTGACCGATTGAATTAGGCAAGATCACTCCCACACACCATGAAATTACTCCCCTTAATTATTTCCAAACAATTCCTATTTAAAGGTCTGAAACTGTCAGCTGCGTCGTCTGCTTAACAAGAAGGAGAACACATACACTAAAGGCAAAACAACACAGAATCAAACCTTTTGAAGAACTCACCTTGTTATAGACAAAAGCGAAGCGGGCCGATTTTGTCTTGACATAGGGCATGGCTGTTTCCATCATGTTGCTGAAAACTGTAGGGTCTTCCATGTCACTGGAGAGAAGAAAAAAAATGATACAAAAGGTATGAATTCAGCGGAAAAATGCTGTCACATTTCTGTCAATACCAAAGTTTACACACACCAGGGCTCCCAGGGACCCCCATTTTGGGGGCTATGAAGCACTAAAAGTTTACTGGACCCTCTAAAAGAATGTGCAGGGGGTCCCAGGGATGCACGCAATGCCACTGGGATCCTCTATCCCGCCTCTAGGACCTTCTATACTGTAAGTGAAGGAGTCCCTGGGACCCCTTTTGCGGGACGATTGGGAGCCCTGACGCACACACACACACACACACACATTTTCACACACACACACACACACACACACACACACACACACACACACACACACACACACACATTCACACACGCACGCGCGCACGCACACACACACACACATGCCATTGCTTCCCCTAAGGAAAACACTTTATGCAAAATTTTAAGGGTCCTTTTCGCATTGTTAATGGTCCACAAGCAACATTTATTTTTGGTCTGTGAAAAACGTGTGTCCCTGTACTCTACTGCACAAAAATTACAGAGTCCCTTTCTGATTTTACTGCTTCAGGGAAGCACAAATGTGCATAATGGGAAACACTGCATGTGCACAGCAAGATGTGCGTAATAATGGGAAACACTGCATGTGCACAGCAAGATGTGCGTAATAATGGAAAACACTGCATGTGCACAAGATGTGCGTAATAATGGGAAACACTGCATGTGCACAGCAAAATGTGCGTAATAATGGAAAACACTGCATGTGCACAAGATGTGCGTAATAATGGGAAACACTGCATGTGCACAAGATGTGTGTAATAATGGAAAACACTGCATGTGCACAAGATGTGCGTAATAATGGAAAACACTGCATGTGCACAAGATGTGCGTAATAATAGAAAACACTGCATGTGCACAAGATGTGCGTAATAATGGAAAACACTGCATGTGCACAAGATGTGCGTAATAATGGAAAACACTGCATGTGCACAAGATGTGCGTAATAATGGGAAACACTGCATGTGCACAAGATGTGCGTAATAATGGGAAACACTGCATGTGCACAGCAAAATGTGCGTAATATAATAATGGGAAACACTGCATGTGCACAGCAAGATGTGCATAATAATGGGAAACACTGCATGTGCACAGCAAGATGTGCGTAATAATGGGAAACACTGCATCAGTGCATGTACACAGCAAAATGTGCGTAATGGGAAACACTGCATCAGTGCATGTCCACAGCAAAATGTGCGTAATGGGAAACACTGCATGTGCACAGCAAGATGTGCGCAATAATGGCAAACACTGCATCAGTGCATGTGCACAGCAAAATGTGCGCAATGGGAAACACTGTGCACAAACACGAACAGTGAACACACACAGACACAGACAAACAGACGGAGACACACACAACACACATTAAATTTTAATTTCTGTACAAAAACATTACAAAACAGCCAAAGATGAAAATAACTAACCCACTTTTGGACATTAATTAAAACCAACTGAACTTTGGAAATTAAACCTCCCCCTTTTCTAATCAGTACTGTAACCTACTCACTTTTGGAAATAACCAACCGACAGCATAAAAACACACGTCTTTTTATTTTAAGTTTCACATTTACTCAAATTGCATTCTAGGAATTTTTTTCCTGGTTTCCTTGCTCTGGACAGTTGATGCCATTTCTGAGATTTTATCTCCAACCTGGAAAAAAGCTTTATTTTTCACTTTCTTTTTATCCCAAATGATCTCATCATATTTTCGAAATCTGTATGTGTGTGTGTGTGTCCCTTATGCACGGCCACAGTTCTCAACCGATCGACACCAAATTTGGTAACAAACATCCTTGGCACCCTCCGAAGGTCATGGCGTCCTTACTTTTCGGAAACCTCCGCCAAGAACGAAGTGCGAGAAGTCGAACCGGGCGCGAAGCGCAAGAACTCGAAGAGCACAAGCGCCGAGTCAATCAAAGGGGGCGGAGTCAAAAAGGGGGCAGAGTTTAACTGAGCGCGAGAAGTCGAATCTATGTCTCATGCGCCAAGGGTTCCACAGCTAGTAATTATATAGCTATAATAAGTTAACTTATATTTTATGCAATAAAAATTTGATAAATATTTCACCTTAAAACAAAGCAAAATTAATAACACAAAAAATCATGTACACAAACACTCACAAAATTTCATACATAACGTTAACAATAATAACATAGATCTAATCCTGCTATTTTTACTTGACTCTAAACACCAAGAAACTTACGCTGCCAAACCACTTTGTAGGAACTGCTTGATGGCCGTGTTTTGGTCTGGGATTGGGATAGCCATCCTCTCCTTATGTACTTGTCTTCTTGAGGGGATAGCAAGCAAAACACCAAATCAGGAATATAGGAAGCACTTCTTAACTCAATCACATCGCAACCATTACATGAAACAGCAAACCTGGAAATAGCATGATTTTTACTTATTAAAAAATGTCAACAATATAACAAATCACTCCAGCTATACACACAAACAAATCAGGCATGAAAAAAAAGAAATTATGAAAGATAAAAGAGGATTTCAGGTATAGAAATAGGGAAACGGCAGCTCAAAGTTTTTGTAGAAAGACTTTCTACATAAATCAGTTTCCCCAAGCACTAAAAAATGCAAATTAAGATGCATAAACATGGTCTAGGGGAGCGAAGTGAGTTTAGAAATGACCAAATTATGGTGTGCACACAGATTTACTTCCCTTGAAATGAGATTGTCAAGTTGAGAGCTAACTTCTTCTGCATACAATTACTGAATTAGGGAATTCATCCTCAACAATGACATTACAATCACATATCGCAATTATTTATGCGGAAGGGTGCGATTGAGCTATGAATCCAAGGGTGAAACCGGGGGATTTTCAAGTGAAAAGCAGGAAGGCCTGAGTTCCAGTGGTTGCCTTGGCGGAATCAAGCCCCTTGTATCGCGAGTTTTGGGGGGGACATTTTTACTAGTAAAATCAGAGAATTTGGATAAGCTTTGTTTTTCAACAGTTAAACAATTTTTTTTCTCTCATTCCAGTGGAATTTCTTGTCATTAAAGTACTCTCAACCATGCAATTATGCCATGGCATGAGGCTGTGTCAGACCAGTTGACATAAGCTAGAACGCCAAGGCTACATCAAAATGTTGTTATGCTCTGAATGGTTGTGCGGGGATTGTCTTAAGCCATGACAAGCTCCCAGCATAACATCATCAGTCTAAAAATAAAATCCCCCGAAGACGGAGTGTGGCTGCCCACATGGCGAGGTAATCAAAAACGGTCGCACACGTAATGTTCTCATCCCTAGCTGATGCATTTGTACCTTAGTCTTCAAGTGCTTCTCGCTGTTGGGATGATCCCTGGAGTCTTTTAGCCAGGGTAAGCCAACCAATCAACCAACCATGCAATTTCAGGATTTCCTGAAAAACAACCAAATCAGGATTCCTGCTTTTTCTGATCAGTGATGGGTGGTTTCATCCATGTGATTCTTAATTTCGGAACTTATTGTGATAAATAACTTGTATTAATAAACAAGACTAAAAATAATATAAAATGGGGATTACACTATTGATGTGTTTTTTTCCTATCTTAAAAAAACCCCACCGAGTCTGGGGGACCGTGGGCTGAGTATGCTATTTAGTATTTATTTTTTCAGTCATTTTTAAAAAATTCAAACTTGTCTTACTAATAAAATAAAAAATGCCAGATGCAAAACAAGAACACTGAAAAAGCTGAGACTTGTCAGTGCTAAAAAAAACAGAACTGGTGAATTTTCAATTGAATTTTTAAAAGCATTTAATGATTTTGCATTTACTGCCTCATTGGGTAGATCATTCCATGCATTAATAATCCTGTTAGCAAAGAAAGTTTGTGCCAATTTAGTGTTACAGAGATGGTGCTAGAAATTTTCACTTTAGGCCATTTGGCCTAAACAGACACAAAACCTTAGGCCAATTTCAACAATTTTAGGCCCACTCGGTCACAAGTGCTGTCGATCTCTGCTTGCTTGTTAACTGATCCCCCCCAACAAAAGTAGCGACTGCCCGCTTATAAGTTTTGTTTTCTTTTTGGGAGGCATTTCAATCAAAAACCAGTGAAACACTGACGCTAAAGGATGACAAGATCACACCGACTCACACTACGGTGTGGCAAACGTCCGCCATAAGCAGCAAGGGAAGCAACTCTTACGAGGCAATTGGCCTTGTCCTAGCAAAATCATGACGCGACAAAGTTAGCTTTTTGATCTCGGTCACACGCGGTGCAAGCAAACTTTGTTTCACTTCATTGTTCATAAAAAAAACGGATACACTTCGTTGTTCATTAAAAAAACCGGACATACTCGTGCCGATTTGGTAATCAAACCTTCGGCCCACTGGGCCGACAGGACGGTTGACTTTTAGGACATTTTTTGTAATTTTCGGCGAATCGTCGAAGGCCGACAGCAAACAACAACCCTGGTGTTAGTAGGGTTTTTTTAAGTTTATAATTATGTTCACATGTTCTGACTCTATCCTCCTCACACAGTTAATAAATTTGTTGTGGTAGTATAAAGGCCATGCACAATTTTATACACTTCAATAATATCACCTCTTAATCTTCTATACTCCAAACTTGGTAATTTTAAGTACTGTAGTCTTTCCTCATAACTCATGTTGTTTGTCCCCTGGATTTTCTTAGTAAATCTTCTCTGTACCCCTTCTATGAGATCTATGTGTTTCCGTAGGTGTGGACACCACTGGGTTTCCATACTCAAGAATCGGCCGTACCAGTGATATACAATTACAAGGGATTCATAATATCCTTTGATTTATTTGTAATTGTTCTGATTTTTTTTAACGTGGCGGTACCATAGCCGTTGAGGTTTAACCGAGGCGTGGTTACCGCTACACCTATCTATATTGTTTAAAAACTCGGGACTTTACTTGTGTTGCACTGCCTCCGGGCATTGCAGCCAGTATTGTTCCCACCATCTTTGTATTTACAAATGTCCCATATGTGTCTATTCATTCATGACCGAGAGGACGTAAAACATCATTTTCATCGTAATTGTTCTGACTAGTATTAGTAGTAAAAGTCCAGGTAAAGGTAAAGATGTGCCACCCCCCCTACATTTCTCGCTTAATTGTATTTTTCTGTGATTGCCTTTTTTACCATACATAAAGCTGTATTTTAGGAACATTTTCAGCTAATAACCTTTTTGGAATACTAACCCTAGCCCTAACCCTACCCCTACCCCCCACCCTATAAGACGAAAAAACTGCAGTACATAGTGGGGAGTAGGGTTAGGTTTAGGGTTAGGGTTAGTATTCCAAAATGATCATTAGCTGAAAATGTTCCTAAAAAAGTAAAATACAGCTTTAAGAAAGGCAAACACGGAAAAATACAACCGAGAAATGCAGGTGGGGTTGCTCAGCTGATCAAATATACATCAACAGTTTACACTTTGTGACTTACCAACTACCAAGTCTACAGCTTGAACTAATTTGAAGCGACAGCAGTCAACATTCACCGATTCAGTTCATCTTGAAGATGATCTTCCTTGTCAGTCAAGTTAGCTAAACTAAGACTTTCAAGTGACTGACTGCAGCAGGCCAAACTCGCTTATCCTTGATCAAGGGAGTGTGGTCACAAAAAGATAAGTAAACAATAGAAGATGTGGATGATGGTCCTCATAAACGACGAAAGACAAAAACAATAGGGCCTAAGTGTTCGTGATAACTGTGTCTAGATGGGATGAGATAAGTATAGTATCCCACAGTGCTTCGCGCTATGCTTCCCCCCACCTGCGTGCGCATCTCGACTCTTCCAAAGGAAGTGTCGCCATCTTAGTCCTTATTTATGTGTAAACAAAGTGAAAATGTTATCTAAATGTGTAAAGAAAACATCCAGATGTTATAAATACAGTTTAAATAAGTTTCGAATTGGAACAACCAAATACGCAGCATCGATCTGGCATTTTTCAAAAAAAGTTAGTGACTAGGATGGCGGTCTCCCATAATATGGCGCTCCTTGTGGCCGGATATGACGACACGTGAGTACCAGCAATCCCAGTTCTAGGCCTACTTCCGGTGTAAAGATTACTTCCTTTGGCGCGCAAAAAAGGGGGTTTTCCGTACTGAAAGCGTCGTCTGCTTCGAAACGCTTGTGTCTCTGGATCTGGAGGTATAAGTTTACGTCGCAGACGCCACTTCTGACGATAGACGCGACGGTCCTAGGAGGGCGCATTCATTATTAGAATTAACAGAAAAAGATATAAGGGAGAAAGACCTACTGCTTATACCCTGGGTTAAGACCATTAAACCCCCCAGTTCGCGTTTCCTCATTCGACTTGTTTGTTGTTTGGGAAGGCTCCCCGTAGGGATACCGGAGGGTCTTTCGTACAAATAGTTCCTCCACCTTCTGGAAGTTCTCTACTTGTAATTTCCACTAATCTTTCACTCTTTTTGACTCTGTCTTTTCTCTTTGCTTTCTATCATCTATTATTTGTCTGCCTTATTGGCCCATTATAGTGGGGAGACCAGTGAAAACTGAAAACAGAAGAATTAATGAAAAATGGTGTTTTACGTCCTCTCGGTCTGGAACAGACACATATGGGACAATTGTAGACATTTGTAGATACAAAGATGGTGGGAACAATACTGGAGGCAATGCCCGGAGGCAGTGCAACACGAGTAAAGTCCCGATTTTTTTAACAATACAGATAGGTGTAGCGGTAACCACGCCTCAGTTAAACCTCATTGGCTATGGTACCGCCACAAATCCATAATGCTTTTACGGTTACTGAAAACAGAATGACGATAAGGTGACCGCAAAGAAAGTCACAGGAAAAAAAGTCACGGAATATAAGTCACAGAAAAAAGTCACAGATATTTTAGAACAGCTTAGAATCAATTTACTAGTGATCGATTCTGATCGTATACTAGCAAATGTACTCGCTTCGCTTCGTGCCCTCCCCCTCTCTCTCTCTCTCTCTCTCTCTCTCTCTCTCTCTCTCTCTCTCTCTCTCTCTCTCTCTCTCTCTCTCTCTCTCTCTCTCTCTTTCCAGAGCAAGGTGTGGGAGATACAGGGCAGACAGACAGACAGACACACACACACACACTCACACACACACATAACAAAAATTATGTTTTACGTCCTCTCGGGCATAGACACATATTGGACATTTGTAAATACAAAGATGGTGGGAACAATACTGGCTGCAATGCCCGGAGGCAGTGCAACACCAGTAAAGTCCCGAAGAAGAGGAACTTGAGTTTGTAAAGGATTCTCTCATGTATGGTATAGTTACATCAAAAAAATCTTTAAAAGATTTGTTAGACTGCATTCGCAATACATAGTATACATTTATATAATGTAACCATCACCAATATTGGGTGCGATGTTACAGCCATAAACACACACACACACACACACACACCACTGCCGCTCAAACAACCTTAATATTTTGTGTTAGGCCCTAGTGCTAGCTTGATTTTGGTTGAATGAATGATCTCCCTTGGATTTGCTTCAGTATGTTTATTAGAATTAAGTGTAATCTTTATTATGAATGATTGTAATGATTCTTGTTTGTAAATTTAGGAGTTTTAGGAAAAATGGTTACAAAATATTTTTAGTGTTTTAAAATACTTTGTAAGTTGGGAAAGGAGAGTTCCTATCGGGATCAAACGTGATAAAATACCAGTTAGGGGAAGACGGGGTAAAAAGCGCATGGGCGGGTAAGAAGCCCACCCCAATTATCTCATGAAATGAAGCAAATTTCAGTCTCATTTTGCCCATGAGACGAGCGTTAA
Source organism: Phymorhynchus buccinoides (assembly GCA_017654935.2). NCBI lineage: Eukaryota > Metazoa > Mollusca > Gastropoda > Neogastropoda > Raphitomidae > Phymorhynchus > Phymorhynchus buccinoides. The sequence goes on from CM065704.1 coordinate 36,862,575, forward strand.
TGTCTAGCATTCGTCTCATGGGCAAATTTGACTGAAATTTTCTTTATTTCATGAGATAATTGGGGTGGGCTTCTTACCCGCCCATGCGCTTTTTACCCCGTCTTCCCATAACTATTTAAGTGGACTTTCTTATTCCCAAAACGTGATAAAATACCAGTTAACTACTTAAGTGGACTTTCTTATCAATTTCCGCTTCCGGTCAGTTAACTGCTTAAGTGGCATTTTATCATATTATGAATGAAAGCCAACTAGTTAACTTGTTTTTGTAACACGAAATCCCATTGGATACTGCAGATCAGCAATCTTTCCCCAGAAATTGCTCCAAATACGTTTTAGTAACTGAAATAATCCCCAAATAGCATAAATATATCATTGCCCGTTTCTTATGAGTTAGTGAATAGATTGTATCCGTCAGGTTGAATTTCAACAGATGGTGTTTTTGTTACGTTATTTTATTTATTTTTACTAGTTTGTGGTTAAAATATGGTCTCTGAAAAACGCGCTAGGTTGCTAATCGCGCGATTTTGTGGGAACTACGTCTACGGTTGTGGCTCAGCTCAAGACGAGACGCTTTCTTTTGTTCTGTTTGTTGCCAGGCAAATTGGCACGTACAAAACGATCATCGGCCATATTTGCGGAAAAGGGTCAGGGTCAATAGCACTTGACGCGGGAATCGTTAAGTAAAAAACAAACAAACCGCTGACCAATTTCATTGCGTGTTACAAAACCTTCAGAAAACAATCCCTCTCAAACGGAAAAACAGTTAAGTGACTTCGAAATGTCAGTTAACTTGTATAAGCGATTTCCGCTTCCGGTAAGTTAAGTACTTAACTGGAATAGTAATGCCAGTTGAGTAGTTAACTGGTATTTTAGCACGTCTGAGCCCCATAAGTTCCCATAACTTCACTTCCTCCCTGTCAGTTAACGTGATCGTGTGTGTGTGTGTGTGTGTGACACAGTGAGAGAGAAAGAGAGAGAGAGAGAGCATTTAGATATTGTTTGTTCCTCCCCTATAAATAAATGAAATAGGTCTTCTTTCAAACGTGAATGCAAAACTGTGAGGTACAAATTAGGCCTATGTCTGTGCTGTTATGGTGCGTGTTTCGTGCATAGGCCTGCGCGCGCTCGCGCGTGTGTGCATATAAGTGTGTATATGTGTGGGTTGTGTGTGTGTGTGTGTGTGTTCTACACCTGTGTGTATAAACTTTAATGGATCAAAGAGTAAAATTCTTGCAGGCCTGTCTCTGAGAATTATCATAGACTGAAAAGGATCCACAGCATCAATTCATGGTATAAAATCTGGCATTGTGTAAGCCTTAGGAATATGATTTCTTGCATTGTCTAAGCCTAATAAAAGAAATTATTTCTACTGTGTATGGCTGAAGAGTGAAAGATACAGGACCATGCAATGAAAGTCCATGCATGACAGAGGACAATGGAATGAAAGTCCCTGTGACGTAATTGACCCGCACGCCCCGCTTTCTCCGTTTCTTATCTACACCCCCCCCCCCCCCCTTTCTTTTCTCGGGCCGCCACTTTAATTGCCAGTCAATATTAAACAGACGCCGATTAAGGCATTTATCTCTTTGAAGCCCGGTTTACCTCCCCTTTCAGCATGTAACACCTACACTGGCGGTCTCCCTTTACCCCCCTTATCTCCGTTCCCCATCACGAGAAAGTGACATCCACAGTCGGCGCCCTTTGAAGACAACTCTTCCTTTCCAATCACGAGAAGGATAGGAATGTTGGCATGTGATAATGATGTAACCGGCGCGTGATTGTTCTGTACTACTATGACATCATCTTGTGACGTGTCGACTGCTAGGAAAGTTAGCCTACACATACTTTCACACAAGACGCTGAAACCTGGCTGGAGCAACATTGCAGACTCAACCTCTCTCCCAGCCAGTCATAATAGCCCAACTAGTGAGTATCATTGATGGCTGGTGATTGAGATTTGTTTTTTGTTTGATCATATTTTTGATCTAGATCCTATGTTCAATGATGAATAAGGAGTAGATATGTTATTGAAAAGAAGTGGTAAACATTCTGTTCTATTTATGTGCACTGATTATTTGTGTGTGTGTGTTTTTGACTTTAACTCTTTTGGTACCAGAACCGGATTTTATGCCTACTAACCCTTTTGTCTATTTTTAGTAGGAAGCCTGTGGGTTGCAATCTTGCACTTTATGATACCATTCCTTTCCAGGTGTTGGATGGAGAGTGATGTTGGCTTGATCACCTTTTATGTTTTACTGATCTCAGTTTGTTAACTGAAATTCAGATTATGTGTTCTTAGTGCTATTGTACAAGGGCAGCCTTCTAGCCGGTTGGGATCCACTAATTCCCTGCCGACTGAAGCCCCTTGTCTCTAAGCCATAGAGATCTACATCCACCTTCTCCTGTGATTATCAGCAGGGCATCGTGGGCAGGACGATCATCCCTGACTCACAAGCACCAAGACGGGAACGCCGCCAAGACGCCCCGCACCCAGAATCCGCGAGGAGACCACGCCTGAACCGTGCCATCCCGCGAAGCTGTAACCAGAACGACTGGGAGCTACTCTCACCTGACGAGCAAGCCCAGCCACCCCAGCACTCGCCGATCACTACGGAGGAACTTGACAACAGCTAAGTCCCCCGGACCGCGACAATCATTTGAACTTTCCTCCAGACAATGAAGATGATTAGTGACCCTTCCTGCTTGGGGCTAACCTTCTAGAAAGACAAAAGTCTTGTAAATCCTTTCGGATTTCATTGTTTTTTCATTCATATTTTGTTTTGGCGCCATTGAGCTGCTTTATTATTATTGTTGCATAATCTTATGCAGATTTTGTGAGTAAATAAAATACAAGTGTCAAATAATCCTGAACCCTTTGGTCAGACTGATGAGAGTGGGAGTCTTGTAATTTCATGTAAAACCCTACTTCTCTCTGTCTGCCATTAAGAGCAAATCAACCACTTGTATTTCTTACAATCATACGAGCCAGAACCCGGGCACAAATATAAATTTATTAGATGAAAAGGGGCCGGGAAAGTTGCTCATCTCCCATACCCTAGAGAAGTGGGCTAAAGGCAAATTTTCTACTTGAAAATTTAACACACTAAAAGTCTTCCCTTGGGACTTAGCCTTTTAACCCATTACCTCGTCACAGTCCCTGCATGATAGAGGACCATCGAATGAAAGTCCCTACATGATAGAGGACCATGGAATGAAAGTCCCTGCATGATAGAGGACTAAGGAATTAAAGTCCCTGCATGATAGAGGACCATGGAATGAAAGTCCCTGCATGATATAGGACCATGGAATGAAAGTCCCTGCATGATAGAGGACCATGGAATGAAAGTCCCTGCATGATAGAGGACTAAGGAATGAAAGTCCCTGCATGATAGAGGACCATGGAATGAAAGTCCCTGCATGATAGAGGACCAAGGAATGAAAGTCCCTGCATGATAGAGGACCATGGAATGAAAGTCCCTGCATGATAGAGGACTAAGGAATGAAAGTCCCTGCATGATAGAGGACCATGGAATGAAAGTCCCTGCATGATAGAGGACCATGGAATGAAAGTCCCTGCATGATAGAGGACTAAGGAATGAAAGTCCCTGCATGATAGAGGACCATGGAATGAAAGTCCCTGCATGATAGAGGACCATGGAATGAAAGTCCCTGCATGATAGAGGACCATGGAATGAAAGTCCCTGCATGATAGAGGACCAAGGAATGAAAGTCCCTGCATGATAGAGGACCATGGAATGAAAGTCCCTGCATGATAGAGGACCATGGAATGAAAGTCCCTGCATGATAGAGGACCATGGAATGAAAGTCCCTACATGATAGAGGACCATGGAATGAAAGTCCCTGCATGATAGAGGACCATGGAATGAAAGTCCCTGCATGATAGAGGACCATGGAATGAAAGTCCCTGCATGATATAGGACCATGGAATGAAAGTCCCTGCATGATAGAGGACCATGGAATGAAAGTCCCTACATGATAGAGGACCATGGAATGAAAGTCCCTGCATGATAGAGGACCATGGAATGAAAGTCCCTGCATGATATACGACTGAGGAATGAAAGTCCTTGCATAATAGTGAACCATGGAATGAAAGTCCCTGCATGATAGAGGACCATGGAATGAAAGTCCCTGCATGACATAGGACTGAGGAATGAAAGTCCTTGCATAATAGCGGTGAACCCGGCATGGAATGAGAGTCCATGCATGATAGAGGACCATGGAATTAAAGTCCCTGCATGATAGAACCATGGAATGAGTCACTGCGTGATAGAAGACCATGGAATGAAAGTCCCTGCATGATAGAGGACCAAGGAATGAAAGTCCCTGCATGATAGAGGACCAAGGAATGAAAGTCCCATGCATGATAGAAGACCATGGAATGAAAGTCCCTGCATGATAGAGGACCATGGAATGAAAGTCCCTGCATGATAGAGGACCATGGAATGAAAGTCCATGCATGATAGATGAGTAAGGAATGAAAGTCCCTGCATGATAGAGGACCATGGAATGAAAGTCCATGCATGATAGAGGACCATGGAATAAAAGTTCATGCATGATAGAGGACTGTGACTGCCGCAGACTGTGCATGTTGTAGATTGAAAGGTCAGAAGGCAAAATTAATACGCGGAAGACCATGAAGAAGGGTATAAAGGTTTATTCTGAGAAATAAGGACAAGGGGAGTGGACATGCAGGCTCTTCATGGAATTAACGGTGAAAACTGAAAAGCAAAACAAAAAAAAGAACCATAAGAAACATGAAAATTCGCTCTAAGTCACCCTTAGATCCGCCTAGAAAGAATCCATTATATTTCGATTACAGTTTGCTCACAAAGCATTGAGATCAGATACTTTGGGGGTCCAAAACAGACATGAGCATTCGTTCATATTCAATTTTGACAGAATTCTCCTAAGCTTTACAAGACAGCTCCAAAGGTGACCAAGGCCTTAAATACAAACTATCACGACACTTGAACATAACAATTCAGCGATTCAACAATTCAAAATCAAAATACACAATTCATAAATCAAGCTTGAAACAATGAAAATTACTGGTTCGTCCTTCAGAATTCAGTTCATGAATTCATGCTCACAAAGTCTCAAAATACGACTGAGCAAAGCTCAGTTTCTTCTTATTCTTCCTCTTCTTCCTATTCCTTTGCCCAAAGAATCAAGGTATCATTCCAACAATCAAGGCGCCTTTGTGTAAAGGCACAAACGCACCAGCCAGAGATGAGAACATTACGTATGAGAGCATTGCACGTAACCCAAACATATACTTATAGGTACACACTCTGGCCTCAAAGGAATCAAGAAGACAAAGAGTTGTAATCTAAACAAATTAATTCCAAACAAAGCAAACGAACGGTCAAAGGGGGACAACAAAAGAAAGTTGTCATTACCAAGAAATTCAGAACGAAAGTTAACTTTAGACAATTTAAAGTTACCAAACGCATAAATTGAGGAATTTATGAAAGAAAACTCAACAATTATGTCGTACATTTCAACAAACATCAAAGAATCTAAAGTTTCGAGCCACGAACTGAACTATTTATAGTGAGCGAATTTCTAATTAAAAAGAAAATACATTTCCCGGAAATGTTTACGGAAACATGGATTGGAATAAGCGACACGCTTTACACAAACCAACCAGCTTGATTTGAAAACATGTTTGGAAACTAATACGACCAATGTCAAAGATCTACGTTGTACCAGCGACAAAACCCAACAGGTAAGAGCTGATACACATTAACTACGCAAATAATGCTTCATAACAACACTTCAAACACATGTATTTTGCAAGGGCCAAAATTTAGAGCACACGACACACACTGAAGGGACACGACGTTCTATTGTAAAGAACAGACATGCAATCTAAGAACAAACAGAATGTAAGCATTGAAATGAACGAAAAATTAACAAGAGTCAACTGTCAACAATAAACAAAATAGATTGGACAAGTATTGACCCAAATATTAACACAAATCATTTACTGACACACTGACAAATACAGTGACAGACACACTGGCAGGTACATGAGTGTATGTGAGTGTGTGTGTGCATGTATGTATATGTGTGTGTGCGTGCATGACAAATACAGTGACAGACACACTGGCAGGTACAAGGACCAAGCAGTGAAAGTCCCTGCATGCTAGAGGACCATCGAATCAAATTCACTGCATGAAAGAGGACCATGGACTGAAAGTCCATGCATGATACAGGACCAAGAAATGAAGGCTCATGCATCATAAAGGACCATGAAATGAATGTTCCTGCATGAGGACCATGGGATGAAAGTCCCTGCATGATATAAAACTGGGAATGAAAGTCCCTGCATGATAGAGGACCATGGAATGAAAGTCCATGCATGATAGAGGACCATGGACTTTCATTCCATGGTCCTCTATCATGCATGGACTTTCATTCCATGGTCCTCTATCATGCAGGGACTTTCATTCCATGGTCCTCTGTCATGCAGGGACTTTCATTCCATGGTCTACTATCATGCAATGACTTTCATTCCTGTCCTCTGTCATTCAGGGACATTAATTCCATGGTCCACTATTAAACAGGGATTTTCATTAGATTATGTGTAGCAGTAACCACGCCTCGGTTAAACTTCATCGGCTATGGTACCGTCACAACAAATATATATTGCATTTTTGACAATAAATGTGATTGATTGATGAAAATGATGTTTTACGTCCTCTCGGTCATAGACACACATGGGACATTTGTAAATACAAAGATGGTGGATTCGATTAAGCGTAAAGGATTAAGGACACAAAAGTGTGTGTGTGTTTGTGTGTGAATGTGTATGTCATTCAGTGAGTGTGTGTCACTATGTGTGTGTTGATGTGTGTGTGTGTGTGTGTGTGTTGTTTGTGTGTGAATGTGTATGTCATTCAGTGAGTGCGTGTCACTATGTGTGTGTTGATGTGTGCGTGTGTGTGTGTGTGTGTGTGTGTGTGTGTGTGTGTACACGTGTGTGTGTGTGTGTGTGTGTGTGTTTGTGTGTGAATGTGTATGTCATTCAGTGAGTGTGTGTCACTATGTGTGTGTGTGTGTGTGTGTGTGTGTGTGTGCATATGCATGATTATATATTCTCCATTGTATCAATAACTAAGACAAGAGAATCGAATTTGATCTTAAAGCTGTATTAATCGTTCTTCATTAATAAAGGATATGACCAATAACAATAAACGGAGAAATACAATCATTGAGATAAGTAAGTTACGATTTCTTGAAATTACAGTCTTTTTTACAAGAAAAAGTTGATCAAGATTTGGATGAATCTGAGCTTCAACCAGTCATAATTTGCTTACTTTTCGACCAATTAACACAAATTTGGTACTGAATTAACAGTAACTGAGTAAGCACTATCATAAAGCGCTTTGGGCTCACATGAGGCAGAGCGCTATATAAATGTACTATTATTATTATAAAGTGAATCAAATGAATGCCAGAATTCAAAACGACCTTATTCTCACTAGTTAATGACGTACCCTGGCTAAAGCTTTTATTAGTTTTAAAAGACTCCAAAACAAAACAAAAACCAGAGAACACAAGAACATAGTAAACTGGGAATGAAAATGAACCCATAATGTTGATAACACGAGATTAGCCTACATTAGACATTTAACCAATCTTATGAAAGCTGCCACCATGTAACGAGCAAAATGCAAGATGACCTTTTCTCAATCTTCTTCACCCACTCATGTCGTTATCAATGGACAAACAGATGGTCCCAAACAGATACGTCCGTTCAAGCAACAAAAATAATTTACAATTAATGAAAGTAAACCAGTTTATACATCAAGTTAAATTATTACAAAATCATTTTCTGTTAGCATAAAAATGATGTAAACGTAATTTACTGGGACTTTATCACTCATCACTTGGCCTAATTGTGAGAGAGTGTCGGACCTCGACGCCGACACCTCCGTTTACAGCGATTTCTAGGAGTACCGCAGCAGAAACCTACATGCACCAAATTTGGCATGCGTGTAGCAAAATGAATGAATTTGCATCCAGAGCACTTTTCATTAAATCCAGACAATGGGAAACGGGGCCTTATAACTCTGCCTTTTCTTAATCAAATTGCTTCAAATTTGCTGTACTCAGCGTTACCAGTACTTGGCGTTACCGTTACTAGGCGTTTCCATTACTAGGGAGAGTGCGTCACTCTCAGAGCAGCGCCAACGGGAAACGGGGCCTTATAACTCCGCCATTTCTTAACCGATTCGCTTCAAATTTGCTGTACTCAGCATTACCAGTACTTGGCATTACCGTTACTAGGCGTTACCGGTACGGTACTCGGCGTTGCGCTACTGTTTATAATTATTCTGCCAGCTGTGGCGGACAGCTCCCACACAATTCTAATAAGATCATTTTTGTAAATAATATTTCCATGTAATTTTTTCCTTTGTGGCAATTTTATCATTAAGTGAGTCAGCTGCATCACATTTCCAATTTTTGTTTTTCTTGATAACGTTACTAAGCACAAGGCAGCTCATATACTGATATAGCTAATTAATTAGCTACATTGGATGTTCATATATATATGCTAAGTTTAGCCTCATAATCTTATGTTTTGTCTAAGTAACATTATTTTCAGTAAAAAATGTTCCCATAATGGGTATAATTTTTTATCCCATCTACATTGTTGTGGACTTGTTTGTTTAAAGTGATTTTTAAAGCTGCTGTTGCATGAAAAAATGCATTTTTTGGCACCTAATAAATTTGCCCATTTTCTCTCAATCCCGGTGTGGTCTGGATTTTCAGCAAAAAAGATTTTGTATGGATGCAAGAAACACAAATAGTTTTGTGTAAAAATTGTGTGTGTGGGGTGGGGGGTGGGGGGGCTTATATAATGTAGGTGCACCATACTTCTTATTATAGTCTGAAAAGTAAGGGTAAACGATCAAATAGAGAAAACTAGAGATAAGAACCTGAGGTTAACATATTAATTCATTTAATCTTTCTTTTTCTTTCAGAACATTGGAAGACGACAAAAACATTTTCCACAAGGATGGATTTGCCTTACTTCTTGGCTTGCATAAAAGAAGGAACTGCTGATGGTCACCTTCGTTTTGATGAAGTGAGTGCTTTATGTTTAAATTAAATGTTCTTTTTTAGTTCCTTATGGATTGAAAGTACAGTGGAACCTGCCTTTTTGTTGTCCCAGTTCTATTTATAAGAATGTCTGGTCTTCAGTTTCATGTTCACCTCACTGCTTTTTTAGTTTTACCAAAGACTGTACAGGGGAAGATAAGCATCCGGTCTCTTTTCCCTATATGAGTAGTGAGGACAGAAACACTGGTTATGTCCCTTTTAAACAGGACACATTTACACGTCGATAGGCCAGTTGAATTCTCCGTTCAAATTCCAGTCTGAGTTTTTGGATAGCCTCCACTGTGAATAGTGTACTGTCCCCACTAACGATAACTCTATCAGCCCGGTTCGCCGAGCTCTTAAGTAATCCATCTTACCCTTTTAGAATATCTTTGGTTTTTGGAAGATTTTCTTGACTAAAAGACTGTACAGGGCCTACAAAAGCAGAAAACACTAGATCAGATGACCGTAGAAAAAAGAAAGACAGAGTGTAACTGTAGAATGATAGGAGACTGCAAGCACAGAGCTTCCAAAAGGCAAGCAAACTATTTTGGAAGGTTATCAAGAATAAAATACGAGACAAAAGGCAGAAAATACTTGATGACGGTAAGAAAAGGCAGTCAAAGAGAACTGTATTGATTATTCTCTTCTTTTTGTCAAAAAGTGAAAGTGATTCTTTAATTTATTTTTTATTGTTATTGTAATTTGAAGTGTAGCTTTAACCCTTTCACCGTCCATGTCACATTTATCAGAGCCTAATCTAGAGCGCGGGATTGGTAAAATCCCCCAAAATTTTGTTCCTTCCCGCGATAATCGGCGCGGGGAGCGGGCCGAGTCCCGCACATTTGCAGAACGGCCCGCAGTTTTTACCGATCGATGCGGGAAGACCTTCGTCGTCTGCTAAACCCGTCGTCTGGACAAACTGAAAGTATCGAGCAGGAGTGAAGGATTTCTCGACATTTCATTGGTTCTTGACAAAATGTTTGTGTTAATCAACCAATCGCGTTCTTCGTTTCTACCGACAGGAAGTTGCGAGAGTTTCGGACGCCATCTTGAATGTTCTTCAAAATGAAGCGGGCAGGGACCCTGTTTGATTTTGATTTTCGCGGAGGCAAAGTGAAAAAAAAAAAAAAATCCTGTTCCAAGCGAGTGTGAAGACCTCGAAGAAAAGGCTTCTACATCTAAAACATCGGAAAAGAATGACAACAGTGGCAGTGCAAAGGAACATCGGTTCCAAAATTACTGGTTGAAAAAGTGGCCGTGGCTGACGAAGATTGAGACAGGGATGCAGTGTCTGTGTATGAGGGTGGGGGAGGTACTGGTTCTTATGTATGTGATGTGGGGTTGGATAGGGAGGAGTGCCCCCCTTTTTTATATGAGGGGGGGGGGGGGGGACTGCCCCCCTTTTTCAGAAATCCTAGATTAAGCTCTGATTTATGCACCACAATGGTTTAACAACACTATAACAAGCCATCAAATCAGGGCCTGTTATCCAACGACCATATTTTCTTAATTTTGGGAGGTAAGGATTGTCCGAAGTCATAAGTCATAAGTTTCTTTATTGTCCATTGGCATTGTACAACGCACATGGAAGCTTGTCTTCCACCGTGGAAAATAAAAATATTAAATAAATTATAAAAGTATGAAACATAAATTTACATTAACAAATATGTAACTCTCACACCACACCCAATCATTCATCCACTCTCCGCTATCTTGCTTACTCATCATGCAACCCACCACCACATCCGCCTTCATTTTTTACCCTTTTCTTTTTCCTTCCTTTCCTCCTTTTTTCTTTGTTCCTTTTCTCTCCCCCCCCCCTTTTCCCCTTTTTTTTTCCTCCTCCCCCCCCCCCTTTTTTTATTTAAAAAAAAAAAAATTAGGTAGGCTTTTTCCCGCTCTCTTTCATCCTATTGTCTGTGTGTCTGACTAAGATGGACATTTCCAAGAGCCTTAAGTGTTGTTATTTGATACAAAAATGTCTGGGTTTCTGTGTGACCTAGTGCTTGGTGTACTGACACATTCATACTGTGTGAAGCTGGTGTCATGTGTATTGTGTGGGAGAGAGAGAGTGTGCATGTATATATTTGTGTGTGCGCATGCATGTGTGTGAATGTGTTTGCAAGTGGATAAACGTGTGCATTAAAAGAGTTAAGTGGACAATCACTACAACAACAGTGATAATGATGAAGATGATGATAAATAATGAATAAGTAAAATGGGAACCACCACCACTACCAATACTAATATTACAGTAGTAGTAATAATAAGAAAAACAAATGATGATTGTGATGATGATGACCATGATGATGATAATGATGATGATGGATGATGATGATAACAACAACGCATCAGTAGAACCATCAATCAGGACAATAGGCCTATTTCTGATAATAATGACATCAATAACTGTAGCAAGCATCAATCATAATAGCAAAAATGATAATAATGACCTATAATATTAAACAAGATAACACAGAAACACACCCACGTCCATACACTCACAACACACACACAGACACATACGCGCGCATGAAAGAATGACATCCCTAACTAACAGTTGAAATGAAGTCTCACAGAGAAATATTAACTGCCCCCTCACCCTGATTACCTTCCCCCTTCCCCCTCCTTACCCCTAACCCTCTCCCCTCACACCTCCCTTTCGCCCTCTCTTCTTGTCCATATCCCCTCCCTCCTCCCTTTCCCCCCTCCAATTCCTATCTGTCCCCCCCACCACACCCTTTCCCACTCCATTCCCTGTCTGTCCCCCACCCCCTCCCCCCCCCCCCCTCTCCCCCCTCCCCCGCTTCCCTGATCTTCGGTTTGTCCCTTGGAAGCAGTCTGCTCAGCCAGCACTTTGGTTGAACAACCTGATTGCCGATGGCAAAAAGGAGGACTAATGTTACACATGTCACTGAGGAATTCTCAATATTGCAGATGAATTTTTTGTTTCTCTACCCAGTTAAGTTTAATGGTTTATTGTTTTGCTGAAAAATGGCTGGCGGCGAAAGGTTAAAAATCAAAGTTTAGTCTGGTTTATTGAAATTATTCTTATTCTTTTTTTTCTTCAGAGATTGAATGTGCGGTACAACAATTTTGAACGAAATGAGCACTTTAAAAAAACACGCAGCTGTGGCGAAGGGGCTTTTGGGGTGGTAGACGCATTTGTGGAAACCTCTTCCAACCTCCCCTTTGTGAGGAAAAGGTCAAAGGTGAGAGTTTTCCATTGACCCATTTGTTACCATTGAGCCTCAATTCCATTCGATCATTGGCGCAATTTTTGGTCATGAGATATTCTCTAAGGATATCTTAATCATTGGTAAACAGAAAAAGCGTCGGCAGTTCCATAGGGGCAATGTTACCGTGATATTTGTTGAGTGTTTCGCCATGGTGTGATTTACTTATTTCCAGATGGTATTTGGTGGTGAAAAGAACATTTTCGCTTCACCAACGTTTCCAGGTGACAAAATTTGTGTGCAATTCGTCATGTGACATGTGATTTTTATACCTGAGGATGTGCACAATGGCTCCAACCCACCTGTGTGCGCATCTCGACCATTCCAACGGAAGTGTCGCCATCTTAGTCCTTATTTGTGTGTAAACAAAGTGAAAATGTTATCTAAATGTGTAAACAAAAACATCCAGATGTTATAAATACAGTTTAGATAAGTTTCGAATTGGAACAGCCAAATACGCAGCATCGATCTGGCATTTTTCAAATAAAGTTACTGACTAAGATGGCGGTCTCCCATAATATGGCGCTCCTTGTGGCCGGATTTGACGACACGTGGGTACCAGCCATAGCATTATGGTCGGTTGCAAGAAAATAATAATAGCAGGCACTTTTAGTGGGTAATTTTCACTATATATATATACAAAAAATGGAATTGCAGCTTTAATCTCCTATATGAAAAGTAGCTGGAAAGCAGGTGTGCAGCAAAGCCATGGTAAAGGGGCTGAGCCATGACCAGATGCTTTTGCATGCATAACGCTTATTATAAGTCACTCAACAGACACACATGGATGCTCCTTCTTGCAGGATGTCCTGAATTGCAGGATTTTTAAATTGCCTAGAGCCGGCGTCGCCGGATTATGAGAATTTGAGAAGCAACGATTTTCTTACACACACACACAAACTTGTACAATAAAAAGGGCCCATATATAAGCATTTTGCTATATTCAAATGTAGCACTTGTAGCACTTGTACTAGTCTAGAGGGGTGAAAAAAGAGCAGTAAATGTGTGGTGTGTGTGTGCGCTGCCCCTGCACTCCGCCGGGGCCGCAGGATTTTTGAAATTTCCCATGAGCACCCATGGACGTAGGACATCATCCAATGTTTCATGTTACGTGCGTGATTTTGTTATTGATTCACTATTGTCCCCCGCCATGCACAGAGAAAAGAAAATTAATACAACCTGATCTTCAGAATCAAAGCCACGCAACTGCGCAAGTAATTTAATAAAAGTACATAGTTGGATTATATATATTGGGAAGAAATTTAACCTTAAACATGATGTTTTAAGGCTATTGATTGAAGTGTATTTATAATATATGTCCTTGTGTCTGTTGCCTACAGTCAGGAAGCAAACTGAGGCAAGAAGAGATAGTGTGTTTGCTGCAGCTAGATCATCCAGGGGTGGTCAAAATCTATGGTGCTCTGTTCTACGGATCCACTGTTGATATTTTACTGCAGGACGCTGGTAACTATGAATGGTTTGCTTGAAAAAATAAGAGTGCTGCCCTTTTCTAGATTTGTATCTTCTTTTTTTTAAATGGCATTTTTTAGACTGCCATTTAAAAAAAAGACCTGTTGGTATTCACAATCAACCAACGCGCAGAACTGTTGGTATTCACATTCTACCAACGCGAAGACCTGTTGGTATTCACAATCAACCAACGCGCAGACCTGTTGGTATTCACAATCAACCAACGCGCAGACCTGTTGGTATTCACAATCAACCAACGCGCAGACCTGTTGGTATTCACAATCAACCAACGTGCAGACCTGTTGGTATTCCATACCTGTTATTACCTTTTACGATTTTGCCGTAATTTTGTACGGGGAAAAAAAAGTCAATAAAATTACGGCTACGAAAAAACAATACGGGAAAATAAAATCCTAAATATAAAAAAAAACGCACTACAGTTGTGTCGGTAAGCGAAGCTTTTGAAACGATGCAGTGGAAAGTCATTTCGCGCCATTTCCTTTTCTGTTCCAAAATGGCGTCCAAGCGAGTGCATTCTGAAGCTTCTGTATCTTCTGGTAAAAAAAAATCAAAAGAAAAGACATCAAAAGTCACTTAAATGGCACAGAAATTCCGGGAAAGTGACCTAAAAATTCCAGGAATACGTCGTTCAGCACTAGGTGACGAGCATGTGTTCTGTGTCCTACTGCTCGACGGACAATAGATATTGCACACTCAGGTCAGTACGATATCAAACAAGTTCATTGGTCACGCGTTGGATTACAGTTTTTT
>CM065704.1:36884686-36917186 GCA_017654935.2 Phymorhynchus buccinoides
CAACGCGCAGACCTGTTGATACTCTACGTCCCTTTATAAAAAAAATCTTCCTGGCTTAGTTGCAGGGCACGGTCTACTGTTTTGCATCTTTTTAGGGTTCAGTGGGTTCTGGGTTCTGAAAATCGGTGCCACATTGGCACCCATGGGTTTATCTCGCAGAGTTTTGTACCAGATTATTTTAATTATACGAAGGCGATATTTTTGCCCCCCCAACTCCTGTGCCTTATAAATATGACTAATAAAATGAAAGTAAGAAAATAACAAAAAGAAATAGTAAAAAATAAACAGTAACAAAAAATGAAATTTGGAGGGGGGTGGGGGGTGTATTATGCAAAAGTGTGCCTTATAATCTGAAAAAACACAGTAACAGAAATTGTCATTGGCCAGTTTTGAGCCTGAACACAGTCAATTGTATGACTGATAACTTAATCTTTCAAGATCATCTGTGTCGTTCAGCCCCAAAGACGATACTTTCACACATTCTGCAAAGGACTGCCTTACTAATTGTTAGTGCATTTGTGTACAGCTGTACCTCTTGAACATTGTTGGAAATAGTTATCAGGATTATGTGTTTGTGTTTGGTAAGTTTTAATGGTTATTGTCAGAATCCACTTACCAAAAGTCAGATGTCAAACCTAGCCAGATATTAATGGTATGTAGTTCCTGGAGAAGTTGAAGGTTCTATCGCCAAACCCGTCCCCCCCACCCCCCAAGAAGCGCTGAGGAATAATAGCTTTTCTTTTAAAGACACACTGACCCAGACCTGTTTACTCTACTCTTTTCGAGTAGTATTCTACTCAATTTGGACCTCTACTACTCTTCAAAATTGAAAATAATGCTCTTTAATTCTTGATTGCTACTCATTTTCAGTGAACAGTGTTTGATGGCTTTAATGAATAGGACTACACATTTGGCACCAAAACTACTCATTTCAGCTATCCAGACTACTCAAGACTTGTGTAGGGGGTAAACATGTCTGCTGACCCAGCAAAATTGAATCCATTTTTTTTTTTCTGGCCAGGTGTGACGCATAAACAAATGCCCCAAAATTCAAAACGAGGCTGCTCTTCAAAGTGCTGTCTCGATTTGAATTGGGGGGGCATTTGTATGGGAGTCACACCTGGCCCCAAAAAAATCCATGTAAAATTACCACCTTTGACGCTCGATTTGTGGGTAACCAAAGGAAACTGCGTGGTGCGGTTTATGCAGAACGATTTCTCTCAGTGATCTCTATGCATTTTTAGAAAGAAACATTCTTTGGGTCAGTGTGTCTTTAAAATGTGAGCGTAACCCAGTTCCTTCAATACGTTTCTGTTTGTGCCAGGTTGCCCGTTGCCGAAGTTCCTGGAGAATGTCAAGAATGATTACCCTGACAAGTACTGGACAGTAGTGATGGGTCTGGCTTTGCAAGGCTTTGAGGCCTCGGCGTACATTCACCGACAAAGCATTTGCCATCTGGATATCCATCGTAAGATTCAAACAAAAATCTAATCAATTTCATTGCGCTCATCACTGAATGATAGGATATGGAGAGCAACAAAATAATCGTCAAAGCGTAAACTGAACAAGTTTGAGTATGCGTGTTACATTGTCTTGTAGAAAACACTTGACAGATTAGGCATTACTAACAATTTTGTGTAACGACTACTTCACCATTTTTTGTCAAATAATTTTTAAACTTTATAAAGTATATTTATCAATTGGACAACTTTATGCAATATACCGGTACTTTTTGTTGGGGGGTGTGTATTCATATTTGATATAATTTGGTCTTTTAATACAATTTCTCAACAAATTCATTTTATGCATACAGACAAACCTCGATTTTAAGACTTCCAAAATGTCCAGAAAAATCGGTCGGAAATTGGAGGGGTCGTTTGACGGAGGTTTTCACTGGCAGCCGTAGAAAGAAAAAGTTCAGCACAGTTCATACTCTCTTCTTCATGCACACATACAATGACATATTAAAACTGGATTTGGGTCTTTCCAACTCCATAGGATTGTGCAATCGATGCATTACAGTTTCACTTCGCCGACTTCTGTTAATCACCTCCACTCTCGTCCAAAGTCAGTGCTTTTCCTATGCTTTCCGCCATCTTTTCTACAACAAGGGAAGTGACTCCGCTTTCAGGCCCTTGACCGTGGTTGGTTCCCTTTGCTCGAAGTCTATGCAGACGACAACAACGGTCGTAAAAACCAACAAAATGGCGGTCGTAAGTCGCATTTTAGAGGAAGTCGTTTAAGAGAGGTCGTTTACATAGTAAAATGCATCCGTGCCAACAAATCCGGTCTCAAATGAGAGGTGGTCGCTTAACAGAGGGTCGTAAAATAGGGGTTTGTCTGTATTTCTTTCATTTCTGGCTCTGCTCCTGCTTACCTGTTTAATCTGCTTCATACGTGCACACCATCTAGCCAGCTCCCTCTGATTCTCGTCTTCTTCAACTTTCCCTGGTTTGGTTTGTGATGGGGTGGGTGGGGGTGAATGAGTTAATGTATGTGCAGGAGAGATGGGGGGGGGGGGGGGGGGGGTCCATTTGTGTATACATTTTTGTGTGTGTGATTGTAAGTATATGTGTTTGTGTGTGGATGGGCTTAGGTGTGCATATTTCATATGTTGATGTAATTTTGCATGTGGAGTGATTTTGGTTTTGTAAAGCGCTGTGAGTCTTAGCTAGAATGCATGCTTTATAAGTTTCCTTATTACATGTATTATTTTCGGTGAAATCCAGACAAGAAAGCCGACAGTGAAACTTATTATCAAATGTATCCATTATTTTTGCCTGGATCATTTTCTTTCACTTTTTTCCTGCAATGATTATAACTGTTGACATGACTATAATTTTTACAAGGAAGGGAATTGTCCGCCAAATAGCAGATTTCTGCCGAAATAAATGCTTTTCCGCCGAAAAAAAGGCTGTCCGCCGAAATAAACAAACAAACATTAAATTTAGACATTCTACTGCTGTTTTAGGGATTCAATTACCACAAAAGCTTCAGCGTTACCCCCTGGACCCCTACTCAGTAAGGCCTTCTGCGGTCCCCAGACCCCCACTTTGCAGCTTTTGTTTTTACTTTTACAATTCCCATGCCTGTTGATAAATGATTAATTTCTACTACTTCTTGATGTCAGGGAGGAAGGAAGGTAACAGAGTGGTTAAGACATTCACCTGCCACTTTCAATGCTAGAGTGACCCCAGTTTGAACCCTGACCTTGCCCCTTTTTTCCCAGTTCAATAGGGAAACTGAACTGAACGTCGAGTCCTTCGATTGGGGACTTTAAAGCTAGTCTGATCCGTGCGTTTAAACACATAAAAATCCCACGGCAGTTAAAAGTCGATAAGAGCAGGGAGAAATCCTGCTGCCTGGTATGACCAAATTGATAGCTAGGTTCCTGAAGCCTCCCCCCCCCCCCCACACCTATACTCCCCCACCCTCCCCGTCAGAAAAAAGGGTGGCGCTGCATTTGCAGCAATGCATTCTCCAGGTGGGAGCTGCCCGAAGTCAAGTAGTAGTAGCAAAGATATTCTAAAAGGGTAAGATGGATTACTTAAGAGCTCGGCGAACCGGGCTGATAGAGTTATCGTTAGTGGGGCCAGTACACTTCACAGTGGAGGCTATCCAAAAACTCAGACTGGAACTTGAACGGAGAATTCAACTGGCCTATCGACGTGCAAAATATGTACTGTTTCAAAGGGACATAACCAGTGTTTCTGTCCTCACTACTCATATAGGGAAAAGAGACCGGATGCTTATCTTCCCCTATGCAGTCTTTGGTAGTAGTAATAGTACATTGATAGAATCCACTGATAAGTGTCTGTGACTAGAATTATGCCACTTACTAATTACCATATTGATAGCCACCATATATTGACATGGAAGCTGTGTGTGTGCTTGCTTGTGTGAGTACCATATTTTTCGGACGATGGAAGTTCAGTTTAACGTCGCGTATCGGCTTTCGCCATGTTTGACGGGCTGAACAAACCAACCAGGGTATAAACAAAAATTTATGTTCCTGAATCACTGTCTTAGCCATAAGCGATCAGAATTTTTTTATTTTTATTCAGACTTTAATGCGCACCTTACTATATAAGGCGCACACCCCAAAGAAAATTTGTTTACACAAACTTCAGATTTTGTTGCTACTCTTTCTTACTGTATTATTAGTCATATTAGTCAAGACTCAGGAGTCTCAGTCTGGGTGAGGGAGAAAGTATCTCCTTATAGTCCGAAAAATACGGTACAACAGAGTGCATGCATTTTCTTACTATGTTTTTTTCCAGCCAAGAATTTGATGGTGCGCCAGACCAGCAATAACAATCTGGTGCTGATGCTGACCGATTTTGGCTCTGCTGTGACCTCCACCTCCACCATGTCCTTTGACCTGGGCCTGAGCCCCGACTATTGGGCCCCAGAGCTGTGGCAAAAAAAGGAATCACAGTTGCACAACCGGCTTAATTTTCTGAAGTAAGTTTACAACAAAAAATGAAGTAAGCTTACGTTTTTGTTTGTGTATGTGTCACTTTGTGTAAGTGTCTGTGTGTGTGTGTGTGTGTGTGTGCCATGTTGGATGCTTTTGGGCAATGCTTGTTGTTTCATAACTTAATTTTCTCTTTCTTTTTGTTAGACTACAATTATGTTTAACATGTGTGCATGTAAAACTTTTTTTTCATGTTTGCGTCCGGGAAATATTAACCCCTTCCCTGCCTGTTCCAGTTCAGGGTCTACTACGGGATGAAGTATGTCATTGCTGATGTCATGACTTTTGATGTCATAGCCCTGGAATGATGTTGTTTGGTTTAAACATGTCAGGAAAGACATATCTCTGGCAGGGTTCGTACAGGGTCCTTGAAACCTTGAAAAGTCCTGGAAAATTGACATGGTCTTTTCCAGGGCTTGAAAACTGCTTGAAAAACAGCAAAGGCCCCAAGACTCCTGGAAAAGTCCTGGAATTTTTAGTATCGTCTGACCACGTCAAGTCCTTAATCTCAATCCATCAAAGTCAAAATCTGTAAATATTGAAGGTTAAAACTAAATTCAAAAAACAAAACAAAAAAACTTTCATGGTCATCGCGATCATAGCAGACGACATTTGCGCGAGTTGTCTGCCGCTGAAGTTACTTCCCTTTACCATACTTCCGTTCTCCGGTAAAGGAGACTGCATTTTCAACGATGTTTGGCTGCAAAAAAGAATATCAGAGCTGGTTAGCTCCATCAACACATGGTTCAAAACTGAAATCTAATTGCACAGTATGCAAAAAGAACTTTGACATCGCCAGCATGGGCGAGAGTGCTGTAAAAAGCCATTGTCAAAGGCCAGAAGTACAAGCAACACAGGCGGAGCTCAGGCGGGAACGAAACCGGCATTGACTGGTATGCCAGATTGAGTCCTTGAAATTTAGTAAACTGGTCCTGGAAAAGTCCTGGAATTTTTAGTACAAAGATCTGTATGAATCCTGCTTTGGACCATTTCTGATTGAGCATAATATGTCACTTTTGACGTGCCAGCTCTCTTCTGGCCTTGTGGAATGCCATATTGGGCAATTTTGAAATTGAAACAACCTTTAATGGTAAAGGTCAAGATGTGCCCCCCCCCCCCCCTACATTTCTCGGTTAATTGTATTTGTCCGTTTTTGCCTTTCTTACCATACATAAAGCTGTATTTTAGGAACATTTGTAGCTAATAACCTTTTTTGAATACTAACCCTAGCCCTAACCCTACCCCCCACCCTATAAGACGGAAAAACGCAACGAACCACAACTGTGACAAATCGCGGTGTACTGCATAGTGGGGGTAGGTTTAGGGATAGGGTTAGGGATAGGGTTAGTATTCCAAAAAGGTTATTAGCTAAAAATGTTCCTAAAATACAGCTTTATGTATGGTAAGAAAGGCAAAAACGGAAAAATACAATTAACCGAGAAATGCAGGGGGGGTGGCACATCTCTACCTTTACCCCTTTAATTATTTTTATTTTTGAAAGAACAACTGAAAATTTCTAATGACCGAATTTTTAAATTCAATTCTATTACAATTTACATGTTCATATTATTAAGCCTTCTCCCAGATTCCACCACCTGTTTTCCTCAAGTACCCGATGTCGATGTAACTTTTATTTCTGTCCCTTTTACTTCAGTCTTCTTGATCAACAGGTGTTTTTCTTCACTGCGTTGTGTGTGTAATGTACGCGTTTGCTTGCTTCTTGTGTATTCATATGTATAATATGCTTGGTGTGTGAATGCGCATGTTGACTGTCTCATGTAGGCCTAGTAGGAGCACCAAAGCCTGTAATTATTGGTGATGTCTTTGATTTCAATGTGTTTGATGTTTTTCATGGTTCATTGATAAGTTTGGATTTTGTACGTGTATGTTCATGCAGTTTCCTCCGTCTTTGATTTTTTTTACAATTTGTTGTTAATGGGTTGGTTATTTTTCATTTTACTTTTATGAGGGCTGGATGCAAACAAGACTGTATAGTGCTTATTGTCCCTCAATCAAAAAAGGTTTGTTTGTTCATTCTTTCAAATTGTATAAGAAAATCGATAATTTCTGTTTTCCTCTGGCAGCACAAGGGTTTATCGGGGACGTAAAGAGTTTCCACCCCAGCCTGGGTTTGACACGTACGCCATGGCGCTGTGTGTCTACTTTATGGGCACGCTGCAGAACCCCATCCAGCAACTGGAAGTCTTGCATTTTAATGGTACTGAAGTGGTCAATCAAAACCTCATCCAGCAGACCTGTATGGACCTGCGTGAAAGAAATAACCGCACTATCTTCAAGTTGCTCTTGGTGAGATTTTTTTGTTTTGTTTTGTGGTGCCTGTCGCGTGCAAATCTGTCGCTCATGCAAATCTATCGCTCGCTACTATGAGAGTGTGTATTTGCGACATTCACAAATTTCAGTTTTTCCGTAGTTGAACCATTTACCTAACTCTAACCCTAAACCTAACCCTAACCCTATCCCTAACCCACGGAAAAAGTGAAATTTGTGGTTCATGCTCAATGTCGCAAAATGCCGCAAATACAGACTCTCATAGGTAGCGAGCTACAGATTTGCACGAGCGACAGATTTGCACGCTACAGTGCCATCCTATTTTATCTTCCCTTTTTGGGTGCTTAAAACCTTTCCCTTTTCAGGACATTGCTTTTACTTTTTGTTCTCTCTTCAAGCTGCTCTTGGTAAAGATTGGCTGGTCAGCCTCTCTCTTGTGGTGTTGTAGTTAGTACAGTGGAACCTCCTTTTTAAGACCTCGATTAAGACTCCCTATAAGATGGGGCTGAAAAAAAATTCATAGATTTTTTCCCCTTCATGTACAGACGACTGAGAGTGTCCATCTCCCTATTGTATTAAGACCGCTCCCTATTAAGATCTTTTTTGGCTGATATTTCAAGGTCTTACTACAAAAATAGGGAGGTTCCACTTTATGATTGTATCCTTTAAACAAAATATGACCATGGTGTTTTTGGTGAAAAATGTTTCAAATTGTTTACCAACGTAAAACGGTGTTATTTTTAATATTAGAGTCTAAAGAAAGCTGGGTCGGTATTCACGTTGAGATAGCATGACACTTAGCATCATGCTAACTTAGAAGCTCTTCCAAAAGTCCTATTAAATCCTATAGGACATTGGAAGAGCTTCTAAGTTAGCATCATGCTAAGTCTCATGCTATCTCAACGTGAATACAGACCCAGGTCTCTGACCAACCTTGGCTATATTTTTTTAATCTCCAAGTCTTCTAAAGCCACAGTCGAACTGATTTTTAATTTGAAGCGGTAGTTTTGAAGCAAACGTTTGCAGTCTCTCTTCGTCCCATGATAAAAGGAGATTGAAATTCGTTTTAACGTCAAAAGTTCCCTGATGTAAAAAATGGATTGTGTCATGTTCTGTGGGAAACCAATTAGAACTATTTTGAATTGCTTTGAGGACATTTGGTCGTTTCTTGTGGGTTCACAAAGCTTTTGCCTGTGGAATCAAACCATTTATCTTTTACAGCCATTTTGAATGCAAGCAGGGTCTTCCATCGGAAATCAATGAAAAGTTATGTACATTTTGGCTCTTATCGGTGGAATTCATACACCTGACATCAGTGTATTGACATCATGCAATTGTACTTGTTATGATCCGCCGTAATGTGAACATTAAAGGAATCAAAATTAAAGATAAAGAAAGCTTATTGTCCCAATTTGCAGACGATACAGCATTGTGCCTTGATGGGTCAGAAAGGTCCTTTAAGGAAACAGTATATACTCTTTCAAGATTTGCACATATTTCTGGTTTAAAAATAAATTTTGACAAAACCCAAATTGTCTGGATAGGTAGTAGGAAAAATTGTGGCATCCGGTATATGCGTGATAAGAACTTTGTTTGGGACCCGGGCACTTTCAAAATTTAAGGCATTACATTTTCTACCAATATTGATACTATTGTACAACTAAATTATGAAGACAAATTGTTTGCAATGAAACTAATATTAGCTTTTTGGAAGAAACGACAAATTACACCCTTTGGAAAAATAACGGTCATCAAAACATTAGTATTTTCAAAAATAATCCATCTATTAATTAACCTGCCTGACCCGCCAGAAGACTTTTTAAAAACTTTAGAGAAGGAATTGTATATTTTTTTGTGGAATGGTAAGCAAAGTAAAATTAAAAGATCTGTGGTTGAAAAACAATACTTTGAGGGGGGGTTAAAAATGCTAAATGTCAAACACTTTTTGTCATCCATGAAAATATCTTGGTTAAAGAGACTAAATTGCGATTCCGAATGGAAAGATTTTACAATTAACATGTTCCCTAGGCTGGAAAATTTAAAACTATTCGGAGCTGAATACGCTAGTATTGTTATTGAAAATGTTAAAAACCCATTTTGGAAGGATGTCGTTAAACATTATAAAAAATTGTGTGTGAAATGTTGTCCATCCTCTGTACATGAATTCATGTCTGAATGCATTCATTACAATATCAATATTTTAAGAGGACGAAGGGTAGTTGATGCGCGAGAATGGTGTGATTAAGATATTTACTTTGTAAAAAATTTAGTGAATGATAATGGCAATTTCATGACATATAACCAATTCTTGCTGAAATACCCGGGTATTACAACTAATTTTATATTGTATGAAGGCATTGTTAATGCTATCCGAACTTATTGTCAAAAATTAAAAGTGGTCCTAACCAATAGATATAAAATATTAGACTCAAAAACATGGGTTTGCATTAACAAGGGCAATAAGTATGTGCAAACCATTTTAAATGCAAATGATGCTGTTCCAACAGCAGTCGTAAAATGGAATGGCCTGTTTGAAACCCTGAGCTGGAAATATATTTTTTCACATTTATACAAAACTACTACAGATGTACAGCTCAGATGGTTTCAAAGCAGGTTATTGCACAGGCTACTCCCCACTCAGAAATACTTGTTTAGAATCAAAATTGTTGATTCCCCTTTGTGCAATGTCTGTAATATGGATGAACAGACCATATCACACATGTTATTTGACTGTGCTATTGTACATAGATTCTGGACAAGCTTTGAAAATGTGCTTAAAGAACAATGCCAACATTGTGATTTTTTTCAAATTGACAAAGAACTGGTTTTATTTGGAGTAAAACAAAATATAAAAACAGATAAACCAATGGATTTCATTTTGCTCCTGGCCAAATTTTATATATATAAGTCCAAATTACAAAATGTCCAGCCAAATTTAAAGGTCTTCATAGCCATACTTAAAAACAGAATTGAACTAGAAAAATATATGTCTTCTTTAAACTATGCCTTAAGTGAATTTGAAGAGAGTTGGTTACCTAATACCTTACTCAACAATAATTTCATGATTAAAATAAAATATTTGACAGTACTTAGGTGGATATTGTCTTATGTTGTTGATCTATTTCTTAATATCTAATGACACTTGTGTGGTTAATATCATGTAATCTGTGTTCAGTATCTGACAACATTTGGATGGTAATTAATGTAATATGTTTTATGCTTCCAGAAATAATAGGTTAATGCTTCTCTTGAAAGAAAGAGGAATTTGAAATAACTTCCATTGTGCTTAATCATTTGCTTGATCTTGCTTGACTCTATATGATATCATCTGTAGCATGTGTGTGTGTCTATGTGTGTGTGTGTGTGTGACCTCTTTTGTGTGTATATTTTGATCTTGTGTTCTTATTCCAATTTCCTCAAGCATATTGTATTGTTACCTTTCTTTCTTACTATGATTAACTACTACTATTGCTTTGATCTCCATTATTGTTTGTTGTTGTGGTTAATGTAACTCTGTTTTGTAATGAAAAAAAGAAGAAGAACTTTTTGGATCTTATAATCAATAATTGTGTAATATTTAAACTACTGCTATCAATAATAGATTATATTAAGTTACATTAAGTTTCTTTACCCTTTCATTAGATTAACGGTGATGAGCTGTTGATGTTTGTTTTCTTTTTTCTTCGTATTATGTTTGGTACGAAGGAGTGAGTGAAAGCAGGAATTGTGGAATGAAAGAAAAGTTCAAACCATCTGTCAAGTACCTCGGGGTAACGATTGACCAGACTCTGTCCATGCATGACCACATCAGCAGCATTTGTCGCTCTTGTTTCTTTGAGCTCAGACGTATTGCATCCATTCGGACTTTTCTTTCAGCTAACTCATGCAAGCGCCTTGTCGCAGCTTTTATTTCTTCACGCTTAGATTCTGTAAGTCCATTCTCTTTGGCCTTCCTACAGAAGAAATTACTCGCCTTCAGCGAGTTCAAAACAGTGCAGCCCGCCTCATACTGCGTAAGCGCAAGCGTGATCACGTCACGCCACTTCTGATGGAGCTCCATTGGCTCCCTGTGCAGTTCCGCCTTCAATATAAGCTGGCTGTTCTATCCTTCCGTCACTTTGAACAGACCCTTCCGCCTTACCTCTCCAGAGCTCTTCACACCTACACTCCTTCCCGCTCACTCAGGTCCTCAAACACAAAACTTCTGAAAGTTCCAAAAACAAATCTAAAATCATTTGGTGACCGCAGTTTCAGTTTCAGTGCCCCTGCTGTTTGGAATTCCCTCCCAGTCGATCTCCGCCATGAACCAACTATCTCTACTTTCAAAGCTAAACTCAAGACTCACTACTTTCAAAGCTCATTCGGTTTGTAAATGTTTCCTTCTTGATCTTGTACCTGGGTGAATGAATGGGTGATAATGTTTTTGTGCGACTGCGGGTGTATCAGTGAATGGAAGCGCCTTGAGTGTAAAATAATTATAGAAAGGCGCTATAGAAATACTATCAATTATTATTTATTTATTATTATTAAAATTATTAAATACAAAAAAAAGATTCTGTGCCTTTATTAGCAACTAATTCAATGGCAAAACACAACTTTGGACTCCACATTGCTCTCTGATTCAGATGACGCGACCAACATATCGGAATCAGATTCTGGAGATGGTGAGTCAGTCTAACTCCTGGCTGTTTCCTGTGGTGCCTCCCGCTCTGCTCATCCTGCTCACCTCCACCCTCGACCCTGACCTAAAACAACGATGGAACGAACAGCAGGCCGTAGAGTTCCTCTCTGGTAGGTGGGACACACTTGTGATAGGACTCTTTCAGTATTTGTACTGTACGTTAATGGTTAGTATTTCGTTAATTAGTGTATCTTGTGTATTTAGCGCTTTTTGAAGGGTTTTGCAGGATCAGAACTGTAGTGGAAAACAGTAGCTAACCTGTTGTAGAGTTTAGCCAAGTACACCTGTTCATGTATGCTGCAGTATGGCTTTAACCCTTTCAACGCTAGCCATTCCTCAGCCAAAATTTACCATTAACTTACCTGGGTAGAGAAATGATTTTGTCTTGCAATACTGGGGATTCCTCTGTGACATGCCTAAAATAGGGCATATCCTTACCTCCCAAAATGAACATAAGGTCACTGGATACCAGACCCTCATTTGATGCCTTTTAGTGATATGGGTGTTAAATAATTGTGGTGCCAACAGGCGACAGTGGCGATGAAAGGGTTAAGACTTAAAAGCTTGAAAGTGTTTGAATGTCATCCCTGTCTGACTGCATTGGCACAAGAGTTGATTTTCGAAATTAACATATTTGTTATAATTACATGGGTGCTACTCTTTCAGTTTTACACTGATTTCAGTATTTTTTATTTTTACCAGAAACTGAACTTCAGTTTTTTTAATTCCTCCCCTCAAAATTGAAGTGTTGGGGCATTTTGGACTTAGTTGTTCTATCTTTGAAGTTTACAAAGGCATTGTAATAATTTTACAAGGCTTATCAGACTCAAACTGTCTCTGTCTCTCATTTTAACTGTCTGTCTGTCTCGTTATCTCTCTCTTAAGTTGCCCCCCTGAATCGTCTGACGGGGCTCTGCCCCTGTACCCTGCCGGGACCATGGGTCCCTGGACCCCTGCCTTTCAGTTTTTTCATTTTGGGGAGTAGCACCCATGTAATTACGACGCTTACCGCAACACATGTGTGACACAGGTTAGATTATGTTTAATGTTTAACCAGCTATGCACACAAGCACAAGTATGCGCATGTACACGAGTGCTTGTATGTGCGTGCACACACAGTTTTCAAATTAAGAAAGAATTTAGGATGTCTAGGCCAAGAAAATTAAGGCAATTGGCCCAAAATAAAGGTCACTGGAGCCGAAAATGCTGCCGTGCAGCTGGTTGATTCAGTGTTTTCACACTCTAATTGATGTAATGGGAATGTGTCAACTTTAGGAATAGATTAATGTGGCGTATTTCTGTTTTCTGTGTTGCATATTATGTAAAGGTGTGAGCTGTTCAACTTGTTGGACTTCAATACAGTTGTTTTACTATTCATGTTGCAGGGAAAGCACCACAGTGCGAAGAAAAGTCGGCTAAATCAGAGCCGAGAATGCCCACGCAAGTGCAAGGTGAGTCCTCTCCCTTCCTTCTTTGTGCATGATAGAGACGTGCTCAGGGACAAACAGAATGCAGCCAAACATGAGTTCTATAGTGCTGAAATCAAAAACAGTTTTTCCAGCAAACAACTTTTTGCTGTGTCTGAATCTGATAAACTCATGGGGAAATCAAAAAGTCTTGTGCTTCCTACGGACATAGCCCCTCCAGAAATTCCTGACGCTTTCTGTACATTTTTCGCTGACAAGATCAAGAAACTTAGGCAGGGTCTTGATCACTTCCCTATTGACAATTCCCACACTCCCTTTCAGGGGTCATGCTTGACTCAGTTCAGACCTGTGTCTGAAGATGAAATAAGAAAACTCTTAAAGCAGTCCCAAAATAAGACTTCCTCCCTTGACCCCATGCCAACGGAACTAGTTAAACAATGTCAGGATGATTTGGTCCCCCTCATCACCTCCATCATTAACCACAGTCTTCTGTCTGGCACAGTTGATAGTTATCTGAAATAAGCCATTGTCACTCCTCTCTTGAAGAAACCAACCCTTGATTCCAATCTCCTACAAAACTACAGACCAGTTTCCAACCTTCCTTTTCTTTCCAAACTACTTGAGAAAGTTGTCCTATCACAACTTCTGCAACATCTTCAGGAAAATGGTATTCTTGAGTCAAAACAATCTGCTTATCGCGCTTGTCATAGCACTGAAACTGCTCTGTTGGCTATCACAGATTCCCTCCTTTCAAGCATGGATCAGAACCTTGTGTCTGTTGTTGCCTTCCTGGATCTGTCGTCTGCTTTTGACACAATCGATCATGCCATTCTCCTTGAACGCTTGTCCGCCTCCTTTGGTATCAGTTCTACTGCTTTAAACCGGTTCAGCTCATACCTGTCTGGACGTTCTCAGTCGGTTGTGGTCAATGGTCTGTCCTCCAAGCCCTCTCAGCTATGTTGTGGTGTCCCTCAGGGGTCGGTGTTAGGCCCCATTCTCTTCACTCTGTACACCCAACCTCTTTCAGATGTCATTGAAAGTAATCATTTTGATTATCATCAGTTCGCTGATGACACTGAGATCAATAAGCCCGCCCCTGTTTCTGATTTTCCTGTGGTGTCCCATCAAACGGAGCAATGCGTGTCTGATGTCAAATCATGGATGGATAAGAATAGACTCAAGTTGAATGAGGACAAGACTGAGTTGTTAGCTGTTGGAAACCGAAACCGCCTCTCGGTGATAAAGCGTGATCCTTTGACCTTGTCAGATGATTCAGTACCTTTTCAAAAATCAGTAAAGTATCTAGGTGTCTGTCTGGATGAATCTCTCTCATTCGATCAACATATTTCATCTGTCTGTCGTTCAACATTCTATCATCTTCAGCGACTTTGTTCCATTCGTTCATACTTATCACTTGAAGCTGCTACACAACTTGCTGTTTCTCTCATACTGTCCAGGCTTGATTACTGCAATGCAGTCCTTGCAGGTCTCCCTCTCTCTACTGTCAAGCGTCTTCAGAGAGTCCAGAATGCTGCTGCCAGGGTTGTGCTCAGAAAGCGTAAGACTGAATCAGCGACACCCCTGCTGAGACAGCTGCACTGGCTCCCTGTTGACGCTAGAGTAGCGTACAAAGTGGCCATTCTTGCCTATCGCTACTTCGTAGGATCTCTTCCAGACTACCTCTCCTCTCTTCTCTCTGCCTACACACCAGAATGCAACCTCAGATCAAGTAGCCTCAAACTTCTTTGCACACCTGTCACCAAATACAAAACAGTTGGAAACAGAGCTTTCCGTTTCCAAGCACCACACATCTGGAACAACCTACCTTCCTCTCTCCGCAGCTCTCCATCTTTGTCTTCTTTCAAAACTGGCCTGAAAACTGTTCTCTTCAAAAAATACCTCTGTTGATCTCCTGTGTCTTCTCCCCTTCAGTTCACCCTCTGTGAGTTTTTGCTGAGTTGGTCTATGTGTGCGTGCAGTGCGATAATGGGCTAATTGGGTTTTTTTCATGGATTTTTTTATGGTTGTGTTTCCACTTTTGTATAATTATGTTGTCTTTCTTCATGATTATTGTATGTATGTTTTTTGTAAAGCGCTGTGAGTCCTGCTGCGCCAGGAGAATGGCGCTATATAAGAGTTATTATTATTATTATTATTATTATTATTGTACTTGAATTTGAGGTGAAGAAATCAGTTCAGCATGAAATTGATGGTTGAAAGTGATGTCCTTTGTTCGTGAGAGGAGGGATTTTGTACAGTTTTAAGCGAATGCCTATGAAAAACATTCAGATTTAATTGCAACTGCAGTAAGCTTTTTAGGGTTCTCACCCACCTTAGCCTCCTAGAACCTTGAACATTATTTTCTATATTTTATTCCTACCATTCTTATACCGTGTTCAGGACTGAAATTGTTGTCACACTGCTTATTATACCATGTACTCACATCCAGTGTCAATTTTGTGTCTAAAGTTTTCTTTCTAATTTATTGGTAATCATGTTATTGACCCTGTATAGATCATGTGGTAATGTTTTTATTCCCCCCTCTATTTTTTTAATCACGAACTACTAATTTACTCTCCCCTGCACTGAAGTGCGTGATTGTTGTTTTTTCATTCAGCAGGTCACAGTCTTCAGTATGCCCAACACACACCATACCACACTCATCTCCCTGGGGCTCCGCCGGTACAGCCACCGGAGGATGGAGGCCTACCTTCAACATGGAGGATGGAGCACCAGCATAGCAAAGCCTCCATTAAGAAGCGCCTGGACGTGGAGAGTAAAAGCAGGGCCAGCCCTGACCACCCATCTCAGCCCCCCAGCAGTAGGGCTGGGGCCGCTTTGTGCATGACTGACATGAACCAAAGCGCCAACAACACTGTCCGCTGTGAGGCGAATCGCACCGAGACACAGCAGGCCCAGGCCCGGCAAGCGGATCCCACACCCCGGATGGGTGTGTCGCGCATTGAACGGGAGAATGTTGAAAGGGAAGAAGAGAAGGGGCAAGAGGAAGGGGCCTCAGGGTGGGTGGGTGGTAAGGGAAAAACCGATGTTGGTGCAACTTTGAAGCTGAGGAAAGTGGATCTCCCCAACACCCAGGAGCAAGCGAGCCAGGCCTTGCCCAATAGTGGGGAAGGGAAAATGAGCCTGGATTCTGTGAGGACTGATGAAGAGTCGTCTATGGAGCATGACGGAAAGCAGGATGGGGGCCCCGGCAGCCAGGGTTCTGGACGCATGGACTTAGATGATGACTAATGTTCAATAACGACCATCTGGAGTGGGAGATCCATTCCAGTGCATTGGTTTATGTCAGTCATGTACAAAGACTTCTTTGTCTTTCTGGAGTAAATGAATGCCCTCTGTCATTTTGTTTTTGTTGTTGTTGTTTAAGCCCCATTGTCACTTTGTGCTGAAAAAAAACACAGCCTTGCTGTTAGTGTCAACTGACAAGTCAGTTACGGAAATAACAATTTTACCAGGGACATTTTGGAGTGTGAAAACACTCATGTTTGAGTTGTCTGTAATTTTACACAGATTGTCATATTTTAACATGAAATTTTGGAACTTTGAAATATTCGCAGGTATATTAGATCAGTGCCTGTGATTTGTGTGTTGTTGATGCTGCTGCTGCTGCTGTTGTTTTTGATGATATTAATCAAAATGCAGGATCATGATAATCTGTAATGAAAATTGTGTTTGATGACGGTTGCTCTTCAGTATTTAAGGAATATGACAATACAAGAGAAAACACTGTCATGATAAGTTAAGTATTAAGTTCCATTGTTAGCAGAACAATTGGAATGTATTTTTGTATTTTTACATTTAAAATGTACTTGGACATTTGTTATAGGTGAACTAAAGGTTGCATGCCGGAAGGTACCATATTTTGCGTACTTCAAGGTGATACTTTTTTCCTCAACTGAGACCCCTGTGCCTTAAAATGCGTTGTGCCTAGTGTATGACTGAAATCTGATTAACACAATCCCGACGTCAGCTGTGCCAGAGAAACCCTTCCGCTCCGACGGCACCCACAGCTGCCGCCTGTTCCCTGTAGATGGCAGATTTTAGCACATTTCTGAAAAAAAAATTTGATAGCTAAACAAATGCTAACAATAAAGTGTTTGGCATCAACAGAAAGAGCAAACACTGAACTGAACGGTTATGGTAGAAATAAATCTTTACCTGGTACTGTCTGGTCGTGCTTATCTCTGAAAGTAACAAGGGTAACAGAGTAAAAACAAATATAATGTTCCGTTTTCATAGCACCAAACACAAGGTAAAACGGGCACAAAATGTTAATACTTATTTTGTTAGTCTTCTCTTTCATTATTTATACCTTTTCACGTCATCCTATAACAGGAACGGATTATAGGGGGTTTCCTGGTCGCATGGACCCCCCCCCCCCTCCCTCCCCGTCCCACAATCTCTCTCTCTCTCTCTCTCTCTCTTGATCACACACACGCGCACACACACACACAACACTTACTATATCGTTCATCAATGACCAAATGTTCGTAATTGTAAAGTGCTTTGAAATCCGCTGGAAACCCCCATTATGTACAGCATGATCCGCCCCATCTGCGGTAGCAGGCCAACCCTCTTTGGTTTATGTACAAAGGATACCCACTTCCTGTGTTTGGAATGTCTCTGGCACTCACCACCCTAGGGATCTGATAACGGTTCTCCTATTACAACGTGCATTCCATCACGTCCCACCAACCACCAGCATTCAAACTAAGAGCCAGTACAAAGTCAACATGACCCTACGTGTTACTGTGGTGTTAGTTTCTCCTAGAGCGATCTTGGAAAGCGCAGATTTTTTTTATAGATGTGTCGGACAATAGTGCCGACCCGTCTACAACGACTTCGGGAATTCCCGTCGGACAATAGTGCCGACCCGTCCTCTGGGAATAGCACAACTGTCGGCACTATTGTCCGACACGTCGTTTAAAGGTTAAACAAAGTAGTGAATTTCGTTCATATCGTACCTATTGAGATCGATTATCAGGCCGAAATCATGAATGAAGCCACGGATGTAGACGACAGCATTCAAAGTATAAAAAAAAAAGGGGGGGGGGGGTGTTTGAAGCAGGATATGATGTTGCAACCTCGGTTTCGACAGTAAAAGCCATACCAATCATGGCGGAAAAGTATGTCACTACTCAAGACGAGCAAAATTCATTGTAAAAATCTGCTCTGTGTTTTTTAATTCTGACTTTTCTGGGCTCTCTGAGGCAGACGATTTGTAAATGTGCTTCATCATATGGATATCCGGATAGCGGCGTGAGTGTAACTTCTGTCGTTCTGAAGATTGTTTTGACAGAACTTGGCAAAATACGACCTCCTTTGTTTGAGTCGATCTGATGTTTTCGATTTGTTTTCTTTTGTTCGATCATGTGCCTTAAAATACATTGTGCCTTGTGTATGTTTAAGTTCACATTTTTAGTTGAATTCAGGGGGTGCGCCCTAAAATTAGAAGCGCCTTGTAGTCCACGGTACTTTAAATACTTCTTGGATGACAGCCAGAGTGTACTATCAGCCTTCTTTGTTTCTTTCGTGATAGCACCATATGGCTTTTCACCTGAAAATAGTGATAGCGTACCCTTCAAAATGCACTGTAATGGTTCCCCCCCCCCCCCCCCCCCCCCCCCCCCCCCCCCCCCCCCCCCCCCCCCCCCCCCAGCTTGAAAATCCCCCGGCGGGCTTCCACCTATCATGGTTGGGGCTTACGGAGAGGAGCCCAACAGCCTCCTAAAGCCCAAACCGCACGTCCTTGTCGTAGAAGGCGGGCAACCACTTAAGCTGGCTTACGCGAGTATGGCCCTCCCATGGGGAGACCGGGGGGTCTTTCAGTAGAAATAGTTCCCCCATCTTCTGGAAGTTCTATGCTAGTAACTTCCCCTACTCTTTGACTCTGCCTTTTTTTGCGTTCTGGGTCTACTTTTAATCCGGTCCATTCTCTTGCCTTGTTTCTATAAAACCCTACCACATTTTTCCTTTTTACAATTTATGACCAGTACTGTCTAGATTTATGGGCTATAGGGTACAACGATGAAGGTGCAATGTAATAAATTGTATTGTTTTTGTACTTTTTTCAGGTTGTTTGCAAAGTAAATACATGTGGTGACAGTCCTGAGAAAACTATTGCTGTTGACGGGACTATAAGCGATGTAAAAAATAAAATAAAATAACCCAGCTTGAAATCGAAAGTGAAAAGATGTTTTTTTTTATCCCTCCGTAGCAATAAAAAAGGGATACATATGGAATCTTTAGTACAGATAGTTCCACCACCTTCTGGAAGTTCTGGGCTTGTACCTTCCTCTAATCTGTCGCTCTCCTTGACTTTGCCTTTTCCTGTTCTTACTATAACCTAGTATGCTTTGTCCATTGCTTATCCTTATCCTACATATCCTTGTGACGTTGTCCATTCTTCTCACTCTCCTTGACTTTGCCTTTTCCTGTTCTTACTATAACCTAGTATACTTTGTTCATTGCTTATCCTTATCCTACATATCCTTGTGACGTTGTCCATTCTTCTCACTCTCCTTGACTTTGCCTTTTCCTGTTCTTACTATAACCTAGTATACTTTGTTCATTGCTTATCCTTATCCTACATATCCTTGTGACGTTGTCCATTCTTCTCACTCTCCTTGACTTTGCCTTTTCCTGTTCTTACTATAACCTAGTATACTTTGTCCATTGCTTATCCTTATCCTACATATCCTTGTGACGTTGTCCATTCTTTGTTCTAGAAACTCTTTCAAGGATTTCCCCCCAGCTAAACTATTATTTTAAAAGTTAGGCACATAATGACACATTTGCACTCATATGACAGGAAACAGTCTGAGCAATCAACGAAAAAGGGAACAGTGGCGTATATAAATGGGTAAAAAATGTGATTCTGCTTGGTTCTTGTTGTCATTCTTTTGCTTTTTTTGTTGTTGCGATGATTTGTTGTTAACGGTTTTTCTTTTTTTTTTCCATGATCGCTATTATCATTTTTTTTAGAGACTTCCTGTTCATTCACTTTTCCATTGTCTGATTCTATTGCTTTTTTCTAATCAGGAAAACAAAATAAGAAATTTGAAGCTTTTGTTGTTGTCATTAGTATAAATTTCAGTCACAGAGACTCGTCTCTGTGGAATTTGGGTTGCTCCCTCCTGGAGAATGCGTCACAGCTAGTGCTGCGCCACCCTTTTTTTATTGTTTTTTTTTTGTGTGACTGATGGGAGAGGGGTACATTTTGACCAAATGACAACTTTTTTTCGTTGCCACCGAGTTCTTTAACGTGCGCGGAATGCCTGGGCACACAGGACCTCGTTTTTTGTCTTCTCATCCGAAAGACCAGGGCCTGTATTCACGTTGAGATAGCATGAGACTTAGCATGATGCTAACTTAGAAGCTCTTCCAATGTCCTATAGGATTTAATAGGACTTTTGGAAGAGCTTCTAAGTTAGCATGATGCTAAGTCTCATGCTATCTCAACGTGAATACAGGCCCTGGCGTTCAGACAGACCATAAGGCTGTAGTGGAGAGTGAGTGGAAAAACTACGCTGCGGTCAGGAACGATCCTGGAGTGGTTGCGTATGAGGTGAATGTGTTACCTCTGAGCCACTCTAGACTACCACTATTATAGTTGCGGCCATTGCACGAAATGAATGTTTTGATTGTTGTGCAGTTACTGTTAGAATTGAGAAAAAATGATTTTGTTTTAAAATTCACATGTTTGGGGGCCAAAATAACA
Organism: Phymorhynchus buccinoides; assembly: GCA_017654935.2. Lineage (NCBI taxonomy): Eukaryota > Metazoa > Mollusca > Gastropoda > Neogastropoda > Raphitomidae > Phymorhynchus > Phymorhynchus buccinoides. The sequence continues at coordinate 36,905,302 of CM065704.1, forward strand.
GCTGTTATCGAACAAAGACCTTATTTCCTATCTTAAAATTGAATTTCATCATTTTTTTCTGTATTCTGTACAAAACAATTTATATTTGTTTACAATTACATAGCAGAAATCTGCTGTAAACTTGAAAGAACTGAAATTTTATTATGTTAGAGGCATTACTTTGAGATAAAGGGACTTTTTTGGTATAAGGATGAGTAAATTTAGACCAAGTTATTGTGAGTTAACTTTGAGTTACTTTTGTTTAAATAGCTGGATTCCACTGTATTGAGTTATGTCTGTGACTCATCCTGAACATTTTTACAATTTTAAATGAAGACTTGTTTTATTTTAGTCTGGGAGAATGTATTTCTTTGATTGCAGTACAGTATATACTTGCTTATAAACTTTTTTATGTGATAAATTATTATTTTTATGTAATTTTATCTCTGTGTGATACTGATCAATGGAGTTTTATTCTATCTTTAATCAATTGATCTGTTGTTGATTTTTTTTAGTTCCGTGTTATCAATGTGACTTTTTTTGTTTATCACTATTATAGCCATTTTTTTCTTTGGATATAAACTGTGGTTCATCTTATCATTGGCATGTAACATTTTAAACAAGATACAAAATAAATGGATGGATTGAACTTCTTACATAATCTCTCTGCCTCCTTTTTGTTAATCCCCAAGCCTTGCAGATGTGTGTGTGCATACATGTGTGTATGTTTGCATTTGTGTGTATGTATGCGTGTGCACATGTGTTTGTGACCAACAAAAATACTCTACCATTGTCCAGAATTTCAAAAACACTTCTAGGTAACCTTATTGTTCCATTATTTCTGTGTCTCGGAGCCTCTCTTTCACACACAAACGCCTTGTATATTTACCAGCCGCGACCGAAGATATCGAAGCTGGTAATGTTTTCAGTGGATTCTGAGGCCGACTGACTAGCTATCTATGTTAACATGATAATGTTTGAACGGAGGGACCTAGGACGCTCACATTTTGCATACGGATAGGTACTAAGAATATCTAGGCCAAGTTCGAAAATGGTCATAGGTCAAATGTCAAGGTCAGTGGAGCCAAAAAGGCTGCCAAACACCTGGCATGATAACGGAGGGACCTAGGACGCTCAAGTTTTGCATGTGGATAGGTACTAAAGATATCGTGGCCAAATAAAAAAATGAAGGTCAAGGTCACTGGCGTGGAAAATGTTGCCGAGCACTGGCACAATAGCAATTGAATGGAATAATAATAGTGAATCATTTATATAGCGCATTCCTCCACCAATGTGGAGCTCTATGCGCTTAACAACAACAAAAATTAAAAAGCAACAAATTCAACAACAAAACGAAATAATCGCTCACGCACATGCAAATAGGCATACACATACACACCCCACCCACACATACACGCACGTACGCACACGCACACACACACTCACACACACACACACACCGTTACCATCACCACCACTCACCCCACCCCCAAAAAACCCAATACAAAATACAATCAGTTGAACAAAGCATCAACACACACACACTCTCTCTCTCTCTCTCTCTCTCTCTCTCTCTCTCTGTCTCTCTATCTCTCTCTCTCAACAAAGCTGACGTACACATTGTAGTCAACACACAGTGAAACTAATATGGGGGGAGGGGAGTGTGTGTGTGAGAATAGAGTCCAGAAGTAATGTGGCCTAAAGGTTGTGATGTAGCTTGAACAGGTGGGTCTTGAGAGCTGATTTGAAACATTGCAAGGACTGGATATGGCGGATTTCGCGTGGTAAGGAGTTCCAAACTGATGGGGCCGAAAAGGAAAAGGAGCGCTCACCAAACATTTTTGTTCGTGTACTAGGAACACAGAGAATTTTGGAATCTGAAGATGACCGCAATTGCCTTGATGGAGTATAGACAGAAAGCATGTCAGAAATGTAGCTAGGGGCATTTCCAGAGAAATAAGAATGACATAGAGTGGAAATTTTGTAGTCAATACGTGCTTTGATGGAAAGCCAATGGAGGGATATCAGGAGTGGTTGAACATGATGATACTTAGAGACCTTGAGGACAAGTCTGGCAGCAGAGTTCTGGACTTTTTGAAGCTTGTCAATGAGGTGTTGGGGGCAGCCATACAAGAGTGAATTACAATAATCTAGTTTAGAGAGAACAAAAGCGCAGACTAGTATTTTAGTAGTATCTATAGACAGGAGATGGCGAATCGTACTAATGCGACGCAGCTCACAGTATGCTGACCGACAGATAGTTTGAACTTGTGAGTCAACACTCATATCTTGAGAGATGTGGAAGCCAAGATTTCTAGCAGAAGGAGAAAAAGGTATTTGAGTGTCACAGACAGAGATGGAATCAGGCTTTGGGTACGAAAGTTTTCTAGATGGAGAGTGGATGAACAAGGCCTCCGTTTTGTCGTCATTCAGCTTCAGTTTGTTTTGTAGCATCCATGATTTGATGTTGCGAATGCAGAATTCAAGTGAAGATATAGAAGGAAGAATGGTAGATGGGGATACAGGCTTGTGGAGTTGTGTATCATCAGCAAAAGACTGAGAATCAACTGAATGAGAAGTGATCAACTCGGACAGGGGTTTAGTGTACATGATGAAGAGGACTGGTCCAAGTACTGAGCCTTGAGGAACCCCACATGTGAGGCCAACCATTGCAGAAGATGAGTCATTGATGGAGACAGACTGAGTTCGACCAGAAAGGTAAGACGAGAACCATGACAGAGCAGTGCTTGATATTCCATAGGTGATTTGAAGCCTCTTAAGGAGTATATGGTGGTCAATAGTATCAAAAGCAGCTGAAAGATCCAAAAGAGTTAATATAGATGCGTCACCAGAGTCAAGAGCTAAGAGAATGTCATTAGTTACTTTCAACAGTGCCGTTCCAGTGCTGTGAAATGGCCTGTACGCTGATTGTGAACAACTGATGAGTTGATGTTCATTGAGATAGCCTAGGAGTTGATGAAGAACTAATTTCTCAATGATTTTTGAAATGAAAGAGAGGTTGGATATAGGCCTATGGAAGGACCTAGGACGCTCAAATTTTGCATGCGGATAGGTACTAAAAATATATTGGCCACATTAAAAAAAAGGTCAAGGTCACTGGAGTCAAAAATGCTGCTGAACACCTGGCACAATAACGGAGGGACCTAGGAATCTCAAATTTTGCACGCGGATAGGTACTAAAGATATCTAGGCCAAGTTTATGCATGAAAGCCATAGGTCAATGGCGCCGAAAATGCTGCCGAGCACCTGGCATTGAACGGAGGGACCTAGGACACTCAAAGTTTGCATGCGGATAGGCGTAGGTTATAGATCAAAGATCAAGGTCACTGGAGCCAAACATTCTGCCGAGCACCTGGCATGATAACGTTCTATACTCAAGTCTATAATTATAGTCATGTCACGTATAAACATGTCATATATAATAATACATTCAGGAAAAATTAAAAAATAAAGTGGTGGGTTGGGGAAATCAAAAACACTAAAAATGAAAACAAAACTGACGTTTCTGAGCACAACTCCTTCGTCTGGGTACATACACACACGCATACACACACACACATGCAAAGGAATGAAACTAAATGTAAACAAATCTATAAATTAACATCATACAAACGCAATATTAAAAATGACGTTTAAAGAGAATTAGGGGAAGTTGGATCAGATGACATTTACAGAAAATTGAAGTTTAACTAAAACAGCAGCAACAACAACAACGATCAAATGTGAAAAGAAAAAAATGATGATGAAAACTTGGAAGGTAATGAACAAAACGATGGTTGTGGGTGTACATAAAGAGTGACAGAGATAGTGTAAGAGGAGGCGAAAGTGAGAGAGGAGAGAGAGAGAGAGAGAGAGAGAGAGAGAGAGAGAGAGAGAGAGAGAGAGAGAGAGAGAGAGAGAGAGAGAGAGAGAGAGAGAGAGAGAGGATGCGGTTGACTAGCATAGAATGGAGCAGCACATTATTCTTTTTTGTTCATGCCAGCTGGTGTTATGGTTCCTAAGATGTTGATGATGCTGGACTCCATGAACCTTCTGTAGACCTTGGTTGATGTGTTCATGCCAGCTGGTGTCATGGTTCCTAAGATGTTGATGATGCTGGACTCCATGAATCTCCTGTAGACCTTGGTTGATGTGTTCTACCACACAGGTGCAACTGTAGCATGAGTGAAGGAGTGGATGCCTTCATTGTTCAAAGTGAAGGCTTACCGGAGTGTCCTTTTTTTAGTTTAATGGAACGCAGATGTTCTTCAAAGCGGTCTGCAAGTGAGCGATACGTTTCTCCCACTATCTTTTTTCACACAAGCTGCACGTGATGACGTACACCACATTTGTAGACTGACAAGTGAAGCTGCTTCTGGTGGCAAAGTGGCGACCTGAAGTACCGCAGAGAGCAGTGGCAGGGTCGATGAAGCAGCAGGTCTTGCATCGTACGTTTCCGCAGGGGGCGAAGAACCACTGCTGCTGGTCTTCAGAGATGACCTAACCAGCTGATCTTTGATGTTGCTTTCTCGCTTGAAGGCCACAAGTGGTGGTTTCGGGAAGATTTTCCCTAGCTTGGGGTCGTTTTGCAGGATTGGAAAATTCTGCACGAGGATTTTGCGCACAGGCAGGTTGTGGGGATGGTAGGGGAGTACAGCCACTGTGCTGTCATCTTGTTCATGGTTTGTCTTATCTTTGAGAGTGTCAGCTCGGGAGATGGTTTGCACACGATCCAAGGCATTGATCACGATGTCTTGTAGATACTGACGTGATGCAAAGAAGGATGTCATCTCCGTCGCTTTTCACTCTCAAAGATAAGACAAGCCATGAACAAAATGACCGCACAGTGGTCGTATCCCTTACCATCCCCACAACCTGCCTGTGCGCAAAATCCATTTGTATCAACTCATCTGACTTTAGACCTAATAATTATTTTGATGCAAATAAATAGCCGGTTCAAAATCATAGTTTACAAAAGAAGATAATTAGGATTCTCCCCTTTAGGGAGAATACTTTTGCATTTGTACAAATTCTTTCTTTCTTTTTTTCTTCCCCTTTTTAGTGCGAGCTGGCTGAAATTTTCACAAAAGTTGCAAGACCTTATGGGTATGTGAAATATTAAATGATTTCGACGAATATTTGGCACATACTAGAAGACTCTAGTACAGCGGTTGTACGTTTACCTGAAAGTCGGTTAAGCGAAACTTCTGATACATGAAAGCAATTTTCATTTCCCGGCCAAAAGCCTTCTTTGGAAGACTAATTTCCCGACGGATAAACGAAACTTCGGATACCTGAAACGTATGTTAGCATCCCTTACACAGCCTCCAAGACGGATAAGCGAAAGTTTTATTTTAAAAAAGCATGCCTGCACATAGACTAGTTTTCCCTGTTACAGAAACTGTGTGACTGAAGCCGCCATCCCCCCTCTCTCACTCTCTCTCTTTGACATATTATTGTAAGAATAGACCTGGCCTAAAATCTCAATTCTTGCCTAATAAAGTTTTCAAGTGTGTCTCTCTCTCTCTCTTTCTCTCTCTCACACATACACACACACACACACACACACACACACACACACATAGGTTCCATTACCTCCTACTGAAGCTTTCGTCATGGATGATGGATACATGATTAATTATGGGGCCCATCAATACGTAATGTCCTTATGCACACACTCCCACACACACACGTGCACACACACACAGAGGTTCCCTTACCTCCAGCTGAAGCTTTCGTCATGGATGATGGATACATGACTAATTACATAGGCCCATCAATAAGTAATTTCCTTACACACACACATGTGTGCACACACACATACACACACATGCACGCACACACACACATCAATAAGTAATGTCCTTACACACACACACACCAGCACACATACACGCAAGCACGCGCACACACACACACAGAGCGAGAGGTTCCCTTACCTCTAGCTGAAGTTTTCATCATGGATGATGGATACATGACTAATTACATGGGCCCATCAATAAATAATGTCCTTACACACACACATGCGCAAACACACACACACACATACGCACAGACACACACACACACAGGGGTCCCTTACCTCCAGGTGAAGCTTTCGTCATGGATGATGGATACATGACTAATTACACGGGCCCATCAATAAGCAAATAATAATGTCCTTACAGTTGTAAAACAGCAACTAAGCATTGGATGTACACGAAACTTTCACATTTATGTAAACTACCCTTCCTTGATAACCACACACATTGTCAATCGTGTTGGGTTTTATTCTTTTTACAGGCTCAGCTGCAAGCATGGCTTTATTAATGACTTTTGGAAAACTACGTCACTTGTCATAAACTGCAGAACGACTGATATTTTTTAATTATATAAATGTTATGCCTGTGTGGACAAAAACAAGCCTATGGCAACCTTCTAGGACATTATTTACTGATGTACCCATGTCGCCCCCCTCCCCTTCTGGACGCATGACGTCATTACAGTACGTCATTACTGCTTGTTACAATGTTTTATAAAACTGCTGTTCAGTAGATGTGCGTGTGTATGTGTGCCTGTCAGTGTGTGCCGTAGTGCGTGCGTGCGGTGTGTGCACACGCGCGTGTGTACGTGCTCGGCGCGCGCGCGTGTGTGTTTGTGTACGCAGGCACGCGCACGCACACGCACACGCACACACACACACACACTATCGCCATCCACATAGATCTAGATCTAGACAATACAGTAACAGTGGAACCTCCCTTATAAGACCTTAAAAAATCATCCAAAATGAGGTCTTATAAGGGAGAGGTCTTGTAAGGGAGGTAATTTTAATACTTGCAAAGAAGGGCAATGTCTCGGAGAAGTAGGTCTTATATGGGAGGGAGTCTTATAAGGGAGGTTCCACTGTACCTGGGAGGTCAACAAACGTTTCTACTCCCAACTCGTAATGGAAGACGGGGTAAAAAGCGCATGGGCGGGTAAGAAGCTCACCCCAATTATCTCATGAAATGAAGCAAATTTCAGTCTCATTTTACCCATGAGACGAGCGTTAATGTCTAGCATTCGTCTCATGGGCAAATTTGACTGAAATTTTCTTTATGTCATGAGATAATTGGGGTGGGCTTCTTACCCGCCCATGCGCTTTTTACCCCGTCTTCCCCTAGTTATCGCATCTCGAGACGTGTTCAAAGGGACAAGATTTTTATTTTTGTATGATGGCGTGGAAGACAAGACGTTGATTAAAGCCTACAAGCTACACGATAGCATCCCCCCCCCCCCCCCCCCCCCCCCCCCCCCCCCCCCCCCCCCCCCCCCCCCCCCCCCCCCCCCCCCCCCTTCCTCATCAGTCACACAAAAATCGCATGCAAAAAAAATAAAATTGGATGGGGCGCCTCTGGCTGCGACGCACTCTCCAGGTGGGAGCAACCGAATTTCACAGAGACACCTCTGTGACTAAAAAATGCCTAATACCATAAATGCAAGATGAGAATTTTGGCTACAGAATGACATACCATGTGTTCAAAAAGTTATCGGCCTAACTATGTAGGGGTTACGCGAAAAACAAAACACAACCTCTACAACGATTGAGTTGCAAATAACGAAAATCTGTTTAACGTCATCCGGTCTTCAACAGACACATATGGGGCATCAGTAGATATTAAGATGGTGGAAATGATCCTGGAGGCAATGCCCAGATGTAGTACAACACCAGTAAAGTCCCGTTTTAAACAAAATTAAGAATATAGATGTTATTAATAAATAAATTGTTATGGTTAAAGACATGGCTACGGCAGACAAGACAGTAATTTTCTATTATAAAGCCAGCACTGTAGGCATTTTTTACAGAAGTTTTCATGCTGTTCTGCCAAAGGCATAAAAATGAGAAAAGTCTGGAAAGTCTGGAATATCTCAAGAGAATGAAGACGGACAATGGGAGACTGATGCGCTGGGCGCTACAGCTGCAGCAGCATTCATTCACGCTCAGAGTCATTCATGGAGAGGAGAACATCGGTGCAGACTACATGTCACGCATTGACTAAACGCGAGAAGAAAGAAGAAGAAGATAGTAAGCAATATGTATGCAAATCTTGTATTTTGTTAGTGTTGTAACTAGACGTTAGACCTCTCATAAATGGTGTAAGCGTTAGTCTAATAATGTGCCCATCAAAGCACAAGTGAGTGTTAGGGAACACTCGTGTTTTGCAGCCACGAGTTGCTGCGCTTCTGATAGAGATACATGTCTCGACTGTCAGGGAGTACAGTCAAACTGGTGAAGCGAAGGAGCTTCCTTATTTGCTACCCATCATAGTAGCGAAAAGAGTGTCAAGCTACAGGCAGCTTGAACATTATGTGTGTTTGTGATTCTTAGCGTCTCAAGGTACACCTATGAACCACGGTTGTAAACGTGTTTACTGATACAAATTAAATTACGTAGCATGGCTATACTGTGAAACTCCAAGGCACATCCCTAATTAATTCCAAACCGCTATGGCTGTCTGTTGCTGTTTGTCGACTTAGAGGAAGTTGACGTTTTGTATGTGTGTTGTCCGATTGCTGACAACAAAAGTTCAGAAGTTGTAGTTTGATCATTCTCTTCCAAGTGTAATTTCCCCCTGTATTCGTGTGAAAGGAAAGTTTAATTCAGTTAGAGTCATAACTGTGCATGAGAGAAGTTAATGTATGGCCATGAAGAATCTGAATGAGTTAACTTTACATGTTCTAAATTGTTGGATTGCACGTTTTATAGTTTGTTTGAGAACTTTCTTCCACCCTTGTTCCAAATTCAGCCACTACACTCAAGTTTGACTTATTTAGAGTAAAAGTGTGATGTAAAATCCTATTTTTATCTTAAGCGGGGGCATATATGTAACATGATTAAGCCAACTTTTGTTTCGGCTAAATTGCATATCCATTGGATCTTTAAGTACAAACTTGATCCAGGACGTCACTTTCAAATCATACGTAAGCGCCCATGAAGATTTCTCTTGGTCAAGGTTTTATCGCTTAGACTTGAGCATTATATCAGAGTGTGTGTGTGTGTTGAAGTGAGCGTTGACAAAAAATTAATTCTATAATGCGCAAATAAGTTTTTTTCTAACGTTTCTATTCTATAAGTGGTGAAATAAACAATAGCTAATCGAATAGCGATGCTGCCATAATAAGATGCAGTTACTATAGCATTCTCTGGAAGACAGTATGCGTGCGCATCCAACGGCAAAGAGTCCAGTGTACCAAGGAAGTTCAATGAGTCAAGACGCATCAAGAAAGCAAGTCCATAGTCTATGCCAACGGTCGAAGTGTAGAGATGATTCAACAAGAACGAGTGTGTGAAGATTGACCAGCTGGCCTACACCGCGCAGCAGCTTACTATTCATGAAAAGAGTCGTCGGGTCTATCAACTCGTCGGGGACAGAGTCGACCCCACTGCTGGCCTACACCGCGCAGCAGCTTACTATTCGTGAAAAGAGTCGTCGGGTCTATCAACTCGTCGGGGACAGAGTCGACCCCACTGCTGACAGTTTTGGGAACTGCTGTCGGCCCGGTCAGACGGAGTGTCTTCGTATCAGCTAACACGGTTTTTGGAAGATGGATTGGCAATCGACCGGCTAACCCAGGCAGACCACAAGTTCTGATTGACAGGACAGACTTTCTCACCACGACCCGGTCATCACCCAAGTTCTGGTGGCTGGCCAGATTGGGAGGTCCACCTATTGTCTTGGCAGATGCACACATCCACCTATGCGGCTTTACCCGAGCTTAACCACCCTTGATCCAGGGTGGTTTCGACTCCGGACTTGGGACCTGGATCTTCAGAATTCAACAGACTATGCCTGCAAAAGAAAAAAGAAAGAATACGCCATCAAGTTCAATGTGAACCAAATGAGACGATCAGGATATGACCTGGACTATCTGCGAAACGTGAATCTACAAAAAAAGAAGATGAGTTAAAAATAATAAGACCCAGATCTCGCGATATCTTTTACAGTTTCATAAGAAATTAATTGAATCGTTGAATAGACGTTTGGTCTGTTGTGCAAAGGTACCGAGACTGAATTTTGTCTTTAGCATTTTCGTTTTCGGCTGAGCTAGTCTCCACACCCCTTTGGTGTGACACTGCCCATGTGGCGATGTAATAAAAAAAACGGCCATACACACAATTTTCTCATCCGTAGCTGATGCACTTGCACCATAGTGTTCAAGAGCTTACGCTGTTGGGATGATCCCTGGAGTATTTTAGCCAGGGTACGCCAACAAGAAGACAAAAAATACTGACTGTTGAATAAAAACTGATTCACAGTTCCAATGGAATATGTGTACACATGTGCTTATGTATGCGTTCATGTGCATCTCTCTCTCTCTCTCTCGCTCTCTCTCTCTCTCACTTATCAATCTTAAAGAATTTGGTTAAAAAACGTGACCGATATTTTGATATGCTTATGTTATATGATTTTGGCCTTTCTAAGGGCCGGTGGCCTATAGAAATTAAAACTATTGTTCTTGTTCTCTCTCTCTCTCTCTCTCGATTTCGTAAGAATTACTCCACAACTGACCAAATATTCTGTCTGTATTCTGTTGTTCAAAAATGTTTGTCTCAACGTGGTAAAAAGCTATATGCTGCATTTATTGATATTAGAAAAGCTTTTGACTCGGTTAGACATGAAAAACTGTTGCATTACATGAGAAGTCAAGGTGTGAAAGGTAAATTCTTTTGTTCTCTTAAAGCTATGTATACCTCTTTAATCTCTTGCGTAAGATCTAATTTTCAATACTCTGATTATTTCAACTGTCTAGTAGGTGTCCGTCAAGGATGCGTCTTGAGCCCAACATTGTTCGAAATGTTTATAAATCAACTTGCAGATCATATGTCAGAAGACGGCAGACATGGCATTCAGCTGATGCCTGGCATTATGGAGTTATTTATCCTCCTTTTTGCGGACGATGTTGTTCTTTTATTATCAACACCAATAGGCCTTCAAAACCAGCTGAATGTTCTCCACAGATGTGTTAATATGAAGCTGAAAGTTAATATTGACAAAACCAAAGTAATGGTTTTCAGAAAGGTGGGATTCCTTGGTAAAATGAAGAATGGTTCTTTGAAGGACGTAAGGTAGAAGTTGTAAATAAATATTGCTATTTGGGTTATATTTTTTACTACAAAGCTTAGCCCACGGATTGGAACTGAACAATTAGTACTGAAAGGGAAAAAGCGGCTATTAGTTTGATAAAAGCTTTTCAGAAAAACAAAACAATTTCCTACCAGATTTAGTTCAAACCTTTTTGACGCTAAAATCAATTCTGTTTTGTTATACTCGTCTGAAGTCTGGGGTTTAAATCGTCTTGAGCATTTGGAAAAAGTCCAATTAATGGTTTGTAAGCGTTTCTTGGGTGTTCCACCAAAAAAACTTGTGTATGGAGATCTGGGTAGGTATCCACTCTACATCAATTCTAATGTTCGTGCTATCAGATACTGGCTTAAACTGCTTAGCATGGAACAATGTAGGTTGTCTCGTCAAGCATATGAAATGCAACTACTACTTGAATTAAATGGCAAAGAATGCTGGGTATCACAGGTAAGAGAATTGTTGTGTGAAACTGGTTTTAATTTCATTTGGTTGCAACAGGGTGTTGGTGATATTTGCGCTTTCCTAATTATCCTTAGGCAACGACTAATTGACATGTTTATTCAAAATTGGTCTGGGCATATTAGAGACAGAGAAAGATATTCGTGTTATCGCTCATTTAAAACTGTCTTTGAAAAAGAAATATACTTTAGTTATATTGATACATACTGTTTTAGGGTAGCTCTATCTCAAGCCAGATTCTGTGTTCTTCCACTCAATAAAAATATTCAGATTCAGTCCCAATGTTCAAGATAAGAAATGTCCTTTTTTCATGAGCCAAGTAGAAGATGAATACCACTTAAT
>CM065704.1:36922186-36939686 GCA_017654935.2 Phymorhynchus buccinoides
TAAGGGGGGGATATAAATCATAACATAAACAAAAGTTGTAATGAACTAAAAACAAACAAAACACCAAAATGTGTACAGAGTGAAATGATTTCGAAGGACAATGCCTTCTTTTTCAATCCATGGACAGTTTTTGATAAACAAAAGTTATATAAGATGATAGAAAAGAATAAGGAGGAAATGCAGCATTGCGAGTAAACACAAAAGAAATATCAACATTCATATGTTCAAAATTGTCACAATTGTGCATTGAAAGAAAATTGTGATACTATAATGCAAAAACAGTAGTTTCGTTACCATTACGTTGAATTGCATTGACTATTTTTCGACAACAACAATTTATAGTAAATATTATACACAATGAACAAGAAGAGGATGGGCAGTGGAAATGGAAATATTTCACACACACACACACGTGAAAATTGGAGAATTGCATGCTACGCAATAAGGCGGGTCTTTTCCTTTCAACAGAAAGGAATGCGTGTAGTATGTGTGTCTCGTATGTAGTCTACATACAACTGTTTCTTCTGGCCGTGTATACATACACGCAGATGTTTTGCGCGGAAACCTGTGCACAATCAGTAAATAAGTCACACACAAAAGCGGACGTATCCGTATTTCTCCTAATCCGTATATATTTTCCCTTCGTTCTTTTACTTTATTGATTATTTCAGTGCAGAAAACCCGGATGTATTGTGTACCAGGCCTAAAGATCTGGTCGAATTTCATGTAATTTATTGTCCTCTTGAAGACTCCATTCTTATTACCACAGTACAGATCATTGATATAAGTGGGAACCATACATTTAACATCAAAGGATGGGATGTATGCTCTTACAGGAGGGTCTCCCATGGCATCCCTGGCCAGATGGTCTGCATCGTCGTTCGACATGACCAGGGACCCATGCCAAAATTATGTCATACCCTATGGACTTCAGAAATGTGAACAATTCCAAGAAACAGCTCCAGATGTCTTAAGATTTCTAACGGATATAGCCTCTAGAGCTGAAAGGGAGTTGGTGAAAACTAGAAACCTTTTATCCTCGGACTGCTTGATCAATTAGAGAGCGATGACAATAGCAGTCAGTTCGGCAGTATACACATAACTTTCTGTAGGAATATACTTAGAAGACCTTTGGCGTGATTATGGAATATACGCAGCAGAAGCAACACCGTCGTCAAATTTGGAGCCATCTGTGAACATTGTTTGATGGTTGGGAACTTTAGAACGCATCTCTAAGAACATATGTTTGTAAACTAGTGAACTGGTGACATATTTCTGCAGAGTAGCGAGGTTAAATCTATAATCCTTCCAGTATTCTACCTCTGGGCATTCGCATCCTCCCTCATCTTGAAGAGGCAGATATTGACACTGGTGTCATATTTGATGAATCAAAATTTTCTGATCAGCCACCCTGGACTTTGTGTACTCCATCTATCCGATTTGACCTCGCTACTCTGCAGAAATTGTTTTTCTTCTTGAAAGGAGGGTTCATCACCCAGGCATAAGCCGGGTTTTCCAGTTCAGAGTACATTGTAGATCGTAAGCTTCAGTCTGCAGTGAGTAAGACATGGTTCACCTGCTTCAGCATACAGACTATGTACAGGTGTGGTGCGGAAGACACCAAGACAAAGACGGTGACCCTGATGATGAATAGGAATTGTTCGGAAATAATTAAGGGGAGTAATTTCATGGTGTGTGGGAGTGATCTTGCCTAATTCAATAGGTCAAACAGGGGAAATTACTCTACATCAGGTAGATCCCCAGCTTTCACCTCGTGTGCTTGAGTAGACTTACATCACTTAGAACACCATGCGCCATTCTAAAATTGATGTAATTTATATTTTTATGTCACATTTTGCAAATTCTATCAGTTTGTGGATACTGGCCGCCCCTCATTTTTCTAAAGTAGCTAACTCGCATCCTGCGGTTTCAACCATCAGTGCCATGCTGCCATGGTTGCTATGGTTTTGACAGAGTAAGTCAAGGTAATCAATTATTATTTTCACAAAGTGCTCTCCCCTTGTTTTTTTCCGAAAATCGTTTATTGGGTCCAACACTTTCAGATATGAATGAATCTTTTATTTAACGTGTGTTCACTTCACAGTGATATTACACGATCAAAATTAAAATCAGCAACAACAAAAAGTTCCAAAAGAAGAACAAACAAACAAACAAACAAAAACCAATACTAGCATGCAATTGCAAACCTGTTATAAGAAGTGTCCTACTGAACTATGTAAAATATTTTGTGCTAGGTTAATCAAAAATGAATGATCTTTTTTGCATAGCAGAGTATTTATTTCAATATTTGCAAAATCTGTAGGTAAAATATTTAATTTAGAGCAATTTAATATATGTTCAATAGAAATGTTGCTTTGACAAATACAGCTAACTTCCTTGAAATATTTTGTTTTGTATGCATTAAGTCTTAGCCTATGTATTAAGCTAGTTACATGCCTGTTACCAGAAGGGATGTATGATTTAAATTGGTAGTGTTGTATGTTATTTTTATAACGTGAATAAATTTCGTATTCGATTATATGACTCATTTCCTTTAGTGATAATTTAACTTTTAACTTTTCTGATTGAGAATGATTTTTTGCACCTGCTTTTGCATTTTTATCTGCCAATTCATTTATAAATACTCCACAGTGCGAAGGGACCCAACAAAATGTAATATTTGATCCTTTCATAATAAGACAATGTATGAGGTATTTAATCTCAAAAATAATATCGCTTCTCTCTCTAGTCATATCAGAATTTAGAGCATTTAATACCGATTTTGAGTCAACACAAAAGAGAAGGCTGAAGATAGTCATTGGAAAATTGCCAATATATTGTAAGGCCATAACTAATGCTATCAGCTCAGCTGTAAAAATCGAATATCCACGGCCAAGATGATACGATGTTTGTACCTTTAAACTAGGGATGACAAAACCAGCCCCTGCTTTACTATCTTCCATTACAGATCCATCAGTGGCAACTTTAAGGGCATTTGCATGTTTCTCATAAATGAGAGAATTAGCTGCTGAAAGCAGCTGATTAGCATTAGCGTCTGAACGGAGTATATAATCAGGTTCAAAATTTGCCTTGTTTAATTCCCATGTAGGAAGAGGTGTGCATGTTATATTTTTAGCAACATCTGAAGGGTGTACCTTAGCCCTATCAAACGCATCAGATGTATAAGTAGCAAGTGTTTGAAACGATTTTACATTTCTACTACGCTTGGAAAAGTGCAAATCTGATCTTATTTCCAGTTCATCTTTTATATAATTGTCGACTTTCATATATGAAGGTTTAGCAAGCGTCATAAATCATGCAGCCATAGCGTAATTTGAATCAGTTCAGTGCTCTATACAGATGGAGGGGAGTCTTCTTGTCTGTGCCCCAATCCGTGTGTGCTACAACACGGAGGATGTTCATGGCTTTGAGGCAGGAAGTTTCAGATTTTGAATATGTGCTCGAAAATTCAGTTTCTGATCAAAGGTGACTCAAAAAACTGTTGCTTCAGTAACTGCTGGAAGTTTGACTTTTTCAATGTAAATTTCAGGTTGTGGAAAAACCGAATGGAAATCATGAAAATAAATGCACTCTGTTTTGATTGAAGAGAACTCGATGCCGTTGTCATCTGCCCACTGATGGATTTTATTTACACTTAAAGTCCGACAGATTTCAGATCTCATTACTTCTGACGCTTTTATGCTTTCCTACGTAGCTGCTTAACTCCTCCCCTGCGACGTCATTGCACGTGCATATAATGACGCACAAGCATTGCATTTTGTGCATTATAAAAAGTGTATGGTGGCTGGTTTATGTCAAAACTGTAGGTGTCTGAATTTCTTTTGTTTCAAAGTTGACTGAATTTGTACATTTTTCTTCAGTTTTATTAGGATTATACCCTTTAGGTAGAACACTATTGCATTTGTAAGAGTTTTTGTTCCTTCCTTTTTTGCCCCTTTTTGGTTTAAACCAGATTAATTCAAATGAAGCACACACAGCAGCACATAATTTAAATGAGTAGAGCACAACAAGCTTAGAGCTTATACAAGGTACTCCAATATTTTTCTATTACATAGTATTGGCTGCCACAAGCATGGAAAAGAAACAGCACAACATCAATGTTAGTGTACAATGAGAAGAAAAACAAATAAAACAATAATTTACCAACAAAAACAACATGAATCAAAACAACAGATTAGAAACGTATTATAATCACATACAACTCTCTAATCAAATTTTGCCTTTAGGTTGCAGGGGCACGACTGAGATGCGCACTAGTTGCAAACTGCATCAAATCAATAATTTCATCATGGAAACAATTTTTGTGCTTTTGTTGACTACAGAAAAGCGTTTGACTCCGTTTGGAGGAAAGGTTTGTGGTATAAACATATTAATATGGGAAAGTTTTTAAAGTAATTTTTAATATATAAAAACATCAAATCATGTGTTTTCGTCAATGGCAAAAAATCTGATTATTTTTGGAGTTTTCAAGGAGTAAGGCAAGGTGAAAATCTTTCACCTATTTTGTTTTCATTCTTTTTTAAATGACCTGGAACAATGTTTATTACAAACTGGCATTCCTTACTTAAACACTTAAGTTGACTTACTCAGACAAGCAGTTAAATTACTATATTACATTACTGGTGTTACTGCATGCTAATGACAGTATTATAATCTACTGCTAAAGGTTTACAAAGGGCACTAGATTCTCTTTTCGATTATTGTTCTATATGGAAATTACAAGCGAATAGCTTCAAAACAAAAGTAATGATATTTAACAATCATAACAATCGCTTAAAATTTCATTTTGGAAATTGTGATCTTGAAATTGTAAATTACATGAAATATCTTGGCGTTATGTTTCACAAAAATGGTAATTTCTTTAAAACAAAGAAAACGGTTTGAACAAGTACAGTGAGCAATGTTTCATGTTCTTCAGGTATCTCGTTCTAAAAATGTAAGTATTCGTGAAACTCTGAATATGTTGGAGAAAATGGTATACCAGTATTACTTTATGGTTACGAAATATGGGGATATGAAAATGTACATATTTTGGAACAACTACAGCTACAGTTTCTTAAATATTTATTCCATCTACCCTATAACACAATAACAGACATACTGTACAGTGAAACTGGTTTTGTTCCTGTTTCAATATACGACTGTCAAAATCGTATAAAATAACGTCACTTTGCACTTGTCGTGTAGTTGTTTGTTTGCTGTATGTTCCAGTGACGTTGCAGTCTGTTTCATTTTTTTGTTTCAATATTGGTTAAATCAAGAATGATACGATTTTGTTCTGGTCTAGTTTTTCCACGATATGCGGATAAGTTTTCTAGCAAAGTATATCAGTTAATGTATGATTTACATGTGAACAGTTATATTGAATTTCCCTGGCTTGAAACTGTAAAGAACATACTGATTGAATGTGGATATGATTGTGTCTGGGAATCACAATCCTTTTTGTCTAGAAACTTTATGTAATAATATTTTATGGTATTTAAAAGGTAAATTCCAAGATTCCTGGTTACAATCTCTTCAATCCTGTAACAACTGTTTTTATTATAGATATTATAAAACAAAATTTGGAGAGAAAAATATAACATTTGCCTGCTAAACATATTAAAATTTTAATGAAATTTAGATGTAATAAATTACCCATTGAAACATGACGACGACATGTACTTGACTGACAGGACTGTTTGTGTGACAAATGTGATATGGGTGTTACTGGTGATGAATATCATTTTGTAATTGAATGTCCACATTCTGAAGAACATCGAGATATTTTGCCAATGTATTATATAACTAAGAAATAAGTTTTTTTTAAAAACTTTTGTCAGTTTATATGCAAGCCAAAATTCCAATTGAAAATTGCCAAATTCATAAGATCAGGAAAAGTTGTTTAGCAATAGACTGCAGCTTCGTTTGTTTGATGAATGTTTTTTTGTGGCCACTTGTTTTTACATTCTGTTTATCCTCCATGCCCCCAAGTGGGGTCAAAGGATTATTATTATTAAATTGAAATTGAATTGGGTTCATGCTTATATGTGCATACATGACATACATGAGTGTGAAAAGATTCTTATATACTGCACAAGGCAATGACACTAGTGAGAATTTTCTCACACGTACAGAGAAATGTCACTGATAAACAACAACGACAACAAAACCCCTCCAAATTACTAATAAACTATAAAACACCCAAAACTAATAAGTATTACACAGTATGAACAATTAATATATCTGCACTTTTTAATTTCTGGAAAACTTTAAGGGAACAAATAGAAATAAAACATGCAAAAGAGAGATATAAAAAAAATCATGACACATTCAAAACTAGAATGTAGTCAACATTTACATTATTGGACCATCAACGTACAAGTAGTTACTTCCAAATATTTGGAAGAAAGCATTCTACAAAGAAATGAAGCATACACATGTAAATAACTTCAAAAGAAAGTGTGATGCAGCAAGGGGAAAATCAGACAGTACTGATGCAGTGGAAACCTTCACCAAGGGAAACTACTCATCACAGTGCTATGTTACTGAAAAGCAATTACTGTGTAGTGAGTTTCGCCTTGTCTTAAGGCATTGACCCTAGTCAGTTTTCCACTATAAATGGAGAGAAATCACACACTTAGAAACACACACACACACACACACACACATTCTACTCTCTCTCTCTCTCTCTCTCTCTCTCTCTTTGTTTCTGAACGGCTTCACAATTTTGCTAATGTGACTGATTATTCTTAACGTCCTAACTGTTCCTTAAATTGCATCAAAATGCGTTATTGAGGCATCCTCACAATTAGTCTATTATCAAAATGATTGTTTAAAAAAAAAATTCAAAATGGTTTTATTGTTGTTGGTTGTATATTTTCTTGCAGATGTGTGCAAATAAAAAGAAAACAGTACATAACAAGAGCGCATCACAAGCATAACATAATGTCTTTATGACGTCAAAACCACGACCTGTGTAGGCTTACATCCTGAGAGGAATGGAACATTTTTGCACTCAGAAATGAATACTTATTTCCAACCAACTAATATTCTAGTGACTTTTTAAATAAAAGCATATCAATATCGTTAATATATACAACTAAGGAACAAACAATCCTTCCCCAAAAAAATGTGTCCGTGCCGAGAAAGGAACTCGAAACATTCGCATAAGAGACTTTCTTAACTCATGTTGCCAATTCAAATTTAAAAAACTGATTTACATCCAATTTGTTCAAGTGACTTTTAAATAAAATCAGTCACTGCAGACATAATGCGATTTTACATCATGGTGCAAATTTTGGTTGCGCTATTATTTGTACTTTCTGAGAAAATTGTATGTTAAAGTTTTTAATGAGGTGTGACCACACACCCACACACCAAATTGTGAGTACATAGACGAGACTTCGCTCATCAAAAAGAAAAAGCTTGCAGAAAGAACAGATACCCATCTCTTGCGCAATCCTACAGTCATAACCAAGTCCTTTGGTCAGCGAGCTTTTGCCTCACAAGGCCCTTCTCTCTGTAGCAACTTACCTCTCAATGTCCGCCATTCCCAGTCTGACAGCTCTTTCAAATCCTCCACAAAAACCCATCTCTTTCAGCACAGATAAACACCCTGTTTTGTATCCTGTCGTTATATAGTTATACTGGAAACACTACATTTTGTGTGTTTCTTCATGACAAGCTGTTTGAGACTTTCTACAAGAGAATGGTTGTTCTCTTTGCACCAGATTCAAAGTCCACAATAAAAGCAAACAAGCACTAAGTTTTAAAAAAACTATTATCTTTTTAAAATATAATTTTAGAACATTATTAATTTTGTCATTTTACATAAGATTTTTACCATTTATTTTTAACTTAGTGCTGGATTGCTTTTATTGTGGACTTTCAATCTGGTGCAAAGAGAACAACCATTCTCTTGTAGAAAGTCTTCTTGCTCAGCTTGAAGCTTCACTGTGAACATTCTTTGCAGGCCGACATGCAGACTGAAGAGTCTTTCACAAGACGAAACAGCTGTCTTTGCATAGTCATTGTCTATCTCCCCCATTGGGAGAAAAAGTACATCAGCACATTATTTTCTTCTTCTTTTCTTCTTTTTGGAACACAGAACAAATCGTAAAGTTAATGTAAACTGAGTGTGTTTCTGAGGTTCACAAATACAGACATTGGACACAGAAAAGTTTTATCAAAGCAAACTATTCTGCATTTCAAATGCACCAAGTTTTTAGTCATTCAGACTAGTTGAACAGCGCTTAGTTTATAACTGAGATTTTATATTCATTCTATTTTTATCCAAATTTTGGATTCCATCTCAGTAGTTGGCCCTCCTTAGTCATGTCTATTATCTTTGAAATTATAATTTTAGAACATTATTACTTATGTCATTTTACATATGTTTACCATTTCTTTTTAACTTAGTGCTGGTTTGATTTTGTTGTGGACTTTCAATCTGGTGCAAAGAGGACAACCATTCTCTTGTAGAAAGTCTTCTTGCTCAGATTGAACCTTCACTGTGGACATTCTTTGCAGGCCGACATGCATGCTGAAGAGTCTTTCACAAGAAGAAACAGCTGTATTTGCATAGTCATTGTCTATCTCCCCCATTGGGAGAAAAAGTAAATCAGCACATTATTTGCTTCTTCTTTTCTTCTTTTCGGAACACAGAACAAATCGTAAAGTTAAAGTAAACTGAGTGTGTTTCTGAGGTTCACAAATACAGACATTGGACACAGAAAAGTTTTATCAAAGCAAACTATTCTGCATTTCAAATGCACCAAGTTTTTAGTCCTTAGTAAGCTCAGCTTATAACTTATATTTTATATTCATTCTTTTTTTTCCAAATTTTGAATTCCATCTCAGTAGTTGGCCCTCCTTAGTCATGTCTATTGTCTTTTAAAATTACA
The DNA here is from genome assembly GCA_017654935.2 of Phymorhynchus buccinoides. Classification (NCBI taxonomy): domain Eukaryota; kingdom Metazoa; phylum Mollusca; class Gastropoda; order Neogastropoda; family Raphitomidae; genus Phymorhynchus; species Phymorhynchus buccinoides. The sequence goes on from CM065704.1 coordinate 36,931,093, forward strand.
ATTTTAGAACATTATTATTTTTGTCATTTTACATAACATTTTTACCATTTCGTTTTAACTTAGTGCTGGTTTGCTTTTATTGTGGACTTTCAATCTAATGCAAAGAGTACAACCATTCTCTTGTAGAAAGTCTTCTTGCTCAGCTTGAACCTTCACTGTGGACATTCTTTGCAGGCCGACATGCAGACTGAATAGTCTTTCACAAGACGAAACAGCTGTCTTTGCATTGTCTATCTCCCCCATTGGGAGAAAAAGTAAATCAGCACATTATTTTCTTCTTTTCGGAACACAGAACAAATCGTAAAGTTAAAGGAAACTGATTTTGTTTCTGAGGTTCACAAATGCAAGCATTGGACACAAAAAAGTTTTATCAAAGCAAACTATATATATACAGAATGCATGACAGTTCGGGACCAAACTTCAAAAGCATTACGCAAATGAAAAGGAAAAATAAAAAAAAGTATCGCATATTTCATCCCTAGCTGATGCATTTTACCATAGTGTCCAAGTGCTTCGGATGTGATCCCTGGAGTTTTTTAGCCAGGGTACGTAAACAACAAACATCTTCCATAAAGGTAATAATACCACATCTTCAATTCCTTGTCTCTCCCCCCCCCCCCCCCACTTTACTTTTGTCTCCTCCCTCTTCTGCCAAAAAAGGATACAAAAAAGTTTTCCTTTTTATAATCGGACGCCAGGGAATGTGATTTGGTGATGATTAAAACCACCAAAACTTATTCAAGCATACTACAAAACGTGCACATAAAAATTGGGTGGCGTGCCGCTGGCTGCGACGCACTCTCCAGGTGGGAGCAACCAGAATTTCACAGAGACACCTCTGTGACTATAAAGTACCTAGTACCTAATACCCACCTCCGGCGTTCCTTACACAATACTACCCTTCTGTTTTTACCCCTCAATAATGAATTGTTGGTTACATGATACTAACCTTCTGTTTTTACCCCTCAATAATGAATTGTTGGTTACATGATACTACCCTTCTGTTTTTACCCCTCAATAATCAAATGTTGGCCATAGGAAAGTTTTTAAAAAAAGAAGAAAAAGAAAGGAGAACACGAGGCTGTCATTCATTATATATGTTTGTGACAAACATTTTGCTTTCAATGGTTCACTCAATGGTACACTTCAGCTTCAGGTACAATACCAATGCACAACATTTGAAGCGATTCTGTATCGTGGTTCAAAAAACATTGCGCAAACGAAACAAAACAAAACGGGTTAAGAAAACAAACAAGTCAAATGCTCCTCCTTTTGTGGAAGGTTTTTCATGCTACAAGTGGCGGAGAACTCAAAACGTCAGCTCTCAACTCTTGGGGGGCGTGTGCTGCAGGAAGACGTGTGATTGGCCGTTCCCTCCCAACAGCACCACCTGGTGGCTCTTGTGGTGTTGGATCAGGGTGGGCACATCCGAAAATGCCTACAAATTAAAATAAATCAACATCATTAGGCCTGTAGCGCTTTTTCGAAATTCGGTCTTTTGGGGTATCCTTCCCTGCTATCTCATCTTGAAGTCGGTTTAGAGTCGTTCCGGTTCAAAATTAGAATTAAGATATTGAAATTATCCACCTTAAACGAAAACCATATTTTGTTGTTTTCTTCACGTTTTGGGGGCATTTGAAAACAAAAAAGAACATAACTGATAATAGCCTTACATATATAAACACTTTAACAAATAAACATGAAACATGACATAATAATTATCATTAAAATCTTCAAACTAATAACTTAGCAACCTCTCTATTTCAATGACTGAGCAGTTAAGCCTCGTTTACTGCAGCAGACGATTCTTTTCTAACAGAAACTAAGTGTCGTAATGGGGACACAGCTCGTCTGTTACTCCCTTTCTTCTGGTGTGCTGACTATGAACCTATGGACTATGTCTTCTTTACACGAACAATAACTCTTCCAATCATTATAGTAGGGTGTGACAATTTCGTCCACCATGCAATTTCGTCCAGTTTGCATGGTTACTCACGTTGAAACTGTGCTGTATCTATTCTAAAGGATAATAAATACACAAAACTGTTGTAGAACCTAAAAGGAATCCCAATGATGAAAACAGTGTATTCATTAGTTAATTCACTACAATTAACTTCGTGTGATCTGCACGAAGACAGTCATATACCATAAAACAGTGAATCACGCAGAAACCTGCGCCTAAAAACAATTGTCAATATTCCTTTGTGTGATTTTATCATGCATGTATTTTAAGATAATAAATTTTCAATAGGCACAATTATTTTTTCAATTTAGATTAATATTTATGACAAATAAACTGGACGAGTGTCTCACTACTGAGGGGCTTACAGGTGCCACAGTGTATTTTTGATCCTCTTGATAAAATCTACTGGAAGCCTTTTCTTTTGTTTTCCCATCACACACTACAATATCTTATCTCCCCATTGGGAGAAAAAGTAAATCAGCACATTTTGTTTTCTTCTTTTCAGAACACAAATCATAAAGTTAAAGTTAAAGTAATTGAGTTTGTTTCTTAGGTTCACAAAACATACATTGGATACCAAATTTTTCTTATCATATCAAATTATATATATACATAAGAGGAAAGTTTTACGGTGTGTTTGTTTTTTCTTCTTCAATTTTTGATCGTTTACAATATCTGAATAAATAAAAAACAAAATAAACACATATTCAGCTATACTATTAACTCATTTCAAACTACAAGTCACTGTGCTTTGCTCTTTGTTTTTGGACGAAATTGCATGCCATGCTTGGAAATTGCAAGGGGTATGGACGAAATTGTCACAAGACATGACTTTGTTTGCTGCCATTTTTCTGGTAAATATTTATGAGAAAATCGTAAACGGTTTCCTTAAACCGCTTTCTGATTGATCGAGTATATTAATGGATTGAAAATGTGACTCAGACACTGCATCTACAAGTTGGAATATGTCGAAACATACGATAACTATCTAAACTGGCTGAATATGCAACATTCTACTATATATCAGACTGAGCTCCCTTCATCAATCAGCATCTGGATCTAACCGTTTGCAACCAGCAAACAAACATTATACTTCTCATTTTGAAAAAGCGCTAGAAACGTTACTGGATGGATAAAACTACTGGCCAATGTTTGAAAAAGTGCAAAAAATATAACCTAAGAACTTGTCTTTCGATCATCGAAACAATCAGTACAATTACTTCTGTATAAAGAAGTTGGTCACCTCCAGAGAAGAAGAAGAAGAAGAAGAAGAAGATCAGTATAGCCACTCCGATACACTAATGATGCAGGGATTGCTTTTAAAGTTTTATGTTCAGTGATAACGTACCTACATCATAACTAAAAGAAGTAACAGGTTAAGAGTAGGGCCAACTAAGTGTATTATACCACGTCCCTATATATGACCATAGATGTTGAGTCTAAATCCAAATGAAGAATTGCTAGTACTGGAGGGGGAAAGAGGCTATAATTAATACTATAAGGACTTGAGTCTAAATCCAATGAAAAATTAGGTCGTGTATACACATAAGCGGATATCCCATGCGGAAACCCGTGCGCAATCCATAAATAAGTGAAACAAAGAAGGGAAAAGATGTGCACACGTGTCCGAATTTCCCCTATATGCGTAAACTTTCATCCTTCTTTCTTCCACTTATCTAGGGTTTTCCATACGTAACTTACGCGTCTAATGTGAGCCCGGCATTACTATTACTGGAGGAGAAAGAGGCTATATATATATAATGAATTGAGTCTAAATCCAATGAAGAATTACTATTACTGGAGGCGAAAGAGGCTATATATAATGACTTGAGTCTAAATCCAATGAAGAATTACTATTACTGGAGGCGAAAGAGGCTATATATAATGAATTGAGTCTAAATCCAATGAATAATTACTATTACTGGAGGCGAAAGAGGCTATATATAATGAATTGAGTCCAAATCCAATGAAGAATTACTATTACTGGAGGCGAAAGAAGCTATATATAATGAATTGAGTCCAAATCCAATGAAGAATTACTATTACTGGAGGCGAAAGAGGCTATATATAATGACTTGAGTCTAAATCTAATGAATGTCCCATATGTCTTTGTGCCGGGAGGACGTAAAACAAACTTCAGTAAATCTAATGAAGAATTACTATTACTGGAGGGGAAAGAGGCTATACAGTATAAGGAAATATCTGCCGCTCGGCGACATCTTCGATATTTTCTTCTTTGTTTTTAAGCTTTACTTGCTCTGACTTGTCTACTCTACACACGTTGGTCGGTCTCTGTCTCTGTACAGTTTTCGTATACATTGATTTTTGAGTAGCATGATTTGCATTATTTGATTAGATTTTATCCCCCCACCCCCCCTCCCCCTCCGAGTATGGGCTGCTATGTTTGAGTTTTTCCGTGCAAATGAGAACAGTTACAGTTACCGTTCAGGGTGAGTTAAACGTCCCATCGCCAGCTGGCCTTAGAGACACTTGTGGCGGAATGGTCGGGCCGTCGGGAAGAAGATGATGGGTGATGATGATGAGGATGAAGAGATTTAGAGTTTCTGGTTGGCGCAGGGCGTCATTTGAAAAGTCTTTGGCTACTTTGGTGCTGTTGTGGCCGTGGCTAGGCGAGGAGGGTTTTTTCAAGATTGAATATGGGTGTCATTTTTGGGTGTGGTTAGAACCACTTGTCTGCCCCAGAGGCTAGAAGAGCATTCGTCATTGTCCTGGTGGATTCTATCCCTAGTGAGGGGATGGGGTTGAAGGAAGTCCTGGGTTCGAATGAGGACTCTGCTGTACTGACTCTTATATTTGAGTGAAGTAGGGAGGGAAGGACAAAAGAATGCAAGGAAAGAAATGGTGGGGGATGGATGGAGGGCGGTTCTCAATATTTTGGGAAGGATGCTTGCATCGACTTCAAATATGTCTATGTCCAACTTTTTATCAATCACGATTGGCTGTGTTTTCTTTTCGTTAGTTTTGTTTTCATTTTCAGTGCATGAATACGCGTTTCCTAGTTTGGAATGTGCTTGTATGACACCACACCGTGACTTCTCCTAACGAGATAATAATAAAGAATGTTCGACTTTGACTACTCACCAATTCGTCAGGTTTCTCGTCCCCCAGGGCAAACTTGGAGTCGTTTCGTTTCCTGATGCGCAGGTTGTTGACGTGGCCTTTGTTGAGCACCACTAGGGTGTAGGGGAACCTCCGGTCCTTCTCACTGACGCGCACCAAATAGGTACCATCCTGCAATCACGTAGACACACGCACGGATAAATGTATGCCTGCGCACGCGTGCAAACTAACAAACATACATAACAATAAAAAGCGTGCACATGCGCAAACATATACATTTGTAGACTCTCTCTCTCTCTCTCTCTCTCTCTCTCTCTCTCTCTCTCTCTCTATATATATATATATATATATATATATATATATATATATATATATATATATATATATATATAACAAAGTGAAAGAAAACTCCAACAATTCCGTGGTGGTTCTATTTTAATTTCAAGCTTTCGAGAGGTGTCTCTTCTTCAGGCATGACATACATATATATATATATACATGTATGTATGGGAACCCCCTGTACTTCTCACTCACTCGCGCTTGCATTCAAGCCTAAAATGCGTGCACGTGCACACATAATACATTTGCGTAATACGCATGGGGACCGCATGTCCTCAATCACTGGCACCAAGTATGTGCCATGCTGCAATCGTGCATGTGCACATATATACATTTGTATACTCTGTCAGAGTACTGTCAATCTTTCTCCCTGGCCGCCAAGTAGGTGCCATCCTGTCATCACATTGGCACACATGCTCGGATGTATTAATTTTATCCAAGCGCTTGTATACAAACATGGTATGCGTGCATATGCACACGAATACATTTGTGACCCTGCACCACGAAAGGGACATTAAGTCGCTGGGCTAGTTTCTCACAACAGGCTTGCAAATTTAAAAAATCTCATTTTCTGTCAATTTTGAGTTAATGGTATTTTTGAGTTCTCTAACATTTTATCTTTCATATTTATAAAGGATAATATTTAAATATGTCCTCTAAATGGTCTTATAAGTGTTGTGAGATGATCAGGTCAATGCATTTTCTTGTTAGGCTAGACTTTAGACTGTGTTTTCTCACAATGACCAGCACTCTCCCTACTAACTTTAAATACACGTAGCTCTGGAATGAAAAAAAGATACAATCATGGTTCTTGTCTCATTAGAAATAGAAAGAGCATGGTTTGAAGTTTTCAAACGTGTAATTTCCTCAGAATGGTCATTTTGACACTTCACTTACAGACCCACAACGTCACGTGTCAACATCACGGTTTTCACGTGTTTTCCCTCTTATAGCTAGTAAGAAATCTTAAGAAATCTTCCTAGCATAAGAGGGAATGTGACAGGTGCCGGGGGGGGGGGGGGGGGGGGGGGGGGGGGGGGGGGGCTTTAATGTCCCTGTCGTGGTGCTGGGTCACATTTGTATAATGTGTTGTGGAACCACCGGTCCTTGTCTTATCACTCACGTAGATACCAGCCTGCAATCAAACAGACACATAAAAGGATGCAAGCGCACGCATGCACACAACATAAGTATTTGCACAATATGTAGGAGAACCGCTCGGCGTTTTACCGAAATGCGCCAAGTGCGCCTGATATGGTCAAATTGATAGCTAGGTTTTCCATGCACACACGCACACGCACGCATGCACGCACACACACACGAATTCTCACCTTTCCCAGAGCCTTTATTCTGGCTTCGCCCTTTTTTCGATCTAAGTGGCCATGGTACCAATCATACTTGTCCAACAGATCCTGAACACACACAAACACACACCCATACACAAAAGCACAGAGAAGGTGAGATTAGCGTCCAATCGGTCATAGACCCTTATGGACGGAACACAAAAGCACGCACGCACAGACACACATATATGCACAGGCAAGCACACACACCACACACACACACACACACACACACACACACACACACACACACACACACAGTGGTGTGGTGTGTGTGTGTGTGTGTGTGTGTGTGTGTGTAACCTATAAAAACTTGGAACGACAACTGAACACGAAAAACAAAGTTTTTTAGTCAAACGGGTGCATACGATAAGCATAGGACGCATGTCATTGTCCTAAAAGCGCCCATGATAAGTGTGTTGGAACGACAACTGAACACGAAAAACAAAGTGGGCGCTTTTAAGACACTGACATGCGCGCTTATTAGACACTGCCACGCGCTTATTGGACACTGTCATGGGCGCTTATCGCATGCAACGCGCTTATTAGCAATAGGGTATTGTTGGTATGTTGATGACGATGAATATGATGATGATCAGTGTGATAAAAATATCGAAGAAGACAATGTCGTAACTCACAATGATGATGATGGTGATTATGTTGATGATGATGATGTTGATGATGATGATAGAGATGATAGAGAGGAGATTGACGAAGGCAACGCTGATGAGAATGAGGACTACACTGAATAAGGATGATGATGAGGAGGAGAATTGCCCAGATGAGGAGGAGGAGGAAAAAGAGGTGGAGGCAACCAGAACACTGATGACGATAATGATGATGATGATGATGATGATGATGATGATGATGATGATGACAGAGACAATGGCATTAATAATGATACCAACGTCTCCCCGTGGGGATACCTGGGGGGTCTTTCGTAAAAAATAGTTCCCCCACCTTCTGGAAGTTCTGTGCTTGTAACTTCCTCTAATCTGCCACTCTCTTTGACTGCCTTTTCCCTTTGCTTTCTATCAACTACTATCTTTCTGACTTATTGACCCATTCTCCTGCCTTTTTAACCAAAATATCTTCCTAATTTATTTTCCTTTGAGCTCCTCCAAAATCGGAATGGGTCGGCTGTACGCAGCGGGGAGACCAGTGAAAACTGAAAACCGGACACATACGTACCTTACCCATTATGGCCATATGGCCTGGAAACGCAGAAGAAGAAGAAGATACCGACGATGACTATGACGATGATCAGTACGTATGATGAAAATACTGAAGAAGACAATGTGGTAACTGACAATGAAAAAGAGGGTGATGGTACCAATGACGATAATGGTCATGGCTTAAATAATTGCATTGACCAACAACACATAATACAATCCAAATGAGATGAACAGAAATAACGGCAGCAACAAGCTTGAAGCTTATAGTGTGCCTACTCAAATGTAGTCTCTAATATGGCGGCTGGCAAACACAAACAAAAACATATTAACAATATTTAAGAAAATACACAAAGGACAATAATGGTGATGATGGTAATGATGATAATGATGAGGATGTTAGTTATAATATATTATGATCATAATGATGATGATGATGACGACGACGACGACGAATGATGATGATGATGACGACGACGACAATGATAACAACGACGACGATGATGATGATGATGATTAAACGATAACGATAATTTCAGCGAAATCGGAAACAACAGAAATGGGGAAGGGGAAGAAAAAGACACGAAAAAACAAAAAGTTCTACAACGACGTACAATAGGAGTCCCATCTACGTAATAAAAGAGGGGAATCCTAACACTGACTTTCAAACACGACCTACCCCAGAACTGGCGTCAT
>CM065704.1:36944686-36947186 GCA_017654935.2 Phymorhynchus buccinoides
TAGAGGCGGTACGACTTCTGCTGCTGATTCGGTTTCGGGGAAAGAAGAGCTGTGCCCGTTGCTGATGCTGTGACGATGATGGTGGTGGTGGTGGTTGAAATTATTGCTGTTGTTGTTGTTGTTGAGACCCAGGTCCGCTCCTCCGCCGAGGCTTAGGCTGCGGGTGAAGGAAGGGGGGCGGGGGTGGTTTGGGTTGGGGGTGGGGGTGGTGGTGGGGGTGGGCGTGGGGTGATGAGCGTTGGACATAATCTCTGGTCTGGAGTTGGATCGGGTGACTAGCGGGCGGTTCGCTGGCAGGGAGGGAAGGGAAGGGAGGAAGTAAAAGAGACATTTTGACTTACGGACACACAGAGACAGACAGACAGACAGACAAACAGACAGACACACACACACGCACGCACGCACGCACGCACGCACGCACGCACGCACGCACACGCGCACGCACACGCACACACACACACACACATCTTAAAACTTCAATTTGACAGAACTAGAATTTACAAAATCGAAAAAAGTACACGAAAGCCGTCAACTTTGGATATTGCAAATAACTTGTCATTTAGAGTTCATTAAAGACTAAAAACAAACGTTCGAATTAACAAATTATGGTACATGATATTAACAAATGATTTAAACGTCAATTATAAATACGTTTAAAAAATAAAATTAAAAAATATAGGGACATTTTGTTATTCATATTAAGTGCATGACGTGCATACAGTTCACATAAGTGCATATATAGACTAGTGCATTTATCTAAGTCGACGCTGGAAAACAAACAAGCAGATATATAGGAGGTGTTGAGGAACATGCAGTCGTGTAAACGCATGTAAAGCTAAAGGTCATACGTAGGAAAGCAGATGATATCAATACAAGGGAAAGTACCGCACACAGCGGGTTGAGAACATGTACAAAAAAGATCGCTGTTTTTTTCGACGACGTGTTCTGCTACGGGAACGTGTGTCTCATTCAAAATACACGAGATGCACGTTCCGGTAGCAGTAGGGGAAGACGGGGTAAAAAGCCCATGGGCGGGTAAGAAGCCCATGCCAATTATCTCATGAAATGAAGCAAATTTCAGTCACATTTTGCCCATGAGACGAGTGTTAATGTTTAGCATTTGAAATTTTCTTTATTTCCTGAGATAATTAGCATGGGCTTCTTACCCCGGCCATGGGCTTTTTACCCCGTCTTCACCTACACGTCGTCGTAAAAAAACCACATCGATCTTTAACTCGCTAGGAAACGCAAGCAGTTGAAAAGAACCTATAGAGATGTCACAGTTACAATCACTACATCTGTATTGCTTAAAAATCGGGACTGTCCTGGTGTTGCACTGCCTCCGGGCATTGCCTCCAGGATCGTTCCCAACATCTTTATCTCTATTAATGTCCCATATGTGTCTGTTCCAGACCGGAGGATGTGAAATGAATTTTCATTCATCACAGTTAATCAGAAAGGATAGATGGATGATAAGGGGTGAATCCGTTTTCGACTTTTCGCACAATTTAAATATTAACCCTTCCACCACCAGCCATTTTTCAGCCACAAAATACCATTAAACTTAACTGGGTAGAGAAAATAAAATATCGGCAATATTGCGAATCCCTCTGTGACATACATAACATTAGACCTATCCTTACCTCCCAAAATTAAGAAAATAGGGTCTTTGGATAACAGGTCCTGGCTTGATTCCTTTTAGTGACATGGGTGTTAAACCATTGTGGTGCAAATATGCGACATTGGCGGTGAAAGGGTTAATACGAGCATTGCTGACCCCTTCATTTCCTATTCAAATTGGCCCAATCGAAGACACAATTAATCCAGTTATTCCATAATACATTTCATATAGGCACAACAGGGGGTATATCAACAAATAGCGGCGGCTGATTTTGCTCATTTTAGCGGACAATCTGCATTGTTAAAAATTCGGGACTTTACTGGTGTTGCACTGCCTCCGGGCATTGCCTCCAGGATCGTTCCCACCATCTTTATATCCACTAATGTCCCATATGTGTCTGTTCCAGACCGGAGGAAATTAAACAGATTCTCATCACCAGGGCTGCCAACCCTCTGTTGCAGTTTCCAGGGACAAACTACAGAAACACCAGGGACACAGACTTATTTCCAGGGACAAACATCGCGATGGCAGGCATCAGGGTCAAAACGAGCATTAACTTCCAATTATTTCATGATCTAGCAACATTTCTGTGACTTTTTTGTGTGTATTCTCGATGTATTTGGGTGCCAATGTGCTTCAATAATTATTCAAGGTCCCTTGGTGTTCAGTAACCTATGTGTAACATGCATGTTAGGAAACTTTTAAGTGTTGTGTTGGGTGTTCCTGTGGTTCAATAGCAAGGCCAGCAAACAAGACAAGTGATTGTTCTACAATTTTTTTAATTCTACTCAGTTTTCAGGGACACCAGACAGAAAAGTGGATTCCAGGGACAGGGTGGCATTTTGGACTGTTTACAGGGACAAATACCCCTTAGGGGGG
>CM065704.1:36962186-36967186 GCA_017654935.2 Phymorhynchus buccinoides
CTGTCACTCTTTGACTCTGACTTTTCCCTTTGCTTACTGTCGTCCACTATCTTTCTGCCGTTCCGGTCCATTCTCCTGCCTTTTTTTTTCTTTCATGAAACGCTTTCAAAAACATTTCCTCCAGCCGAAGTCGGACTTGCTGGGCCTAACTATTTCGTAGTTGGACGCATAACGGCAGCATGACGCATCTGTGCTCATAATTGACAGGAAACTGTCTGAGCGACTGAAGAAGGAGAAGAAGAAGAAGAAGAAGAAAGAAGAAGAAGAAGAAGAAAAGAAGAAGAAGAAGAAGAAGAAGAAGAAGAAGAAGGAGAAGAAGAAGAAGAAGAAGAAGGAGAAGAAGAAGAAGAAGAAGAAGAAGAAGAAGAAGAAGAAGAAGAAGAAGAAGATTTCACGTGTAGCGTTCTCTCTACTAGCGCTGCTGCAGCCTGAGGGATCAGCCAGCCTTTGGGGACCTTCCCCAACACCGAAATGTCCTCACATTCTTCTGGCCGAGAGAGTTGGGACGCGCCTTGGGCAAGGTTTCTCCGCTATAAACAATTTTTAGCCCAGACTACCGGAATAGCATCTGTCCCCCCTGCTATCTGGCTTCCCCAACGCCGAAATGTCCTCACAGTACATATTTCTTATTATTGTTCGTTATCATTTCACGTGTAACGTTCTCTCTACTAGCGCTCATTGCTGCAGCCTGAGGGATCGGGCCAGCCTTTGGGGACCTTCCCCAACGCCGACATGTCCTCACATTCTTCTGGCCGAGAGAGTTGGGACGCGCCTTGGGCAAGGTTTCTCCGGTATAAACAAATTTTAGCCCAGCCTACCGGAATAGCATCTGTCCACCCTCTGCTATCTGGCAGTCATTGTCGGAAACGACTGGTACGTATACAATGTTTTACGTTGAGATAGTGACACAGTCCCGTCAACAGAAATAGCCTTCTCAGGACCGTCATCTCGGGGCAGTGGGTGGATGCCTCGTGCCTCCATACGGAGGGAGAGAATCGTGGAGGGGTCGGGGTCGTCCAGTTCCCCGTATGGAGGCACGAGGCATCCACCCACTGCATCCCCCCCCGGGGGGTGGGGGGGGAGGTCAATGGGGGGGGGGGGGATGTATAACACTTGCCTTGAGCTAGTATGTTGCAGGAATTCTTTCTTGGAAAGTATTTAGCCAGCAATAGTCCCACTATCGTTTCGACAGTTTAAACATATATTGAAAAAAAAGAAAGAAGAGCAAACACTAGTTTAAACCCACAGCCGGCATATATAAAGCGTTCACGCGAGGCGCGCGCCATCATTCTTATCGCGGCTGGCGAGAGAGACGGTTCAACCGTTCTTTTTTCCCTGTTGATCGAGCCACTGCGAGTCAGAACTTCACAGCGACTAGGCTAGCAGTCTACACCCGATCCCTGGGATCGGTAGCTTTCCCTTTAAAGACCCCCCACGTCACGTGTCACATTCCCTCTTATGCCAGGAATATTTCTTAAGATTTCTTACCAGCTATAAGAGGGAAAACACGTGAAAACCATGATTTTGACACGTGACGTGGTGGGTCTTTAAGGAAATGAAGAGCTGAATTTCCGCTTGATAACAATAGAGATAACTGACGAACATAAACAAAAACAATAATCCAGTTAAGCAAACAAGCAGCAATGCCACACCCCACTGTCAAGGGGGAAAACACAACACCAAGGGTAAAGTGGCACAGTGCTAGCGCGTTCGCCTCGTGTCAAGTAAACCCGAGTTCGAACCTGGGTACAAGGGATTTTTCCTCTCACTTTGCACTAGGCCTTACGGTCTGAACGTGGAGTCTTTCGGATGAGACGATAAACCGAGGTCCCGTGTGCCCATGCACTTAGTGTAGAGTGGCACAGTGGTATCGCGTTCGCTTCGTGTCAAGTAAACCCGAGTTCGAACCTGGGTACAAGGGATTTTTCCTCTCACTTTGCACTAGGCCTTACGGTCTGAACGTGGAATCTTTCGGATGAGACGATAAACCGAGGTCCCGTGTGCCCATGCACTTAGCACACGTTAAACACAGTGGCAACGAAAAAGTTGTCATTTGGTCCAAATTGAACGTGAAACCCCCCAAAAGCCTAAATGTTATTACAAACTTTGGAATGATAACTTCGCAGCCTACAAACCTTTGCAAAGAATGAAGCCAACTTTCTCACTCCCCACCTGGAAGGTGAAAAGGTGGAAGGTGGGAAGTGCTATTGGTGTTGTTGTAGGCAGTGAGTGAGTTCACAATGATCACCACAAGAAGAATTATTTGTTTTACGTCCTCTCGGAGATTTCCATGTGGGACATTTCTTTTTTATAAAGTTAAGATTTTGTATTTTAATACAGTTTTAGAGAAAAGGGAAGTATTACTTTAGTACTTATAGTTTTTAGATAGTTTTTATTTGTATAGCTAGTTGAGTTTAACCATGTCTGGTCTGGCCTGCGGCTAAAAAGTGTTTGTTAGGGTAAAATACTTTATTTTAAAAGAATTTTCCTAAGTATGACCTAGGAGGATAAACTAGGATTAAAATTTCAGGACCACTATTTTTTAAGAACAATAACGAGATCACCACATGTAGTGTAGGCAAAGATATTCTAAAAGGGTAAGATGGATTACTTAAAAGCTCGGCGAACCGGGCTGATAGAGTTATCGTTAGTGCGGACGTGTACACTATTCACAGTGGAGGCTATCCAAAAACTCGGACTGGAACTTGGACGGAGAATTCAACTGGCTTATCGATGTGTAAAATGTGTCACGTTTCAAAGGGACATAACCAGTGTTTCTGTCCTCACTACTCATATAGGGAAAAGAGACCGGATGTTTATCTTCCCCTGTACAGTCTTTGGTGTAGGTGAAAGGGTGGGAGTTAAAATATATATAAAAACCGGCTTCAGTCAGCTGCGGAGTGCGAGCTCTTTGTATATTCAGTCTTTGGGGCGACACCAACGACAGGATGGGAGTGGAGGGGGGGGGGGGGGGCGAAAAGAAACTGATTTAATTACAAAGTACATGACAAGAGATGGGAGACACGCAATGAACACTGTCATTTCATGATTACCCCCCAAGGAAGGGGCTTTAATTAATGGATGAACCATCTACCGATTTGTTTCCTCCCGTCATAGGTGAAGACGGGGTAAAAAGCCCATAGGCGGGTAAGAAGCCCATGCCAATGGTCGACTTATGGCGATTATTTGCCCGCCAGGGGGCAGTCAATCCACTAGGGGCTTATCACGCGATTTTCTTAGTTGGGCGAGTGTAGACGGAGAGGAGAGAGAGAGAGAGAGAGAGAGAGAGAGAGAGAGAGAGAGAGAGAGAGAGAGAGAGAGAGAGAGAGAGAGAGAGAGAGAGAGAGAGAGAGAGAGAGAGAGAGAGAGAGAGTGGGACTCCTCCCTTCCTCTCTCTCTCTTTCTTTATCCCCAACTAAGAATATAGAGAGGATTAGCCCCACTCGAGCGCTATGCCACCTGGTGGTCAAAAGATCCCACTAAGTCGCTCATTATCTGATGAAATAAAACAAATTTCAGTCAAATTTCGCCCATGAGACGAATGCTAAACATTAACACTCGTCTCATGGGCAAAATGTGATTGAAATTTGCTTCATTTCATGAGATAATTGGCATGGGCTTCTTACCCGCCTATGGGCTTTTTACCCCGTCTTCCCCTACTAGGCTGACACCAAGCCTGAAGTTAGAAAAGTGTGTAAAAAAAGAAAGAAAGTAAGAACTACATTAATTATCGTTGTTGCTTTTTCTTCACGCTAGCTTATACTTTATGCCCCTCCCCCCCCTCCCTCTCTCTCAAATTTCCTCATTTAACAAAATCGCTGACAAGCAACATTGTGCCATTTTCAGCGAAAAGGGATAGCATCAGATCACCATTATTGTCATGAAACTGAAAGAACCAGGCTTTGAGACTGAGAGTCGTAAACATGACCAGGGTGGTGTCTAAGCTACGCGTTCACCGATCTTGTGTTTGCACAGCAGTGAGAAACAGTGTACTGTAAACACTCCACTCATTCTCGTAGAAATCATGTCTATAAAACACATTAGCAGGCTCGATTCAACACTATGAAAGCATGCATACATCTGTATAGTTAAAAATTTGGAACTTTCCTGGGGTTGCACTGCCTCCGGGCATTGACTCCAGGATCGTTCCCACCATCTTTATGTCTACTAATGTCCCATATGTGTCTGTTTCAGACCGGAGGACGTTAAACAGATTTTCATTCCATTTATAAATACAGTGGAACCTCCCTTATAAAACCTCCCATTATAGGACTCCCTCCCACATAAGACCTACTTCTCTGAGACATTGCCCTTCTTTGTGAGTATTAAGATTACCTCCCTTATAAGACCTCAATTTGGATGATTTTTGGAGGTCTTATAAGGGAGGATCCACCGTATCGCTTATCATTAAAAACAAATGACAAAAAACCCAACTTCAGTTAGAAACAACAAGTGCAACGCCGAGCGGCTGCAAAGTCCCCTCGCAGCATCGCCGAGGTACTCCGAAATCGGAATGTGTCGGTTGTACACATATATAAAAACGCATCAAAACAGCACGTAACTACATAAAAAGGCATCAAAACAGCACGTAACTGAATAGTATTTTTACATATACTCTTGGGGTTCGGACCCGTGATTTGAGCGCGCGCGATCATGCGCACACGCGCGCACAGAAAAATTCATGACAACTGTGCTATAGACCATTCATCAAGAAATGTTGTGAAAAAACCCGCATTAAAATACATGCAAAACTTCGCGAGATATTAGCGATTATGTGTTTCGGGGGTTGAACCCCGTAACTGGCGCGACCTTGACCTTAATGTAAAACTAAATACATCAGTGGATAGCTTGCATCTTGGCAAACTAGTATACCAAATTTGATGATGATAGACTGAATAGTTTTTGAAAAAAACGGACGAATAGCCGGACGGACGGAGGCACGCCGGACGGACGGACGGACACCGGACACCGGACGGACGGACGGACAAGACAAAAACAAT
>CM065704.1:36969686-36972186 GCA_017654935.2 Phymorhynchus buccinoides
GCATACAATATTTGGTATTTTTGTTTCTAGTGTTGTGGTCTTCATGTAATGGGCATGGTCTTCAACAACCCATCTGACCTTTGGAACAGACCGTGAAATACTGACTGGTATTTGCTTAAAATATTTGGTGTTTTTTGTTTCTAGTGTTGTGGTCTTCATGTAATGGGCATGGTCTTCAGCAGCCCATCTGACCATGAAATACTGACTGGTATTTGCTTAAAATATTTGGTATTTTTGTGTCTAGTGTTGTGGTCTTCATGTAATGGGCTTGGTCTTCAACAACCCATCTGACCATGAAATACTGACTGGTATTTGCTTAAAATATTTGGTATTTTTGTGTCTAGTGTTGTGGTCTTCATGTAATGGGCATGGTCTTCAACAACTCATCTGACCTTTCGAACAGACCGTGAAATACTGACCGGTATTATTTTGCATAAAATATTTGGTATTTTGTTTCTAGTGGTGTGGTCTTCATGCAATGGGCTTGGTCTTCAACTGACCTTTTATTTGGAACAGACCATGAATTAATACTGATCGGCATTTGCATAAAATATTTGGCATTTGGTATCTTTGTTTCTAGTCACAGGTCTCGGAATTCGGGCTGCTCGCACCTGGAGAACACGTCATCGCTAGTGCAGCCCAAAAGGGGTGGTTAAGGGGAGGAGGAGGGGAGGGGACTAGATAAACCTAGCTATCAATTTTGTTCATACCAGACAGCAGGATTTCTCCCTGCTCTTATCGACCTTTAACTGCCGTGGGTTGTTTTTTTTAACGCGCATAACACGCACGGGTCAGACTTGCTTGAAGTCTCCATCCGAAGGACTCGACGTTCAGTTCTATTTTTCCTGTCGAACTGGTAAAAAAAAAAGAAAAAAAAAAGGGGGGGGGTCGAGGCCAGGATTCGAACCCGGTGTCACTCACGCATTGATTTCTTGGGCGGGCGAACGTCTTAATAGTTAACCACTTTTGTCACCTTCCTTCCTAGAGTATGAACATGGTCTTCGTGCAAAGACCATGGTCTTCAATAGTCCTACGGAGGAGATCATAAAACACTGCCCGATGTCATGAGAAATAACTCATCCCGTGAAATAAATCCCCGTCACCGTAATATGCATGCCGCGCCACAACCGTTACGATAACTTTTTTATTTTTAAATATTGAGATTTAAGTGTCAATCTACTCGGAACGAACCGAGAAATTGAGCGGGAGGGTGTAAATCTACATCTTTCCAAAATGGTGGACGATATCAACAAACGCCCGTTCAGGCAAAAATAAATGAATAATAATAAATTTAAGGAAATGATCACGGACTTCTCAATATTTAGTGATGAATCTTCATCTTTGGCTTCAATCTTTGGCCCCGTTCAATGTTAGAAAGTAGCTCAATCCAACGTCAGAATCTGTCTCAATCTAACATCAGAGTGTTGTTTCAACATCCAACGATAGAATGCGTCTCAATCCAACGTTAGAATCTGTCTCAATCTAACATCAGAGTGTTCTTTCAACATCCAACGATAGAATGTGTCTGAATCTAACGATAGAATGTGTCTGAATCTAACGATAGAATGTGTCTCAATCCAACGATTGAATGTGTCTCAATCTAACGTTAGAATCTGTCCCAATCTAACATCAATGTGTTGTTTCAACATCCAACGATAAAATGTGTCTCAATCTAACGATAGAATGTGTCTCAATCTAACGTTAGAATCTGTCCCAATCTAGCATTAGAGTGTTTTTTCAACATCCAACGATAGAATGTGTCTCAATCTAACGATATAATGTGTCTGAATCTAACGATAGAATGTGTTTCAATCTAACGTTAGAATCTGTCCCAATCTAACATTAAAGTGTTGTTTCAACATCCAACCATAGAATGCGTCTCAATCTAACGATATAATGTGTCTCAATCTAACGATATAATCTGTCTCAATCTAACGCTGGAATTTGTCTCAATCTAACATTAGAGTGTTGTTTCTACATTTAACGATAGAATGTGTTTCAATCTGAGCTAACGTAAGAGTTTACGCAAGCAAAAATACCTCTCTTATGAATACCAATCTCTTCACGTTAGAACGTGGCTCAATATAACGTTAGAAAGTCGCTCAATCGAATCAATACCAATTTTCTTAGATTTCTTTATAAATAATTTTGACACAATTAGATATTTTAAACAAGAGTATAGCTTATACATTTCGTAATATAATACCTCCTCAATGTTCATCGATGCTACAGACTCCCAGTTATGGTTCCGTAACATGGTACTATTCCAAGAGTGCCACGCATGAAACCAGGCGCCACAGACAAACGCATGCACAGATAGAACCAAAGAGAAACAACGTCTGTGGTTTGGTTCTCGCACAGACTCACAATAGCTGTGGGCGAGTGGTAACGCACGACAAGGAACAAGGAGTAAAGGTTATTAATAAGGTATTAGCACAAATCTCTTTTGTTTCCTGGCTAGGTATTAAAAACTATACACTGCTGCGCAGATTGAGAGAGA
>CM065704.1:36977186-36984686 GCA_017654935.2 Phymorhynchus buccinoides
TTCGTGATGGAATTGTTAAACTTAGAATTGGTTCTTCTTTTAGAACAACATTCAGTGAAGATATTAATTTTCTATGTCCTGTTTGTAAGCTAAAAGAGGATGAAAACCACTTTATATATGTCTGCCCGTTATATAATGATATGATATTTGAGTGAACTTGGTCAATCGTATACTGATATTTTGTGTAGCGGATCTGTTTCAAATTCGTAAATTAGCTTTTTATATATTTTCTATTCCCTTCGTATACGAAAACATATGGATGAGTATTTGGAAGGTTAACCATGTTTCTTGTCTAGTGTTATTTTGAATGTTTGTACCTTGACCCTGTTTCTATGGGCTAATAGCCTAAAGGAATTAAAACTTTGTTCAATGTTCTCTCGCCCTCTCTCTCTCAAATACATACATTGTTGCGCATCACACGCACACACATACACACACACACAACACATACTCTCTCTCTCTCTCTCTCTCTCTCTCTCTCTCTCTCTCTCTCTCTCTCTCTCTCTCAAAAACATAAACCGGTACACACACGCGCACACACACTCGCTCTCTCACACTCTCTCACACACACACACACACACACACACACACACACACACACGCGCGCGCGCGCGCGCGCGCGCGCGCGCGCGCACACGCACACACACACACGGGTTATTAGATGCGTTCATACTCATACACAAGCACATGAATACAGTTAGTCACCTCCTTTCCTTGGATTCCATCAGAAGAAGAGTCCAGGTTCTTGGGGATGGGGATGGGGGGCAGGTGGCCCTTGTTGGGAGGCTTCAAGGGCACCACCACGGGAGAGAACCCTGACCCTGACCCTGACGCTAGGATCTCCTGGGTCTTGCGCCGGTTGGTGCGGGCGGTTGGGACTGGGGTGGGGCTGGGGGAGCGATCTCCTAAGCAGACACACACACGCATGCGCGTACACACAAACACACACACGCGCGCGTGCGCGCGCACACACACACACACACATGATGTAAAAAAAAGCTTTATCAAGCTTATTCTGTTATCGTCAATAAAGATCATTTTGACTTG
This sequence comes from Phymorhynchus buccinoides, assembly GCA_017654935.2. Lineage (NCBI taxonomy): Eukaryota > Metazoa > Mollusca > Gastropoda > Neogastropoda > Raphitomidae > Phymorhynchus > Phymorhynchus buccinoides. The sequence continues at coordinate 36,978,234 of CM065704.1, forward strand.
ACTTGACTTGACTTGACACACACACACACAAACACACACACAAATACACACACACACACACACACACACACAGATGATGAAAAAAAAACACCCACCTGTAATGCTTATTCCTTTTATCCTCAATAAATATCATTTTGACTTCACACACACACACACACACACACACACACACACACACACACACACACACACACACAGACAAACACACACACACACACACACACACGCGCGCGCGCGCGCGCCCACACACACCCCATACCCACCCACGGTACACCCTACAACCCTCACAAACACACGCAGCACAATACAAACCCTGAAACATAACATCATATAGTAAAAACTCCCCAGTAGGCCTACCGTGAGCAGGCGGAATCAGGGGCAGGCGATTTTGAGGCGAGGAAGAACGCTCGGCACCGGAGTTGCCGGCCAAGGTTTCCTTGGCGGGGACGGGGGGCAGGCATCGCTCGCTCATCCTGCTACTCTGGAAGCCCGGGCCGGGAGGTTCTGGAACCCTGCCCCAGGAGCGCCCCGGGGGTGGGTTCTTCGGAGGGGTTGGAAGAGGGCCTGAGGGTTCCGGCTTTAAAGACCCACCACGTCACGTGTCAAAATCACGGTTTTCACGTGTTTTCCCTCTTACAGCTAGTAAGAAATCTTAAGAACCCTTCTAGCATAAGAGGGAATGTGACACGTGACGTGGGGGGGTCTTTAAAGACACGCAGAAGAGACAAGCTTGAGCTAGGCTACAACCGGGGACATTAGGTATTTAATAGTCACAGAGGCATCTCTGTGAAATTCGGGTTGCTCCCACCTGGAGAGAACGTCGCAGCCAGAGGCGCGCCACCTATTTTTTTTTTTTTTTTTTTTGCATGCGATTATTGTGTGACTGATGAGGAAGGAAAGGGGGGGGGGGATGACAACTTTTTCGTTGCCACTGGGTTTAACGTGTGCTAAGTGCATGGGCACACGGGACCTCGGTTTATCGTCTCATCCGAAAGACTACACATCCCGCTATCGATAACGTATCGATAACACTACCAAGATAAGTCAGTACAGCTACCACTACGTATCGATAACACTACCAAGATAAGTCAGTACAGCTACCACTACGTATCGATAACACTACCAAGATAAGTCAGTACGGCTACCACTACGTATCGATAACACTACCAAGATAAGTCAGTACAGCTACCACTACGTATCGATAACACTACCAAGATAAGTCAGTACAGCTACCACTACGTATTGATAACACTACCAAGATAAGTCAGTACAGCTACCACTACGTATTGATAACACTACCAAGATAAGTCAGTACAGCTACCACTACGTATCGATAGCACTACTGGGCTAAATCACTACAGCAACTAAGGGATAGGCCGGGTTCACATTAGACGCGTAAGTTCCGTACGGAAAACCCTAAATAAGTGGAAGAAAGAAGGATAAAAGTTTACGCATATAGGGGAAATTCGGACACGTGCGCAAATCTTTTCCTTTCTTTGTTTCACTTATGTATGGATTGCGCACAGGTTTCCGCATGGAATATCCGCTTATGTGTGTACACGGCCTAAGGGTAAAACTTAGGTAAGGAAAAGGGTTAAGTTAGGAAAAGGGTTCGGGTTAGGGTTAGGAATAGGGTTAGGGTTAGTCTGTCGGAATTCAAACTGACAGATCGGCACAGTCCTCAGTATTTTTTCTCTATATGGGTAGTAGTGGTAACAACGAGTAGTTCTTTCGATACGTAGTGATAGCGTAAAGTACCCCTATCATATCGACAATAATGCCTTAGTCGCGGAGCCAGCGTGAGTGAGCTCCTCCTCCGAGGACGCCACCACGACCGTCCACCGACAGCTCCCCAGAACATACTGATCCTCATGACTTTGACCCGAACGCACCAAGGGCATAGATTGGATCGGAAATCGAACCTGGTTTCACCGTGAGAGCAGGGCATGCAAGGCCACATAATTTGAGGCTTTTTTATGATTGATGGAAATGAATGATGATGATGATGATGATGATGCTATGGAGTTCCGTATCGGTCTGAGAGTACGTGACAGGGGTGTAGGCCTACTCTACGCTTCCTTTCATAATGATATTCCGGCGTTAACCAGGCCCGAGAATTACAGACAGCCGCAGTGTTGGTCATGAAATTAGAGCCACACTCTCAGAATCTTATCCGTTAAGCGGCTGGAGCTCGACTGCCTGATTTCAGTCTTCCTCATCGACCCCCATAGCCACTCACTCTGGGTAGGAGTCGGTCCAGGACTGGGAGAACAAAAAAAACTCGCCTCTGATGGGATTCGAACCCGAGGCCTCCCAGCCACTAGTTAGTCCGTGGCGTTACCACGGCGGTTGGTCCATCGCCAGGTTTTCGTTCGTTTCTCCCTTAACCCACACTGTGAGCGCCTCTTCCTTTCCTTTCAAGCCGAGATCGGGCGCCAACCCGATCCGAAGAATCGGAATGTTGCAGCGTTTTCCCGTAGGCCTACACGATCTGTCTTATAATGATCAAAAGCTAGGTCAAGTTTGAATTCATGACAGACACGGGAAAAGACATATCTATATCGATCTGTGAGCAGTCACTTTGAAAAACAAAATATCACGGTCTTAGCTCGCAGGAGAAAAAGACAGGAACGGGGGTTGGTAAGGGGGGTGGAGGAGGGGTGTGTGTGTGTGTGTGTGTGTGTGTGTGCGTGCGTGTGCGTGCGTGTGCGTGCGTGCGCGTGCGTGCGTTGTGTTGTGTTGTGTGTGTGTGTGTGTGTTGTGTTGTGTGTGTTGTGGTGTTGTATGTGTGTGTGTATGTGTGTGTGTGTGTGTGTGTGTATGTGTGTGTGTGTGTGTGTATGTGTGTGTGTGTGTGTGTTGTGTGTGTGTGCGTGTGTGTGTGTTGTGTTGTGTGTGTGTGTGTGTGAGTGATTTGTGTGTGTGTGTGTTTGTGTGTGTGTGTGTGTGTGTGTGTGTGTGTGTCCGTGTGTATATATGTGTGTGTGCGAGCGTGTGTGCACGCGAGCGTCTCTCTCTCTCTCTCTCTCTCTCTCTCTCTCTCTCTCTTTCTCACACTCTCTCTCTCTCAATTATTTTTTCCGAGTTTATTTTATCTTCATGTTTATATGCTTATGATACCTTGTGCATAGAGGGGTGGGGGGAGGTGGTGTGTGTGTGTGTGTGTGTGTGTGTGTGTGTGTGTGTGTGTGTGTGTGTGTGTGTGTGTGTGTGTGTGTGTGTGTGTGTGTGTGTGTGTGTGTGTGCGTGCGTGTGTGTGTGTGTGTGTGTGAAAGAAGGATGGGGCAGACAATTGTTTAGTTTAATTTCTTTGGGTTGTTCTTTGTATTTATGTTTGGTTTCTTTTCTTCATTTTCCAAATTTGTTTGCATGAGGACTGGACGAAAAAAAGCAATGTTGCTTAATCTTTTATCCTCAATAAAGACAAACTTATCTCTCTCTCTCTCTCTCTCTCTCTCTCTCTCTCTCTCTCTCTCTCTCTCCCTCTCTCTCTCTCTCTCGCAGTGTGTGTGTGTGTGCGTGCGCGTGCGTGTGTGTGCGCGCGCGCGCGCGCGCGCGTGTGTGTGCATGTCAAATATAAGGCGTACCTGGCTAGCATCTGGATCCTCATACACTTCGTCCGGTTCCTGTTTTAAGAAGAAGAAAAATCACAAATCGTCCTCACAACTCATCATTCGATTCTGTGCCAGTGTGTTTCAATTGAACAAACCCAACATGAATTTGACACTTATTTATCCATTTGTATCTAAGAACATTTATATAGCGCTTAACCTTTAATCTCTAAGCGCTTTACAATTGCACTGAAATGATTCATATTAAAAAAACAACCCCTTACATGCATCCACAGACATGCCCCCCGCCCCCTTCCCTATCCTTACCACTTGACATAGATTCTGATCCTAAATAGGTTGCAGTATCAGGCAAGATTAACCCTTTCACCGCCAATGTCGCATTTATGCACCACAATGGTTTAACACCCATGTCACTGAAAGGTATCAAATCAGGACCTGTTATCTGAAGACCCTATTTTCAACATTTTGGGAGGTAAGGAGAGGCCTAATGTTATACATTTCACAGAGGAATTCTCAATATTGCAGATAAATGTTTTTCTCCACCCAGTTAACTATGGGTTTTTTGTGTGCTGAAAAATGGCTGGCGGCGAAAGGGTTAATTGAAAGTTTTTAGTAACTTAAGTGTATGAAAGGTGTCCAGTTTTCAGTAGTCCTGATTTTTACCCGAAAATTGTCCACCACCCCACATTTCGACCACGAATTACAAGAAAAGTAGCACGGTGACCCTGTGTTCTCTTTTCAGTTTTGACCTTAGAAGTATGTGTAGATGCTATGACAAAAGTCTTGATCGTTTATCATCGTGGGAAGTAAAAGGCGCGTATCCCCTTAAGATCTTAATTTTGGATAGGATGATTGTTCAAGGTCTTAATAGGAAGGTTCCACTGTACAATCAATGGAAATCCGTAACATCAAAGAAACCAAACAAGAACTAAATTTCAGACTAAGAACAAAAAATAACACACTCTCTCTCTGTCTCTGTCTCTCTCTCTCTCTCTCTCTCTGTCTCTCTCTCTATTTCTCTCTCTCTATATATTTCTCTCTCTCTCTCTCTCTCTCCCCTATTTCTCTCTTTCTCTCTCCATATCCCTCTAACTCACTCATAATCACACACACACACACACACACACACACAAAGAGAATCTCTCTTTTTTCCCCCTCTCTCTCTCCCTATTTCTCTCTCTTTCTCTCTCCATATCCCTCTCACTCATAATCACACACACCCACACACACACACACACACACACACACACACACACACACACAGATAATCTCTCTCTCTCTCTCTCTCTTCTCTCTCTCCCTATTTATCTCTCTTTCTCTCTCTCCATATCCCTCCCACTCACTCATAATCACGAACACACACACACAGATAATCTCTCTCTCTCTCTCTCTCTCTCTCCTATCCCTCCCACTCACTCATAATCACGAACACACACACACACAGATAATCTCTCTCTCTCTCTCTCTCTCTCTTTCTCTCTCTCCCATATCTCTCTCCCATATCCCTCCCACTCACTCATAATCACGAACACACACACACAGATAATCTCTCTCTCTCTCTCTCTCTCTCTCTCTCTCTCTCTCTCTCTCTCTATCTCTCCCTCTCTCTCTCTCTCTCTCTGTGTGTGTGTGTGTGTGTGTGTGTGTGTGTGTGTGTGTGTGTGTGTGCGTGTGTGCGTGTGCGTGCGTGCGTGCGTGCGTGTGTGTGTGCGCGCGCGCGCGCGCGTGTGTGTGTGCATGTCAAATATAAGGCGTACCTGGCTAGCATCTGGATCCTCATACACTTCGTCCGGTTCCTGTTTTAAGAGGAAAATCAAATCACAAATCGTCCTCAAAACTAATAATTCTATTCTGTGCCAGTGTGTTTCAATTGAACAAACCCAACATGAATTTGACACTTATTTATCCATTTGTATTTAAGAACATTTATATAGCGCTTAACCTTTAATCTCTAAGCGCTTTACAATTGCACTGAAATGATTCATATTAAATTTTAAAAAACTTACATGCATCCACAGACATGCCCCCCCGCCCCCTTCCCTATCCTTACCACTTGACATAGATTCTGATCCTAAATAGGTTGCAGTATCAGGCAAGATTAACCCTTTCACCGCCAATGTCGCATTTATGCACCACAATGGTTTAACACCCATGTCACTGAAAGGTATCAAATCAGGACCTGTTATCTGAAGACCCTATTTTCAACATTTTGGGAGGTAAGGAGAGGCCTAATGTTATACATTTCACAGAGGAATTCTCAATATTGCAGATAAATGTTTTTCTCCACCCAGTTAACTATGGGTTTTTTGTGTGCTGAAAAATGGCTGGCGGCGAAAGGGTTAATTGAAAGTTTTTAGTAACTTAAGTGTATGAAAGGGGTCCAGTTTTCAGTAGACCTGATTTTACCCGAAAATTGTCCAACATTTCGACCACGAATTACAAGAAAAGTAGCACGGTGACCCTGTGTTTTCTTTTCAGTTTTGACCTTAGAAGTATGTGTAGATGCTATGACAAAAGTCTTGATCGTTTGTCATCGTGGGAAGTAAAAGGCGCGTATCCCCTTAAGATCTTAATTTTGGATAGGATGATTGTTCAAGGTCTTAATAGGAAGGTTCCACTGTACAATCAATGGACATCCATAACATCAAAGAAACCAAACAAGAAATACATTTCAGACTAATTTCAGAAAATCTCTCTCTCTCTCTCTCTCTCTCTCTCTCTCTCTCTCTCTCTCTCTCTCCCTATTTCTCTCTCTCTCTCTCCATATCCCTCTCACTCACTCATAATCACACACACACACACACACACACACACACACACACACACACACACACACACAGATTTTCTATGTCTCTATCACCCCCCCCCCCCCCCACCCCCC
>CM065704.1:36989686-37002186 GCA_017654935.2 Phymorhynchus buccinoides
TTTCGGATGAGACGATAAACCGAGGTCCCGTGTGCCCATGCACTTAGCATACGTTAAACCCTGTGGCAACGAAAAAGTTGTCATTTGGTAAAAATTTACCCCCCTCCCTCATCAGTGGCAAAAATCGCATGCAAAAAAAAAAAAAAAAAAAAATTGGGTGGCGCGCCTCTGGCAGCGACGCGCTCTCCAGGTGGGAGCAACCCGAATTTCACAGAGGCGCCTCTGTGACTATAAAGTACCTAAATACCTAAAATACCTAATACGATTCATAGACCTCCCCTATTGAATCCTTCACTGGATCCACCAACATGGCATCCCATCTCTTCTACTCTCTTCGAGGGATTGTAATTTTAGAACATTATTATTTTTGTTATTTTACACAAGATTTTTATCATTTCTTTTGAATTAAGTGCTGGTTTGCTTTTATTGTGGACTTTCAATCTGGTGCAAAGAGGACAACCTTCCTTTTGGAGAAAGTCTTCTAGCTCAGTTTGAATGTTCACTGTGGACATTCTTTGCAGGCCGATATGCAGACTGAAGAGTCTTTCTCAAAGACGAAACAGCTGTCTTTGCATAGGCATTGTCTATCTCCCCCATTGGGAGAAAAAGTAAATCAGCACATTATTTTCTTTTATTCTTTTCAGAACACAGAACAAATCGTAAAGTTAAAATTAAATTTATTGAGTTTCTTTCTTAGGTTCACAAACTTATACACTGGACACAAACAAAGTTTTATTAAAGCAAACTATATATATAAGAGGAAAATTTAATGGTGTGGTTGTTTTTTCTTCTTCAATTCTTGTACGATTTATATATATATAAAAGCACACAAACATTACATGACATGTCGTTTACGAAACAAGCGTGATATACCATGAACATGCTCTCAAAGTACGCAATCAATGATGAACGCGTGATTGCACAAAGTGGACAATTCGTGTTTCAATCAGAGGGTTCAACCCTGAAATGCCCCTACAAGAATCAGTCAAACTACATGGCGAGAATACTATTTACTACTACATTATATTAAACTGTGTCCTGCTGTGTTATGGACTGCGTAAGATTACGCATTGTACCCTGCTGTAGGGTCGTAGGCTTAATTAAAGACCCACCAGGTCACGTGTCAAAACCACGGGTTTCACGTGTTTTCCCTCTTATAGCTGGTAATAAATCAGGTTTTGACTCCCGTACACATTAATGTCCCCAAATTGAAAACGAAACATCATTTTAAAGAGCAGCCTCAATTTGAAGTTGGGGACATTTGGATGCGGGTCACAGCTACCTAGAAAAAACAAACAAGGGACTTAATCGTGGTAGGTCAGTGTGTCTTTAAATCTCAGTCGTGTCAGAAGTATATCAAACTGAAATGGACCCCCAATTGGATTCAATGGAAATCATAATACTCTAAGAGACACTGCACGTGAACAGATTTGACCTTTCAATTTTGGAAACTCAACTGAATGTTTGGCAAAGCAAACTTACATTTGCAAAAAGTGTTCTTGGTCAAACTAATGTAAAAAAAATTGTTTTTTAAAGCGTATTGTCTAGATACAGACATGATTTGATGGTATTTATCTTAGTTCATTTACATGATGTGTGTATGTGTGTATGTACATACGTACGTACGTATGTATGTATGTATGTATGTATGTATGTATGTATGTATGTATGTATGTATGTATGTGTGCATGTATGTGTGCATGCGTATGTAAATATGTTGTGTTCGTCAGTGTGCGTGCTTGTGTACGTGCGAGCATGGGTATTGATGTGATTTGGTTAAATGTATTTTTTTGTAAAGCGCCATTAGCAGCTAGCCTGGAATGTGCGCTATATAAGCTTTCTTTATTATTATTATTATTATTATATCATGTTGGTCCTTGACTCCAATGCCTTTTATCATTGAATGAATAAAAAATGTTTGTTTTACGTCCTCTCGGTCTGTAACAGACACATGATATGGGACATTTGTAAATACAAAGATGGTGGGAACAATACTGGATGCAATGCCCGGAGGCAGTGCAACTCCAGTAAAGTCCCGATTTTGTTTAACAATACAGATAGGTGTAGCAGTGACCACGCCTCGGTTAAACCTCATCGGCTATGGTACCGCCACACACCAGATAGTATGATTTTATATCGAGCGAAAATGGAGTTTCACGTCCTCTCGGTCTGAATCAGACACATATGGCAAATTTGTAAATACAAAGATGGTGGGAACAATACTGGATGCAATTCCCGGAGGCAGTGCAACTCCAGTAAAGTCCCGATTTTTTTTAACAATACAGATAGGTGTAGCAGTGACCACGCCTCGGTTAAACCTCATCGGCTATGGTACCGCCACAATTGACATAGTATTATGACATATTATAATTATGATAGTACCGCCACTGCGCAAAGCATTTTTATCATTGGTTAACATGATAGTTGAGCCCACAACATAGTGAGAGCGAGAGCTGTGCAATAACGGATCAATATTTTTAATCAATAAAAACAATCTGTGATCAAACTGAATTCGTGAATGGCTACAACTCCCAAACTAAGAGAAGTCACACTGGCAATAGGACTTGTTTCGGAAATAATTAAGGGGAGTAATTTCATCGTGTGTGGGAGTGTGATCTTGCCTAATTCAATCGGTCAAACGGGGGAAGTTACTCTACCATTTGGTAGATCCCCAGCTCTCGCCTCGTGCGTTTGAGTAGATTTACGTCACTTAGAACACCGTGCGTCATTCTAAAATTGATGTCATTTATATTTTGACGTCACATTTTGCAAGTTCTACCAAATTGTGGATACTGTCCGCCCCTCATTTTTCTAAAAAAAAAAATGTTTGCAAGTCGCTGACTGGCATCCTGCGGTTTCAAGCTTCGACGCCATGCCACCATGGTTGCTATGAGTTTTGACCGAGTAAGTCGAGGTAATCAACTCTAATTTTCACGAAGTGCTCTTCCCTAGGGTGGTTTTTTCCCCCCGAAAATCGTCTATTAGCGCTTCAGCCTTGGGGATTGGTTGGCCTTTGCTGATCATCCCCAACAACACCTCAGTCCTCATGGCACAGAGAGTGACTATGCAAATGCGAAATGTTAATGCGTCGGACAAGTTGCCCATTCAAATGTGGGGGTGAGGGGGGTGAGGGGGGTTTCACAAAAATTACAAAAAGAACCCAATAATCAAAATCGAATCGAACATTATTTACAAAGGTAATCGGTTTTCTTAACGATATGAAATCCACAATCATGGCACACACAAAGAATGAGGATGCATCCTAGGCAAAGCTTCTTTACTGCGAACAGGTTCCCAGTCCAGGTTCCCAGAATAACGGTCGCCTCCTCTTGCCATTGTTGGTAAGCAGGGTCGGACACGAACGAATGACGAACCCATATATACCACGAACGTACAATAAGATATCTGTGTTGTTGTTGTTGTTGTTGTTGTTGTTGTTGTTGTTGTTGTACCCTGGCTTAAAGACTCCGGGGATCATCCCAACAGCCGAAGTACTTGAACACTGTGGTACAAAATGCTCCAGATGAGGATGAGAACATTGCGTGTGTGACCGTTTCTGATTACCCCGCCACGTGGGCAGCCACACTCCGACTTCCGGGAGGGGTTTTGGAGACTGATGATGTTATGCTAGGAGCTTGCCATGGCTAAAAGACAATCCCCGGCATAGCTATGCATGAGCATAACAACATTTTAATGTAGCCTTGGTGTTCTAGCCTATGTCAATTGTTCTGACACAGCCTTATGCCAAGGCGGAAGAGACCTGCGACCCATACTGTGTGGTGTAGAGTGGCACAGAGGTAACGCGTTCGCCTTGTGCACGGTAAACCCGAGTTCGAACCTGGGTACAGGGGATTTTTCCTCTCACTCTGCACTAGGCCTTATGGTCTGAACGTGGAGTCTTTCGGGTGAGACGATAAACCGAGGTCCCGTGTGCCCATGCACTTAGCACACGTTAAACCCAGTGGCAACGAAAAAGTTGTCATTTGGTCAACATTTACCTCCCCCCTCCCCCTTTCCTTCCTCACCAGTCACACAAAAATCGCATGCAAAAAACAAAACAAATGAGTGGCGCGCCTCTGGCTGCAACGCGCTCTCCAGGTGGGAGCAACCCGAATTTCACAGAGATGCCTCTGTGACTATATTTGGTATTTGGTATATTCTAGTCACAGAGACTTATCTCTGTAAAATTCGGGCTGCTCTCCCCCGGAGAGGGCGTCGCCGCAAGTGCAGCGCCTACCCAATTTATTTTAGGGGGGGGGGGGGGGGGGGGCACAGGGTGAGGAGGGGGGGGGGGCACACTTGGAAAACCTAGCTTTCAATTTGGCCATGCCAGGCAGCGGGATTTCGCCCTGCTCTTACCGACTTTCAACTGCCGTGGGATTTTTACGTGCGTAAAGCGCACGGGTCAGACTAGCTTTAAGTCCCCATCCGAAGGACAGGACGTTCAGTTCGATTTTCCTGTCAAACTATAAAGAAAGGGCGAGGAGGCCGGGATTCGAACCCGGGTCACTCACGCTGCAGTCACGCATTACATTTGGCAGGCGAACAGTCTTATCCACTCTGCCACCTTTCTCTGTATAAAATACCAACTACCAAAATATTAATCCTTACATCAGGCGGGGTCGGAGTCCCTCCGTTCTCCGTGAAATCATCGTACAGCTCCTGCAGAAGAAAGAAAATCAACCAATCAATAAATAAACAAATCGATTGTATTCAATTATGTAATGGCCATATTGATTTGTCATGGGATACATTCTTTTGAATCATCACAGTATAATCTGACAACAAATTATGATGGTAAGATATTTATCAAAAGGTGTAATACTAATATTAGAAATAAAATGTTTTCAGTTAACACGTGGAATGAATTTCCTTTGGAGTTAAAACGTGTACCAAATACTAACATCTTCAAAAATCGCGTTGATGAATTTCTAAAATTTGTTAGCATATTTAGAAGCTTTGATTAATGTATTTAGATATGTGTGTACAAGATAGTACATGTTCGATTATAAATGATTGATGATATATTGTATTTATTCTTACTCTTGTATGTTTTATGTTTCTTTCATTTACATGTTATTATGTTTTCGAGAAAAAAGCAGCAAAAAGTATTAAATAAATAAATAAAAAATAAAAAATAATCCACTGCAAGCATCGTGTCTAGGGACAGCTTACCTCCGGTGGTGTGCCTTTACCGTCAGGCTCCAGGTAGTCATCAGCATCAGGATCCTGAGCAGATATGGAGAGAGGGAGAGGGGGAGAGAGAGGGGGGGTGAGAGAGAGGGGGAGAGAGAGGGGATGAGAGAGAGAGAGAGAGAGAGAGAGAGAGAGAGAGAGAGAGAGAGAGAGAGAGAGAGAGAGAGAGAGAGAGAGAGAGAGGGGGGGGGGGGGGGGAGAGAGAGAGACTCAGCAAAACAAAATAAATTATATGTGCGTGCGCTGTGTGTGTGTGTGTGTGTGTGTGTGTGTGTGTGTGTGTGCGTGTGCGTGCGTGCGTGCGTGCGCGCGTGCGTGTGTGTGTGTGTGTCAGTGTGTGTGTGTGTGTGTGTGTGTGGGGGGGGGGGGGGGTGTGTGTGTGTGTGTCAGTCTGTGTGTGTGTGTGTGTGTGTGTGTGTGTGTGTGTGTGTGTGTGTGTGTGTGTGTTTCATATAATATCATATCAGATGTACGGCATATAGGTTTAGTTAGCCTTTTGCCTGCTTTTTCAAGTCGTTTGTGTTTGGTTGTTGTTTTTTGTTTTTTAATATTCTGGGCGCAACAAAGCGCGGCAACGCATTGCTTCTTATATTTAAATAATAGTAAAGTCTGTCTGGAAGCTATAATCCTCCCAGTGTCTATCTAACATGTTTTTAAAACTATTGAGTGTTCCTGCAGTTACTATATTACTGGGTAAGGAATTCCAAGGATTAATAACTCTGTTAGTGAAAAAATGTCAGAGTGTGTGTGTGTGTGTGTGTGTGTGTGTGTGTGTGTGTGTGTGTGTGTGTGTGTGTGTGTGTGTGTGTGTGTGTGTGTGTGTGTGTGTGTGTGTGTGTGTGTGTGTGTGTGTGTGTGTGTGTGTGTGTGTCCGTATTTGCCCGTGGTTTGTTCATCTGTGTGCGTTTGTGTGTTACGTGTGTGAGTGTTTGTGACTAGCCTACATGGGCGCGCTGGGACATTATCATTTTAATGTAATATGTTTTTAAAAATAATATTGTGCGTTTCGTATGCCTATATGAAGAGTAAAAAAACAACAACTAAAAACTACTTTACTGACTATGAGGCGCACATCAGTCCGAACCGTGGTTTTAGTTCAGTTCAGTTGGGTGGTTTATTTAACGTCTGTTCACCATTGATGATATTAGACGAACCGTGATTTTACAAAAACCTGATGTTGTAATAACAGACACTTATTATATATATATATACTATATTATCATGCAATAGGTGGGGGTTTTTGGTGTGTGTTTTTTGCAAATAGGTGTTCCTCGAAGAACAACGAATTATCAATAACTAGCGCAACGCCGAGTACCAGTAACGCCTAGTAACGGTAACGCCAAGTACTGGTAACGCTGAGTACAGCAAATTTGAAGCGATTCGGTTAAGAAACGGCGGAGTGGTATAGCGCGTGCGTTTCTGAACCGATTCGCTTCCGGTTTGGCACACCGATAGTCACCGTCCCCGGTCATCTACCTGCCAAATTCGAAGGCAATCGGCCCAGAAACGCCGGAGATACGGGCGCCGAGAGGCCGGCGGATGCGCGTTTCGCGATACGGCCACCTCGGTTGCCGTTGCCATCGCCCCGTTAGGGCTCACAGCAAATTTGAAGCGATTCGGTCGAAAAACGGCGGAGTTATAAGGCCCGTTTCGTGTTTCAGACACACACACACACACACACACACACACACACACACACACACACACACGGACAGTTGGATTATTACTATATGATGATTACATCGTTAGGTGTAGGCAAAGAAGCGACGCCTTATATTACAGTATTTATACTGTCCAAAACAAAAAACGCATTTTTTTGTAAAAATATAGAAAACCTTTTATTTGAAAGTTTATTAAATTTCCAATTATTTGAAACATGTTATGTTACAATGTCTTTTGTGTCTATTGCATCCACATTAAAACCTTTTTTTGTCATAAGTCAAAGAACACACAGGATTGAGAGTGAGAATGGGCAACTTTAGGTCAAATAAAATGGTGTTTTTTTTTTTATGAGACATAACATTGTTTTCCATTGCATACCAATCAGTAATTAGCATACAACAAAATTCATAATCGCATTCACAAGAAAATGAGTTTACTTGCAATGACGTAAGATTGAAGTTGTGTAACAATCATTAGATTATGACATTGACAGAGTGTTTAATTCAATGCATAAAAATAGACTTATTTGAAAAAGTGATTTAAACAAAAAATGTTATAATCATCAATCACATTTGAGCAAGTGAGCATTTTCCATAATTGGTTACATCCTTCCAGCAATTTGACATCCAATGTGAAGAATTTAAAAAGGATGCGTTTCTTAGCACTTTGGACAGCATAAAATACAGTACTCTCAATAGTTATACTGAATGAAAATCTGTTTAATATGTCTGGAACAGACACATATTGTGGGACAATATAAGATAAGCTTATAAAGATGGTGGGAACGATCCTGGAGGCAATGCCCGGAGGCAGTGCAACACCAGTAAAGTCCCGAACTTTTAACAATGATGAAAGTTAGGTTTTTACGTCCACTCGGCTGCAAAAGAGCACGAACCATGGGACGAACCATCAACCAACCATCATTCAAGGCTCTGAGCAGATCCTGGAGGTACTGCTAAATCACGTCTGGTAAGCTGATGCTGATCAGTATCGAATTTTTAACATGATGAAAGTTCGTTTAGCGTCCTCCGGCCTGGAACAGGCACATAATATGGGACATTAGTGGATATAAAGATGGTGGGAACGATCCTGGAGGCAATGCCCGGAGGCAGTGCAACACCAAGAAAGTCTCGAATTTGTAACAATACAGATGTGTAGAGTAATAATAAGCAAGGCTAAAACAAAATAACAATACATATTGTTGTACAATACATATTGTTGTACAATACGGTCTTGAACACACACACATTATTGGACATTACTAGATATACGGTGGGAACGATCCTGGAGCCAATGCCCGGAGGCAGTGCAACACCAGTAAAGTCACGACTTTTTAACAATGCAGATAGTTCGTGTTACAAAGTTCTGTCAGTTTACCGTTGCGTTCTTCGTGCAATTTTTTAAACGTTTACGGTGTAAAATAAAAGGGAGATCACTCACGCTGTCATCGGAAGGGGAGGCAACTGGAGGAGGTCGAACAGGTGGTCGAGGAGGGAGAGACTGCACACACACACACACACACACACACACACACACACAGCGCACGCACACACGCGCACACGGTGACACATCACACATTACACACGTGCACGCGCAAACGCATATATGCATGCGCGCATGCCGTTATATGCACATGCATACACACACATAAACATCCACAAATCCTACAATGAGTACACGCATAGGCCTACTCTCTCTCTCTCTCTCTCTCTCTCTCTCTCTCTCTCTCACACACACACACACACACACACACACACACACACACACACACACACACACACACACACACACACACACACAGTAATTTTCTTCAATCTCAATAACAAACAAAATACAAGTTGTTCGGTTGCGCGCGCGCGCGCGCGTGTGTGTGTGTGTGTGTGTGTGTGTGTGTGTGTGTGTGTGTGTGTGTGCGTGCGTGCGTGTGTGTGCGTGTGTGCGTGCGTGCGTGCGTGCGTGCGTGCGTGCGTGCGTGTGTGTGTGTGTGTGTGTGTGTGTGTGTGTGTGTTAGTGGATTAGAGTATTCAACAGGCAACATGAGTTAAGAAACTCATCAACACCGAAAGCCTTATAATTCTGATCGCTTCTCGGCCTTTTGGCTAAGGCAGTGATTCGGGAACATAAATTTTTATTTATACCCTGGTTGGTTTGTTCAGCCCGTCGTACATGGCCAAAGCCGATACGCGACGTTAAACTGAACTTCCATCCGAAAGCCTCGATAGCTCATTGATAGAGTGTCTGTCACGTCAATGGCTATGGGTTCGATTCTCGGCACGGGCACTTTTTTATATATTTTTTTTAGTTGTATCCAGTAACGATAGTTTCATTTGCATTTTAAAATTGTATTGGCAATCTTGTACTTTAGACACCCCCCCCCCCTCCCCCCCCCTCAATCTTTGTTGTTTTCCCACATGTTCCTGTTCGAGTGAGCCTTGAAGGCTTTGCCTCTTGTTTTCCTGTTGTTGTTGGTGGTGGTGGTGGGTTTTGGGAGTTTAATTTCCATTCAATGACGTGATCATTACTGATTAGTTAACTTGATTTTCTTGCTTGACACAAATTATGATGTATCCAATCCTAAGTTTACAATTGAGGCTTCATTGTTTCTGTTCAACTGCAGGATGGAAGTTCAGTTTAACGTCGCGTATCGGCTCTCGCCATGTACGACGGGCTGAACAAACCAACCAGGGTATAAACAAAAATGTATGTTCCTGAATCACTGTCTTAGCCAAAAGGCCGAGAAGCGATAAAGTGTCCTACTGTAAGCAAGCTTGCTCAAATATATATGTGTCTAGGCTTACACTTGATGCCGAACGACATTTTCTTTTCTTAGGCAACAACTGTTTTATTAAAAACAATTCTTTTGAACTTATAATAAAGAAAGCAAAACTTACACACGTGTTGGGGGTTTTGTTTGTTTAATTTTTTGGGGATTTTTTTTTATACATCGCGGCCGAATATAGTAGACTCTGCATAATATCATGTCATAGTATGATGATGATGATGATGCTGATGCTGATGCTGATGATGATGCTGATGCTGATGATGATGACGATGATGATGATGATGATGATCTCCCCCCCCCGTGGGGATACCGGGGAGTCTTTTGTATAAATAGTTCCCCCACCTTCTGGAAATGTTGTGCTTGTAACTTCCTCTAATCTGCCCCTCTCTTTGACTCTGCCTTTTCCCTTCCCTTTTCCTGCCTTTTTTTCTCTCCAAGTAACGCTTTCAAGCCGAAGTCTGACTTGCTGGGCCTATAACTATTTCTTAGTTAGGCGCCTAACGGCAGCATGACGCATCTGCGCTCATAATTGACAGGAAACTGTCTGAGCGATCGAAGAAGAATGATGATGATGATGATGATGGCGACGACGACGACGCTGACGACGACGCTGACGACGACGACGATGATGATGACGACGATGACGACACTATTCTTCTATCTCTTTGTCTGCTGTTAACAGGGGGCCGTTTCACAAGGGCTAACGTTACGTAGCGTGAGCGCAAATCGGCAAAAACGGTACTAAGAAACACCTCTTTCGCCGACGTTTGCCAAAAACGTTTTGTGGCTGTCATCGAGGTATCTTTTCGCGAACTATCACGTGACTAGCATGGGGTGAATACATTTCTTGCTTTTGGTTGGTCCATTCAAGTTTGGTTAAAATACAAAAATTTAAATTTGACCAATCAGACAAGAGCTTGTAATATTCTTCCGCAAACGCTTTCTAAAGTGTTTCTTAGGCCCCGTTTGGCGTAAGCGTTATTCGCTCGGCGACCGTTATCTAGAGAAACTCAACCCAGAACACCCTCGACCGCCTGTAGTCCTATTACTCGCTCACTAACTAGTACCTCGGTCAACTAGTTAGCCAGCCGGTCTACTTCATTTAATTAATTTCCCTGTACAAAGTCCACTCACAACGCTCCAAGTCCAATACAGGAAGGCTACACAGTCGAACCTCCCTTATAAGACCTCATTTGGATGATTTTTGAAATAAAAATCCTGATCGCTTCTCGGCCTATTGGCTAAGACAGTGATTCAGGGACATAAATTTTTGTTTATACCATGGTTGGTTTGTTCAGCCCGTCGTACATGGCGAAAGCCGATACGCGACGTTAAACTGAACTTCCATCCGATTTTTGAAGGTCTTCCTTTGCTTACTGTCGTCTGCTATATTTCTGTCTTACCGGTCCAATAATTGAAATTACCTCCCTTATAAGACCTCATTTGGATGATTTTTAAAGGGAGGTAATTTTAATAGATACAAAGGGGGAAAGTCTCAGAGAAGTAGATCTTATGTGGGAGGGAGTCTTATATAATGGGAGGTCTTATAAGGGAGGTAATTTTAATGCTTACAAAGAAGGGAGAGTCTCAGAGAAGAAGGTCTTATGTGGGAGGGAGTCTTATAATGGGAGGTCTTATAAGGGAGGTAATTTTAATACTTACAAAAGAAGGGCAAAGTCTCAGAGAAGAAGGTCTTATGTGGGAGGGAGTCTTATAATGGGAGGTCTTATAAGGGAGGTAATTTTAATACTTACAAAAGAAGGGCAAAGTCTCAGAGAAGAAGGTCTTATGTGGGAGGGAGTCTTATATAATGGGAGGTCTTATAAGGGAGGTAATTTTAATACTTACAAAGAAGGGCAATGTCTCAGAGAAGTAGGTCTTATGTGGGAGGGAGTCTTATAATAAGAGGTCTTATAAGGGAGGTTCTACTGTAATCATCTTCATTGCTTGTAAAACAGAAAGCTACCTAGGGCTTGTTATTAATTATTTACGTCAGTGTTCGTTCGTTTCAAATGTATGGCTTTTGTGAACATTTTATACAGGGAATTGGTGTCTTTTGGGGGTCTTTTTTTTTACAAATTGCTCTTTAGTAATGATCACGGTGTCGATTCATATCATCTTCTCCATTGACTTGAAACTTAGGCCTACTCATAAAATATTGTCAGGGCCGGATCTATAGGAGGGGGGTGGGGGTGGACGGTGTCCTGGTTTCCAGAACACACACACACACGCACACACACACACACACACACACACACAAAAACACACACACACACGCGCGCGCACACGCACACGCACGCACGCGCACGCACGCACACGCGCACGCACGCACACGCACGCACACGCACGCACACACACACATACACACACACACACACACACACGCCTCTCTCTTACAGGATGAAAAAAAAGCTTTGTTTAGCTTATTCCTTTATCATGAAAAAAAGATTGATTTTGACTTGACTTGACTCTCTCTCTCAACCCCAAGCACGCACCTTAAACAAAGGTAGAAAAGTAACAGATGTCATAATTTGGCTGGATTTTCGCCTTAGAAATGGTTACATTGTAACATTTTCCCGGTAGATCCCTACACTGAGGCGGCTCTTCCCCTTGATCTCTGAACCTATGCGCGGCCCCATGGATCCCCAGCGGACCCCCCCCCCCCCCCCCCCCCCCCCACCCCCCACCCCCACCCCCCACCCACCTTTCTCATGAATCAGTTGATCCGGCCATAATAGGAATTTTTCGGAAATAATTAAGGGGAGTAATTTCATGGTGTGTGGGAGTGATCTTGCCTAATTCAATCGGTCAAACAGGGGAAGTCACTCTACCTTCAGCTCTCGTAGCCTATCGACTCGTG
>CM065704.1:37009686-37017961 GCA_017654935.2 Phymorhynchus buccinoides
GGCGGGGTGCGGTGGTGGTGGGGGGGGGGGGGGGGGGGGGGGGGGGTGCGGGGGGAGTAGAACGCAATGAGAGAAGAAGATGGAAGGAAGGAGAGAAACAAAAGTAATAGCGGATGGGTGGGGGTGGGGCGTAGGGGGCGGGGTGGGGGGTGGAGGGCGGAGGATGGTTGGGGAGGGGGTGCGGTGGGGAGTAGAACAGGATGAGATAAGAAGATAGAAGGAAGGAGAGACACAAAAGTAATAATATAATATTTCGTGGACCCAGCAAAACTGCTACTCAGCATTACCGGTACTTGGCATTACCTGTACTAGGCATTACCAGTACTCGGTATTACCAGTACTAGGCGTTGCGCTAGTCACATATAATATTAATATAAAGCGGTGTAATTTTGAAGAACACCACCGCCATGAAGAGGCTGAGAGCGTTATTGCTCATCAGGTCGTGTTTTCAACAGGTGTCAGAAGATTCTTGGTTTCAATAGTTTCTCTTGATCTGACTGTGGTTCCATCACCAATATGTCCCATGTTATGCATCTGCCAGTCAAGGACTTGAGACATGTCTCAGTACCAAGGCAACAGTTTGAAATGAGATGCATCGGTAAAACCGAAACGTTTTGTCAGGCGGCCATGTGACCAGATCTTTCAAGTGTTTTCTAACACTAAAGCCCTGACCTGATGAGCAATGAAGGTTTCATCCTCTTCGTGGGGGTGGTTTTCTTCAAAGTTGGACCGTTTGTGTTTAGAATCACTGAATAGTATGGTTTTTTAGAATCACTATGAACGGGCTTCAGTAATTGATGAGTAAGAATGATGCTAGTAAGACACCTTTTGTCCATGGGTGTTTTCTAATACTCAAACCCTGACCTGATGAGCAATAATAATAATAATAATAGTAGTACATTTATATAGCGCTTTACCTCAGATGAGCCCAAAGCGCTTTACAATCAATTATTCATCAACAGACAACAAAAACAACATTCAAGAGTGACACCAACCAGCAACAGCGCATATAGAAAGCAACTCTCTCTCTCTCTCTCTCTCTCTCTCTCTCTCTCTCTCTCTCTCTCTCTCTCTCTCTCTCTCTCTCTCTCTCTAACACACACACACATACACACACACACACACACACACTCACACACATACACACACACGCACACGCACACGCACACGCACACGCACGCACACACACACGCACACACACACACACACACATAAACACACACATTTATCGACGCCAACTCGTTGATACCCCATTCGGTAAGCCACAGCAACCGAGCCGCATGGACTGACCACATACACCAACACACATACACAAACACCCTCACACACAACGTACGCACGCAGACAGACACACAGACACGCACACAGACACACACACACACACATGCGTGCACACACAACCCACAAAACCAAAATACACAGAAGCACACATGTATGCACACATTCATGCTCACACACACACAATGAAGGTTTTAGTCTCTTCATGGGAGTGGTTTTCTCCAATGGTTGCACCTTTTGGTTTTAGAATCACTATGAAAGTGCTTCAGTAATTGGTGAGTAACTATGATGCTAAAGATGCCTTTTGCCCATAGCTGCTGACAGCATGTTCACAACAAGCTTACTCTGTGGATTATTATGTAAATGTTAGCTGTTCTCTCGAGTTTTGTTCTTTAAGCAATTCGTCCACAGACTATCATATCATATCATATCAGTTTAGTCTCTGTAGGCATTTGAAGCCGTTTGTCCTCTAGATATTTTTCATAATTTTTATGTAGTATAAATCTATATTATTTTCTTATATAAATATTTTCTTGACCTTCACCGTAACCCAGAATCACATAGTCTACTTATTTTGACGAAAGTCTGCTGCTGATCTGAGATTGTCCTCATTGACTGTGTTTACCTCATGCTCTGAAGCCATGGTATCAACAATTAGAGTCTATGCAAAAATGTTGCGGTCATGGTCAAGTCAAGTCAAGTCAAGTCAAGTCAAAATTTTATTTCCAGATGGGAACATTGTATAAGCAAAAACAGGCTTTTTTTCAACGAGCCATCCACTAAAAATGATGTAAAGAAAAAATAAAATAAACATTCCAAAGTCGAGAACAAGAAAAGGATAATATACAAGTAAACAAGTAATTAAAGAAACAAGCAAATATTCCAACCACAAAAAACAGGAAAAAGGATGGAGACTGGGCGAATAGCATATTATGTACAATATATACATCAACATCAACAACGAAACATTTAAAACATCACATTTACTTACCAAAATATGCTATGTAGGCTACGTTTCCATTATTTCAAATAATTGGAATAAAGTTATTAATTATCTTCTGTTCAAGAGATAAATTTTCATTTTTTTCTTGACAAGTCACAAAAGTAAAAGTAAAACGTTAGCTATAAAATAATGGTTATAAATAAAAATAGAAAAAGAGGACTTAATATTTGAGCAGGGGGTGTATACTACATCAGTGCTTTTTCGATGCCAGAGCCAGTAGGCCGAGAGGCTGAAATGTCTTAACAATAAGGCGATCCTCTAAATGGGCGGAGCTTTAGCTGCCTGCTGCTGCGGCTGGTCAGGTGAGAACGGAACCTGTGGCAGTCGGTTGGAATTAGAGTTTTAGAATCAGAGGGGTGCAGATAGCAGAGCAGTGGTAGTAAATAGTAGGAGGTTGAGGAAATCGTAGAATATTTAAATAGCAGTAATACCGTGTGAGCCCAGCTTAGTTCTCTTTAACTATAGATTATCATAATTGTAACTGACGTTTTGAACTACAATCGTTGCTGACATTGTCTAATTGCTCCAATATAAGTTGTGATCCACTCTGACACTGGAGGACTCCCCTGACCTAGGTAAGGAGTGCTTTTTTCCTTCTTTAATAAACTCACAAAAGTCATGGAAATTGTGTATCCAGTGTTTTTTTGTTCTGTCGTCGGTTTAAATAAAATTATGTCCTCCGCATGTCCTTTGTGTGATTTGTAAAATGAAAAGTTTCTCTCTCTCTCTCTCTCTCTCTCTCTCTCTCTCTCTCTCTCTCTCTCTCTCTCTCTCTCTCTCTCTCTCTCTCTCTCTCTCTCTCTCTCTCTCTCTCTCTCTCTCCTCTCTCTCTCTCTCTCTCTCTCTCTCTCTCTCTCTCTCTCTCTCTCTCTCTCTCTCTCTCTCTCTCTCTCTCTCTCTCTCTCTCTCTCTCTTGCCTTGCCATGTTTGTATTCTATGTTCGTATATGTACCAAGGCCAGATTGGAAGACTAGGCGTTGCCTAAAATCTTTATCCTTGAAAAATAAAGTTATAAGTTTCCAAGTTTTTCAAAGTTTTCTCCTGGATTTTCCTTTGTCAGTCTTTCTGTCTGACCATTTGAATGTCAGCCTGTCTGTCAGACTACCTGTCTCTATAATTATCTACTGCTGAATGCATCCCCACTCTCTCTCTCTCTCTCTCCTCTCTCTCTCTCTCTCTCTCTCTCTCTCTCTCTCTCTCTCTCTCTCTCTCTCTCTCTCTCTCTCTCTCTCTCTTGCTTGTGACGGTCTAGGTAGTAGCTCCCCGTCACATGACCTTATGTCATGCAAACGGGAATTTAACGCGTTTTAAATACTAATTTGAGTATACCTATCAACTTGTAACTGTTTGTTTGAGAAATGTACGACCTCTTGTAAATGCTAGCCGAAATTCCCTTTTGTCCTTTTACTATGAAAGACCATTATTATGAATATGAAGAATGTTGTGGCTACTGAGAAATATGAACAATGAAACATTGACACGTGCTGTTAAACATACAAAACTACAACTTAAATGTGTGGGAAATTAAAAGTAACTGAGTGCTTTTCAGATTTGACTTTAACTTTTTGATGAATGAAAACGAATGACAAAAGCTGTGTTAAACACCAGAAATTGATCAGTGCCTATTCTTTGAGAACTCTTGGGACTGACCTTTTGTACTGTTAAAATTTGCAACGAGGCGTGGTTACTGCTACACATATCTGTATTGTTAAAAGAAATAGGGACTTTACTGGTGTTGCACTGCCTCTGGGCATTGCCTCCAGTATTACTTCCACCATCTTTGTATTTACAAATGTCCCATACTGTGTCTATGACCGAGAGGACGTAAAACACCATTTTTCATTCATTCGTGTACTGTTAAAAGGTGTGTGTTGTGTTAATGTAACATAAGTGACACGGGTCCTATTAATTCATTTGGAAATAATTTACTACCAAATCTATGCCATGGAAGATGTCTAGGTTTTTTTATAATTATTATTAAAAGGTTGATGTGATTGGGAAAGCACAATTTACAGGACTGTTGTTACTTATCGATTCTGCAGGGACAGTGTCACAAGGACGCACCATCACACTGACTCACCGGGGGCACACAAAAAACGCACACTCTCCAAAGGCGCACGGCAAAATGCGCACAATTTTACCGTCCAAAGGCGCACACTTCAACCGTTCAAAACTTGAGCTCATTCTGCTGAGCATTTGTATCATTGCAATTCTGCGTACCCAGGTATTCCTTGTTTTTCAGATAGGTTAGGGATAGGGTTAGGGATAGTTAGGGATATGTTTAGGGATAGGGTTAGGGTTAAGAATAGAGTTAGGAATAGGGTTAGGGATAGGTTTAGTCCTAGTCTCAAAAACAACTGTGCGCTTTCGGATTGTAAATATCGTGCGCTTTTCTACCATAAATATGTGCGCCTTTTGACGGCTGTGCGCATTTGGGAAAAAGCAATATTGTGCGCATGGCTTTTCGACTGTTGCCGACTCACCATACAATTATAATGTTTAGATTCATACGATAGCATTATGTATGATAGTATTATGATTATATTGAAATAAAACAAAAGCAATGAAATATTCATTCATCAATGGCATCTTTTCAGAAAATATCTCTGTTAATTTATGTCTGTCCATCATCCACTGTCAGTCACCGTATAAATAATTCGTGTTGTACGTAGGGGAAGACGGGGTAAAAAGCGCATGGGCGGGTAAGAAGCCCACCCCAATTATCTCATGAAATAAAGAAAATTTCAGTCAAATTTGCCCATGAGACGATTGCTAGACATTAACGCTCGTCTCATGGGCAAAATGAGACTGAAATTTGCTTCATTTCATGAGATAATTGGGGTGGGCTTCTTACCCGCCCATGCGCTTTTTACCCCGTCTTCCCCTAGGTGTTTTAAATGTGAGTTGTGTGAGTGCGATCATAAAGTGATTTTTTTTTTTCTAAATCATTTTAAGTACATGTATTTTGAATATCTTTTGTGTGCGTGGGGTAAACGACCGTTTTTTTCATGTAAAGCGCGGTGAGTCCTGCTGTGTCAGGAGAATAGCGCTATACAAGGTTTATTTATTATTATTGTACCAGAGCTTTTTACGTGGCCCGTTGGTCAGGATAATGTTGTGTACAAACCCATTGAATAGGTCCCTAAATAGCCAAAGTCGTCTAAACTAAGTTTTTGAACAATTAGTAAATGTCATATTATACCCAGAACCATTAAAACATAAAAAAACTGACCAACCTATTGCAAAACAATATGCAAGCTTATGGAAAAAATAAGATCCCCCTCTCCCAAAGAGGGCAGGGGGCTTGGACATTTTGAACCTTATATTTTTTTAGGTTTAGGGTACCATGGCTAGTGCAACAAAAACAAAAAAATCAATTTTTGCAAACATATTGAGCGAAACCCTACTTTCACTACATAACAACCTGCACGAAAAGAAAGATAACTCCGTATGGAACGAATTAAAGGTTCGCTTTAAGCAGTAGCTTCCCTTAGATCAGAACGCGCGAGCGCTTGTTGCCTGAAATAATTATGCTTAGTTTACGCGCGCGCGCTCGTGTGTGTGTGTGTGTGTGTGTGTGTGTGTGTGTGTGTGTGTGTGTGTGTGTGTGTGTGTGTGTATGTGTGTGCGTGCGCAAGCGTGCGTGTGCGTGTATGTGTGTGTGCGTGTACATGTATGTGTGCGTGCGTGCGCGCGCTTTGAATGCTAACGTGTGTGTGCGCTTTGATTTGATTACTATCAAGATTCAGCGCCGTATAAATACTGTATGTTGTTGTTGTTGTTGTTGTTGTGTATGTGTTCCCCCGTCATTAGGCTAAAGCTCAGCACTCTTTCTCTTCCGGAACCCCTGGACCCCCCCCCCCCCCCCCCCCCCTAAGATCCGCCCCTGGGCCCATTTTTCGAAAGATCCCTAGGGCAAACAGGCCTAGGCCCCTACGATAGGCCTACCGGCCAGTGAATGAAGGAAAGAAAGGGTTGAGGTGTGTCGGTTTCGTGTTAGGCTATTCCAGTCTGCTGATGCTGCTACAGCAGCTGCTGCTATCGCATCGCTGATTCCAGAGAGAACAGAATGTGTAGTGCGACCGACTAATGTTCCAAGGATGCTTGAAGTGGGGTGGTGAGAGCACGTTTTTATTTCCATGGGTGAGAGAGAAGATAGCATTTATTCATCCTCTAGGCCTAAACTTTACATTGCTTCTTTCTTTCACTAGGCGTTCAAGACTGCACTTGGTCATCTCCAAACACGGAACACTCAATTTTTTGTATAAAGTTTTAGGTAAAGGTCAAGATGTGCCACCCCCCCCTACCTATCTCGAAATAAAGAAAGGTCAAGATGTGCCACCCCCCCTACCTCGTCTCGGTCAAAATGAGACTGAAATTTTATTCTTGTGTGTATCTGACGGTTTAAGGTTTTGGTTAGAGTTAGGGTTAGGGCTAGAGCTAGAGGCAGTTTAATTTCAGATTGAATGGTTAAAAACAATACACATTCTAAAGTTTCGCTGAAAACCGACATTGTCACGCGAATGGGCGTCACTTTCCATATTTGGAGATGACCAAGTGCAGCATTGAACGTCTTGTGCTTCTTTCTGCCCTGCGGTGGTGTTTTGGTCCGCTGGAATATCTATGCCCAGTGACTGGGTCTTCCCTACCTGGCATGCGTGACTGACAGTGGTATGATTGATGAACATGCTGTATGTAAGTCTGTCTCTCTCTGTCTCTGTCTCTGTCTCTCTCTCTCTCTCTCTCTCTCTCTCTCTCTCTCTCTCTCTCTCTCTCTCTCTCTCTCTCTCTCTCTCTCTCTCCTCTCTCTCTCTTTGTGTGGTTGTGAATGTAATATTTTGTAACTGCCTTGAAAACAATCATTATTTGTTGAATGTTTGTAATTCTCTAATTTATGTTTAATTCTCAAATTATGTACATAGTGTGTGTGTGTGTGTGTGTGTGTGTGTGTGTGTGTGTGTGTGTGTGTGTGTGTGTGTGTGTGTGTGTGTGTGTGTGTGTATGTATGTGTGTGTGTGTGTGTGTGTGTGTGTGTGTGTGTGTGTGTGTGTGTGTGTTGTGTGTGTGTGTGTGTGTGTGTGTGTGTGTGTGTGTGTGTGTGTGTGTGTGTGTGTGTGTGTGTGTGTGTGTGTGTGTGTGTGTGTGTGTGTTCTTAATGATTGATGTAATGTACTCGTTTTAGTTCAACCTGCTGCACATCTTGTGGAAGAAAATGTTCCATTTTAAACCTGTTTTTTAATGGATAAGAAAGATTTTTTAATTGAATGGAATTGAACTGAATTGAATCATCTTCTTGGTTAAATCACTCGATGATCTGTTTGTCTCCCCCCCCTCTCCCCCTCCCTCTCTCTCTCTCTCTCTCTCTCTCTCTCTCTCTCTCTCTCTCTTCTCTCTCTCTCTCTCTCTCTCTGTAGTCAGCCTATTCCATTTCCAGGGGTTATGCACATGTGTTTGCCTGTGTGTTCACTGTGCATGTAGCATGTGTGTTTAGCATGTATTTGCTTTTGTTAAAGCATTTTTTATCATATACTTAGGGGACTCTTAAAAATATGAAAAGGACTCTTAAAATTTTGCACAGGGAGTCCCTGGGACTCTCACATTTCTCCCCTATGGGAAACACTGAGGATACCGAAAATTACCTGAGCGTTGGGTCAGTTTTCACCAAACAGAAAGAACGTGGTAGAGCCTACGCTTGTAAATGCTTCAAATTGGAACACCACCGGAACCCCTCTTTTTCGGTCTTTTTAGTCCCCAAGCCGAAGGTTCGGGGAGCTATTGTTTTTTGTCTGGTCCGTCCGGTGTCCGTCCGGCGTGTCCGTCCGTCCGGCTATTCGTCCGTTTTTCTCAAAAACTATTCAGTCTATCATCATCAAATTTGGTATACTAGTTTTGCCAAGATGCAAGCTATCCACTGATGTATTTAGTTTTACATTAAGGTCAAGGTCGCGCCAGTTACGGGGTTCAAACCCCGAAACACATAATCGCTAGTATCTC
>CM065704.1:37018461-37020961 GCA_017654935.2 Phymorhynchus buccinoides
ACAAACGCGCAGGGCGCGCGAATGAACCCGAAGTAAGATAAATACAATCAGAAACGAAAGACAACAAACAGAATTCCATTCTATTTGTTTTTCTTTTTCTTCCCAAACTGCAACAACCAAACAAAACAAAATTGAGATGCCTAACTATTCTACAAGCTTTAAAAAAACCTTTCATTGCCAATGTCGCCTCTTGGCACCGTGGAGGGAGAGGGTGGGCACTGCGTTAACACACAGGTGTAGCCACTAAAAGGCATCCAATGATGGAGTCTGTTCACCAGATGACCTACGTTCTTATTTTTCCGCGGAGATGTAAGGACAGGCCTTATTTTATGCATGCCACAGAGGAATCCCCAATGTTATTGCTGACAGAATCTTTTCTCTACCCGGGTAGTTTAATGGAAAGTTTTAGGTGAAAAAAAATGGCTGGCGTTGAAAAGGTTTTTAAGAGTTGTATTTGGACAGAACAAAACGCATGGAAGTTCTTCATAGAGAACTGGCGTCCTCTGCAATCATGTCGCAGATGATTTGCTTGTTGCTAGGCTCCTTCATGAGATACCTAACTATTCCACAAGCGAAATTGAACAAAGGGTGAATACTCTCCCTCCAACCAATTCCCCGTCCACCAAAGTTGATTACGATACCAACACCTAGCAGTGCTAGTGAGACAAACAAAGCATCATTCTCAAAAAAAGAAAGACGAACGAACGAAAAATGGTGTTTACGTCCTCTCGGTCTGGAACAGACACATATGGGACATTTGTAGATACAAAGATGGTGGGAACAATTAAAAACTGGCTGCATTGCCCGGAGGGCAGTGCAACACCAGTAAAGTCCCGAGTTTTCAACAATATAGATAGGTTTGATAGCGGTAACCACGCCTCGGTTAAACCTCATCGGCTATCCAAGGTA
This sequence comes from Phymorhynchus buccinoides, assembly GCA_017654935.2. Taxonomy (NCBI): domain Eukaryota; kingdom Metazoa; phylum Mollusca; class Gastropoda; order Neogastropoda; family Raphitomidae; genus Phymorhynchus; species Phymorhynchus buccinoides. Next base: position 37,019,371 of record CM065704.1, read on the forward strand.
CTGCCACATTGTCTCAAGTAATAAAATCATGATTCTAAAAAAAAGACGACGGAAGAATGGTGTTTTACGTCCTCTCGGTCATTAGACACATATGGGACATTTGTAAAATACAAATATGGTGGGAACAATACTGGAGGCAATGCCCGGAGGCAGTACGAAACCAGTAAAGTCCCGATTTTTTTTATTAATACAAATAGCTGTAGCGGTGACCACGCCTCGGATCGGTTTGTTAAACCTCATCGGCTATGGCACCGCGTAAGTGTCATCGTTTTGATTCTCAAAAAGACGACGAAAATGGTGTTTTACGTCTCCCTCTTGGTCTGAATCAGACACATATATGGGACATTTGTAAATACAAAATATGGTGGGAACAATACTGGAGGCAATGCCCGGAGGAGGCAGTACGAAACCAGTAAAGTCCCGATTTTTGTTAGTAATACAGACGACAAAAATGGTGTTTTACGGTCCTCTTGGTCTGAATCAGACACATAGGGGACATTTGTAAATACAAATATGGTGGGAACAATACTGGAGGCAATGCTGGAGGCAGTGCAACACCAATAAAGTCCCGATTTTTTTAAATTAATACAGATAGCTGTAGCGGTGAGCACGCCTCGTTAAACCTCATCGGCTATGGCGACCGCCACAAATATAACGAATGAAATTGAATTTTTACGTCCTCTCGACCTGGGAAGGCACATATGGGACATACAAATTATAATCGAGAGTGAGAAAGTGGAGTTTTACGTCCTCTTGGTCTGAATCATCCACATATGGGACATTTGTAAATACAATTATGGTGGGAACAATACTGGAGGCAATGCCCGGAGGCAGTACGAAACCAGTAAAGTCCCGATTTTTTTATTAATACAGATAGCTGTAGCGGTGACACACTCCTCGGATAAACCTCATCGGCTATGGCACCGCCACAAGTACTACGAAGTGAACAAATATAACGAATTGTGCCAAGTTCGCCTTTATAGATGACCCTCCACCCACGCAGTACACATCAACAATAGTGGAGAGGCGTTATGAGATGCATTTGGGCAGAACAAAATGCACGGTAGTTCTTCAAAGAGACTTGGCGTCCTCCGCAATCATGTCGCAGATGATTTTCTTGTTGCTAGGCTCCTTCATGAGATACCTAACTATTCTACAGGCGTTAAGATAATTATGTATTTGGACAGAACAAAACGCATGGAAGTTCTTCATAGAGAACTGGCGTCCTCTGCAATCATGTCGGGCAGATGATTTTCTCGTTGCTAGGCTCCTTCTGTTGTAGAAATGACCCCCCACCAGTTTCTGCACCTTGAAAGCGCCCTCCGTTAGACACTTCCAGCCTGCACGGCACAGAAATCACACACACACACACACATGCATGCATCACACACACACACACAACACACACCACACACACACACACTCTCTCTCTCTCACACACACACACACCACATACACACACACACGAACACACATGAGAGAGAGAGAGAGAGGAGAGAGAAGGAGAGAGAGAGGGAAGATTGAGAGAGAGAGAGAGAGAGAGCCGGAGAGATAGATTGAGTTAGAGAGAGAGACGAGAGCGATAGATTGA
>CM065704.1:37023461-37046501 GCA_017654935.2 Phymorhynchus buccinoides
GCTTTATGTATGTTTAAGAAAGGCAAACTTTTACTAGGATCTTGAAAAATACAATTAACTCGAGATCTCAGGTAGGGGGAGTGGCACATCTTCAAATGCACCTTTTACCGACTAAAAAGACTATAACTTTAGTATAAGTGACTTGTGGTTGTGCTTTGCTTCCTAAAAACAAAACACAAAAAAGTGTATTTACGCCTATCTCCTGTTGTGTGTGTATGTGTGGAGATATTAGTAGTTTATGCATATAATTTATGGACCATAGACCTTTGTTTCGCAGTATCCAAGCAAGACCAATCCGGCTACCGTAGCGGTCCCCGGGGGCAAGTCCCGACCGGCACAGCTCCTGCCCTTCATTTAGCACTTCTTTGGTCTATGGCCCCCCTAACCCTATCTTGAATTTTATTATTTTTAAAATGACATGTTCTGATGTTGTTGAGCTCCCTCTTGAATGATACCAAAGAGGGAGCCTCAGCTGCTGCAGCCGGGAGAGAATTCCACACAGGAATGGTCCTGGGGGAAAAAACTGTCCTTGAGTGTGTTTCAGTGTTTGTCCTTGTTGATATTTGTTGGAATTTAAGGGAGTGCATGGTTTGATCTTGTGCGGGTGTTTCCTGGAAGGAGGTATTTCTCGGCCGGGATGTCATTCAAAGCCTGTTCGTCCTGAGAATCAAAACCAGCTATGCCTTCCAAAAAAAAGTGTCATGAGTAAGAAAATAGGGGCAGACAAAATTTGTTTTGCTATTTTCAGACTGTCTCGGTCATGGTCTGCAAGCCACATTGTAGACAGCACAGAGCTTGCTAGGGGAAGGGGAGGGGGAGGGAGGTGGGGGGGGAGGGGGGGGACAAATGGAGCCCAATATTGGGTTGTCCAGATTTTCTCCCTACCATCTGCTGAGATTGGTGTGTAAATTATATAGATTTGGTACATTAAGGACACAGTCATGATTAAAACTTTTAAAAAAATGAAAACTGTCTTTTGTGGAAGACTATGACTCTCGAACGAGGACGGCCTCTTGCACCGGCTCTGGTGCTGCAGCCAAAGGGATGGGTTGGCCTTTGAGGACCTTCCCCAACGCCAGCTGTCCTCAAATCTCTTTGGCCAAGAGAGAGAGAGTGGGGATGTACCCTGGGCAAGGCATCTCCACTATAAACAAATTCTAGCCCAGCCCGCCAGTCTGCGGAATAGCATCTGCCCCCTCTGCTATCTGGCAATCATGGTCGGAAACGACTGTCATGCAAATTTTTTATATTTTTTTTCTCTTGTTCAGGTGTTCAAGACGGTTTTTGTTTGTTTTGTTTTTTGTTCAAGATTCGTGTGTGTGTGTGTGTGCAATCTATGTAATTGTTTTTGTGTGTGTTTTTTACAGGGTTGTACGCTTAACACAAAACTGGATCATATGAAATATTGGTTAACACACAAAAATCGGTTTGAACGACAAACCCCAGGGCTCCCAGGGACCCTCATTTGGGGGTCTATCAAGTGCTCAAATTCTAAAGGACCCTCTAAAAGAATGCAGGGGGTCCCAGGGATGCACTAGCAACATTCTTTTTAGCATTCGCAATGCCGCTGGGACCCTCTATCCCGCCTCTAGGACCCTCTATACTGTAAGTGAAGGTGTCCCTGGGACCCCTCGTTTTGCGGGGCGATTGGGAGCCCTGATACCCCCTCTTTATTATTACTTAATATAATGGTTGTCGCACACAAAAATCTTTGTCCCCTGAATTTTGCGTCAAGTGTTCTCCAGTGTATTGGTCTTTTTTAGCTAGTTATTTATCTCTTCTAGCACCGTGGGCGAATATATTCGCCCAGTACATCATTATTCACTCCCATCAAATGCAAAGCCATTCACTGCCAAGCACCCTGCCATATGTTTGTCTATCTTTGGAGCTTATGTCAATGTTTCTTCTGTTCAAGCAACGCATGCGATTTCGAAAAGAATAGTTACCCCCCCCCCCCCCCCCCCTTCTTGTCGGTTGAGACGCAATGGACAACCAGGAACGTCAAACAATACATAGCGCTAGAAGAGTTATTAGCAATGTTTATGTTGATCTTCGAACAATTCACAGCCATGTTGAGACAAGCAATGACATGTTAACGGCGGTCAACTTTTCTTTCCGCCGAGCCCCCCTCCTCCCCCTCCCCATTTAAAAAATTATTTGTTACCCTATTCTCTACCTAGAACCCAAGCCCAAACGTGCCGGCAAAAGTTCACCGGGCGGCAAGCTGAGCCTGCCGTCGATGCTGAAGGACGACAGCTGGAGACAGGCTCTGAAAGAGGAGATGCAGAAGGACTATTTCCTTGCGCTGGAAACCGCCCTGGGTAAGGACTACAAGAACAAGCAGAAACAGACCTGCCCCCCTGCTGAGCTCATCTTTAGCGCCTTTTAGTCTCAACCCTCTGAAACAGGTGAGCACAAAGAGAGGAGAGAAGGAGAGAGGGGAGGGAGAGATAGGGGAGAGGAGGAGGGAGAGCGATAGAAGAGTGGGATAGAAGATAGAGAGCAGAAGAGATAAGACGGAGAGGGAGAGAGAGAGAGAGTGGGATAGAGAGGGAGAGAGAGAGCTGTCGGGAGGGAGAGAGAGAGTTAGGGATAGGAGAGGGATAGCGAGAGAGAGAGAGAGGGTGAGAGGGATAGAGAGAGAGGGAGAGATAGAGGAGAGAGAGGGAGAGAGAGTGTGAGAGAGTGGGAGAGAGAGGGAGAAGAAAGAGAGAGGGAGGGGGAGACAGACAGAGAGTCAGATTCCAGAATTCCAGTTGATTTCTTACTAAGGATCTAGTTCAATGATAGACTTCATAGAAGGAGAGAGAAGGAGAGAGACAGACAGACAGACAGAGAGAGTTTAAACTTCATAGTTTAACCTTTTCACCGCCGCCAATGTTGCATTTTTGCACCACAATGACTTTAACACCCATGTCATTAAAAACCTTGAATTCAGGGTCTGTTATCCAATTAATTTTGTGTTCTTGATTTCGGGAATCAAGATAGGCCTTTTTTTAAACATGTCAGTAAACAGAATCCCCAATATTTCAGACAAAATCTTTTCTTTACCTATGTAAGTTTATTGGATAGGCCTTTTTTCTTAACTCTTCTACTACCAAGTATTACTTAGACTGTTTACTGTTGCGCACCAAGTAATTTTTGCCGCTGCACTGATTTTCGCACACACTCACTTTAAAAATTCATTAAAAAAATACTCGCTCGAATCATCACTAAATTTACCTGTGTCGATCTGCTGCTGCAAACCCAAGATCGTTTCAACACTTTCGATGCTCTTTTCGATTCGCCTAAGTTCAGATTCTGCCACTTTTTCCACAGTAAATGCTTTCGTCGGCACTATCGCCATCTTGTAGAGGTTCACGCCAAAAGTTGTCAGTTTCCATCTTCGAAAATCGATTGAAAATTACAAAATTTAGCCTACAAATTAAGATGGTGGAAGGTTGTGCTTTCCCTGAGCGAACTGGGCATGTCACGGAAGTAAAGGATGTGATGTCACTTGATATAAATAGCGCAAAGGGGGACACCGGGGTTTCCCTAGTATCTGGCGGTCAAACCCGCCCGTGGCTAGCAACGGTATACGGTAAACGGGGTCAACCCGCCGACGGTAGTAGAAGAGTGAAACATGTAGTAAAGGAATCCCCAATATTTCAGACAAAATGTTTTTCTTTACTATGTAAGCTTATTGGATAATTTTGGCCAAAAAAATGGCTGGCGGTGAAAGGGTTAAACACAAGCTTACCTAGGGTCTGGCAATGAAGGAAAGAGAGATAATTATCATTTGTATCACTTTGTGATCAAAAGTCCCTTAATTGGTAATGCCGACAACATTTTTAGCTGATCACTTTTATGGTTGAAATAACGATTTTAAAAAACCACCACACACCCTGCCAACATTATTTTCTATAGATCGCTTTGGTGCTGACAATTATGGTGTGAATGTGCAGGTGAAGGTGGTAATTCTGGGACAGGACCCTTACCATGATGATGATCAGGTAATTGGTATTTAGTACAAGAAATAGTCACAGAGGCGTCTCTGTGAAATTCGGGTTGACTCACAGTCCCACATGGAGAGCGCGTTGCAGCCAGATATGCGCCACCCAATTTAAAAAATAAAAAAAATTTTTTTGACCAAATGACAACTTTTTCATTGCCACTGGGTTTAACGTGTGCTAAGTGCATGGGCACATGGGACCTCGGTTTATCGTCTCATTTCCGAAAGACTCCACGTTCAGACCCGTAAGGCCTAGTACAGAATGAGGAAAAATCCCCTGTACTATTACTAAGGTTCGAACTCGGGTTGATTGTATTGTATAGTATTGTCTTGTATGTATTGTCTTGTATTATGTTTTGTTCTAAGCTTCTATTGGATTGTATTTTGTTGTGGGTCAGGTGCCGTGGCAATATATCCTCCGTTTGTCTTGACAGTAACTTATAGTCAATGGATGCAGTGCTTAACCTTTAGCACACTGCATTTTTTCTGACGTTCCGTTCTCTGCCACTGCATTCTTTTTGAGGCGGTGAAAAATGCTTACACCCACTTGATTAAAAATGCTATAATTTTCTCTGTGTGTTGTGTGCAGACTTGATTATTGGAATACTAATAAAGAGATGATTGAGGAAAGTTTTGATATGATGTATTTTGCTGTCCGTGTATCTTTTGTTGTTGAAAAAAAAAGAAGAAGCGAAATCAACAAAGCGAAAGTGTTGACTTACTGTTTCGGCACGGTCGGAATGAGTGCCGTCTGCTTCAAAGTTCGCCCACTGACTAACTAACTCATGTCTAAGATCCCTTTAACAAAATAACTCACAGAAATATCATTAAAAATATTATGAAAGGCATCATTTTCTTTGAATTCAACCTAGTAGTCAAAATCGGCACCGAATCACAATCGCGGCTCGAATCGATATTGGATCGTCTTCATCGAGTCACACTGACATCGGCTACCCCCCCTTCTACTGCATTACGATCTTCTATCACCCTTTCACTGTCGATATCCGACCTAACAAAGCCTAAGAATTCATGATTTAAACAAATATCAATGCTAATTTCCAGTAGGAAGCTTCGCCAACACGGAAAATCCGCCATATTTGATAGTGAACTTTACTTTCTGACCGATTGAAACTTTGAAAAATTCATACAACTACTAAAAAAGCAAATGGCGGCTTGCTGGAAGAGTAGCAAGGAGCCGAGCCTCATTCTGAAGCTATAGTGAGGTAGTTTCTATTATTAGTAAATGAAATAAGGTCCGCGAAGCATTGGTTTGGGGGGTACCCTCTCAGGGCGACACAGTGCGCCTGCAGTTACAGGGGAGATTATCGGCTCGGCGACACAGTGCGCCTGCAGTGTGCTAAAGGTTAAACAGGCTTGATACAACATATTGTTCTATCGCTTTCAGAGTATGCAAGTGTTCAGTATTCTGAAATTTTATTGAATAAAAAACAAAACAAAAATGAGTCTTGATTGTCAACCCATAGCTTTTCCGTATTTGATTTGGAGTTTTTATTGAAATCAGCAGATTTTCTGAAGAATCAGAGTTTAGTATCAAATCAAATCAAAATCACTTTATTATCTCCCAAGGAGAAATTTTGTTCAGGTGCCAGAATAACAAAGACATCAACATTCAGCATGCATGAATATAAGCACATTTTGACTTAAGCAAAGTCACATGAGTATAAAAAAGATGCATAGAATGTATGCGGACATAAACATTTAGCATGCGTGAGTATAACGTACATATTTGAAGGTTACACGTTGTACACGCTTAAAGATACACATTACATGTGGATACATACACGTCTAAGGATAAGCGTGCATAGTTTCTTTTAACACGATGAACACACATTTAAGCCTAAGAGGATCATGAGTTTAGGAGTTGGATGGATCTGGGGATGAAGGATTTCTGTGCCCTGGAAGTTGACTTTAAAAGTTTTGTAGCGGCGTCTAGAAGGTAACAGTTCATAATGTTTGCTCAAAACATGGGAGGTGTCATTTAGTTTGCAGGCCCATGGACTGAGTTTCTGGTACTCCGGGGACTGTTACAGTTTTGCCTCGCTGGGAAGCATAATTAAAAAATTCCAGTACTAGCATACGCTATAGCGTACCCCCCCCCCCCCCCTTTTTTTTCCTGATTTCATTTTTGTTACTTTAATTGAAATCAGCAGATTTTCTACTAAAATATAAGGAGCCAGTGATGTCCTGAGGCCCCGGTCATAGGACATTGACCTATTAAAATTTGAAAATGTTATTTATTGTGTTCTTCCCTGTCAGGACAAATGTCTGATTAAATTTTTAACATTGGCATGCTTTGTCTTATTGATTTTTGTAAGAGCAGGACATTGCCCTATTCATTGATTTCTCTCATCTCTCGGACAGTTTGTCCTATCGCTTTCATTCATCCTCGGTACAGTCACTGCAGACATTGAGAGTTGTTTTTTTCTTCTTGTCTGATCTGGACTGTTAAGGGACTTGTATCTGGCCACTTTTGTCCGGGAAGGAAACCAGCATTCCCAGGGGGACTTTGTCAGCTTATCTAATAGGACAGAGCACGACCTGTGTAGTCTACCCTTTTCGAGTAGTATTCTGCTCAATTGACCTCTACTCCTCTTCAAAACTGAAAAATAATGCTATAATTACTCATTTTTCAGTGAACATCTGTTTAATCAGAGCTCCCTACCACTACGTTTTTTTCCGTAGTTGCTACGAATTTAGAACTCAAACTACGGCACTACGGTTGAACAACAAAAACTCCGGTTAACCGATTCCGAAAATGACGTGGTTTTTTATTGTCGAGTAATGGTTCGTTTGAGGTCGGCTTGCCTCATTGAAGCCTATTCGGTTCGCGTGAGAACAAACTGTCTGACGTCATTTGGCGGGAAACAGGTCTCACGTGACTGTTGTTCAAAGATGGTTTCGAAACGCATGCCACGAGCTCATGAAACGGATTCAAGCGACAGCGACTCGGGACAGCTTCCTTCGAAGCAAAAAAAAAAGAAAACGGCTTCAATTCCTGCCCACCAAGCATACAAAGCCAAGTACGCTGAGAAGTTTCCAGTGCTGCAGAGGAGTAAAAAAAAAAGCCAGATTATGCCTACAGCACCGTGTGCGAGTAGTTTTTCTGTCAATCATCGCGGACTGAATGACTGCCAGCGGCACATCGAAGGTGTGTGTGTGCGTGCATGCATGCATGCTTGCATGCGTGCACACTATTGGAGTACAACGCGTCACTACTGATAAACCCCTCAAAACTACGGAAAAATGGGAATTTCAGACTTAAAACTACTGAAGAGTATTTTTAGGGGTAGGGAGCTTGTTCAAATGAATAAAACTACACATTTTGCACCCAAACTACTCATTTCAGCTGTCCAGACTACTCAAGACTTGTGTAGGGGTTAAACAGGTCTGGCGAGCAGTGATAGTTTTGCTTGTGGGGTTTCAGGCGCACGGACTGAGTTTCTCGGTGCCGCGGGGAACGAAAGTTCCGCCCTCGCTGCGCAACATGTTCAAGGAGCTGGAGACGGACGTGGCTAACTTCAGCGTCCCGGACCATGGCTGTCTGGAGTCCTGGGCCGCCCAGGGAGTGTTTCTGCTCAATGCCATCCTCACTGTGGAGTAAGGATCATCGCCATCATCATCATCGTCTTCATTGTCATCATCATCATCATTGTCTTCATTTGTCCATCATCATCATCATTGTCATCATCAAGTGCATCATGGCTGTCTGGAGTCCTGGGCCGCCCAGGGAGTGTTTCTGATCAATGCCATCCTCACTGTGGAGTAAGGATCAATCGTCATCATCATCATTGTCGTCATTGTCATTGTCATCATCATCAGTCTCATCTTCATTGTCATCATCATCATCATTGTCATCTCATCATAGTGCATCATGGCGGTCTGGGAGTCTGGGCTGCCCAGGGAAGTGTTTCTGCTCACTGCCACTTCACTGTGGAGTAAGTGACGTTATTAGAGTAATCTTCATTGTCATCATCAGCATCATCATCATCATCATCATTGTCATCATCATCTTCATTGTCATCATCATCATCATATTGCATCATGGCTGTCTGGAGTCCTGGGCCGCCCAGGGGGTGTTTCTGATCAATGCCACCCTCACTGTGGAGTAAGGATCATCATCATCATCATCATTTGTTCATCATCATCATGTTGCATCATGGCTGTCTGGAGTCCTGGGCCGCCCAGGGGGTGTTTCTGCTCAAATGCCACCCTCACTGTGGAGTAAGGATCATCATCATCATCATCATTGTGCATAATCATCATTGTCATCATCATCATCATCATTGCATCATGGCTGTCTGGAGTCCTGGGCCGCCCAGGGGGTGTTTCTGCTCAATGCCACCCTCACTGTGGAGTAAGGATCATCATCATCATCATCTTGGTCATCATCATCATGTTGCATCATGGCTGTCTGGAGTCCTGGGCCGCCCAGGGGGTGTTTCTGCTCAATGCCACCCTCACTGTGGAGTAAGGATCATCATCATCATCATCTTTTGTCATCATCATCATGTTGCATCATGGCTGTCTGGAGTCCTGGGCCACCCAGGGGGTGTTTCTGCTCAATGCCACCCTCACTGTGGAGTAAGGATCATCATCATCATCATCATCATGTTGCATCATGGCTGTCTGGAGTCCTGGGCCGCCCAGGGAGTGTTTCTGATCAATGCCACCCTCACTGTGCTGTCGGAGTAAGGTCATCATCATCATCATCATTTTAATCTTCATCATCTTTGTCATCATGAGTCATCTTTATCATCATCTTCATCATCATCTTCATTGTCATCATCTTCATCACCATCATCATCATCATGATGCACAGCTTTCTGGAATCCTGGACTGCCCTCTTCTCAATGCCACCTTCACTGTGAGTAAGTACACTACTGTCAAATATGAACTATAAGCTGCATTTTCCCCCCTTACCTTTAGGCCCATGCAGCTTCTATACTCTGATGCAGTGTGTGCGTGTGCGTGCATGTATTTATTAAGACTTAAAATTTATCAACCAAAAAAAAAGGAATGGTTCCAGCAAAAAAATAGTATAAGTGCATGGCTTTGTACATCGATTTCTCGGCAAATATGTAGATTTACACCCTCCTGCTCTATTTCTTGGTTCTTTCCGTGGTTAGGGATTTAGGGTTAGGTTTAGGGTTAGATGGTCTTTTCTTCTGCCACAAGCATCTGTTTTTTGTCAAAATCATCTATTTTTTTGGAGCATTAGATCGCTGTCATTTTTATTAATTCCTGAACAATTTTGCTGAAACAAGTGTCAGTCTACCTCACTCATTTACCTCATTTCTTTGACTATAAAGCAATACTTTTTTTTTACTCCAGATTGAGACCTCTGCGCCTTATAACACGACTAATGAAATAATAAGAAAATATTATACGAACAAAAATCCAAATTTTTTTGGAGAAAAAAATTTTAGGGGTGCGCCTTATAGTCCTGAAAAAATACAGTATTAATTCCTGAACAATATTGCTGAAACAAGTTTCAGTCTGCCTGACTCACTTTTTAAACCGTTTCTCCTCCCACACAGGGCCCACAAGCCCAAACTCTCACAAGTCGTATGGGTGGCAGACCTTCAAGGATGAGGTGATCCGCTCCGTCAGCAGGTAGCGCCCCCAGGTGGTTTTAGCAGAGGCTTTGATATTGTGATTTTCTGTAGTCAGGCATGAAAACAGCTCTGCCGTCTCCGCCAAAAAATTGTCATAAATCTCCGCTGAAATATTTTTATCTCCGCTGAAAATGATTCTGAAACGGCGCTGTCCGTAATCGGGTCGATTGTACGCTTGCGTCCTTGAGTAAAAATGGCGGACATAGCACCCCGTTGGTGTCTGAAGGCAAATAAGTCCGTCAAACGAGTACCTGCCACCCCATCTCCTCCCCCTCCTCCCAGCTCAACAAACATTTTGGCAGACTTGAAGTTTTAGTTTGAGCATTTGCATATCATCGGTGAAATTCAAAAACCCCGTATCTCAATTTTGGTAGTTTTGAGAAAAAAATGGAAAAAAAACTGTTTTAAAAATTAACCGTGTTGACCACAATTGATTAACTATGATGAATATGTTTGTTCAAGACATTGAGAGTTCAGTCCTGCGTTTTTTTTAAATTACTTTTGTTGTTGTTGTAATACTTTTTGAAACGAATGAAGATACGAGGGTTTTTTTCCCTTAACTGAACTTGATTTGAATTTTGGACTTACGAGTTTTTCTTCTACTTTCACAACCTCATTTACCCCGAATAGAAAGTCATTAGAGATACGAGCTTTTTGGTGGAAGGTGGCAGGAAAATTTAAAGAGCTGACTATGTACCTAACTAAATACCCCCCCAAATCGAGATACGAGGTTTTTTAATTCCACCGACGATATATTAATGGTACTTTTCCTGCCTACAGTTCATACTACTCCCTGTGTTGACTGTCTGGCACGCACTCACTGAAACATGTTTCAGTCTGCCTAACTCACTTTTTAAATCGTTTCTCCTCCCACACAGGGCCCACAAGCCCAACTCTCACAAGTCGTACGGGTGGCAGACCTTCACGGACGAGGTGATCCGCACCGTCAGCAGAGAGTGCCCCAAAGTGGTGTTCCTCCTCTGGGGGAACTTTGCCCACAAGAAGGAAAAGCTCGTCGACCTCGCCAAGCACACGGTCCTCAAGGACGCCCACCCCTCCCCCCTCAGCTTCGGCAAGTTCCAGGGATGCAAGTGCTTCTCCAGGGCTATCGATGCTTTGAAAAAGGCTGGGCTCAAGCCTGTAGATTGGAGGCTCTGAGTAGGAAAAAGGCTTTCCTCAGCTTCGGCAAGTTCCAGGGATGCAAGTGCTTCTCTAGGGCTAACGATGCTTTGAAAAAGGCTGGGCTCAAGCCTATAGATTGGAGGCTCTGAGTAGGAAAAAGGCTTGCCTCAGCTTCGGCAAGTTCCAGGGATGCAAGTGCTTCTCTAGGGCTAACGATGCTTTGAAAAAGGCTGGGCTCAAGCCTGTAGATTGGAGGCTCTGAGTAGGAAAAAGGCTTGCCTCAGCTTCGGCAAGTTCCAGGGATGCAAGTGCTTCTCTAGGGCTAACGATGCTTTGAAAAAGGCTGGGCTCAAGCCTGTAGATTGGAGGCTCTGAGTAGGAAAAAGGCTTGCCTCAGCTTCGGCAAGTTCCAGGGATGCAAGTGCTTTTCCAGGGCTAACAATGCTCTGAAAAAGGCTGGGCTCAAGCCTGTAGATTGGAGGCTCTGAGTAGGAAAAAGGCTTGCCTCAGCTTCGGCAAGTTCCAGGGATGCAAGTGCTTCTCCAGGGCTATCGATGCTTTGAAAAAGGCTGGGCTCAAGCCTATAGATTGGAGGCTCTGAGTAGGAAAAAGGCTCGCCTCAGCTTCGGCAAGTTCCAGGGATGCAAGTGCTTTTCCAGGGCTAACGATGCTTTGAAAAAGGCTGGGCTCAAGCCTGTAGATTGGAGGCTCTGAGTAGGAGAAAGGCTTGCCGTAAGCTTGACTAAACAGCCTTTGAGTAGAAAAAGGCTTTGACAAAGCCTATTGTACCATATTTTTTGCATTTTAAGGCGATATTTTCTTTCTCAGACTGAGATCCCTAACCTTATATGACTTATCTAGTTAAGAAAGTAATAATTTTGTGTAAAATTTGGAGGTTCCATAAACCGGTGTGTGCTTACGGTCAGACAAATTATGTAATAGTTATCATTAATTGTGGCGGTACCATCGACAATGAGGTTTAACCGAGGCGTGGTTCCTGATACAATTATCTGTATTGTTAAAATTTTGGGACATTACTGGTGTTGCACTGCTTCCCGGGCATTGCCTCCAGTATCGTTCCACCATCTTTGTATTTACAAATGCCCCACATAGCCGAAAAGGGCGTAAAACCCTATTTTCACCATGTAATAGTTGTTTTTTAATAACTTTTTATGGTTTTAAGTTTACAAGTATGAGATTTGTCAGAAAATATGCAAGCTTGTACAGGATTTTACAATAATTGATAATAGCAGATTTGTTTTTATGGCCAATGGGATTTTGTTGAAGCTTTTATTGCAGTTCCTGCACTTATTCCCCAGTCGCATTGGTAACTAAGCAAATGCGTATCTTTTTTCTTCCTATGTATGTGGTTTTGTTCATGCTAAGATCTGATAAATCATAATTGCTTCATCTCTCCACACCATTCCACCATTGGAGCTTGTGCATCGCCGAAATCCATTTTAACTCATTTGCATCGCAATGATTTTTGAATTATTTTTTAAAAAATCACACATCCTTCCAGCCATACACACACAACAAAAACATACATAAACCAACATGAAAAAATAAAATAAGATTATGGGTTTTTACTTCAAGTTTAGACATAGGGAAATGGTATATCAGACTTTTTTTATATATATAATTATCATGGATGGGAAATTCTCCGCCAAACAGCAAATTTTCACTTGAAATGACATTGCTTTTCTCCCCCCCCCCCCCCCCCCCACCCCCCCAAAAAGTCTTTCCACCCGAAACAAACCCCAAACAACTCAATTACAGGGATGTGAGAGCTACGCGTAAATGCGCTTTTTCTATTTGAAAAAAACACCGAAAAAACTTCGCAGACAGATTGTCGAGTTAGGTAGCCTTTCTTTGCTCACACACAGTGAAAACGAAAGCAGTTTGTAGCGTGAGTACAGTCCCTTGACTGAATTTTGTAAGCTTCTCTGTGGTTGGCCAGTTAAGTCCAATGGCAATGCGTCATTTTTATATGTTTGGCTATGATTTCGAAGGAGGATTTTGATGTTTTTCAAAGCTATTGAATGACTGTTTCGTCGTCAACCATAAAAATTATTTATCACACCATAGATGTGAGGAAAGAGGAGATCGACAAAGGATGCCAGCACAAATTTGACAGGGCTTGGCTGGGTGAAAATAACGGACAGTAAGATCCGTGTAGGCGAGCAGCGGAAAACAATTGATGTCGGAGGCAAAGTTTTGTTTGAGTACTTTGACGATACCATCGGCTACGACTTTTTGTTTGGGGCCCTCTCACATCCATGTAAATTTAGCCATGCTGATGCTGTTTTAGGGCTTCAGTTACCAAAAAAAATCTTCAGCATTACCCCCTGGACCCCTACTAGGGACCTTCAGCGGACCCTAGACCCCTGTTTTTTATCAACCTTTTTCAATTCCCATGCCTGATATATATAGACTTTACATAGAAAAAACTCTCTACACCGATTGGTTCCCCCACAACAAACAACAAAAGCAAAGTCAGAGGCACAATTGTGGTATAAGGGAGCGAAGCGAGTTTAGAAGTGACCAAGGTATGGTGTGCACACAGATTTACTTCCCTTGAAACAAATTGACAGCTATCTTATTAATTCCGGACCGATTTGAATGAGTTGAAGGATTCAACATGTGACTCTTCCAGATGCCTGGGTTGAGTGGCTCAAAAACTGACAGACAGCAGGCAATGCACAGTGGTAGGCAGCAGATCATGTTTTAACAACTTGTCCAACTTTGTATTGTTTCTGCTTTAGACTACCGTTGTTGTTGAAAGTGTCCCTTCTTTCATCGCTTGCTAGTGTCCATTTACCTGTTAACCTTTACCGGACTTCTGGGGTCGCCCACGACCCATTGACACACAAAACATGTTATATCTCTAAAACTATTTAAGCAATCTTCATGAAATTTCATGACTTTGTCAAAGACGTAAATGGCTTTAAGTGTGTTAAATTGTATTAATGTGTATGCAATATCAATGACGTAATATGACGCGTAATTTTGATATACCTGTCTCCCATGACCCCTACTTTAAAGAGCACTGCAGTGCATTGAGTAGGGGTCGTGGGAGACCCCCGCCATCCGGACAGGGATAAAACACATGGTGCCTCTTTGACAAGTAGGGGTCGTGGGAGACCCCCGCCATCCGGACAGGGATAAACACCTCGGAATTTGCTCTTTGCTGAGTAGGGGGTCGTGGAAGACCCCCGCCATCGTGTCCGTGTAGTCAAAAGCATGATCCGGTAAAGGTTAATGATAATGGATGTAAATTGTAGGCATATCTTCATTACTTTTTTTGAAAATCCACATTTGTAACTGTTTCCTACGAAGTGCCATTTTTACACTGTACTTTTTATTATGGTGTTGGGAACATTCAAACTTCAAAGAAACACTTGTGATATTTTTCTTGATAAATCTGTTGCAATGCCTTCGTTTTAAAACCTTTACTCTCAATGTATTTGTTGTCAAGATTTACATTAGAATCATGCTATTTTCTATTGATTTACTAGTTTTGACAGTGCTAGTGTGTAATTTTACCAATATTGTTGCGTTGGGCTTTTAACCCCTTCAGTGCCGCCTCTTAGATGCGTATGCGCTGCCGGTTTGCTGCACAATTTTTTAATGCGGCAAAATCACACAATTCTTTAATGTGGCAAAATCGCTACTTAGCGGTGACGTATATACGTGGGTTGTTCAGTAAAATTTGGTAACGGTCCTGCCATTAGTAATCTATAAAGCATACAGGTATAATGGTGGCACCAAAAGAAAACTTCAATCCTTGACGCAGTTGCTTGCACACAGTGATGTTATGTCCTACGTGAGTGTATGACGTCATTGAAAATATGATGTAAGCGCCTGTGATAAAAAAAATCGTGGATTCTTGAACTGACTGGTTCACTTGCTGTAACTTCATAGGGGTGAAACTTAGGAACAATTATATGAAAATTCATTCCAATTTGACAGATATTTATGGCCGACTGTGTACTTTTTATTGCACAATTTGCAAATGTCTTGAAGTTTTCAATCCTGGAAAACACAGCTTCCAAAAATGTCACCCTCTAGTTCACTTTTTTTTTGCAGTCCTGAACGCGCAAAACATGCTGTTTTTCAAGAAACTGACTGACTAAAGATCCCACATTTGATACTGATAGAAAGAAGTGAGATGAGTTGTGTACAATAGAAAACATAATGTGTAGACATCTAGTTAAAAAGCTCGCAACAAAATTCTCTATGTGTGATTCTACTTGTGTATGAAAACACTAGTGCCTACAAGGTCAAGACCATGACCTTCCAAGAAGAGTAAGGTAACCAATGTTTAAACCACTTATTCTACAGACTTCACTTAGCTCCACATGACTTTCAATTTCTTTTTATTATTATAGATTGTTTGGCTGGACGAACTTTTCTGGCACCTAAGCCCTCACGAAAAGCTTGAAACCTCGATTGTTTAAAATAAAAAATTTCACTTTTGGGAAAACAAACACTTTGTGTACCAAAACTACTGTACAAATCCGAGCAACGCTAAACTGCTATCAAAATAAAGACACACGAAGTGACTATCGCTGAAAGTAAAAGGCAATCCATTTCTTGCTTTTGGGGATCATGTGTCTTTGTGTCTCACGCATGAAGTGTGCATGTTTATAAGAAATGGGTTAAACAACACTGAAAATGCAAATTGATTTAATTTACCATTGTTGTAAGTCTGCTTTGCTTGTTTATTATTTTCTAAATCATGCTGTTTTGCCATTTTAAAGAAATCTCTTTTATGCAGATCTGTTTACCCTGAAATTGGGCTTTGTGTATTTGAAATCCAAAATGAGGTTATTTTTCACAAAATAGGCGGTACTCCAACAGGAAAGCTTAAAAACCTGAGTGCAAACAAGCACACATTAACCAACTATAGCACTGTTTCGAAATGAAAACACCGAATTAACAGATGAGTTGTGTGCCCGTCAGGACACTTAGTTTCGGTTAGGAAATGCTGTAAACACGGCATGGCTGCTCCGTAATTGAAATAGAGGGGTGTTTAATTGCTCAGTTATCAGTTTGGAGATTTAATAATATTAAGTCCTGTTTCATGTTTTTTTCTTAAAGTGTTTACATTCGTTGACTATAAACAGTTTATGTTCTTATTTGTTTACTTGATGCGACCACATTAATACCCTAAGACTTGAAGACAAGAACAAAATATAGTTTGTTGTTTAAGGTAGGTAACTTCCATTTTTTAATTCTATTTTTGAACCGGAACTACCCCAAACCGACTTCAAGACGAGACAGTAGGGAAAGATAACCCCAAAAGACCGAATTATGAGACGGTGCTATAGAAATACTGTGCAAAACATTATCATTCATTGAAATTTATCACACACACACACAGCGCAAACACCGTTGTGTTTTTTTCTACATTTTTATAATTTTTTTTTTTATTTTTTTAATAAACCGTTCCCGAATCAGGCAATATACTGTAACTAGATAAACCTGTGCTCACGCACGGCAGCAATGAAGGCCTCTCCGTTCATACTTGCTATGAACCTGTCTAAGCAATCGAAGAAGAAGAAAAAGAAGAACTGGTTAGATGTAAATAATGAAGAAAAGACGGGAAACTCATGTGGTGGTGTGTGTGGGTGGTGGTTTTTGTGGTGGGGTCTTTTGTGGGGGGGGGTCCTCACCTTCCTTCCGCACATCCCCCTCTCCTTTAATTAAAAAATGATGACACCCCCCCAAAAAAAAAAAAAAAAAAAAAAAAAAATTGTGGCCAAGGGCAGACTCGAACCCGCGATCACGGATGTGTGTAGAGGTGCGTGCCGATCGACCTACCTTACAATTGGGCGGACGCGCCGCTTTACCTATGGAGCTATTAAGGCTTCTTCGAAACTCAATGTAAAAAAATTATTATAAGAGGAAGAAGGGAAAGCAGTCATGTCGGACACCTGACCCAGCTTCATGAAAGCAATTGCAATCCTCGCACATAACAGACTTAGGTTTTGTCACTTTGATAAAAGTAGGTGCCTAAATGTTGTGAAAAAACACAAACACACAAACACTGTAGTAGACAGCACACACTTAAACATCTCACAGCTTTTTATTGCTTGCTCGGTTTTCTGTCAATTCATGAGCGCAGATGCGTTATTCTCCGTTCTGCACCTTTCAAAACAAATATGGTTAGACCGAACACAAAACTTTCAGAAGATAGAGGAATTATTTCTACAAATGCCCTACTTGCCTCCCTCTTCTACTTCCTAGCCACTCCTCCCCCTCCTCCATTCCCTTCTTCTAACCAAAGCAACCATAGAAGTTTCTAGGTGCAGTGAGTTAGGCCATGGATTCTATATTAACAATGTAGTATCCATGGTTAGGCCTAGCCTCGGCTTTTTGTTGTCACACGCACAGTCTAAAAATGAACCCCGGTTTTGTTTTTTAGCAGACGACGCATTCTGCTACTCACTAAAGTCAGGCTGTTGCAGCATCGTGTTTGCCCCCCCTCGGTTTGTATGAAGGGGCCCGATTAAGGATTTATCCTCTGTTGTTCTTGCAAACATTTTGGCAGTTTGAGTGTATCTAACGAAAAAACACCGTTCATAGGACGTCCGAAGATCGAAATCAAAGAAAAGGCACAGTATAAAAATGCTTTAAAGAGGCTTTTAAAATCGATTGAATGAGATTTACCTGGTGATCGTTGTTGAGGGCCTCCGACATAAAGGTCATACAGAATCACGGCTGTTCCATCGAGCAATAAAAATCTAAGTTTCGCGTAAAATCCTCCTCCTTAACGACGAATTTTGGGGATGTGACTGGGCGGAATCTCTAGAGGGACCTCTCAGCTAACACTAGTAACAGTACTCCAACTTTCAAATCGTCGCCTCGAGCGGTTCCGGAGGAGATACAGATAGAACGCTTAACGTCACCAGTAATAGAATATAGGTGATAGGGGGATTTATTTTTCACAATCCATATTAATCATATTTCTGTCAAATACGTGTACCAAATAATTATGGTGAAATCATATGGGTAAACAGGTCTGCAAATGAATGTCTTTTAATCTTGGTGTGTCTGTGAGCTCGATATGGTTCTAATATCCTGTTGTTTGGAGCGTGCATGAGGGGGGGCGGGGGGGTCGGGTGGCGGGGCTTACGCTCCAATTTATGAAGATAGTGGTCATTCAGCGTGTATGCATTTGTGATAGAAAACAAAATAAGAAGAAAATATCCTCTTTTTTGTATGTTTTAATGTACTCCATTTTTGCTATCCCAGTTTTCTTTTTTTTTTGGCTTAAAGAAATAAAAGTTCTGACTCAAGACTTGAGCTAGGTTGGTTTCTTTCTTTCTTTGTTTTTGTCTCACTCGTGTTAACGAAGTTAAACATCGTTAACGAAGTGAGTCTATAGTATGATAGTTGTTCAGTTTTGTTGTGTGTGTATTGCTTCTGTGGTCCAATCTCCAAGCATTAATTTTGGCATTTTCTCGGGAAATAGAAGGCATACATTGTTCAAACTTTGCACAAATATAGATGTCTATGCAAGCTTTCAAAAAATAATGATTTGAATAATTAAAACAACACTGTAAAACAGATAACGAACAGATAACATTTGAGTATAGTGGTTTAGAGAGTATTCAACAGGCAAAATGAGTTAAGAAACTCATCAACACTGAAAGCCTCGATAGCTCATTGGTAGTGTGTCTGTCTGTCATGCCAATGGTTCTGGGTCCGATTCTTGGCACGGTCACTTTTAATTTTTTGATAGTTGTAGCCATAACGTAGTTTCATTTGTACTTTAAATTGTAATTGGCAATCTTGTACTTTAGACACCCGCCCAGTTTGTTGTTGTCCCGACATGTTCCTGTTCGTCGAGTGAGGACCTTGTGAAGCGTAGTGCCTCTTGGTTTTGGTCTTATATTATAGTACAGTCAAAGCCTTTATTAAAAGACCCTCTGTTAAAGACCTCCCTCTCGTTTAAGGACCGATGTCTTTGGAACGGACGACATGTATGTATCTTACTATATTTATGCATCAGGCCTGGTAGTGGGGGCAAGTGAGTTCGCGGAAGAAATATCAACCGCGATTCATTTGAAAGTGTGACTCAAAACTAAAATGATGAAGGTGGGCGAGTCCAAAATGAAGAAGAAGGAAGAAAGCACTAGGATCACAAATTCTGGAAAGTGGTGGCGTGAGCTAGGGCCGCGCACAACTGCTAACTTCGGCGGGAAGCTGCTGGTTCAGCCAGATTGTCACACCTGTTCCGTGAATCGATTGCAGTAGGTTATTAACGCATGTAATTTTAGGCACACCGAAACAAATTCTTACCCGGGCTTTTTTTTTGGGAGGCGGGGTGGTGGTGGGTGCCAAAGTTCACTTTCGCAGGTGTACGCGATTCGCGAGGTCCTACCAGCCTGATGTATCAAACCGACGCCTCGCATATAACCCCCCTCCAATTATGAGAACACATTTTCTCCGTGAGACTTTTTGGAAGTCTTAAAAATAGAGGTTGACTGTCCTTACAATAGTATGGGGTTTATAATGTTCAGTACACGGTATCGCCAAAATAGGAAAAAAGAAACTCCTATTAGGAGATTTAACGAGATAAAAGGAAAGGACCATCATAGTAAACATACACACCTTTTAAAAATTAAAAAAACATGTGTATGATTGCATGAAAGACGCAAAAAACACAAGTGCACACCTTCATCCTTGAACTGATGCTTGCACGCACGAGCACCACAAAAACCGTGCATATTATTTTTAAATTTTCAACAAGATACATTAAAAAAAAAAGGGGGGGGTTAGAAACCTCAATTCGCTTTGAGAGAGGTTAAAAAATGAGGGAGAATAACAAAACGAATCGGCTATCTCATCTGGTGGACAGCAGTTTAATGTTCCTTGAACATGAAAAATAAATTATCATTGCCAAGATCATTCCTAAAAATGATTCCTCACAATTGTAATATTGCATACAAACATGCAATGCATCAAGGTATTGACATGTCTTGAGTCCTTTTCAGGGGGTCATACAGATTTTTTCTCACGAAAAGCCACTGACAAAACTCTCAAAGACTTTTCAAAGGACCCTTTATCCTATTGTTCAGTAGGACCTCTCACGAATGCAATGATGACGATTGCACTGATCGGTGCATGATCGTTCAAGTGGCACCAGGTAGACAAAGACCTGGATTAGTGAAAGGGAGTAACGCTCGACAATTGAGAACGAGACGCTATTGGAAAATAAGTAAAAGAAATTGTGCCTTTATTAAGTATTGGAAGTACAAACAGCAAACAAATGAATGTATGTAGTGGTCACAGATGCACTTTAGTTTTTTAGGCATCAGAAATTTCGGAATCCAATGACTTTTTGTGCACGAAACCAGAGAGGAGAGTGGTATGGGGAGATAGATTTCACGGATCTGATACAGACGGCAAGAATCATAAGATTTTCAGACTTGGACAAAGGGGCCTCCATTTCTCAAAGACTGCTTCAAAGACATTCAAAGACTGGCGAACAGAGAACTTACAGTAACTAGTAACTAGTACGCATTTATGCTTTCGCAATGTCAATTAAGAAGAAGATGGTGGACCTCGCTTCGATAATGGCATCTGATCCTCGAGATATACTTCATCCAGCCATAGACAGGACACATTAGACAAGGTTACTGTACCAATTAACTCAACACATGATATATCCGAGAAAAGCGAAAATAAAAATACTAAAAAAAGCAAAACAAACAAACACAAAACTGTTGCTGAGCGAGACACAACAGGCATGGGTGCAACTTTTCCTGGGGTATACAAGGATTTTCGGTTTTTGAAGATTACCAGAAAATGGAAATTTCCCTTTTTTTTAAATTTGTGATGCAGCAAGGAAAACCAGGGACTAATGTCGTAAATGATCCACTTTTGACTGTAATTCATATTTTCAGGGGCCAGCGACAACAGATTAATAGGCAAAAAACAGAAGTCATCTATCTCTATAAGTTTATGAGGAAACATTTTTCAATCGCAATCAAAATTCTCTCTCTTTCTCAATCTGCTCTTAGTGCTGGCAGACTTTAGCTGGTGTATTCGCATTGCTGAATCACATTCGTCAAAGAAAGATCTACGTGTATTTTGACAGAGAACAGAACTTTGAAAATTAAGCATTGGAGATGATTGGGTGACTATTAGTGTAGAAATTGTGTAAAAAGCTTTTGAACTAAAATACCTTCATAAATCAATGTTTTTCTATACCCTGAGACCCCCGCGGCCTTTCTTTTAGGTTTTTTTCATTGATGTGTAGTTGCACCCGGATGGACATGTCCTTGCCATTTCTGCCCCGCCCCGATCTCCCTGCCTCACACACAGCTAGGAATACATGTATGTATCAACAAAAACCAACAAACACCCAAAAACCCAGTTTTAGGAGGAACACCAGTAATAACTTCAAAAATTGGAGAATGAACCTCAGTCCTTTCGGATGGGGACTTAAGCTAGTGAGTGTGACCCTGTGCTTTACGCACGTAAAAATAGACCAGGGGCAGCTTGAAAGTCGAGTAAGAGCAAGGAGAAAAGGAAATCCTGCTGCCCGGGATGGCCAAATTGATGTAGCTTAGGGTTTTCCAAGTGTGCCCTGCACCCTGTGCACCCGCCACCCCCCCACCAAATTTGTTTGTTTGTTGTTTACTAGGGTAGGTGCGCGGTGCACTTGCGGCGGACGCTGCTTTTTTCCCAGGGTGAGAGCAGACGGAATTTCCACCGAGAATAAGTCTCGGACTAGATATGCAAATACCAGTCACCTGGCGGTGCTGGGTACCATAGAAGGTCTAATGAAAATAGGAAATACAGTGGAACGCCTGTAATAAGAGCTTAAGTCGTCTGCAAACCTGCAAAAATGTGAGCCTGTATACTGCATTTTATGTGTAAAAGATATGGCAAAACACCAATATTGAAAGCCTTCAAAAGATGGTACGTCCTTGTCCTCAATCGAAAACCGATATTTAGGATAGACAAACAACCCATACACCAAGTTTTTGAATGATAGCTGAGTAACTCTAATGATCGTGAAAGATAGGGCCACAAGTGAAAACTTTAGGGTTTTAAGGTTAGGCCGGGTACACACATAAGACGGATGTTCCATGCGGAAACCCAGCAACGAATCCATAAGATAAATGAAACAAGAAAAGGGAAAGAGATTAGCGCACCGAGTGTCCGAATTTCCACATTATATGCGTGAAACTTTTATCTGTCCTTTCCACTTATTAGGGGTTTCCGTAGCCCCAGGAACTTACGCGTCTAGTGAACCCGGCCTAACTCTTCCGGTCCAGTGGATGAATACATATCGCCCAGTACTTCACTCTACACTCTCACCAATGCAACTTATAGACACACTGCCAAGTGTTGTCTAATTTTATTTTTTAGAGTCTTATGTTAGTCTTTTTTTCCGTTTAAAGCAATGCATGCACACTTAAAGAACAGTACTTCCGTTTTGGATCGGTTGAGAGCAAGCGGGACAACCAAGAACGGTCAGAAAAAATACATGACGCCAGAAAGAGTTAAAACTCAAGGGTCAAAGTTGTTGATACACCACCACACCAAATTTGAATGATTCTGTCCAAGGAGGCAGTGGTTCACAGTAGAGCCTTGGGGTTTGAGCCCCATAGATTAGCATTGTTACAAAGCATGTAGTAGAAGAGATCATAAAACAATTAACATGAATTTTTTTTTTTTTAAAGCAACACCATGAATTCCACTGAGGCCACTCCCACTCCCCACGAATTCACACTATAAAAAAAAAAGTATTATAGAGAAACTCACATTCCTTGGAATCCAAGTTAATTATATATACGCTTCCTGGGTGGGAGACTTTCGAACAAACAAAACAAAGCAACATTAAAACTACTGTGCCAAGAAATGTCGGGGACACATTGACGATTAGGTATTTTGGGGGGGTATTGGAACCCAACAACTGGCATGAAACTAGTCTTACGGGACATGAAAGTGAAACCTCAGGCGTATCAGTCAATAGGTTCCTCTCCAGAGAAACTAATAGATACAAATTGAGTTGACAAGAAGAAAACTGAAAGGGGGACAACCGGGACGGATGCCGTTTTTGCGAAGAAAAGCAGTCATAGGAAACGAACACCGAAGCGTACACGCACAGAAACGAACAGGCAATTTACTTAAGAGGTCCGGAACAGCAACCAACTCATTGCGTCATCAGGTTTCGCATAGAGCAATACAACACACTTCGCGCAAAAACGGCGATTTTCCCATACTCCGCGACGTATTATAGCCACGCGCGAAGCTATTTCTACGGAA
>CM065704.1:37047001-37068042 GCA_017654935.2 Phymorhynchus buccinoides
CCCCCTTTCATGACTGCATCAAACGATCTTCTATCACCCTTTTCACGATGTCGATATCCGCCTAACAAAGCCTAAGAAATTCATGGATTTAAACAATATGCGAACGCTAATTTCCAGTATGAGACAGCTTCGGCCAACAATACGGAAAAATCCCCATATTTGATAGTGAACTTTACTTTCTGACCGATTGAAACTTTGCAAAATTCATACAACTACTAAAACGCAAATGGCGGCTTGCTGTAAGAGAACAGGAGCCGAGCCTCATTCTGAAGCCAAGTGAGGTAGTTTCTATTATTATACAAAAAATAAAGTCCGCGAGCATTGGTTTGGGGTACACCCTCGTCAGGGGCTACACGAGTGCGCCTGCAGTTACAGGGGAGATTACGCTCGGCGGAAAACCCAACATTGGCGCCTGCATTGTGCTAAAGGTTACACAGGCTTGATACAACATATTGTTTATCGCTTTCAGAGTATGCAAGTGTTCAGTATTCTAAATTTTATTGGAATAAAAAAACAAAACAAAATGAGCTTGATTGTCAACCCATAGCTTTTTTTCCGCCGTATTTGATTTGGAGTTTTTTATTGAAATCAATCAGATTTTCTGAAGAATCATAGTTTAGTATCAAATCAATCAAACTCACTTTATTATCTCCCAAGTAGAAATTTGTTTTCTGTGCAAGAATAAACAACGACATCAACATTCAGCATACATGCTATCAGCACATTTTGAACTTAAGCAAAAGTCCACCCCCACAATGGAAGGTATAAAAAAGATGCATATTAATGTATGCGGACATAAACATTTAGCATAGCGTGAGTATAACGTACATATTTGAAGGTTACACGTTCTTACACGCTTAAGAATACCACATTACATGTGGATACATACACTCTGAGGAAGCGTGCATAGTTTCTTTTACCGAGAACACACATTTTAAGCCTAAGAGGACATGAGTTTAGGAGTGGATGCGTCGGGATGAAGGATTTCTGTGCCCTGGAGTTGACTTTAAAAGTTTTGTATAGCGGCGTCTAGAAGGGGTTAACAGTTTTCATAATGTTTGGCTCAAAACATGGGAGGTGTCTTTAGTTTGCAGGCCCATGGACATGAGTTTCTGGTACTTTCTGCTCCGGGGGACTGTTACAGTTTTTGCCTCGCTGGGAAACTAATTAAAAAATTTCTGCATACCCCCCCCCCCCCCCCACCCTTATATTTTTCTGATATTCATTTTTGTTATCAGATATTTAAATTGAAAATCAGCAGATTTATACTACTAAAGTATGAAGGAGAGCCCCAGTGATGTCCTGATGCCCTGGATCATTAGGACAATATGACCTATTAGAATGGAAAATGTTCCTTATTGTGGGTTCTCCCTGTCAGGACAAGATGTTGATTCAATTTGTAACACTGGCACCGTTTGTACTGTATAATTGATATTTACCTGAAAACAAGCAGCCAGACATTGCCCTATTTAGTTCTCTTAATCATCGGGACGTTTGTCTTATCGAGCTTTTTGCTCCATATCGGTACAGTCACTTCGAGCCTTGAGAGTTTTTTTTCCCTCATGTCCTGATCTGGAACTGTTAGTTGGGACTATGTATTTCTCATGCCACTTTTGTCCGGAGACGGTGGGAAAACCATACAAGTCCCAGGGGGACTTTGTCAGCTTAATCAAGAGGAACAGAGCACAGACCTGTGTTTAGTCTAACCCTTTTCGATAGTATTCTGGCTCAATTATGGACCTCCCCTACTTACTCTTCAAATATGAACAATAATCTATAATTACTGATACTCATTTTCAGTGACTGGTTTAATCAATACTCTCCTCTATACCACATAAACGTTTTTTTTTTTTATCCGTAGTTGCTACGAATTTAAGAACTCCAACTACAAGAACTCGGACCACTACGGTTGAACAACAAACACTACCGTTAACAATTTAACCAGATTCCGAAAATGACGTGTTTTTATTGTCAGAGTAATGGTTCTGTTTGAGGTCGGCTTTGCCTGCATTGAAGCCTATATCCGATTCGCGTGAGAACAAACTGATCTGGACGTCATTTGGACCGGAGAAACAGATCTCACAGTGACTGTGTTCAAAGATTGCATCGAAACACATGCCCCGACTCATGAACGGATTCAAGCGACAGCGCTTCGGTGCCTGAAGCAAAAAAAAAAAGAAAACGGCTTATCAATTCCTGCCCACCAAAGCTACAAAGCCACGTAACCTATAAGAAGTTATCCAGTGCTCAGATGTCATAAAAAAAAAAGCCAGATTATGCCTACAGCCACCGTGTGCAACAAGTATTTTTAATCATGGTGTCAAGCATCGCGTACTGAGAATGACTGCCAGCGCACAGCATCGAAGGTGTGTGTGTAGCACAATGCATGCGCCTGCAGGCATATGCTGCCGTGCAACACTATTGGAGTACAACGCGTCCATACTACTACTGATACAAGCCACCTCAAAAACTAGGGGAAAAGAATGTGAATTTCAGACTTAAAACATACTGAAGATGTATTTTTAGGGGTAGGACTCTGTTCAATGAAGGGTAAACGACACATTTTGAGCCAACTACTCTTTCATCTGTCCAGAACTACTCAAAACTTGTGTAGAGGGGTTAAACAGGTCTGGCGAGGCCTTGATAGTTTTGCTTGTGGGGTTTCAGGCGCACGGACTGCGTTTTCTCGGGATGCGAAGGAGCCAAACCTAGTCGGGAACGAAAGTTGTCCCCCGAAATCATTGCTGGCGCAACACATGTGTAACCAGGATCTGGAGAAAACGACGTGGCTAACTTCAGCAGTCCGCGGATACCATGGCGTCTGGAGTCCTGGCTCCGCACAGGGAGGGGTTTCTGCTCAATGCCATCCTCACTGTGAGAGTAAAGGATCACATCGCATCATCATCATCCCGCGGTTTCCCACCCCCCGCCCCCCCTTCAATTGTCTCATCATCATGTATCATGCTTCATTGTACATCATCATCATGCATTGTCATCCTCATAGTGCATCCTGGCTGTTCTGGAGTGGATCCTGGCGGGGCCTCACCAGGGAGTGATTATTCTGACTCAAATGCAATCCTCACTGTGGAGTAGGATCATCGCCATCCTCAGTCATCGTCTTCATTGTCATCATCACATTACTCATCTCATTGTCTCATCATCATCATTGTCTCATCATAAGTGCATCATGCTATTCTGTAGTACCTGGGCTGCCCAGGGAGTGTTTTCTGCTCAATGCCACCTTCACTGTTGGATAAGTGATCGTTATTAAGTAATCTTCATTGTGTCATCATCATCATTCTTTTTGTCATCATCTTCATGTTGTCATCATCATCTTCATTGTCTCATCATCATGTTGCATCATGGCGGGCTGAGTCCTGGGCCCGCCGCAGGGGGTGTTTCTGCTCAAATGCCACCCTACACTGTGGTGGGTAAGGATCATCATTATCATCATCTTTTGTCCATCATCATCAGTTGCATCATGGCTGTCTGGAGTCCTGGGGACCGCCCAGGGGGTGTTATCTGCTCAATGCCACCCTCACTGTGGATAAGGAATCATCATCATCATCATCTTTGTACATCATAGCATGTTTGCATCATGGCTGTCTGGAGTCCTGGTCCGCCCGGGGGTGTTTCTGCTCAATGCCCCCCTCACTGTGAGTAAGGATCATCATCATTCATCATCTTTGTCATCATCATCATTTTGCAACATCATGGCTGTCTGGAGTCCCTGGGCCGCCCAGGGGGTGTGTTCTGCTCAACTGACCACCCTCACTGTGGTCGGTATAGATTCATCATCATCATCATCTTTTTCATCATCTCAATGTTGCTCATGGCTGTCTGAGTCCCTGGCCCCAGGGGTGTTGCCTGCTCAATGCACACCTCACTGGAGTAAGGATTCATCATCATCATCATCATCATGTTCATCATGCTGTCTGGATTCCTGGCCGCCCAGGGGGTGTTTTTCTGCTAATTCCACCCTCACTGTGGATTAAGGTTCCTCATCATCATCTCAATTTCATCTCAATCATCTTGTCTTCATCATTATCATCTTTATTGTCATCCATCATCCTCATCTTCATATGTCATCATCTTCATCACCATCATCATCATCATGATGCCAGCTTTTCTGGGAATCCGGGACCTGCCTCCTTCTCACAATGCCACCTCACTGTAGTAAAGTACAACTACTGTCAAATGCTGAACTATAAGACTGCATTTTCCCCCTTAACCTTTAGGCCCAATGCAGCTTCTATAGCTCTGATGCAGTGTGTCTGTGGCGTGCATGTAATTTATTAAGTAACTTAACAAGATTATCAAACCCACACCAAAGGTCACTGGTTCCAGCAAAAACATAGTATAAGTGCATGGCTTTGTGACAACATGCGATTATCTCGCAAATATGTAGATTTATAACCTCCTGCTCTATATTTCTTGTCTTTCTGTGGTTATGGATTGGGTTAAAGGGTAGGGTTAGATGGTCTTTTTCTTTTTGGCCACAAGCATCTGTTTTTTTGTCAAAATCATATATTTTTTTGGAGCATTAAATCACTGGTCCATTTAACTAATTCATGAAACAATTTTTGCTGAAACAAGTGTCAGTCTTCCTCCCCTCATTTACACTCATTTCTCTGACTATAAAGCAATGCTTTTTTTTTTACCCCAGACTGAAACCTACGTGCCTATATAATAGGACTAATAATATAGTAAGAAAATATTATAAGAACAAAATCTTAGATTTTTTGGAGAAAAACATTTTAGGGTTGCGCCTTATAGTCCTGAAAAAATACAGTATTAATTCCTGAACAATATTGCTGAAACAAGTTTCAGTCTGCCTGACTCACTTTTTAAACCATTTCTTCTTCCTCTTCACTCCGCACACAGGGCCCACAAGCCCCACTCTCACAAGTCCCGTATTGGTGGCCGAACCTTCACGGATGAGGTGATCCCGCACCGTCAGCAGAGAGGGAGGCGCCCGCTCAGGTGGTGGTTAACAGATGCTTTGATATGTATTGTGATTTTTCTGTAGTACCAGCATGAAAACAGCTCTGTCTGCCTTCTCCCCGGCCAAAAATTGTCATAAATCTCCGCTGAAATATGTTTATCTCCGCTGAAAATGATTCTGACCCGGCGCTGTCCGTAATCGGGTAGATTGTACGCTTGCGTCCTTGAGTAACAAAATGGCGGACATAGCACCCCGTTGGTGTCTGAAGGCAAATAAAGTCCGTCAAACGAGTACATGCCACCCCCCCAAAAAAAACAAAAACAATTCTCTCCTCCCCCTCCTCCCAGCTCAACAAACATTTTGGCAGACTTGAAGTTTTAGTTTGAGCATTTGCATATCTACGTATTAGTGTAAAATACTAATGTGATTTAACAAAAAATAGAGGGTATCTCATTTTTAGTATTATTTGAGATAATTGGAAAAAAAAACTTTTTTCCAAATTAATTTGTGTTTACCACAATTGATTAACTATGATGAATTATATGTTGTTCAATACATTGCGAGTTTAGTCTTGCATTTTGCTAAAATTACTTTTATTTTATTTTTTTTAGACTTATAGAAAAGAACGAAAATACAAGGTTTTTGTCCTTAACTAGAAAAAACCTGGGTCTGAATTTGGGGACTTACAAAAAAGTTTTTTCTTCTATTTACACAACCGCTCATTTATCCCAGAATAAGAAAGTCGTTAAGAGATACGAGCTTTTTTTGGTGGAAGGTGGCAGGAAGAAAGGCATTAAAGAGCTGTATCTAACTTTCAAGCCCCCCCCCAAATGGGTGAGATACGAGTTTTTTTTGAATTTCACCGTCTATATATTAATGTTACTTTTCCTGCCTACAGTTCATACTACTCCCTGTGTTGACTGTCTGGCACGCACTCACTGAAACATGTTTCAGTCTGCCTAACTCACTTTTTAAATCGTTTCTCCTCCCACACAGGGCCCACAAGCCCAACTCTCACAAGTCGTACGGGTGGCAGACCTTCACGGACGAGGTGATCCGCACCGTCAGGCAGAGAGTGCCCCAAAGTGGTGTTCCTCCTCTGGGGGAACTTTGCCCACAAGAAGGAAAAGCTCGTCGACCTCGCCAAGCACACGGTCCTCAAGGACGCCCACCCCTCCCCCCTCAGCTTCGGCAAGTTCCAGGGATGCAAGTGCTTTTCCAGGGCTAACAATGCTCTGAAAAAGGCTGGGCTCAAGCCTGTAGATTGGAGGCTCTGAGTAGGAAAAAGGCTTGCCTCAGCTTCGGCAAGTTCCAGGGATGCAAGTGCTTCTCTAGGGCTAACGATGCTTTGAAAAAGGCTGGGCTCAAGCCTATAGATTGGAGGCTCTGAGTAGGAAAAAGGCTTTCCTCAGCTTCGGCAAGTTCCAGGGATGCAAGTGCTTCTCTAGGGCTAACGATGCTTTGAAAAAGGCTGGGCTCAAGCCTGTAGATTGGAGGCTCTGAGTAGGAAAAAGGCTCGCCTCAGCTTCGGCAAGTTCCAGGGGTGCAAGTGCTTTTCCAGGGCTATCGATGCTTTGAAAAAGGCTGGGCTCAAGCCTGTAGATTGGAGGCTCTGAGTAGGAAAAAGGCTTGCCTCAGCTTCGGCAAGTTCCAGGGATGCAAGTGCTTTTCCAGGGCTAACGATGCTTTGAAAAAGGCTGGGCTCAAGCCTATAGATTGGAGGCTCTGAGTAGGAAAAAGGCTTTCCTCAGCTTCGGCAAGTTCCAGGGATGCAAGTGCTTCTCCAGGGCTATCGATGCTTTGAAAAAGGCTGGGCTCAAGCCTATAGATTGGAGGCTCTGAGTAGGAAAAAGGCTTTCCTCAGCTTCGGCAAGTTCCAGGGATGCAAGTGCTTTTCCAGGGCTAACGATGCTTTGAAAAAGGCTGGGCTCAAGCCTGTAGATTGGAGGCTCTGAGTAGGAGAAAGGCTTGCCGTAAGCTTGACTAAACAGCCTTTGAGTAGAAAAAGGCTTTGACAAAGCCTATTGTACCATATTTTTTGCATTTTAAGGCGATATTTTCTTTCTCAGGGGACTGAGATCCCTAACCTTATATGACTTATATAGTAAGAAAGTATAATTTTGTGTAAAATTTGGAGGGTCCATAACCAGGTGTGCATTACGGTCAGAAAAATATGTAATAGTTATCATTTATTGTGGAGGTACCATAGGGGACTGAAGGTTTTAAAACCGAGGCGTGGTTACTGCTGTACACATATCATTGTGATATGCTTTTCTTATACTCATTTAAACTTCTCTTTTTTTTTTTACAACAACAACATTTCAACAAAATGCGGGACTTTACTTGTTTTGCACTGACCTCTGGGCATTGCCTCCAGCATTGTTCCAATCAAATCTTTGTATTTAACAAAATGCCCCACATGGCCGGAAGAGGGCGTAAACCCCTATTTTCACCATGTAATAGTTGTTTTTTAATAACTTTTTATGGTTTTAAGTTTACAAGTATGAGATTTGTCAGAAAATATGCAAGCTTGTACAGGATTTTACAATAATTGATAATAGCAGATTTGTTTTTATGGCCAATGGGATTTTGTTGAAGCTTTTATTGCAGTTCCTGCACTTATTCCCGAGCACCACTTAGAGTACTTTTTGGTGACAAAAAAAAGAAGTTGCATTGGTAACTAAGCAAATGCGTATCTTTTTTCTTCCTATGTATGTGGTTTTGTTCATGCTAAGATCTGATAAATCATAATTGCTTCATCTCTCCACACCATTCCACCATTGGAGCTTGGGCATCGCCGAAATCCATTTTAACTCATTCGCATCGTAACGATTTTGAATTATTTTTTAAAAAAAATCACATATCACTCCAGCTATACACACAAACAAAACATACATAAAAAAAAAAAGGGGAAATGAAAGAAGATTACAGTGGTTTTTTACTTCCGGTTTAGACATAGGGAAATGGTAGATCAGACTTTTACATATATAGACTGAAAAGTCAGGAATGGGAAATTCTCCGCCAACAGCCAATTTCCACTGAAAATGAAACATTGCTTTTCCTTCCCCCCCCCCCACCCCACCCCCCCCCCAAAAGTCTGTCCACGCACCGAAAAAACCCAAACAATACAAAGTTCAGGGATGTGAGAGCTCCGCTTTTTTGCGTAAATGCGCTTTTTCTATTTGAAAAAAACACCGAAAGAAAATTGATCAAGTTAGACAGATTGTCGAGTTAGGTAGCCTTTCTTTGCGCGCACACACAGTGAAAACGAAAGCAGTTTGTAGCGTGAGTACAGTCCCTTGACTAAATTTTGTAAGCTTCTCTGTGGTTGGCCAGTTAACGTCCAATGGCAATGCGTCATTTTTATATGAGCGTTCGGCTATGATTTCGAAGGAGGATTTTGATTTTTTTCAAAGCTATTGAATGACTGTTTCATCGTCAACCATGAAAATTATTTATCACACCATAGATGTGAGGAAAGAGGAGATCGACATAGGATGCCAACACAAATTTGACAAGGCTTGGCTGGATGAAGCTGTATTGGACAGTAAGATCTGTGTAGGCGAGCAGTGAAAAAATTGATGTCTGAGGCAATAGTTTTGTTTGAGTACTTTGACGATATCATCGGCTACGCTTTTTTTTGTTTGGGGCCCTCTCACATCCATGTGAAATTTAGCCATGCTGATGCGCTGTTCTTAGGGCTTCAGTTTCCAAAACGCTTCAGCATTACCCCCTGGCGCCCCTACTAGGGACCTTCAGCGGTACCCTAGACCCCTGTTATTTAGCAACCTTTTTGAATTCCCATGCCTGATATAGATAGACTTTACATAGCAAACTCTCTACACCAATGTGTTTCCCCAAAAACAAAAAACACAACGCAAAGTCAGAGGCACAATTATTGTCTAAGTAGAGCGAACAGCGAGTTTTAGGAAGTTGACCAAGGTGATGGTATGCACACAAGTCTACTTCACCTTGAAGCAAATTGTACAGCTATCTATTAATTCCGGACCGGGGGGGGAATTTGAATGTGAGTTGAAGGATTCAACATGTGACTCTTCCATAAATGCCTGGGATTGTAAAGTCATGGCTCAAAAACGTAACAGACAGCTCAGGCAATGCACAGTGGTAGGACAGCAGATCATGTTTTTAACAACTTGTCACAACTTTGTATTGTTTTTCTGACTTTACAGACTACGTGTTGTTGTTGAAAGTGTCCCTTCTTTTCATCGCTTGCAAGTGTCCATTTAACCTGTTAACCTTTACATGACTTCTGGGGTCGCCCACGATCCCCTTGACACACAAAACATGTTATATCTCTAAAACTATTTAAGCAATCTTCATGACATTTCATGACTTTGTCAAAAACGTAAATGGCTTTAAGTGTGTTAAATTTCATTAATGTGTATGAAATATAAATGGGCGCGGTAATTAGACTCGTAATTTTTGATATAAACCTGTACTCACATGACCCTCTACTTTAAAGACAGCACTGCAGTTGCATGGTGGGGTCGTGGGAGACCCCCGTGCCATCCGAAAGGGATAGAACACATGGTGACTCTTTTACAAGTAGGGGTCGTGGGATACCCCCGCCATCCAGACAGGGATAAACACCTCGGAATTTGCTCTTTGCTGATTAGGGGGTCGTGGAAGACCCCCGCCATCCGTGTCCATGTAGTCCAAAAGCATGATCCGGTAAAGGTTAATGATAATGGATGTAAATTGTAGGCATATCTTCATTACTTTTTTTGAAAATCCACATTTTTAACTGTTTCCTACGAAGTGCCATTTTTACACTGTACTTTTTATTATGGTGTTGGGAACATTCAAACTTCAAAGAAACACTTGTGATATTTTTCTTGATAAATCTGTTGCAATGCCTTCGTTTTAAAACCTTTACTCTCAATGTATTTGTTGTCAAGATTTACATTAGAATCATGCTATTTTCTATTGATTTACTAGTTTTGACAGTGCTAGTAGTGCTGGTGTGTAATTTTACCAATATTGTTGCGTTGGGCTTTTAACCCCTTCAGTGCCTACCTATTAGTTGCGTATGCGCTGCCGGTTTGCTGCACAATTTTTTAATGCGGCAAAATCGCACAATTCTTTAATGTGGCAAAATCGCTACTTAGCGGTGACGTATATACGTGGGTTGTTCAGTAAAGTTTGGCAACGGTCCTGCCAACTGTAATATGTAAAGCATACAGGTATAATGGTGGCCCCCAAGAAAACTTTATTCCTTAACGTAGTTGCTTGCACACTATCATCGTGATGTCACGTCCTACGTGAGTGTATGACGTCATTGACAATATGATGTAAGCGCGTGTGATAAAGAAAATCGTGGATTCTTGAACTGACTGGTTCACTTGCTGTAACTTCATAGGGGTGAAACTTAGGAACTATTATATGAAAATTAATTCCGATTTGACAGATATTTATGGCTGACTGTGTACAAGTTTCTTATTGCACAATTTGCAAATGTATGGATGTTTTCAATCATGGAACACACTGATTCAAATAATGTCACCCTCTAGTTCACTTTTTTTGCAGTTCAGAATGCGCAAAACATACTTGTTTCTAAAGAAACTGACTAATAAAGATCCAGATTTGATACTGATAGAAAGAAGTGAGATGAGTTGTGTACAATAGAAAACATAATGTGTAGACATCTTCTAGTTAAAAAGCTCGCAACAAAATTCTCTATGTGTGATTCTACTTGTGTATGAAAACACTAGTGCCTACAAGGTCAAGGTCGCCGTGACCTTCCAAGAAGAGTAAGGTAATCAATGTTTAAACCACTTATTCTACAGACTTCACTTAGATGCACATGACTTTCAATTTATTTTTTATCATTTTAGATTGTTTGGCTGGACGAACTTTTCTGGCACCTAAGCCCTCACGAAAAGCTTGAAACCTCGATTGTTTAAAATAAAAAATTTCACTTTTGGGAAAACAAACACTTTGTGTACCAAAACTACTGTACAAATCCGAGCAACGCTAAACTGCTATCAAAATAAAGACACACGAAGTGACTATCGCTGAAAGTAAAAGGCAATCCATTTCTTGCTTTTGGGGATCATGTGTCTTTGTGTCTCACGCATGAAGTGTGCATGTTTATAAGAAATGGGTTAAACAACACTGAAAATGCAAATTGATTTAATTTACCATTGTTGTAAGTCTGCTTTGCTTGTTTATTATTTTCTAAATCATGCTGTTTTGCCATTTTAAACAAATCTCTTTAATGCAGACCTGTTTACCCTGAAATCGGGCTTCGTGTATTCGAAATCCAAAATAAGTGTATTTTTTTCACAAAATAGGAGTACTCCAACAGGAAACTTTGAAAAACTGAGTGCAAACAAGCACACATTAACAACTATAGCACTGTTTCGAAATGAAAACACCGAAGTAACAGACGAGTTGTGTGCCCGCTAGGACCACTTAGTTCCGGTTAGGAAATGCTGCAAACACGGCATGGCTGCTCCGTAATTAAAACAGAGGTGGTGTTTAATTGCTCAGTTATCAGTTTGCAGATTTATATATATTAAGTCCTGTTTCATGTTTCTTTCTTAAAGTGTTTACATTCGTTTACTATAAACAGTTATGTTCTTATTTGTTTACTTGATACGACCACATTAATACTCTAAGACTTGAAGACAAGAACAAAATGTAGTTGTTGTTTAAGGTAGGTAACTTCAGTTTTTTAATTGTATTTTTGGACCGGAACTACCCCAAACTGGTTGACTTCAAGACGAGAAAGTAGGGAAATATAACCCCAAAAGAACGAATTATGAAACAGTGCTATAGAAATGCTGTGCAAAACATGTATCATTCATTGAAAGTTTTATCACATCACACACAACAGCGCACACCGTTTTCCAGAATCAGGCAAGATGTACTGAACTAGACATAAACCTGTGCTCCGCAAGGCAGCATGAAGCCATCGGCGTTTCATAATTTGAATAGGAAACCTGTCCGATCGATCGAAGAGCTAACTGGTGTATATGTAAATACTGAAGAAAAGAGACAAAAAATATGTGGTGGTCGCCCCCTCCCTTCCGCCCTCTCCCACTCTCCTTTAAAAAAAATGATAGACCCCCCCCCCCAACCAACCACAAAAATTCTGTGGCAAGTGTGCCAGACCTCGACCCCTGCGACCACGGACGTGTGTAGAGGTGCGTGGCTGCGCTCTACTGATTTGGCGGACGCGCCGCTTTACCTATGGAGCTATTAAGGCTTCATCGAAACTCAATGTAAAAAACTATCATTATAAGAGGAAGAAGGGTCAAGATGCAGTCATGTCGGACACCTGCGCAGCTTCAAGGAAAATGAAAGCAATTGTAAGCCTCGTCCCAGATACAAACCTTAGGTTTTTGTCCACTTTGATAAAGTAGGTGCCTAAATGTTATGTGAAACCCACACACACCGTACTAGTAGACGAGCACACACATTAATCAGTGCTTGCTTTGCTCGTTTCCTGTCCACTTCAGTGAGCGCAGATTTTGTTTTTTTCCGTTTATGCACCTTTCAAAACAACATATGGTTAGACCAAACACAAAACTTCCAGAACGTATAGGAACTATTTGTAAAAAAAGCCCTACTCGCCTCCCTCTTCTCCTTCCTAGCCACCCCTCGCCCCTCCTCCTCTCCCTTCTTCTAACCAAAGCAACCATCAGAAGTTTCTAGGTGCAGGTGAGTTTAGGCCATGGATTCTATATTAACAATGTAGTATCCATGGTTAGGCCTAGCCTCGGCTTTCTGTTTGCACACGCACGTCTCTAAAAATGAACCGTTTTTAGCAGACGACACATTTTGCTACTCACTAAAGTCAGGCTATTGCAGCGTTCGTCCTTGCCCCCCCTCGGTATGTACGAAGGGGCCCGATTAAGGATTTATTCTCTATTGTTTTTGCAAACATTTTGGAAGTTTGAGTGTATCTCACGAAACAAAAACCGTTCATAGGACGCTGAAGATCGAAATCAAAGAAAAGGCACTGTATAAAAAATGCTTTAAGGAGGCTTTTAAAATCGATTGAATGAGATTTACCTGGTGATCGTTGTTGGGGGCCTCCGACATAAAGGTCATACAGAGCTCACGGCTGTTCGTAATCGAGCAATAAAAATCTAAGTTTCGCGTAAAATCCTCCTCCTTAACGACGAATTTTGGGGATGTGACTGGGCGGAATCTCTAGAGGGACCTCTCAGCTAACACTAGTAACAGTACTCCAACTTTCAAATCGTCGCCTCGAGCGGTTCCGGAGGAGATACAGATAGAACGCTTAACGTCACCAGTTAATAGAATATAGGTGATAGGGGGATTTATTTTTCACAATCCATATTAATCATATTTCTGTCAAATATGTGTACAAAATAAGGAGAAATCTTATGGGTAAACAGGTCTGCAAATGAATGTCTTTTAATCTTGCTTGTGTCTGTGAGTTAGTCTATATCATGTGTTGGGGAGGGGGGGGGGGGGGTGGGCGGGGCTTACGCTCAATTTTATGAAGATAGTGGTCATTCAGCGTGTATGCATTTGTGATAGAAAACAAAATAAGAAGAAAATATCCTCTTTTTTGTATGTTTTAATGTACTCCATTTTTGCTATCCCAGTTTTCTTTTTTTTTTGGCTTAAAGAAATAAAAGTTCTGTATTGTAGAGCGGATTCTTTCCTTTTTATGAATGGATGCTTTTATTGTGTCAATGCTCAAGACTTGAGATAGTTGGTTCTTTTTTTCTTTGTTTTTGTCTCACTCATGTTAACGAAGTTAACATTCGTTAACACGAAGAAGTGGAGTCTGTAGTATGATAGTTGTTTTTGTGTTTGTGTGTGTGGTGTGTGTGTTGTGTCCTTGGTCTAATCTCCAAACTTTAACGTTGGTATTTTCTCGGGAAATGAGAAGGCATACATTGCTTCAAACTTTGCCACACATATAGATGTATATGCAAGACTTTCAAACCTAATAATTATTTCGAATGAATTAAATACTTACAAACACTGCAAACAGAAGATAACATTTGAGATTAGTGGGTTAGAGAGTATTCAACAGGCAACATGAAGTTAAGAAACTCATCAGTCTGCACTGAAAGCCTCAAATAGCTCATTGGTAAAGAGTGTCTGTCTAGTCATGCCAATGGTTCCGGGTCCGATTCTTGGCACAGGGCACTTTTTATATATTTTTTTTAGTTTGTATCCATTAACGGAGATAGTTTCATTTGTACTTTAAATTGTATTGGCAATCTTGTACTCCCCCTCCCCCCTCCTCAATCTTTGTTTGTTGTCCCACACGTTTCCTGTTCGTCGAGTGAGCCTTGAATGCTTTTGCCGTCTTGTTTTGGTGGTCTTTATATATCGATACGTCCCAGAGCACCTTCGTAATTATAAGCACCCGCGTGTTAAAAGACGCTCCTCATCGTTTAGCACCCGATGTCTTGTAGCGCCGGCGAGCTGCACGATGGTCATTGTATCTTACATATAATTTAGTGCATCAAGCATGGTAGTGGGGCAAAGTGATGTATTCGCGGGATTGAATATCCACCGCATTTCATTTGCACGTGTCGATCAACCTAGAATGATGGAAGGTTTGGCGTCAAAATTAAGAAGACGAAAAAGCCTAGGATCACAAATCTGCTAAACGTGTGTGGGGCTTAGGAGCTATAGCGAGGGCGCAGAACAACTGCAAACTGAAATTCAGGCGAGAACCTGCTTGATTACAGACAAAGAAAAACAAAACATCCAAACCTACGCCAACATCATTAGGGTTCGTTCCGTAAGCGAGAAGATGTGAAGCGATAGACAGGGTATACGCACTGAACTATATATTACAGGCAACACCCGAAAAGACAGTCCAACAATGGAAAATTCATTACACCAACGCTCAAGCTTTTAGATAGGGTTGCTGAGGGTGAAGAGCGTAGATGGGGGGGATACTCGAATATAAATAAGTTCAGACTGCCGCGGTTTTCCTTTCCGCTTCCGCAAGGTCTACCATCCTGAATGTATAAACGCCAAGGATTCCTTGTATCCCCCCTCCACAGGTTTATAAATAAAGCCAAAACAAACTTTGTCCACAAAATAGAGAAGCTGTATTATGTGGAAATCTTTAAAAAAGGGGTTTGCTGTTAAATGATTATAGGGTGAACGATACACGACACAAGTGGAATAGACAGAACTAATAGAGAAAAGTACGAAAGCAAGAGCGGAGTTGTAGCAGTAAAGCGAGTAGTGCGACAGGATACTACGCAAGCCGGGAAATTTAAAACGAAACGACGGTAGAGATGGCAAGATGAAAAGGCGAAACAGGTAAAAATGCATACGCATGACCGACATGGGAAAAGAAGAGACAAACGCACACACAAAGTTAAGTGGGTTTAAGGACGTACAGAAAGGTAATCCTTCTTTACAATAAACTGAAGATACAAGCGTACTAAAAATCCATTTATGGTTCCTTGAACATGATAATTTTCCACACTTCCTAAAATTGCTTACCTGTCACATGTGAGATTACTACAATACCGAGTAGCAACGAAGATATTCGTAGGACTGTGTTCAGGAATTCAAATAAAGGTATATATCTTGACGGGTCAACAAATTGTGAATATGAAACGGATGGATAGTGGGAAAACACCGTAAAGATCCAAATTGCAAAGAACACAGGCCGACACACCAAGAGAGGAAGAGAGGATGAGAATCCCTAGTGCTACAAAACGTATAGGAATATGCTGAAGATTTTATGGATCTTTATTAATGCTCACACATTGTTCATTACTTTTTAGCACAAATTACTACTTTTTTCACTCCTTTCACATTTTCAACCAGCCATTTTCAACTTGAAAAGGGCTCCTTCTCAAGACTTTTCAAAGACCTTCAAGACTGCGACCCTAACTACGTACTATAATCGTACCTTATTTCTTTCAATTTCAATCAGAGAAGATTTGACCTCACTTCTGCTCTGATCCTCGTATACTTTCATCCTACCTTAGACAGGACACATTTTAGACAAGTTACCTGTACAATTAACTCAACACATGATAATCCCCTATCAAATCAAAATAAAATAATTATAAAAAAGCAACAAACAAAACACAAACTGTTTGCTGAGCACACCCGGCATGGGTGCAAACCTTTTTCCTGGTATACAAGGATTTCCTGTTTTGATTTTACCAGCAAATGAATTTCCCTTTTTTTTAAATTGTGATGCAGCAAGGAATAACCAGCTAATGTCGAATAATCACTTTTGACTATTCATATTTTCAGAAAGGCAGAGACAACAGATTCAGGCAAAACAAATTCATCTATCTCTAATAGTTTATTATTTAGAACATTTTTCATTCACAACTCCTCTCCTCTTTCTTCTCTCTCCTCTTGTGGCTGCGACTTTAGCTGGGTATTCCGCATACTGGCATCAATTTGTCCAACCAAGATCTACTGTGTTTTGGGCAAACACTTTAAAATACGTCATTGGTGTAAATTGGTGGAAAAAAGCTTTTGAACTAGCAATACACTTCATAACAATTTTTTCTTACCCCTGGACCCACCGGCCTTTTAGGTTTTGTTTTTTTTTCAATTTTGTGTAGTTGCACCCATGGACATGCCTTTGCCATTCTGGCCCCGCCCTCTCCCCTGCCTCACCACAGCTAACTTATCATGTATGTATCAACAAAAAAACCAACAAACACCAAACCAATAAAACAATTTTTAGAGTACACCAGTAATACCTCTTCAAATTGAAATGAACCATCCAGTCCTTCGATGGGGAACTTTACGCTAGTTTTGACCCCTGTGCTTTACGCACGTAAAAATCCCAGGGCAGTTGCAAGAGTCATAAGAGCAAGGAGAAATCCTGCTGCCCGGATGCCCACATTGATAGCGTAGGTTTTCCAAGTGTGGCCGCATCACCCTGTGCACCCCCCCCCCCCCCCCTAATTTGTTGTTTGTTGTTAAAATGTGTATGTGCTGCCTTGCGGCGACCGCTCGTCCAGGGAGATCATACGGAATTTCACGAGATAAGTCTCTGTGACTAGGAAATATGCCAAATACCAGTACACCTGCTGGTGCTGGTACATATAGGTCTATGAAAAGAAAATCAGTGGAACCTCTCCTTGATAGACCTTTAGTCAGTCTGCAAAAACCCCTGCAAAAGGAAGCTGTATAACGGCATTTGTTGTAAAGGAGTATGTGTCCAACACCGAATTTGAAGCTCCAAGATGTACGTCCTTGTCCTCAATCGAAAAACTGCTATTTAGAATAGACAAACAAACCCATACACCAAGTTTTGAATGCTACTGAGTAAACCTAAGATGTGAAGAATCATGGCCACAAGAAAAACTTTAGGGTTTTAAGGTTAAGGTGCCGTGTTACAACACATAAGCTGTATTCCATTCGGAAGACCCATGCACAATCCCATACAAATAAATGAAACAAAAAAGGGAAAAGTTTGCCACGTGTCCGAATTCCACTTATATGCGTAACTTTTATCCTTTCCTTCCTTCTTCCACTTATTTAGGGTTTTCCGTACGTAACTTACGCGTCTAATGTAACCCCCCCGGCCTAACTCTTCCGGTACCATGGATAATACATTCGCCCAGTACATCACTCTAAGGGCAATTCTCACCACATGCAACTTATAGACATTTCACTGCCAAGTGTTTGTCTATTTTAATTTTTTAGAGCTTCTTATGTTAAGTCATTTTTTTTTCCGTTAAAGCAATCTCACACTTAAAGTACAGTTACTTCCCTTTTGTCGTTGAGATTCAACGACACAACGCAGACAAAACACCGTAATGACCCAAATTCATGACCAGAAGAGTTAACAATTCAGAGAGTAGACAACAAAAAAAT
Source organism: Phymorhynchus buccinoides (assembly GCA_017654935.2). Lineage (NCBI taxonomy): Eukaryota > Metazoa > Mollusca > Gastropoda > Neogastropoda > Raphitomidae > Phymorhynchus > Phymorhynchus buccinoides. The sequence goes on from CM065704.1 coordinate 37,064,778, forward strand.
GTTGGTAAGTAAAGTCTAAGAGAAAACCAACCAGAAAACACCTTTGGATTATCTACAGTATGACATGTCCACATAGGCCCGGAACACAATATGAGTCTCACACCACAAAATATTAGCGAAAAGACCGATAGGGTGGATGGTCTACCCATATTTACTTGTTCAAACTTATAGAGATCTAAAAAAAACTATGATTCACATGATTTTTTTTTTAAAGCAAACGCTTCCCCTGGGCCCTCCCACTCCCACATTCCACTATAAAAAAAGTTTATAGGAACTCACATCCGTGATCCAAGTTATTTATTCATTCGTCCTTGGGTGGGAGAACTTTCTAAAACACAAAGAGCAACAGACATTAAAACTATGTGCAAAATTTGCTGGAACATTGACGATTCATAAAGGTATTAATTGGGGGTTTGAAACCCAACAACTGGCATGAACTGTCACATACCATAGACACGTTGAAACATTAATAAAAACCTGAACATAGCTATCAGTCAATAGGTTCCTCTCAAACTAATATACCAAAACGAATTGCCACGGAAACTGATATTTAATCGGACACACCTGACGGTTGCCCATTGCGTTTTTGCAAGAAACGCTGTTGCCTAAATGAACAATCGCTGTCAGAAAAGGATCAGCCTACTTTAAGGATCGGAACACTTCACTTTGCTCTGGTTTCCCTCAAAACCGTCAAACCGTCAAAACAGCGATCGATTCCTCCTTTGGCGGAGATGCCGGATAGAGTAGCCTTTTTGGATTGGGTGGGTGGAGGCCACTTATTGTGGTTGAAACTTTTTCTTCTTTGTATGCAGTAAAAAAATTGGAGCTCTTTCTTTGTTGTGAGCGAAACCATTTAGGTAAAAACTATAAATTGTAAAAAAAAATAAATAAAAGCTTGTATTGTGGAAATTTCATGCAAACGATTTGGCCTAAACTGAGGCGGCCATTACTGAAAAAAATTAACTTCCAGCACCTCCGCCAAGGAGTAATCGCCGTTTTGACTTCTAGGAAACAAGAGCAAAGTGAGCATTGCGATCTCTGTGAAGGGTGTTTTCCTGGTGATCTCGACGTGTTTTCGTGGCAAAAACTCATCCGTCAGGTGCCCCTTTAGAGTTTTTCAAGAACACGGGATGTAAAGACGCACAGACTGATGTACGAACCAAACAAAACAAAACTTTCTAAAACCTGTACTCGGGAAAAGCTAAAAACTCTACTTCATGTCAACGTGGAATCTCCCGTTATAAACTTATTAACAAATCATCCAAAATGATTCTTTATAAGTGAGTGATTTTAATATTACGTTTAACAAGGACATGTTTCAGGATAAGTAGTCTTATATGGAGGCTTCTTTTATAATGGGATTCTTATAGGGAGGTTCCACTGTGCCAGCAAATGATACGTAAAGTCATACACTGTATTTCTCCTCACATTATTGATTAAAACACAAAAGAAGAAACAAAAACCTTTCATATATGCACCAGCATAAGTAGAATGTGGTCAGTGCTCCCATCCCGCAAAACAAGGGCATCACAAAAACGTACTCCTTCCACTTACAGTAGTGTACAGAGGGTCCCCAGGTTGGATAGAGGGTCCCCAGTGGCATTGGAATCCTAAAACTAATTTTCTAGTCATCCCTGGGACCCTTGCACATTCTGTGATTTTTAGGTGCTTCATAGACCCCAAATGGGGATCGCTTGATTCTGCAACGTGGGAGATGGATCCTGAATTATTATTTTTTTACACATTATCTTATCTACTTTCTCAGCTTCCTCAACATCCTCTTCATTACACATCACCTTCCGCCTTTCTCATCACATCATCTTGCCCTTTTGTCATAAACTCATTCAACATCGCAACTATTTTGGATTAGTATACAAAACTCACAAATCACAACTCCCACTAGTCCAGCCACGCCCAACAACAAAACAACGATCGGCAAAGGTAAAGATGTGCCAGTTGCCCCCCCCCCTGCATTTCTCGTTCATTCTATTTTTCCGTTTTGCCTTTCTTACCATACATTAAAGCTGTATTTTAGAACATATTCAGCTAATAACCTTTTTGGATACTAACCCTAACTAAACCCTCAACCCTACCCCCCACTATGTACTGCAGTACACGCGATTTTGTCACAGTTTGGTTTCTTTGCGTTTTCCCCGTCTTATAGGGTGTGGGGGTAGGGTTTGGTTTAGGGTTTAAGGTTAGTATCCAACAAGTTATAGCTTAAAAAATGTTCCTAAATCCAGCTTTATTAACATATTGTATGTAGAAAGCAATAACGTAAAATAGAATTCATCGGATAGGTAAGGGGGTGGCACATCTTGACCTTTACTCATAGACAAAAGGAGAAAGGAGGATGAAAGAATATTACTGGTTTTTTTTACTTCAGGTTCGACATCACATAGGGAAGTGGTACTGGTAGATCAGACCTTTTTTATATATAACTTCATTTTTTTTATATACTTTATTAGTTTTATATTATAAACCATCAATACACACAAAACCTAATTCTTCAAGATAAGCAAAAAACATAGATTATATATTGCCCAACTAAAAGACCCAGAAGCGAACCACTACAAGCAAAGTCAGGGGTAACATTGTGGTCTAAGGGAGTAAACACTTAGAAAAAAAAAGTGACCAAGGTATGGTGTGCACACCACACTGTTTCGGGAGGAACATGTAGTTTATTCTATATTTTCTCATAGTTTTTTCAAGCAAACTTTAGTTAACTATAGTAACTTTTCATAATAACAGAGCCGATATGTTGTATATGTGACAGATTACTTATTCGAGTAGATGGATATTGCTAGATTTTCACTTATGAGCAATCTTTTTATTGTTTTTGAAATAAGTAACATACTTATTTCTACTAATATTTGATTGCTACTGCTTCACAAAATAAGTTTTTCCATAAATCTGAGGGAAGAAATATGTTTGGACATACTATTAGAGCAACAGCCAATATCTGTACAGACGAAAAGCTTTGGTACATTTTTATCTAAGATTTCTAGACTTCAGGAGCTTTCACTAAATAGTCTATAGAGAAATTTTTTGGAATGGGGAGCGACAGCTGTGACACAAGACTTTTAACTTCCCCTTGAAGCAAATACCAAGAAAATTGACAGCTATCTATTAATTCCGGACATATAATGGTTAACAGTCATCTGCAATCCTTTTTCATCACATCGGATCTTCCCCTGTTTAATGTCATCCACACTTCCTTCAATCTTTTCTTATCAACATCACCTCCCCTCCATTGTCATCAACA
>CM065704.1:37068542-37071042 GCA_017654935.2 Phymorhynchus buccinoides
ATGATGATTAGACCTACCTGGTCGTAGGTGCCGAAGGCGGCCCATGTTATTGTAGAGCATCTGGGACTCCTCAGTGCTGATGTCAGGACGACAATGATGATGATGATGATGATGACAATGATGATGACGATGATGATTACACCTACCTGGTCGTATGTGCCGAAGGCGGCCCATTTGTTGTAGAGCATCTGGGACTCCTCAGTGCTGATGCCAGGACGCAGCAGCAGCTGACTCAGAGTCACGATATCGTTGAAGTTGCCGTCCGTGGCGTTCATGTTCATCGTCTCCATTTTCTTGTTATAAATCTGTTGACAAAACGACGCCAATGCGTTTGTTAGTATTATAAAGCACACTCGCCTTGCCTTAATTTTAACCCTTTCAACGCCAGCAATTTTTCAGCTAAACTTTTCCCATTAAACTTACCTGGGTAGAGAAAAGATTCTGTCTGCAATATTGGGGATTCCTTTGTGACATGCATAAAGTAGGGCCTATCCTTACCTCCCAAAATTAAGAACATAAGGTCACTGGATGCCAGACCCTCATCTGATGCCTTTCAGTGACATGGGTGTTCAAATCATTGTGGTGCCAAGAGGCGACAGTGGCGATGGAAGGGTTTTAGCAGCCAGGTAGGAGGGGTGTTAAAATACAATTTAGAAATATCTGCTACTATTGAATCAACCTTACCTGATTTGACCCGTCCTTAAATTTTGACATACCTATTTTTTTTAAATGTTAATAAAGCAAATCAAGTGTTGGGGCTTTTTAAAAGATCATTTGAGTTCCTAAATAAAGATGTATTTGTTAAACTTTATAAAGCTATGGTAAGACCACACTTAGAATATGCCAACTCAGTTTGGTGCCCAAACTTCAAAAGGCAATCAATAGCTATTGAGAAAGTGCAAAGAAGGGCGACAAAATTGATCAAAGCATGTAAGAACAAACCTTATAGATTCCTGGGATTACCTTCTCTGAAGGGAAGAAGAGTCAGGGGAGACCTTATACAAGTATATAAAATAATAAATAATATTGATGACATAGACTTTAACAACCTTTTTGTTAAAAGTATCACAAACATGACACGAAATAGTACAGAGAAGTTATTCTTAAGACGATCAGTTACTAACATTCGCAAGGTTTACTTTTCTAACCGAGTTGTTCAATACTGGAATAATTTGTCAACTAACATTAAGGCTGCACCTAACATAAATACATTCAAAACTCTTCTGGACAAAGACACAATGATGTCACATTTTTATACTACTTTCGATGAATAAAAAATGAAGAAAAAGTCAATTCTATATTTTTGTTAATTTTTATAGTTTAGCTGTAGAAAGCAAACCACCCTGAAACAAATCAAAACCACTAACGAGAAAGGGCGTGAAAGGGCCGCAAGGCCCACTTCTAGCCCTAATTGCTATCACTACTACTACTACTACTACTACTACTACTACTACTACTACTACTACTACTACTACTACTACTTAATTAATCAATCCGTGTGTGATTGAGGAATTGAAAGAAAACAATGTATGACTTTTTGGGGGTCTATTTCGCGAACTGGGCAAACAAGACATTTCAAAAAGCTAACACTTCAGCAACCACCATGTCGTTTGAGTTGTTGTTTAATTATTAGAAGCTATCAATTTCTGCTCATCAACTAAACAGACTTTGCCAAACAACAACCTTTACATTTTTTTCACACTCTAAATTTGTTTCACAAGCTAAATAAAAAAAGAAAAAGAAAAAAGCTTTCGTCGTATTACCTTGAATACGTTGGCGAATAAGCTGCTTCTTTGTAGCTTGGATGAGAGTCTTTGGTTCCGTGCGAAGAGTGGTTTGATTTTGAGCACCGCGCACGCTCGTATTTATACAGCGAATGTGACCATGAGTGAGAGAGGAGAGAGAGAGAGAGAGAGAGAGAAAAAAAGAGAGAGAGAGAGAGAGAGAGAGAGAGAGAGAGAGAGAGAGAGAGAGAGAGAGTGGTTGGGGTAGGGGGAGAGGCCCATCCCATGTATGAAAAGAAATAAACATGACAAGAATAACATTGCATTGTCGTTTGATTGGAGGAACGAATTACACCAATCCCACACAACCATAGCCCACCCACTGCTCAACCCCACCCCCCTTTATCTCTCTCTCTCTCTCTCTCTCTCTCTCTCTCTCTCCCAGCTCTTGCTCTCTCCATCTCTCGTCCTCTCTCCTCTCCTCTCTCTCTCTCTCTCTCTCTCTCTCTCTCTCTCTCTCTCTCTCTCTCTCTCTCTCTCTCTCTCTCTCTCTCTCCTCTCCTCGCTCTCTCGCTCCATAACCTCCACACACACACACCAATCTTCGTCTCAATCCCGCGTTCTCAAAAAAACAACAAATCACTTTCTCTACCTCTCTCCCCCCCCCCTCCCCTCCCACTCCCCTTTCCCTTACAACCACCCCCTCTACCCCCCACCGTCCACCACCGTTTATTTCTTTCTTCTTCTTCTTCTCGCGCGTCGTTTTTATCCACGTG
>CM065704.1:37076042-37078542 GCA_017654935.2 Phymorhynchus buccinoides
CCCCAGAAAAGCAATTAATATATTCTGTCAAATTTGAACCTGTTCTAACTCTACTTTTCACTACATTATACATAGCTCTAATACATTTAAATAATTTCCCCTTTATACCATGTTTTAATAAAATTGGCCACAATAGCTGTCTATTTACCGAATCGAAGGCTTTTTCAAAATCAATAAATGCAACATAAAATTTACGATTGAAAGAAAACTGTTTTTGAACAAAAGAGAGAAGAGTGAACATGTGATCAATTGTAGAATATCCCCTTTTGAAACCAGCCTGATGCTCTCCCGTAATATTATTAACTTCGACCCATTCTTGCAAACGCTTGTTTATAATTGTACTATATAGTTTACTGCTTATGTCAACAAGGGATATACCCCTATAATTACTAGGATTATGAACATCACCCTTCTTAAACAACGGAAGAAGAATAGATTCACACCAATTCTCAGGAAATGAACCACCATCAAAGAGCGTGTTGAAAAATTTCACGAGAAAGTCAAACATCTGCATGCTACCATTTTTTAACAATTCACCAATAATATTATCTGGGCCAGCAGCTTTATTATTCTTCAACTTCCGTATAGCCGATAGTACTTCATCACGAGAAATAGCACGATTAAAATGCTGATCATCTGCATCATCAGAAAATAAATAATTCTCATCAACATTTAGTGTATGTTTCTCAAGTAAAGCTTTAAAGTGATCAAACCAAGTTTCCAGGGAAATATTATTCCTTGGTTGTTTGCTCTTAGATGTTACTCTTCTAACTGACCTCCAAAATTCCTGCTGAGAAGGGAGAGACCTAATCATCTCATCAAGCAAGTTCTTCTTATATATTTTTTCCGTACGCTCCAAAAGGTATTTGTATTCTCTTCTAGCAATAACATAATCACACCTGTCCTTACCATCCAGAGTACGTACCCACACCCTTAAAAGTCTCTGTGCATTCCCTTTCATTCTATGACATTCAGAATCATACCAGTCATCCTTCTTTTCACCTTTCTTTAACCTCACATGCTTCCTCATGCATTCAGCACACTCTTTAATACACCCATTAAACATATTAAGGGCAGCATTGATATCAACATCTATCAACTCTAAAGCGACACACAATTTTGAACACATTTCTGCTCTGCCGAGATTATTTGCGTAGATATTAGAATATTCATTATCCCAGACAAATTTATCAATAACAAGAACGTCATCAGTATGAGATGATTCATTACTATTTTCAGCCCCAGTACGAATATGCAACTCAACAGGTAAATGGTCAGACTCAATGTTATTAGATATACACATAGAACACGAGTTATTAAGATAGCTGAATAAATCCTTAGACATCAAAAAATAATCATTAACGCTACTTCCACTATCTGTTATATATGTATAACGACCATTACAGTCACCCTGACAAACACCATTCATAATAAACAAATCATACGCTGTGCAAAGATTCAGTAAAGACTTTCCATAATTATTCAACATCTTGTCCTGTGAGCAACGATCTGTACAAGGAGGATAGCTTTTTGTTTTCGAGATAAAATCATCAACATCACAAACATCAGCACCAATGTCAGGAGAATAGTTAGCAGTCCTACTATTCAGGTCTCCACACAAAATAATATCAACATCTCCCATTGAGAACAAGCAGTCAGCCAAACATTCATCAAGCATTGAAATTCCGTCATTGACATCAAAAAAGTTATAAAATGGAGATCCTTCTGGTGGGACATATGCACAAATAAGCAAAACGTTTTTCAACGTACCAAGTATCAATCTTTATCAATCATAAAGACACAAACATTAGAACAGCTAACTTCGACCCATGTAATATATGGAACAATTTCATCCTTTATTAAACAAACGATACCTCCTGAACGCCTCCCTTGATGAGAAAATTTAATAGCAGATTTAAAAAAAGATTTATAACCCACAAATACATCCATAGAGAAAGACTCAAGGAATGTTTCTACAAAACAAACGAAATGAAAACCACAGGTATAAGAAATGAAATCTTGTTTTTTTACTTTTGACAACAAACCATTTACATTCCATGTAAGAAATGTTAACGAACTTTTAATCTTTACAAACATGCCATTCTTACGTTCGTCTACATTATCATGACCATGATCATAATCATTTATGTCACTGAACACATCTTCACTATCAACCACATTATCTGATGCAAAAACATCTTTATCCTCCAAACACCTGTTTTGCGTATTTAATACAAAATCTGTGTCAATGGGATCACTTACAGTATCAGCCAAAGTCTTGCTAAAAACACGTGCATTATGTTCAGTGCTGCTCGAATCACGTGCAATTCGTTCCGTGTTATGCGTAACTGGTTCAGTGGCTGTAACTGGTTTTACAGGTGCCTGGTTATTAAAAATGCTCCCTGGTGTGGACTTACCATGGACAAAAACGGGCCGGCCTAAAACCTATCTCAGCTCAGTCAGTTGGTCAGACTGATTCAGGCCAAATTTCCTGCCATCG
>CM065704.1:37083542-37086042 GCA_017654935.2 Phymorhynchus buccinoides
CATGTTGTACTAGGGGAAGACGGGGTAAAAAGCGCATGGGCGGGTAAGAAGCCCACCCCAATTATCTCATGAAATAAAGAAAAATTCAGTCAAATTTGCCCCTGAGACGAATGCTAGACATTAACGCTCGTCTCATGGGCAAAATGAGACTGAAATTTGCTTCATTTCATGAGATAATTGGGGTGGGCTTCTTACCCGCCCATGCGCTTTTTACCCCGTCTTCCCCTATGGATAAATTATTGTTTTGTTTCCCCTTGGTCTCTCCCAAATTTACAAATTTGTAAACTTATTGATTTATTATTATTATTATTATTACTTCTGTTTTGTTCACACTTAAAACTCTTGTTTGCATTCACAGTTTATATTGGTTTAAACGCAGTCTCCATCTGTTCAATCAATTGTGCAACTATGACGTTAATTTAAGGAGCACGGTATAAGCTTCGAGCTTGTTGTTGCTCTAATTGTCTTTCTGTTTGATCGTTTCCGAGTGAGTGAATAAAGATTTGTTTAAACCAAGATATCTTAGAAGTTTCTTCTAAGGTCCTTATCACATCCTACTACTTTATGAGAAAGAAACATCCGAAGGTGCTTCAGGGACCCAGAGATGCATCCAGCAACGCCTGCCCTATCAACACGAGAGCAGACCTGCTCCAGCCTTGGAAGTCCGTGTTGCGTTGCTGGGGAGCATCTTCTAAGATGCCCTGATGATAAGTCTCATACTATATCAATGTGTTGCCTTGGCATGAGGCTGTGTCAGACCAGTTGACATAAGCTAGAACACCAAGGCTACATCAAAATGTTGTTATGCTCTGAATGGCTGTGCGGGGATTGTCTTAAGCCATGACAAGCTCCCAGCATAACATCATCAGTCTAAAATCCCCCGAAGACGGAGTGTGGCTGCCCACATGGCGGGGTAATCAAAAACGGTCACACACGTAATGTTCTCATCCCTAACTGGTGCATTTGTACTGAATTGTTCAAGTGCTCTGGCTGTTGGGATGATCCCTGGAGTCATTAAGCCAGGGAACAACAACAACAACAACAACAACAACAACATATCAATGTGAAGTGAGTTTCCATTTGGAGGCAATTTGTAAGCACTCGCTCTCCTTTTCTTTCTGTCTGTCTCCCTCTCGCGCATGCGTGGCAGAACAGATTACGCCTTCTATTTGACCTAGGGAAATGAAAGAAGCCAGGAGAGTCATTTCCCGTACGGCCAGCAAAAGAGCTAATAGGAATTGTTCGGAAATAATTAAGGGGAGTAGTTTCATGGTGTGTGGGAGTGACCTCGCCTAATTCAATCGGTCAAACAGGGGAAGTTACTCTACCATCAGGTAAATCCCCAGCCCTCGCTTCGTGCGTTTGAGGAGACACGCAGCATGTAGAACGCAGTGCGTCATTCTAAAATTGATGTCATTTATATTTTTACGTCACAGTGTGCAAGTTCTATTACTTTGTAGCAACTGGCCACCCCATATTTTTCTATTAAAAAAAAAAGTTTGCACGTATCCTGGCATCTTCTTCTACTGCACTGGCATCCTGCGGTTTCAAGCTTCGACGCCATGCCGCCATGGTTGCTATGGTTTTGACCGAGTAAGTCGAGGCAATCAACTCTAATTTTCACGAAGTGCTCTCCCCTATTTTTTATTCTTTCTCGGAGAATCGTCTATTCAATCTAAGGTACCCCCCTCCCCCCAAAAAATTTTCTCCTTTTCATGTCACTTGTAGATCAGTGTTGGTGAATGTGTGACTACGCTTTTACAAGCAAATTTCTTTTCCTTGTTCCTCCACCACCATCACCACCCATATTACTACTACTACTACTACTACTGTTGCTGCTGCTGCTGCTGGTACTACTACTACTACTACTACTACTACTACTACTACTACTACTACTACTACTACTACTACTACTACTACTACTACTACTGATTTGAATAATAAGCTGAAAACATATTCGTCTGAGCCATATTTGTCACTATTTAATGAATTTCATTTTTTGTGTGTGTTCAAAATTAGGATGTTTGAATTGCCCGCACTTCCCTTATTAGGCCTACAAGTTGAATGGCCTTTTTTGTCATAGGGTTTGTTTTGGCTTTAAACCGGATAACCGAATTAGTGTCTTGCTTGGGATGGTAGACTTTGCCGACAATATTGATGACGACGAAGAGAGAGAGAGAGAGAGAGAGAGAGAGAGAGAGAGAGAGAGAGAGAGAGAGAGAGAGAGAGAGAGAGAGAGAGAGAGAACGAACGTACGAACGAATCATTTTTAATGAGTAGGCCTTTCTGCCCATGAGAGAGAGAGAGAGAGAGAGAGAGAGAGAGAGAGAGAGAGAGAGAGAGAGAGAGAGAGAGAGAGAGAGAGAGAGAGAGAGAGAGAGAGAGTATGTTGATAAGTAACTAGATTGGGGACCAGATTTTTCTGGATTCAAACCGTAACAGTCACACACAGACTACAACAACAGGAGCTGAGGGTCGAGGTCGAGTAGAGTATGAGATC
>CM065704.1:37101042-37111042 GCA_017654935.2 Phymorhynchus buccinoides
CAGTGGCCTCCCTTGGGTAGCAGCCATGTTGTTTTTTGTTAATAGAAGATTTTCGGAAAACTAGGGGAGAGCACTTCGTGAAAATTAGAGTTGCTTACCTACATTACTCGGTCAAATACCGTAGCAACAATGGCGTCGAAGCTTGAAACCGCAGGATGCGAGTCAGCGACTTGCAAACATTTTTTTTAGAAAAATAAGGGGTGGCCAGTTGCTGCAAAGTGATAGAACTTGCAAACTGTGACGTAAAAATATATAAATTACATCAAATTTAGAATGACGCACTGCGTTCTACATGCTGTGTGTCTCCTCAAACACTCGAAGCGAGGGCTGGGGATTTACCTGATGGTAGAGTCACTCCCCCTGTTTGGCCGTTTGAATTAGGCAAGATATCTCCTACACACCATGAAATTACTCCCCTTAATTATTTCCGAACAATTCCTATTTGTGGACACAATGTTCTCAGGAGTTAAAACCATTTCAACGCTAGCCATTCCTCGGCCAAAATTTACCATTAAACTTACCCGAAATTAAGAACATAAGGTCATTAGTCAGCAGACCCTCATTTGATGCCTTTCAGTGACATGGGTGCTAAATCATTGTGGTGCCAAGAGGCGACAGTGGCGATGAAAGGAGGTATAAAGTCGTGTGTGAACAATGAACTGATACGTTTTTCGCTAGGCTATGGACTGACGACTATGGTGAAGTATTTTCTCGAAAACGTCTTCTATGGACCAATGGAACACTAGAATATACAATTCAAACCATGGAGAGCGTTCAGCAGAAATTTGGACGCCTCAAATCACAGCACCAGTAGACTCACTACCTTCACACGTGACACGTCAGTTACCGCACCAGTGACACATCAACTTACAGGGCAGGATACGTGTTTTCTCACACCCAAGAAGTTCAGTTCAGTGGTTTATTAAACGTCTGTTCACCATTGATGATCTTAGACAAAAAAATTAAATAAGAAAACAACAACAATAATAATAAAAGTAATCTCTAGCAATTAGTGATCAATGAAAAAACAGAATAAACCTATTGAAATTAAATTAAGAAAACAACAATAATAATAATAAAAGTAATATCTGACTAACAATTGTTAACATAAGTGATCAATGAAAAAACAGAATAAACCTATTGAAATTAATTAAGAAAACAACAACAATAATAAAAGTAATCTCTAACTAACAATTGTTAACGTAAGTGACCAATGAATAATATAATTAACTTATTGAAATTAATTAAGAAAACAACAATGATAATAAAAGTAATTTCTAACTAACAATTGTTAACGTAAGTGATCCATGAAATAACAGAATTAACTTATTGAAATTGATAAAGAAAACAACAATGATAATAAAAGTAATCTCTAACTAACAATTATTAACGTAAGTGATCAATGAAATAACAGAATTAACTTATTGAAATTAATAAAAGGCACATCAAAGTAACCTTACAACTTCTGATTTTGCAATTATAGAAGCATTTATAATGAAAGGGCTGGATAATATTTGCCTGTGATTTTGAAACTGGATAAAATCAAGAGTTTTCTGTATTTATTGGAGAAAACAAAATTGGACTGTAGAGGAGAAGTATTGTTTTTTGATTTTGATCTTGGTGATTTTGATCTAGGTTTTTTTGCTCCTTTTCTTGCCTGCTTTTTGCTCCTTTTGCTATATTTGCTGTTTTCTTGTTTGTCTGTGTTGATAAAGGCGCATTCGCCGAAATATCCAGTTGTTTTGTTTTGTCTCTTGTGAATGAAATAACGTCACTTTACACTAGTTGTTTGTTTGTTTATTGGAGTTAAGATAGGACATTCTATCAACAAATGATGCACTGAGACAGGCATACCACAGGTACACACAACATTATAAGAATATTTGCTGTTCCGGGCATTTAGTCATTATCTTGGAAATATAACGAGGACAAAATAGTCAGGTAAAGGTCAAGATGTGCCACCCCCCTACATTTCTCGGTTAATTGTATTTTTCCGTGTTTGCCTTTCTTACCATACATAAAGCTGTATTTTAGGAACATTCTTAGCTAATAACCTTTTTGGAATACTAACCCTATCCCTAACCCTATCCCTAACCCTAACCCTACCCCCCATCCTATGAGACGGAAACACGCAACGAACCACAACTGTGACAAATCGCGGTGTACTGCAGTACATAGTGGGGGGTAGGGTTAGGCTTAGGGCTAGGGTTAGGGATAGGGTTAGTATTCCAAAAAGGTTATTAGCTAAAAATGTTCCTAAAATACAGCTTTATGTATGGTAAGAAAGGCAAAAACGGGAAAATACAACACAGTTTCCCAAATTTAACAAAATTTCAACCGAAGAAATCTTCAAGGTAAAGTATTCACATTTCATAGCAACAAAGCTCTGGACTTTGCAAGGGAAGGACTAAGTTGAGTATTTATGACACGTTAGTTACGTTTCCCCCCCCTACCCGGAATGCCTCAAAATGCATAGGGGAAGACGGGGTAAAAAGCCCATGGGCGGTAAGAATCCCATGCCAATTATGTCATGAAATAAAGCAACTTTCAGTCAAATTTGCCCATGAGACGAATGCAGACCTGTTTACCCCCTACACAAGTCTTGAGTAGTCTGGATAGTTGAAATGAGTAGTTTTGGTGTGAAATGAGTAGTCCTCTTCATTAAACCATCAAACAATGTTCACTGCAAATGAGTAATTAGAGCATTATTTTCATTTTTGAAGAGTAGTAGAGGTCCAAATTGAGTAGAATACTACTCGAAAAGAGTAGAGTAAACAGGTCTGCGAATGCTAAGCATTAACACTCGTCTCATAGGCAAAATGTGACTGTAATTTGCTTTATTTCTTGAGATAATTGGCATGGGCTTCTTACCCGCCCATGGGCTTTTTACCCCGTCTTCACCTATCCTTTTTGTTTTGCCTGTGTAAACAGGTAGAGGGCCTTGTTCTGTACACGAGTCAACACCTTTTCAGTTATCAAAACATTTCTCTTGTTCAGGTTGAACGTTTCCAATGGTTAAAGTCTGTCTGAATGACACGTCAGTTACGTTGGAACTGCCCCACTCTGATCTTTCAGCTTTATGATGAAACAAACCTTAAAGGGCCACCCTGACGGATGAGTTTTTTTGTAAGAAACACGCCCAGATCACCAGGAAAACACCCTTTACAGAGATTGCAACACTTACTTTGCTCTGGTTTTCTAGAAATCAAACCGTCAAATCGGCGATTCCTCCTTGGCGGAGGTGCTGGAAGTCAAATTATTTCACCCAAAGAGAAGGCGTGTGCCGTCTCTTTTCTAATGGCCGCCTGCGTTTAGACCAAATCGTTTGCACGAAATTTTCGCAATACAAGCCTTTTTTTTCTTAACCCAAAAAAATAAATACAGATTATCTAAAGGAATTTTGCTCACAACAAAGGAAACAGCTCCAATTTCTTTTCTTACTGCACTACAAAGAAAAACAAAAAATGCTTAAACCACAATGAGTGACCTTCACCCACCCCATCCAAAATGGCTACTCTCTCCGGCATCTCCGCCAAGGAGGAATCGCCGTTTTGACGGTTTAATATCTAGGAAACCAGAGCAAAGTGAGTGTTCTGATCCTTGAAAAGGCTGTCTTTCTGGTGATCTCGACGTGTTTCTTGCAAACACTCATCCGCCAGGGTCCACCTTTAAACTAGCCCTAACCCAAAACAAAATACACGTTGCGTCTTAGTGAACATTTTCAATGGCAGGGAGGAGGTGGGGTAGTAGAGTAGGGGTGGAGTGTTTGCTAAACTACACCTTCGTCAGTAACTCTCTTCATGTCATGGAAATAACATACAAAATCTCTTTTCAACCAGGCATCGATGATCATAACAGAGAAACAGAAAAAGCAAACTTGCCCCAGTAGGAAAAGGGAAAAAACCCTCATTGCAATTATAGAAGAGCAAAGTAATAACAGTTGCATCATGTTGCATGACATCACGAGCAAAGGAGGCCCGTAGGAATCAACGGGATAAACTTTCTCAGCAGCTAAAGAGGTTCTCAGGAATGAACAGTAGTTGAAACTTCTCTAAATACAGAAACCAAAGAGTTAAAAGATCTATTAAAAATGAAGCAAAGAAATTGTCAACCCTGCACCATTCAGCTAGTTGGTCTTTTCTTGGTTTTGTTGTCGTTCCGTTTTCAGCAGACGACAAACTTGAAGACGACGCCATTGTTGTCGAAGGAGTAGCGAGGGACGACCACTCTGTCCATCAGTTTCCAGAGTTTGCTCCCTTCCATGCTTCTCATGGTGCTCTCCAGGCGTCCCCTGTACTCCTCCACGTGCTCCAGGTATTCCTCCCGCATCACGATGCACACCAGACCCCCTGTGAGACATCGGTGTTGTCGTCGACATCGTCATCATCATGATCATGATCATCATCATCACCATCATCATCATTATCACCATCATCATCATCACCACCATGATCATGATCATGATCATCACCATCATCATCATCATCATCACTGTGTATTGTGTCAAAGCCTTGATGACCGACGGTTCAAACAGACCAATGTAGGACTCAATGACTGCATGTAACCCTCCTCCTCCTCCTCCTCCTCATCCTCCATCACCATCATCATCGTGGTCGTCGTCCTCCTCCTCCTCCTCCTCATCGTCATCATCATCATCACTGTGTATTGTGTCAAAGCCTTGGTGACCAACGGTTCAAAGAGACGTCCTGCATGTAACCCTCCTCCTCCTCCTCCTCCTCCTCATCATCATCATCACTGTGTATTGTGTCAAAGCCTTGGTGACCCTCGGTTCAATCGTCATGATCATCATCAATGTAGGACCCAAAGCCTGACTGACCATGTTCAACCCGAATGTAGGACCCAATGACTGCCTGTAACCTCCTCCTCATCATCATCATCGTCATGATCATCATCACTGTGTATTGTGTCAAAGCCTTGATGACCAACAGTTCAAACAGACGAATATAGAACCCAATGACTGCATGTAACCCTCCTACTCCTCCTCCTCCTCGAAGCCCTCCATGATGTTGCTGGGTACTGCTGCCCGTGGCCATGCATCCCGAATCTCCCCTGGGAGGTCATACTGAGATGGTCATGCACTTGCCTGGATTGTTCCTCATCCAAGACCGCTGCAGGTTGGTAAGAAATGTCTTGAACGGACCAAACACAGAACGGTCAAGTGGCTGTAGTTTGTGTGAACAATGTGGGGGGTAGGGGGGGGGGGAGGAGAGTAGGACTACTCCATTCTCCTTGGCATGGTTCACCATGTCAATCCCTAGGTGAGAGTCATGGTTGTCTAGGAGCAGAAGGACTTTCTTGTCCTTGGATGGTCGGGCATGCCTGATGAAATGTTCCATACTATACTTGCTGCCACTAGTCATCCATTACTTCAGCATCTGGAAACACTTGACACACTAAGGATGGTCTAAGCAGTCGACAGCATTAAACAAGGCATTGAGATATTCACAACGCACACATTATTTCAATATTTTGCCCTAATTTGCGCCGCAGAACAGCAGCAACAGCAAAACGGGGCTGGTTGCAACACAAGTGGGGCTGGTTGTTATGGCATTCCAAACGTCAAACAATTATTTGCACGATTTTTAGTGGTAAAATGAGGCACTTTCCTCATTCTGTGCACACAATTCATTCTGTGGTGCACAGAATTCATTCTGGGGGTCGTACAGCAGAAGATAGCCAATTCATGTTGATGTCGTCATCATCATCATCATCATCATCATCATCGGGGTCAAAAGCCATAGGCGGTAAGTAATCAATTATCTCTACAGAAGCTCTCTTTCAGTCTCATTTTGCCCTGAGACTCTCTGTCTAGCTTCGTCTCATGGGCAAATTTGACTCTCTCTTTCTTTCATGAGATAATTGGGGTGGGCTTCTTACCCTCCCATGCGCTCCCCGTCTTCCCCTAGTGGTTGTAATCATCATTACAGAGCTCTCTCTCTCTCTCTCTCTCTCTCTCTCTCTCTCTCTCTCTCTCTCTCTCTCTCTCTCCCCCTCTCTCTCTCTGTGTTCATGTGCGCGTGTCTGTGTGTTGTATGTGTGTACGCGCGCACGCGTGCGTGTGTGTGTGAGTGTATGTGTATGCACGGTATAAGTTTGTGTGTTTGTGCGTGTGCGTGCGCGCGTGTGCGTGCGTGCGTGTGCGTGTATTCACGGAGAAGGTGTTTGTATGCACGCCTAAGTTCACAGACGAGAAGAGAGCTAGAGGCCCAAGCTGCTGGCACTACTGACTAACCAGGTTTGACGACGCGAGCCAACTCATACAGCCCCACGACTGGAATGTGCCCCTCCCCCATCCCCCCGGATATCACAGCACAGTCGTACGTATCTGCAAACCAATATTAGCACCTTCATCATCATCGTCAGCCCCATTCTTCTTCTTCTTCGTCGTCGTCGTCATCGTTGTCCTCATCACCACTATTATCGTCTTTTCTGTAATCATCATCATCATCATCATCACTATAATCATGATCATGATCATCATCATCACATCATCATCATCGTCGTCGTCGTTTTAATCATTGATGTCGTCGTCATCATCATTCTGGTCTTTTGTTGTTGTTGTCGTCGTCCTCCTCCTCCTCTTCACCTCTTTCGTCGTCGTTATCATCATCATCATAGAATACAATACAATACAATTCAATACAATGCAAGTCAATACAATACAATACAATACAGTTCAATACAATACAATTCAATACAATACAACTCAATACAATGCAATGCAATACAATGCAATACAATACAATACAATACAATTCAATACAATACAATTCAATACAATTAAATACAATACAATTCAATACAATGCAATTCAATACAATGGAATACAATTCAATGCAATGCAGTTCAATACAATGCAATTCAAGACAATACAATTCAATACAATGCAATTCAACACAAGTCAATACAATTCAATACAATACCCCCCGTGGGGATACCGGGGGTCTTTCGTACAAATAGTTCCCCACCTTCTGGAAGTTCTGTGCTTGTAACTTCCTCTAATCTGTCACTCTCTTTGACTCTGCCTTTTCCCTTTGCTTACTGTCATCTGCTATCTTTCTGTCTCACTGGTCCATTCTCCTGCCTTTTTTTCTATAAATTCTTACAAAGATTTCTTCAGCCGAAGTCGGACATGTTTGGCCTAACCATTTCTTAGTTAGGCGCATAACGGCAGCATGACGCATCTACGCTCATGTGACAGGAAACTGTCTGAGCGAACAAAGAAGAAGAAGAAGAATTCAATACAATGCAATTCAACACAATACAATTCAATACAATACAATACAATTCAATACAATACAAGTCACTTGAGGGCTCGCGGAAAGCAAACGGATAATCAAATCGGAATGAAATTTGGTACTCTGACGAGATAATGAATTAAATGCTGGCCCAAAACAATTGCATTGCCATTCGTGGTTGGAAAGATGTGCATGTGTGTGTGACTGGTCCCTAACCTTTTTCCATCAGTATATTTACCATCCTCAATAGGTAGACGTTTATCGTCCAAATAGCCGTGGAAAAGCTTATCATAGACTTTCTTGCTTCGTGCTTTCTCCAACAGCGTGTGGCTAGGGTCCAACCCGTGCACTTGCTCAAAGCCCATTTTTCTCAACTGAAAAAACAAAGAAGCATATTAATTAAAAATAAAAAGCACACAACAATTATATTGTAAAACACAGTGTGAAAGTGGAATCGTACTTGTGAAACACGATGAAGTTATATTATTACGTTATTGATTTTAATTTATCTCCTTTGCGATAATAAAGTTTCCTTGTCTTGACTTGACTTGACTTGACTTAAGTCAGAAAAGACATGGACAGACTAATAGCATAGACAGGCAGGTAGGCAGGCACTCGCATACTCACACGCGCGCAAACACACGCGCGCAAACACACGCGCGCGAACACACACACACACACACACACACACACACACACACACACACACACACACACACACACACACATACACACACACACACACACACACACACACACACACAAACACACAACACACACACACACACACACACACACACACACACACACACACACACACACACACACACACACACACACAAACACTTGTATATTTTCCTTTTCTTGTTCGCTACTTTGGAATGTTTAGTTCTTTATTTTTTCTTTACATCATTTTTTATGGATGGTTTGTTGAAAAAAAGCATGTTTTTGCTTATACAATGTTCCGATCTGGAAATAAACTTTTGACTTGACTTGACTTGACTTGACACACACACACACACACACACACACACACACACACACACACACACACACACACACACACACACAACACACACACACAAGCACACACACACACACACACACACACACACACACACACACACACACACACACACACACACACACACACACACACACACACACACACACACACTTAAATCAATATATGAAAGAAAATGGATTGATGTTATCAAAAGAAAAAACTTATCTTATGCTTTTCAATAATGGTGAAAATCCTAAAACTCTACCTCAGTTAGTATTGGATGGAAACATTCTTGCTTATAAGCATTCAGTTAAATTCTTAGGTGTATATTTGACATCAAAATTAAATTGGACAGTTCATATTGAGTATTTGATTTCAAAAGCGAGAAAAAGACTTAATTTTCTGAAAATTATAAACAAACAATCATGGAGTCAAAATACCAAAACATTACTACATCTTGCAAATTCTTTAGTTCGATCAGTACTATCCTATGGGCAAGAGGTTTATTTCAGTGCATCAAACACTCTTTTAAATAAGTTGCAAAGCATAGACAGTAAAGCTATTAAACTAGCACTTGGTATTCCTATGCACTCTAACACTCTTAGAACATATAAAGAGAGCAATATATTGTCATTAGCTGAATATAGAAAGTTATATGCCTCAAAATATATAGTAAGAGGTCTCTCTATTGACAACAATATAAAGGAGGAAATATTCACAGACTCAGAGACAGATTATCCAAAGCGAGCAAAAAATATAACGTTTCTTCAGCCAATCAAGAATTTCACTGAAGACGTTATAAGTAGAAGTAAGGTAGATATCCACAATATCTCAGCCATGCCTATTATACCACTAATGCCACCATGGGAACAAAGAAAGGCAAAATTTGATATAGAATATACCAGTTACAAAAAAGATGAAGAAGTTAATCAATTAGTTTCTGACGTTCGACTTCATTTAGATTCAAAATATTCAAATCATCTAAAAATTTACACTGATGGTTCAGTCTTAGAAACGTCAGACAGTGGAGCAGGTTTTGTTATTCCATCACTTAGAATAGAAAAGTCATACTATTTAGGCAAAGGCATTTCAATCTTTACTTCTGAATTATATGCAATAATGCGAGCTTTAGAATTTGTTTATGATCTACCATATTCAATTTATAACATTTTAGTTTGTGTGGATTCAAAATCAGTTTTACAAACTCTAAACCAAAGTAACAGTAAAACTCGTAACGACATTGTCTTTGAAATTAAACAGTTGATTCATTGTATTGTTGCAAAAGGTATTGGTATTGATTTTTGCTGGGTGCCATCTCATTGTGGACTCTTTTGGAATGAAGTTGCTGACAGAGCTGCCAAAAGAGGGGCTTTTAATAACTCTAACTTGGTTTCTAATGAGAAACTGCTATTATCAACACATGAAATCTACTGTTTATTGGAAAAAGCTACTTACATCAACTCATCTGACTTTAGATCTAACATTTTTATGCACAGTAGATCGATAGTTAGTTTAGTGTACAAGATACGACTCAATTCATGGAAAACTAAATACTTGGAAACTAACTGTCTTTGTAGTGATAAATTATCAATTCATCACTTACTATTAGAATGCCCAGTATTGATCTCTAAATATCGAATGATCAATATGGACTTTTTTCGTAAGTATGATAATACCAAGGATATTTTAAATGACGCAGAAATTGACATTACTGTAATTGCAAAAGCAATGCTGT
>CM065704.1:37113569-37121069 GCA_017654935.2 Phymorhynchus buccinoides
TACACTTAAAACTTATTACTCAAGGTTGATATTTTAGAGGCCATTACCTATTCTTACATCTGTCCCTTGATATACTGGAAACAATACTAAATTTTAAGTACAAAAAGATAATGCCCGAATTTTGCAAAAAGTTCGATATTTATATAGAATATGTAACCTACTAGAGAGAGAGAAGGATAAAATATGCATAAGAATAAGCCTCTCCATAGCATAAAGGCGCATAGCTCTTCATGAATAACTGGTGCGGAATTTTGTTCAATAGTGGAGGTAACCTTGACCGTCACTCCCCACTCTTTCTAGACCGTGGAGACTTACGGATAAACAGACAGCAGGCAGATAGACAGTCCTGATCACAGACAACCATACACACACATCAGATGCTTAGATACGTTTCTGCAGACTCTAAAGAACGTTCCTTTTTTCCGTTGAGAATGCCTTAGAGGCTGGTGGGGGGGGGAGGAGGGGGAGGAGGGGGAGGAGGGGGGTATAGAAGAAATGACGCGGGATGGGGGGTGGGGGAGGGGGGTTTGGTAATTTAAAAAGAAAAAAGAAATTGGAGACTGACAGAGGTAATAATAAGAAATTAGTAATTCAAGAAACAGAAGAGAAGGACTGGATTTTATTGAGAAAGAGAAAAATGGTGTTGACAGACATAACAGCAGAATTATTACATTGCTTTGGCATTAATTACATTCCGTTTTCGCATTAGTCCGTCATTGTGTGAATGCAAATTCAATGAGGACACGTTAAGCTTTGGTTAGTCCCGAATCCAAGTAGATTACTTTTTTCGTTTTTAGAGTAATGTTGGTGTTTATTGAGGTTGTTAGCTTTTAGTCCCCGAGCCGAAGTTCGGGGAGCTATTGTTTCTGTCTAGATCCGTCCGCCGTGCCTCCGTCCAGTCAGTATTCCGTCGTCCCGTTCGTCATGCTATTCGTTCCGTTTTTCTCAAAAACTATTCGTCTATCATCGTCAAATTGGTATACTATTTTGCCAAGGATGCAAGCTATCCACTGATGTATTTTAGTTTTACATTAAGGTCAAGGTCGTTCCAGTTACGGGGTTCAAACCCCGAAAACATAATCGCTAATATCAGCGCGAAGTTTTGCATATATTTTAATGCAGTCTTTTTCACAACATTTCTTCATGAATGCTCTATAACACAGTTGTCATGATTTTTCTGTGCGTTCGTGTGCGCATGATCGCGCGTGCTCACATCACGGGTCCGAACCCCAAGGCTAATATATATAAAAAAAACTATTCAGTTACGTGCTCTTTTGATGCGTTTTATGTATGTGTAGTGCTGTGTTTTGATGCGTATGTTACAGCCGACACATTCCGATTTCGAGTAACTCGGCGATGCTGCGAGGGAACTTTGAAGCCGCTCGGCGTTGGGGGGAACCCAAAAAAAAACCCCTTGTTATTTTTTTTTATAGTTTTATTTAGTCTGATTCTATCAGTGGGTGCGTGTTTGCGATGTCAGCTCGCGCGCGTGCGCGTGTGTGTGTGTTTTCACACCCCGCTTCCTTAGACCACCACCACCAAGCACACACACCGAACCCCCCCACCTCTCTCATCGTCTCTCTCTCTCTCTCTCTCTCTCTCTCTCGTCTCTCACACACACACACACACTACCACACACGCACTTGCGCGCGCACAGACTCACACACACACACACGTTACTCACTCACACATATACAAAATGCGTGCGCCACCGCACACGCGCACACACACGTGCACATGCACGCACGCACGCACGCACCACACGCACACGCACACGCCAACCACACCCACATACGCACACACACACACACACAACACACAAAAAGAAAAGAAAAAAGAAAAAGACTATCATCGTATTCAAGTAAATTCAGTTAATATTTGGACAATCTACTCTCTTGCCCCTGCCTGTCTCTCCCCTCTCTCTCTCTCTCATCTCTGTCCATTCAGAATTCTTCCGCAGTCTTAATCTCTCTCTCCTTTCTCTCTAAGAAAGAAGATCCTCTCGCTCTACGCACAAGAATTAGATTCTTCAAGAATCAGAACAACAACAACAACAACAATGGAATTACACCAAAAACAAACACACCAACAACAACAAAAACAACAACAACAACACCAACACACAGAAAGAAGACTGTTCTCCATTTTCCACTACAAGAAGAAGACAAGATTATAGAAGAAGGAGGAAGTTAGAGGAAGAATGTTCCTCTTAGAAGTTTAAAGACGAGATGAATTGTTTAAGCACTAGAAGAAGAATATTTAAAACATATTTGACGAAGATTAAGAAAAAGTTTCATTAGAAGAAGAAGAAGAAGAAGAAAAAAACAAGAAGAAAAGAAGATAAGAAGGAGAAGAAGAAGAAGAAAGAAGAGGGAAAGAAGAAAGAAAGAAGAAGGTTGCCCTATCTAAGAAATCACTGAAGATTTTCATTTGAGAAGAAGAAGAGATAAATGCTATGTGAAGAAGAAGATGTGAAAAAAAAAAAAAAAGAAGAAGATTTGTTTCGAAACGACGACGACGACGACGACGACGACGACACGACGAGAAGAAGAGAAGAAGAAAAGGGGGGAGAGGCGGGGGGGGGGGGGGGGTGTTCGGTCACCATTTGAACGGCTTGGAGAATGGATTTCGATCGGAGCTCTACCAACCATGCTGCAGAACTGAAAGGTTAATTCTGTTTGTTGTGTGTGTGTGTGTGTGTGTGTGTGTGTGTGTGTGTGTGTGTGTGGTGTGTGTGTTTGTGTGTGTGTGTGTGTGGGTGTGTGTGTGTGTGGTGTTGTGTTTGTGTGTGTGTGTGTGTGTGTGGTGGTGTGTGTTGTGTGTGTGTGTTTGTGTGTGTGTGTGTATGTGTGTGTGTGTGTTGGTGTGTGTGGGTGTGTGTGTTTGTGGTGTGGGGTGTGGGGTGTATTGTGTGTGTGTGTGTGGGGGGGGGGGGGGGTGCTGCTGTCGAGGACGTCGTTTGTCCTGTACCTGTATGTATGAATTTGTATTCACTGACAATATATGTCATGGGGTGGGGGTGTGGGGGGGGGGGGGGGGATAAGAGATAGAGAGAGTGAGAGAGAGAGAGAGAGAGAGAGAGAGAGAGAGAAGAGAGAGAGAGAGAGAGAGAGAGAGAGGAGAGAGAGAGAGAGAGGAGAGAGAGAGAGCACGAGCTCGCATGTGCTTTTCTGGCTTTTCTTTTCTTGTGCTTAGCTATGATAGTACGCGGTGTGTGTGTCAAGTCAAGTCAGTCAAAGTCAAGTCACATTTTTTTTTAAAGATGGCATTGAATAACGAACATACTATTCTTTTTTTTCATAAGCTCTACAAAGACGAAATGCAAACACACACTGCACAATACACAAACCATATTGCTTATTCTACAAAGAAATTGTTGTGTGCGTGGTGTTTGTGTGGCGTGTGTGTGTTGTGTGTGTGTGTGTTGTGTGTGTGTGTGTACGTGCGTGCGCGTTTTGTGTGTGTGTGTGTGTGGTGCGTATACGGGTGCGGGTGCGCGCCGCGCGCGCTGCGCGAGCGTGGTGCTGGTTTGTGTGTGTGTGTGATGTGTTTTTGTGCGGGTGCGCAGCGTGTTGTGAGTGCGGTGCTCGTACATCACCAGGGAGCGAGAAACAGAGAGGCAGGGGTCATTGCTCGTTAATGCCCAGGACGTTCAGAGAAACGCTTGTCCTGTTTGCATGACACGGTGCAATCACACAAGGGAAATGGGTGCAGAGCAAGAGAGACAGAGACACAGATAGCGAGACAAGCGACAGTCAGACAAGCGCAACTGACAGAGAGAGACAGGGAAAGAGACACGCTGTTTAGAAATACACAGCGAGGAGACGAAGGAGAGAGAGGAGAGACGAGAGAGAGAGAGAGAGAGAAGAGAGAGAGAGAGAGAGAGAGAGGAGAGACATACATAGAGAAGCACGGCACAGACAGACAACGTGGATATTTGACAGGACACGAACAGAGACCAAGAGACACACTGTTGACAGAGCAGAGAGACCGCAGGGAAGAGCCAGATTTACGGTGAGAGAGAGAGAGAGAGAGGAGAGAAGCGAGAGGACAGACAGACAGACAAGACAGACAGACAGACAGACAGAGACAGAGACGGAGAGAGAGAGAGAGAAGAGAGACAGGCGAGACAGACAAAGGGTCCCCAAAGAGAGGGATAGAGAGAGAGAGAGAGAGAGTAGAGATGATAAGAGAGAGAGAGAGAGAGAGGAGAGAGAGACAGAGAGAGAGAGAGAGACGGAGAGAGTCGAGAACAGAGAGAGAGACAGAAGAGAGAGAGAGAGAGAAAGAGAGAGAGAAAGAGAGAGATACGAGAGAGAAGACAGAGACCGAGACTGGAGAGAGAGAGAGAGAGAGAGAGAGAGATAGAGAGGAGAGAGAGAGAAAGAGAGAGACAGAGAACAGAGACGGAGAAGAGAGAGACACCGAGACAAGGGTCACAAGAGAGAGGGAAAGAAGAGAGAGAGAGAGGAGAGGAGTAAGAGAAGAGAGAGAGAGAGAGGAGAGAGAGACGGAGAGAGCCGAGATTACAGACAGATATGCAGACAGAGACAGAGGGGGGGGGGGAAAAGGGGGAGGGGGGGGGGGGGGAGGAGATACGAGACGGGCGAGAGGACAGAGGAGACAAGGGTCAGAGAGAGAGAGGTCAGAGAGAGAAGAGAGAGAGCGAGAGGAGAGAGAGAGAGGAGAGAGAGTAGAGGAGACAGAGAGAAGAGAGAGAGGGAGTGAGCAGTCTTGGTCGCGAGCTGTGATGCAAAGTTCAACGGAAGACAAACGAACTGAGTATACATAAGAACAGCGTCTCTTTTAATTGGGAAAGAGAGTCGAGAAGAGAATGGTGTGTGGGGAGGGAGGAACAAAGAGAGAGAGGGGGAGGGGCGGGGAGAGACAGACAGACAGAGAGACTGTGACAGGAGACAGAATCAGAGAAGAGACATACTGTTATAACACAAAGAGACGGGGGGGGGGGGGGGTGGTGAATGGGGGGGGGGGGGAGGTTGGGGGTGGGGGGGGGGTGCAGAGAGAGAAGAAAGAGAGACAGAGACTTGACTTCGATCAAGGCCCCTTGATCAATCGAAAAATAAACAAGATTGCAAAATCAGAGCAACCGGCTAATACATCTGCTTAAAGGGGCACCCTGACGGATGAGGTTTTTTTGCAAATTATTCCCTAGTACACAACTAATTGTGGCGGTACCATGCCGATGAGGCTCTTAACCGAGGCGTGGTTACTGCTACACACCTATCTGTATTGCTAAAAAAAAAGGGGACTTACTGGACTTGCACTGTCTCGGTATTGCCTCCATTATCGTTTCCACCATATTCGATTTCAACTGTCCCATATGTGGTCTGTTCAGACAGAGAGGACGCAAAAACTACCATTTTTTCATTCCATTCATTCTGGTTTTTTGCAAAAACACGTCGGTTCACAGAAAGGACAGTCTTTTCAGATCGAACACTCACTTTGCTCTGGTTTCTTAGAAATAAACCGTCAAAAACGGCGATGTCCTCCTTGCTGAGTTGCAGGAGAGTAGACCCATTTTGGAGAGGGTGCTGGAGGACACTCAGTTTGGTTGAAGCTTTTTTGGGCTCACGTCGTTTTTTTAAAACAAGTGAGTCCGATAGTATCGTACGTGTTTCGGTTGTGTGTGTGTGTGTGTAGGGTGTGTGTGTGTGTGTGTTGTGTGTGTGTGTGTGTTGGTTTGTGGTTGGTGTGTGTTTGCGTCCGTGGCCCGACCTTTAACCTTGCAATCCACCTTTAGACGTTGTCGTTTTCCTCTAAGATATACGTTGTTGGAGGGTTATGTTAGCAGGATATTTGATTTTTGCGTGAGCCTTCAGGCACGATGATCAAAGTAGTCAGAGGCATCAATAAAGGACACAGAAAGACTAGCACTTTGTATGCAGAGATTACTGTTGTGCCACCTTGTAAAACTTGCAATCTCAACTTTAACATTGTTCGTTTCTCTAATTTTCTCCAAAAATACAAGGCTTGGAGGGTTAAAGTTAGCAGGATACTTGATTTTGATGTGAGCCTTCAAGTCATGGCGATCAAGCAGTCAGATACATCGGTAAGGAACAAAAGAAATAAAATCATTTGTTGCAGAGATTACTGTTGTGTTGTACCGAGTAGAGATACTGGAAAGAAGACTCTCCATTAGAAATGCAAAAACGCTCTTTAAAAATAAACATAAGACTTCAGGTGTGTACAAATAGGTACATTTTAACGTCGTTAACTTATATTTTCTGTAACAAATGGATGTACCGAGTGTGGTGCGTTGACGGCCCGGTTGTTTAGTTTTATTTGCGCCTTTGAGTAACTGTTGTTCGTGTTCATTCGCGCATCATCTCTGCCCATGCAATACTTATTATCGCACTTCCGGCGATAGCACACACAACAAGGCCTAGGCCTACAGATCAAGCCTTACCTCATAATCAAGACGACGTACCTAACATTTAGCCCACAATCATTTCAGTCTTGAAAAAAAATATACGGAAAATCCAGTGTTCGTCGATTTCACTGCCTTCGACGTACGAATCCAGATCAAGTTAGGCCTAGACGATTGATCACCATGTCACCGTATCATGCCATGTGACCCGGATGGATGAGCGTGCAGGCTGCGACCTTCACCTTTGCTTTGTGGCAGGCAGAGGGGGGGGGGGGGGGGGGAATTAACGAAGCGAAAATAAAATATTAGGACTAAAGTATCTGACAGAAATGTTGATGATGTGGAGCAAGTTTCTATCGCATGAACAATCAGTTTAAAACAGTATCAGATCAGGAGTATGGCCTTACGAATTCCGCAACTTCAATTATTAATTTTCTAAGAGGCTTAGACCTACAGGTGTCCGTAGACCCCCTTTATCCCGGCGAGGGAGGAGGGGGGATTGGTCACTATATTTTTCTGAAAGTTTTGTCAATATGCTTTTCAATTTTACTTGTTTGCCAAAAATAAAAATAGGGCTCCACTATGTTACATGCGCATACATAAACATACATATAATTAAATTTTAAAGAAAGAGGGAAAGGGGTAGGGGTAATTGAATGAAAAATTGTGTTTTACGTCCTCTCGGTCATAGACACATAATTATGGGACATTTGTAAATGCAAAGATGGTGGGAATAATACTGGCTACAATGCCCGGAGGCAGTGCAACACCAGTAAAGTTCCGAGTTTTTAACAATATAGATAGGTGTAGCGGTAACCACGCCTCGGTTAAACCTCATCGGCTATGGTACCGCCACTTACATTGAGACACTGAGGGTAGGGGTAATTTAATGCACAGAAATAATTTAATTTACACAGTAAAATAAAAAATTCATTCTGTTCTCAGATGCACAAGTGTCTACATAACAGTATTATAGTAATACAAATCAGACGTGAGCATTGAAGGCTTTGCCTCTTGTTCTTCTTTATAGTGCAGTTAAAAAGAATTGGAGCTATTTCCTTCCCTTTGTTGTGAGCGAAACTCCTTTTGGTAAACTGTAAATAAAAAGGCTT
>CM065704.1:37128569-37131114 GCA_017654935.2 Phymorhynchus buccinoides
TTGGTCCCTTTGTAGAAAGAGTTGCCATTGATTATGAGAATGTCATTGTTCTAAAATTGCACAGAGATTTATTGAAGACAAATAATGATATTATGTTGATCTGTGCATATGTGCACCCTCATGATTCCGATTTTTTGAAAACAACACATGATGTTTATGGCATGGAGGTTCTGGAGCAATGCATGCTGGACCTCCAAGGTAAATATGATAATTTTTCTCTCTTGTTAATGGGCGATTTTAATGCCCGCACAGCATGTGAAAATTACATTGATAACGAAAATGAGGATTTTGAAAGTTTGTATCTTTCACCAGATAGCTGTTGGCCAAGAAAGTCACAAGATAATGGCACTAACATGTTTGGAAAACAATTGATCGAACTGTGTAATATGTTTGATTGTGTTGTTTTAAACGGTTTATGCAATTTTGGTTTTGATGATAGTTTCACTTATATTTCATCTTCTGGGTCAAGGACTATAGATTACTTCATTATGTCTGTTGAATTATTGTCTGATATTAATGTTTGTTCATTGCTTGTTGAGAGTGTGGTTGAATCTGACCATTTACCGGTTGTAATGGAAATTAAAGGTAGTAATGATGTTTTGAAATCTGATCAAGAAAAACGACAGAAGAAAAAAGTTTACATTGAAAAGTTTGTTTGGGACAAGGAGAAACAAAATGATTTTTTACGTGGTCTTCAAAGTGATTATATTCAAAATAAGCTAAGGGAGGCAAACACTGAATTAGAATGTAATATAGATAATGCTTTAGACATTTTTTGTGAATTGTCTGAAAGATGCAAGCGTATGTATGATTCGAAAGATACCAACTCATGAAACGAAGAAAAAATCAGAATGGTTTGACGATGAATGTCTTCAAATGAAAAAACAAACAAGACAGAAGCTGAACCACTTTAGAAGAACTAGAGAAAAAGAAGATGCACTAGAGTATGTTGTAGAAAAGAAAAAATATAGACGGCTGTTGAGCATAAAGGAGAAAGAGTTCAAGAAGAAGAAAACGGAATCATTGACTAATAAAATGGGAAACTCATCTGAATTTTGGAAGGAAGTTAGAAATATGGGATGTGATAATGTAAATAAAAATATAAATTCTATTAGTAATGAGGACTGGTTCATTCATTTCAGAAATCTCTTTCAAAATCAGAATGAAGATGATGAACAAATTACTTTTGATGTTAATTTGCTTGAAGAAGAGGAGCATATTCTTAATAAGGATATTTCCGAAGAAGAACTACGGAGAGCAGTTTTAAAGTTAAATGAAAGAAAGGCATGTGGTATTGACGACATATCGGCCGAAATGCTAAAAGCTGGTAATACGGATGTGATGTCTTTTCTTCTTAAATTGTTTAATGTCATTTTCCGTTCAGGGTCATATCCTCGAGAATGGTCGAAGGCCATCATCATTCCTATACATAAGAAGGGTGACAAAGAAAATGTAGACAATTATAGAGGAATATCTTTATTAAGCATAATATCAAAATGTTATACGTCCATTTTAAATACTAGATTGTATAAATGGTTAGAAGATAATGACATGATTTCTGACAATCAAGCAGGTTTTCGCAGAGGGTATTCGACAGTTGACCAGATATTTAATTTATATGCAATTGTTCAAAAGTGTTTACAGAGAAAAGGTAGAAAATTATATGTAGCTTTCGTTGATTTTAAAAAAGCGTTCGATTCTGTACGTCATAATAAACTGCTGGAATGTTTACAAAATCATGGTGTTAAAGGACATTTTTTAGTATCTCTGAAATCAATGTACCAGTCTCTTCTTTCATGTGTACGTGCAAATTATAAGATGTCAGATTTATTCGAATGTCCAATAGGAGTAAGACAAGGCTGTGTTATGAGACCTACATTGTTTTCAGTCTTCATTGATCAGCTAGTAGCCCATATGAATATAGGTGGTAAGCATGGTTTTCAGATGTTACCGGGCATTATGGAATTGTTTATTTTGTTGTTTGCTGATGACGTTGCTTTGTTGTCTACAACCCCAAATGGCCTACAGAACCAGTTAAATATTTTACACAAATGTTGTACTGATATGAAATTAAATGTTAATGTAGATAAAACTAAAATAATGGTTTTCAGAAAAGGCGGTTTTTTGGGTCGAAATGAGCAATGGTTCTTTGATGGTAAAAAATCTGGATGTTGTTAATAGTTACTGTTATCTTGGATTTAACTTCACTACAATGCTTAGCAACAAAAGGGGTACAGAACATTTGGTAGCAAAAGGTAAGAAAGCAGTGATTCAATTAAATAAAGCTTTTCAAAGGTACAAGGAAATGTCTGCAGCTATATTTTTTAAAATATTTGATGTTAAAATACAGCCCATACTACTGTACTCATCTGAAATTTGGGGCCTTAATAAATTAGATCATTTAGAAAAAATTCACATGTTAGCTTGCAAACGATTTTTATGTGTTCCATTAAGAACTCCGAACAAGATGATCTATGGTGATTTAGGAAGATACCCTTTGTATGTAAATTCTTATATATCTGCTATCAGATACTGGTGTAGACTT
>CM065704.1:37139114-37154114 GCA_017654935.2 Phymorhynchus buccinoides
CGAAATAGACCCCCAAAAAGTCATACATTGTTTTCTTTCAATTCCTCAATCACACACGGATTGATTAATTAAGTAGTAGTAGTAGTAGTAGTAGTAGTAGTAGTAGTAGTAGTAGTAGTAGTAGTAGTAGTAGTAGTGATAGCAATTAGGGCTAGAAGTGGGCCTTGCGGCCCTTTCACGCCCTTTCTCGTTAGTGGTTTTGATTTGTTTCAGGGTGGTTTGCTTTCTACAGCTAAACTATAAAAATTAACAAAAATATAGAATTGACTTTTTCTTCATTTTTTATTCATCGAAAGTAGTATAAAAATGTGACATCATTGTGTCTTTGTCCAGAAGAGTTTTGAATGTATTTATGTTAGGTGCAGCCTTAATGTTAGTTGACAAATTATTCCAGTATTGAACAACTCGGTTAGAAAAGTAAACCTTGCGAATGTTAGTAACTGATCGTCTTAAGAATAACTTCTCTGTACTATTTCGTGTCATGTTTGTGATACTTTTAACAAAAAGGTTGTTAAAGTCTATGTCATCAATATTATTCATTATTTTATATACTTGTATAAGGTCTCCCCTGACTCTTCTTCCCTTCAGAGAAGGTAATCCCAGGAATCTATAAGGTTTGTTCTTACATGCTTTGATCAATGTTGTCGCCCTTCTTTGCACTTTCTCAATAGCTATTGATTGCCTTTTGAAGTTTGGGCATCAAACTGAGTTGGCATATTCTAAGTGTGGTCTGACCATAGATTTATAAAGTTTAACAAATACATTTTTATTTAGGAACTCAAATGATCTTTTAATAAGCCCCAACACTTGATTTGCTTTATTAACATTTAAAAAAAATAGGTATGTCAAAATTTAAGGACGGGTCAAATCAGGTAAGGTTGATTCAATAGTAGCAGATATTTCTAAATTGTATTTTAACACCCCTCCTACCTGGCTGCTAAAACCCTTCCATCGCCACTGTCGCCTCTTGGCACCACAATGATTTAACACCCATGTCACTGAAAGGCATCAGATGAGGGTTTGCAACCAATGACCTTATGTTCTTCATTTTGGGAGGTAAGGATAGGCCCTACTTTATGCATGTCACAAAGGAATCCCCAATATTGCAGACATAATATTTTCTCTACCCAGGGAAATTTGATGGAAAGTTTTAGCTGAAAAATGGCTGGCGTTGAAAGGGTTAAAATTAAGGCAAGGCGAGTGTGCTTTATAATACTAACAAACGCATTGGCGTCGTTTTGTCAACAGATTTATAACAAGAAAATGGAGACGATGAACATGAACGCCACGGACGGCAACTTCAACGATATCGTGACTCTGAGTCAGCTGCTGCTGCGTCCTGGCATCAGCACTGAGGAGTCCCAGATGCTCTACAACAAATGGGCCGCCTTCGGCACATACGACCAGGTAGGTGTAATCATCATCGTCATCATCGTTGTCATCATCATCATCATCATCATTGTCGTCCTGACATCAGCACTGAGGAGTCCCAGATGCTCTACAATAAATGGGCCGCCTTCGGCACCTACGACCAGGTAGGTCTAATCATCATCACCATCATTGCTATCCTGGTATCAGCACTGAGGAGTCCTAGATGCTCTACAACAAACGGGCCGCCTTCGGCACCTACAACCAGGTAGCTATTGATTATTACATACACATAGGAGTGGATCGGGGGGAGGGGAGGTTTCCAGGGTTTTCGGAACCCCCCTTTGCCCAAAGCATGTAAAAACAAGGGTAAAAAGTAAGACAATGGCTCGATTGTTGCATTAATAATCGCTAAATTGCTAAATATTTCCGAGGGCTTCGTCCCCTGAGCCTCTACAAGGCCACTATACCTTAACCCAGGACTTAACCTTAACCCAGCTTCCTGGACTTCCCGCGGAACACCCCCCCCCCCCCCTTACGAATCATTTGGTCCGCCCCTGAATCATCATCATCATCATCATCATCATCATCACCACCACCAAAATAATCACCAGTGTCATCATCATCGTCGTCGTCGTCGTTATCATCATCAACACCATCATCATTATCATTGCCATCAATCTCGTATTATTCTTCATCTGTTCATCCTCCGACTCCTTTCTCCTTTTTTTCGTTATAGTGATGGTGGATGTGGTGATGATGACGACGACGACGACGACGACGATGATGATAATGATGATGATGATGATGATGATAATATGATGATGATGATGATGATGATAACGATGCTGCTGCTGCTGCTGCTGCTGCTGCTGCTGCTGCTGCTGATGATGATGATGATGATGATTCAATAGTCAAATCAACTTTTGAACAGTTGGCTGTAGACCCCTATAGCCGTGCATATTATTATGTTTTTTGGTGAGCATCACTCAAAAGAATGCATTGGGCATTGTGAAGGGCCAGTGGTAAGTGAGAGTGAGAGCTGAGCTGTATCCTGACATAACAAATCGTTGGCGGGACACATGTTAAGTCTTTTCGCGTATATTTGTCCCCTCGCGGATACCATGATCTACGATAAGCCTAGGGTCTCCCATAATAACCATATATATATATTCTTGATCATCATGTCACAACCTATTCAGACCCCGAATTATGAACCGCCAGCGCAAACCTCCGCCAAGGAAGACTCACAAAAGCGAAATGTCCTTCCTTCCTGTCCGAGCTGTATCTCATGAACCAGTGGGTAGAATGGCTTCAAATTATTGTGTGGTAATGTAACATGGCGAGTAATGACATAAATACTTGCAATAAAATTTTAAAAAACAAAACAGAAACAGTGTCATTTTAGACTAATGTGCACATAAGGACAAACAGTGCGCGGGAGGACTTAACAAACGCCTCTATGCCACAATGTTTGTATTAATGTGTCATTGTCGTTTCAGCTGTCGGCTCAGGCCAAGTACTTCAACGCTCACGACAAGCTGATGGCGGCAGTTCTGGAGCTGTTCCCCACGCGCCGTGACGTCACCATCCTGGACGTGGGCTCTGGCACCGGCCTCATCGGACAGAGGGTGAGTCTGAGAGATTGACAGAAATGGTGCAACAACAAAAAAGAAAGAAAGAAAGAAACATCTTGGGAGGGCTGGACAACAGAAGGTCTTCGGAGAAGATGGAGTGTCTTTGGTCATGAACTCCTCCGGGAGAATGTTTTTTTTCTCCAAGATCAAGGGTTTCGGCTCTAACCCTTTCGCCGCCAAACATTTTTTAGCTAAACATTTAAATTAAATTTACATGGGTAGAAAAAAAGATTTCGTCAGCAATGTTGGGGATCAGTCCGTGACATGTTTTAAATAAGGCCTATCCTTATTTCCCAAAATTAAGGACACAAGGTCGTTGGATAACAGACCATGATTCAAGGCTTTTAATGACATGGGTGTTAAATCATTGTGAAACTCTTTTATAATGCATCCGTCTGTGTTACGGGTTTTATCCCTGAAGTTGACCTCCCCCTAGAAGTGGGGCCTGTCTGTGTTTAGGGTGCGTCTCTGCTTCGTAATAATTCATTCTTTAGGACAAAAATAATCCTTTTTAACAGTGGGGCTGGGGCGAGTGAGATTTGATGTCCGTAGTAGCATCGTGTCGATCAATTTATTGGGACGATGAGGAGGGTGGTGATGATGATGATGGTGGTGGTGGTGATGATGATGATGATGATGATGATGATAATGATGATGATGAGGAGGAGGGTGATGATAATGATGATGATGATGGTGGTGGTGATGGTGGTGGTGATGATGATGATGATGATGATGATGAGGAGGAGGAGGAGGAGGAGGAGGAGGATGGTAGTGATGATCAATCAATCAATCTGTTTATTATTTTTTTGAAGGAAATGTTTTGTGCAACTTTTATATTGCAAAGAAACTAAGACAAGATTCATGCATAACGATGATTATAATGATGATGATGAGGAGGAGGAGGATTTTATTTCATCATCATCATCATCATCATCATCATTATTTGGATAGCTGCACACCAGAAAGCACCACCAGCCCTCCTTCTTCCCTTACGTGACCCTGGGTACTGTGCATTTTTCCTCTCACTTTGCACTAGGCCTTGCGGTCTGAACGTGCAGTCTTTCGGATGAGACGATAAACCGAGGTCCCGTGTGCTCATGCACTTAGCACACGTTAAACCCAGTGGCAACACAAAGTTAGTCATTTGGTTAAAAAAATTACCACCACCCCCACCCCACCACCCTTCCTCATCAGTCACACAAAAAAATCGCATGTAAAAACAAAAAGTGAGTGGCGCACCTCTGGCTGCGACGCGCTCTCCAGGTGGGAGCAACCCGAATTTCACAGAGACGCCTCTGTGACTATAATGTACCTAACCTAACCTGATCTAACCTAACAATGATAATTCTTCTGGCATCAAACTCACCTGGCATCATTGAATCTGCAGCTTCATGACAAGGGCTTCCTGACTGTGGACGCCCTGGACCCATCATCGCAGATGCTGAAGGCTGCTGAGGAGAGGAAGGTGTACCGCCGCCACATCTGCAGCTTTTTCACTGAGGATCCCATCGACTGCATCGACAACGGTCAGTCTTATAAGGGAGGGGTCTTATAAGGGAGGTAATTTTGATACTTACAAAGAAGGGCAATGTCTCAGAGAAGTAGGTCTTATGTGGGAGGGAGTCTTATAATGGGAGGTCTTATAAGGGAGGTTCCACTGTATTAAGTATATGGGTTTTCCTTACTAATGATGGTAATGATGACGATGATGACGACAACAATGATGAGGAGGAGGAGGAGGAGGAGGATTGTGATGATGATGAATGATGATGATGATGATGAATGATGATGACGATGCTGATGATGGCGATGATGATGATGATGATGGTGATGATGACAACGACAATGATGATGGTGATGATGATGAGGAGGAGGAGGAGGATGGTGATGAATGATGATGAATGATGATAATGATGATTATGAATGATGACAATGATGACGATGATGACGGCGACGATGATGATGATGGTGATGATGACGACGATGATGATGATGATGGTGACGATGATGATGACGACGATGATTTCCTCTGTGCAGACGCATACGACCTGCTGCTGATGTGTGGGGTGTGTGGGCCTGGGGCCATCAATGTGGAAGCCTTCAAAGAAGCCGTCAGAATCATCAAACCTGGTAAGCACCATCATTAATAATACTCTCTCTGCCTCTGTCTCTGTGTCTCTGTGTCTCTCTCTATCTCTCTCTCTCTCTCTCTCTCTCTCTCTCTCTCTCTCTCTCTCTCTCTCTCTCTCTCTCTCTCTCTCTCTCTCTCTCTCTCTCTCTCTCTCTCTCTCTCTCTCTCTCTCTCTCTCTCTCTCTCTCTCTCTCTCTCTCTCTCTCTCTCTCTCTCTCTCTCTCTCTCTCTCTCTCTCTGATTTGTATGGGTCAGACATTCACAGATTTTCTCTCTGCCTCTGTCCCTGTGTGTCTCTGCCTCTGTCTCTCTCTCTCTTTCTCTCTCTCTCT
Organism: Phymorhynchus buccinoides; assembly: GCA_017654935.2. Taxonomy (NCBI): domain Eukaryota; kingdom Metazoa; phylum Mollusca; class Gastropoda; order Neogastropoda; family Raphitomidae; genus Phymorhynchus; species Phymorhynchus buccinoides. The sequence continues at coordinate 37,144,583 of CM065704.1, forward strand.
CTCTCTCTCTCTCTCTCTCCTCTCTCTCTCTCTCTCTCTCTCTCTCTCTCTCTCTCTCTCTCTCTCTCTCTCTCTCTCTCTCTCTCTCTCTCTCTCTCTCTCTCTCTCTCTCTCTCTGTCCTTTCAAGCCCTTCGCAAACATAATAGAAATTTTAAAACAATCCGTTCCAAAGAAAACTGCTTACCATTTGGAAAGAAAGTCAAAGAAAAATCACTCTTTTAAAAGTCAAAGAGAGAGAAACAAAGTAAGACAAATTATTGAAAGCGTCCATAACTCAAAGGATTTCTGGAAAGAAATGAAAAGTTTTAAACCTGACGTGAAGTGGTTCAGACCTGAATTTTCATTCCTTTTTTTTAAATTTAATATTCTCTTTTTTCCCTTAAAATCTTGGTTATCTCCCCCAGATAATGAGTTATCTCACGCAGTCAACATAGAAAATTATAATAATTGTGTTCTCCATTCACGTTCCTTCAAAACAAACATACATACCAGCATTATTTATTTGTTAGTGGGTTTTTTTAAAGTTAGATAGCTCGTTCGCTAAAAGTACAAATAGTTCCGGGAGTGCCCTGAAATTGAATGAAAGTGGAAGAATCATTGATTTAGAATGTTGGCGTGTTTTCGTGAGTCAGTGAATGCAAGGGCCTTGAGTTTGATTTAATTTAAATGCTATATTCTTCTTCTTCTTCTTCTTCTTCTCCTTCTTCTTCTTCTTCTTCTTCTTCTGTCGGTCAGACAGTTTCCCGTCCATTATGAGCGCAGATGCGTCATGCTGCCGTTATGCGCCTAAGTAAGAAATAATTGGACCCAGCATGTCCGACTTCGGCTGGAGTAAATATCCTTGAAAGCGTTTAAGGCAGGATAATGGGCCACTAAGTCAGAAAGATAGTAGATGACAGAAAGCAAAGGGAAAAGGCAAGAGTCAAAGAGAGTGGCAGAGTAGAGGAAGTTACAAGCACAGAACTTCAAGAAGGTGGGGGGGGGGGTGGCTATTTTTGCGAAAGACACCCCCACACCCACCCCGGAGAGACCCGTGGAGGGGAGGGGGGTGCGGGGTCGTCCAGCTCCCCGTATAAAGGCACGAGACATCCACCCAACTGACTAAAATTATCTTTTAAAAAATCTATCTGTGCAGGGGGCTACATCGTGAACTGCATGAGGGCGGAGTACCTTCAGACGATGCCGGAGTACAGCGGGCGCTGGGAGCCCTTCGTCAACACCCTGGTGGATCAGGGTAAGTGGACCCTGGTCAGTCAGCACCAGTACCCCAACCACTACTTCCACTACGACGGCCTCCGCTTCGTCCACAGAGTCTTGTAGTAGTAGTAGTAGTACAACCCTGAACTGAATCAAACAAGTGGAAGGGGATGGGGAATTGTTCACAGACTCTTGTAGTATACAACCCTGAACTGAATCAAACCAGTGGAAGTGGAATTTTCCACAGAGTCTTGTAGTACACAACCCTGAACTGAATCCAACAAAGGTGGAAGGTAAAGTAACATTTTCTACAAAGACTTGTAGTATACAACCCTGAACTGAATCAAACAAATGGAAGGGGAATGTTCCACAGAGTCTTGTAGTATAACCCTGAACTGAATTAAACAGGGGTTGGGAAGAAGGGAAGGGGAGTGTGGTGGGAGGCAGTAAAGTGAGCAAGGGGGGGGGGGGGTGGATTGGTACGAGAAAACGATGGAGACAAGTTACTGTGTGTACGCTACGGACTATAAGGCGATAGTTTGTTGGTGTGTTTTCTTCTTCTTCGAGACTTACACCCCTGCGCCATATAATAATTAATATGGCAAATAATGTAGTAAGAAACCAGAGAACCGAACTGTTGATTGTGGGTGCTTCACGGGAAAAGAAGAAGAAGAAGAAGAAAAAAGAAGAAGAAGAAGAAGAAGAAGAAGAAGAAGAGGAACTGTTAAAATAAAAGTTCAGAATTTTGGTCAAATTAGAGGTTTGCGCCTTATACTACGATGCGCCTAAAGGGCCAGACACACGTCCACTAAAAGTCGTACGACTATACGATACGATTCGATCACGTGGTCTCGAAGCGCGAAGCGCATTTGTTCTTGGAGACCACGTGATCGAATCGTATCGTACAGTCGTGCGGTTTTAATGGACGTGTGGTTCTTGATGTCGTTTTGTATTCGGCATGTGACAAGGTGGAAGAATGGAAAAGGCAAACGGTGTTGTCTGCATATCGTCTAAAACGAAGGGGAAAAAAGAATTTGGGATTGGCATGGATAGGGGAGGGAGGGGGTGTGATGGTAATGATAGTGGGAAGTGGATCGCGTGGAGTAGGAGGGGGGGGAGGGGGAAGATGGTGTGCCCAAAAAGATATTTATTGGTTGGGGGTGTGAAAGAGGAGCAAAATCACAAATGAGAAAGGAAAGCCTGAATGAATAATAAGCTTACGCACGCGCGAATACATTGATGTGTACCAGAAGGTTGTTATTTTGGATATATGCAATACACCACGCGTGCACACATGCACGTTCGAACACACACGCGTGCCCGCGCATACGTGCACACACACACGCGCGCACGCACGCGCACGCGCGCACACACGCACACACGCTGAAGCACTGTGTATATATTATTTCCCAAGTTGAAGAAACGACGTCTGTCTGTCTGTCTCTCTCTCTCTCTCTCTCTCTCTCTCTCTCTCTCTCTCTCTCTCTCTCTCTCTCTCTCTCTCTCTCTCTCTCTCTCTCTCTCTCTCTCTCTCTCTCTGTGTGCGTGTGTGTGTGTGTGTGTCTCCCCCTCCCTCTCTCCCTCCCTCTCTCCCTCCCTCTCTCTCCCTCCCCCCCCCCTCTCTCTCTCTCTCTCTCTCTCTCTCTCTCTCTCTCTCTCTCTCTCTCTCTCTCTCTCTACGTTTCAATAAACCTTGAAACTACCCCCCCCCCCCCTCTCCCCAACCATGCGAATGTTACTATAACTTGTATCATGCAAATGTTACTATAACTTGTATCATGCAAATGTTACTGCTATTTCCAATGTGATGTATTTGTGATGATGTGTGATGATGATATTTGTTGGTGTGATGATGTGGTTATGTGATTTTTGTTGAAATTTTAGATGTGATGTGTGATGATGTGATTTGATGATGAATGTGTCGATCAACAAGCCCATTTTAATTGATCTCGAACGATGTTGAATGCTGAGTCCAAAAGAAATGATTTCCCAAGACGGCCTGATGTAATGCCCATGGAAAAAGCATATATTTGGGGTACGTGTGTATATTGCTGTATATATATTATTGTCCTGGACCTGTAGTGATGAGTGCGTCTTAGACAGTCTAAACGGGGATTAGTAGGATGTAAATTAGGCCCAAAACAGCCAATCCTTTTGGGAGTTTAGTCTAATGTACATACTATTCCCCGTGTTGACGGTCTAACACGCACTCATGAATATATGTCCTTAAGTTTTATCATGCAAATGTTACTATAAGTTTTATCATGCGAATGTTACTATAAGTTTTATCATGCGAATGTTACTATAAGTTTTATCATGCGAATGTTACTATAACTTGTATCATGCAAATGTTACTATAACTTGTATCATGCAAATGTTACTGCTATTTCCAATGTGAAACCTGATTTGCTGGGGTTTTAATAAAGAACTGTCAAAACTGCATTTTGAATTCTTCTGATCCACCTTGTAAATATGCCATATTTTCTGGTTACAGTGTATTTAACCCTTTCACTGCCCAAGTCGCATTTTAGCACCACAGTGATTTAACACCTATGTCACTAAAAGGCATCAAATTGGGGTCTATTATCCAAAGACTCTGTTGTCTTAGTTTGGGGAAGTAAGGATAGACCTTATTTTATATATGTCACAGAAGAATCCCCAATACTGCAGATGGATTTTGTTCTATACCCAGGTAAATTTAATGGAAATGTTTGGCTGAAGTATGGCTGGCGGTGAAAGGGTTAACTAAGACAGGACTTTTGGTGTCCAAAAGGACTTTTCAGTTTAGTTCGTGGCACACCTTTTTTTCCATTTACAAAAAAACCAAAACGATCTGTGTCATTGTACAGAATCCAACCAAAAAGTTAATGCTGCAGAATAATAATTGTATGTTAATATAATATTAGAGTATTTCCAACTTTACTATGTTCGGTTCAACTTTTTTTTTCTTTCTTTAAATGCGATGTTTTAAATACAGGTTTATTTTCATACATACATTCATATTTATTTCTTCTTCTTCTTCTTCTTCTTCTTCTTCTTCTTCTTCTTCTTCTGTGTTCCCACGTCATATGGCCATAATGGGTAAGGTACATAATGTGTCCGGTTTTCAGTTTTCACTGGTCTCCCCGCTGCGCACAGCCAACACATTCCGATTTCGGAGGAGCTCAAGGGCGAAAAATTATTTGGAAGAATTTTTGTTTTTGAAAGCAGGAGAATGGGGCCAATAAGTCAGAAAGATAGTAGATAACAGAAAACAAAGGGAAAAGGCAGAGTCAAAGAGAGTGGCAGATTAGAGGAAGTTACAAGCACACAACTTCCTGAAGGTGGGGGAACTATTTTTACGAAAGACCCCCCCCGGTATCCCCACGGGGAGATATTTCTTTCAAACCAAACTTTTGAGTTATTCACAGAATTCTTCCTATTTTAGACGAGAGAGAAGAAAAGAAAAACTGTGGTGTAATAATTAAAGTTACCCCAACTAAATATAAAGTAATGTCCCATAATAGTTTCGGCCGCGAGGACGTAAAGCTAAACTTTGGTTCGTAAAGGGATACCTTTTTATTGATAAATTTGCATAAAGCTTTTGTTTAAATCGTCGGGTTCTAACTCTTTTTATCCTCATGGACAGATGTTTGGATGTTTATTGCTATGCCTTTGAGATAATTATACTTTTTGTTTCATTTACTAATGTGACTTATAACGTTTTCATAGTTTCCTTAGGTTGCCACTTAGGTCCTATGTTGTAAATGTATCCATTGACTACGCACAAAACTACTGTACCATAATGTAAATATGTTGTTCCATTTTATCAATAAAATTGGTGATTGAATCGGTCTGTCTCAGTTGGGCTTTAATGTTTTGTGCCTCTCTCTCTCTCTCTGACTCTCTCTCTCTCTCTCTCTCTCTCTCTCTCTCTCTCTCTCTCTCTCTCTCTCTCTCTCTCTCTCTCTCTCTCTCTCTCTCTCTCTCTCTCTCTCTTTCTCTCTCTCTCTCTCAAATACAGTTGTCAAATAAAGTTGTCCAGTGTCTCTCTCTCTTTCTCTCTCTCTCTCTCTCTCTCTCTCTCTCTCTCTCTCTCTCTCTCTCTCTCTCTCTCTCTCTCTCTCTCTCTCTCTCTCTCTCTCTCTCTCTCTCTCTCTCTCTCTCTCTCTCTCTCTCTCTCTCTCTCTCTCTATCTCTCTCTCTCTCGCTCTCTCTCTCAAAGTTGTCTATATTTGTGTACAAGGCTTTTAAACTTCGAGATATCGTACTGTCGTGAGTATTGCTCTGTTACTTTGTATTTGGATGATTGATTTTGTGTACTTTGAAATATTGTCACACACCCTTCCAAATGGGGCGATGCCTTTTCGGGAATAAAACATTGTCATTCTCTCTCTCTCTCTCTCTCTCTCTCTCTCTCTCTCTCTCTCTCTCTCTCTCTCTCTCTCTCTCTCTCTCTCTCTCTCTCTCTCTCTCTCTCTCTCTCTCTCTCTCTCTCTCTCTCTCTCTCTCTCTCTCTCTCTCTCTCTCTCTCTCTCTCTCTCTCTCTCTCTCTCTCTCTCTCTCTCTCTCTCTCTCTCTCTCTCTCTCTCTCTCTCTCTCTCTCTCTCTCTCTCTCTCTCTCTCTCTCTCTCTCTCTCTCTCATCAGGATCATTCTGACCTACGCAACTTTAGGCCTATCTCACTTCTGCCAGTGCTATCAAAACCCCTAGAAAAACACGTCCACAGTCACCTATCTAAATATTTAGAAAACTTCAACCTCCTTCATCCCCTTCAGTCTGGCTTTCGTAATCATCATTCTTGTCACACAGCCCTTGTCCGTTTGTGTGATTCTTGGCTCTCAGCAATAAACAAGCATCAATTAACTGGTTCTGTCTTTATTGATCTAAGAAAAGCCTTTGACCTTGTCGACCAGACAATACGTATCGACACATTATCACACTATCTCAGAAACCAGCACTCCCTGACATTCCAAGGCTACTTGTGTTATTATGATGCTAGTAGTAGTAGTAGTAGTAGTAGTAGTAGTAGTAGTAGTAGTAGTAGTAGTAGTAGTAGTAGTAGTAGTAGTAGTAGTAGTAGTAGTAGTAGCAGCAGCAGCAGCAGCAGCAGCAGCAGCAGCAGCAGCAGCAGTAGTAGTAGTAGTAGTAGTAGTAGTAGTAGTAGTAGTAGTAGTAGTAGTAGTAGTAGTAGTAGTAGTAGTAGTAGTAGTAGTAGTAGTAGTAGTAGTAGTAGATGATGAAGTAAATTGTGGTGGAAGTCATTGTTTTTTTCTCTCTTCATTTGTTTGTTTGTTTGGTCGGTTGGTTTCTGTTTTGCTTGTTCTTATTGCTGATGGTGATGTTCTGCGTACCGTGTTATTATTACACTACTGTGGCACTGTAGTAGTAGTAGAAGTAGTAGTTGTAGTAGTAGTAGTAGTAGTAGTAGTAGTAGTAGTAGTAGTAGTAGTAGTAGTAGTAGTAGTAGTAGTAGTAGTAGTAGTAGTAGTAGTAGTAGCAGTAGCAGTAGCGGTAGCGGTAGTAGTAGTAAAACCTGTGAACTAGACCCTCTACCTTCATCTCTCTTCTCCCAGTGTCTTGATGATCTCCTTCCTTACTTTACATCCATCATCAATGAATCTCTATGTTCAGGCCGCTTTCCAACTCATTTCAAATCTGCAGTTGTCAAACCTCTCTTAAAGAAGCCTAGTCTTGATCCTGAAAATCTAAAGAACTATCGGCCTGTCTCTAATCTTTCATTCCTTTCTAAGCTTACGGAAAAGGTGGTTCTTAAACAGCTGTCTGACCATCTTCAGGTAAATGGTCTCTACTATCCAAACCAGTCTGCTTATCGAGCAGGTCACAGTACTGAGACAGCCCTCTTAAAGATAACGAACGACCTGCTCACTGCCTTGGATGAAAACAAGGTTTCTCTTCTCTCTCTCCTTGATCTTTCTGCAGCGTTTGACACTATTGACCACTCCATCCTCATTTCTAGACTTCACACCTCCTTTGGTCTATCTGGGGCTGTTCTTTCCTGGTTTTCTTCCTACCTCTCTGATCGCACACAGAAAGTTGTTGTCAATGGTTCTCCATCTCTTCCAAAAGGTCTTCAGTTCGGTGTGCCCCAAGGTTCAGTCTTAGGCCCTATCCTTTTTGTTCTTTATACCCAACCTCTCTCCGCCATCATCAACCAGCATTCTATTCTACATCATAGCTTTTCTGATGACAATCAACTGTACATTTCTGCCCACCTGAGTCAATTAGATCAAATGATTTCTTCTTCTAAGTTGTGCATCTCTGCTGTTAAAACATGGATGTTTTACAACAAACTGCAACTGAATGCTGATAAGACAGAGATGATTCTTGTAGCCTCTAACCACACAATTAAAACTCAGGTTCTCCCAGGTTCTGTAGACATTGATGGCACTGAGATCAAGCTATCGGCATCCGTCCGCAATCTAGGTGTTACTTTGGACCAAACCCTTTCTTTCAAACAGCATGTTTCCAATGTTTGCAAGGCTTGCTATCTAGAACTTCGAAGAATTAGTTCCATCCGTCGTTTCCTCTCTCAGGATGCCCTGAAGACTCTAGTATGTGCTTTTGTCCTGTCTCGCCTTGACTACTGTAACTCACTTCTTGCTGGCTGTCCATCAATTCTCATCTCTAAGCTCCAACGGGTCCAGAATAATGCTGCTCGTCTCATTTCTCGCTCCCCTAGGTACGATCACATCACTCCGGTTCTTCGTTCCCTACATTGGCTCCCAGTTCAATCACGTATTGACTACAAAATTCTCCTCCTTGCCTTCAAGTCACTGAATGATCAAGCTCCCCAGTATCTCTCTGATCTTCTTCATCTCTATGTCCCAGCTCGCCAACTACGTTCGTCTTCTGATTCTCGTCTCCTTTCCATTCCCTCCATCCGTCTCAAATCTGCTGGCCAACGTTCTTTTTCTTGTCAAGCACCATCTCTGTGGAATTCTCTGCCTTCTCCTCTCCGACACTCCAACTCAGTCTCCTCATTCAAAACCTCTCTTAAAACCCATCTTTTTCCTGCTGCGCCCTAAATATTTGATCAGTTGTCTATCGTTGTGTGCACGTGAGGGAAGATTGATTTAAGAGGTTTGTGCTGTGTTTTGTGGTGCGTGTGTGTGTGTGTGTGTGTGTGTGTGTGTGTGTGTGTGTGTGTGTGTGTGTGTGTGTGTGTGTGTGTGTGTGTGTGTGTGTGTGTGTGTGTGTGTGTGTGTGTGTGTGTGTGTGTGTGTGTGTGTGTGTGTGAGTGTGTGTGTTGTGTGTGTGTGTGTGAGCATGAATGTGTGCTTGTGTGTATTTTGGTTTTGTGGGTTGTGTGTGCACGCATGTGTGTGTGTTTGTGTGCGTGTCTGTGTACGTGTGTCTGTCTGCGTGCGTACGTTGTGTGTGAGGGTGTTTGTGTCTGCGTGTTGGTGTATGTGGTCAGTCCATGCGGCTCAGTTGCTGTGACTTACCGAATGGGGTATGAACGAGTTGGCGTCAATAATTGTGTGTTTATGTGTGTGTGTGTGTGTGTGTGTGTGTGTGTGTGTGTGTGTGTGTGTGTGTGTGTGTGTGTGTGTGTGTTGTGTGCGTGTGTGCGTGTGTGTGTGTGCGCGTGTGTGTGCGTGTGTGTGTGTGTGTGTGTGTGTGTGTGTGTGTGTGTGTGTGTGCGCGTGTGCGTGTGTGTGTGCGTGTGTGTGTGTGTGTGTGTGTGTGTTAGAGAGAGAGAGAGAGTTGCTTTGCATATGCACTGTTGGTGGTTGGTGTCACTCTTGAATGTTGTTTTTTGTTATCTGTTGATGAATAATTGATTGTAAAGCGCTTTGGGCTCATCTGAGGTAAAGCGCTATATAAATGTACTGTTATTATTATTATTATTATTATTATTATAGTAGTAGTAGTAGTAGTAGTAGTAGTAGTAGTAGTAGTAGTAGTAGTAGTAGTAGTAGTAGTAGTAGTAGTAGTAGTGGTGGTGGTGTGGTGGTGGTGGTGATGGTGGTCATAATAGTAATAGTAGATGAAGACGGGGCAGCGGGCCCATGGGCGGGTGGGAGGCCCGTGCCGGTTGTCTCATGGAGTGGGGCGGGTTTCGGTCGGGTTTGTCCATGAGACGAATGCTAAACATTAACACTCGTCTCATTGGCAAAATGTGACCGAGATTTGCTTTGTTTCGTGGGAAACTTGACATGGGCTTCTTGCCCGCCCATGGGCTTTTTGACCTGTCTTACACAAGTAATGGTAGTAGAAGAAGTAAATTGTAGTGAAATATGTGTTTTTCATCCAATTATTTGTTTATTTGGTTGGTTAGTTTTCTATTTTTTTTGGTTTTAATTGCTGATGTTGATGCTCTGACTACCA
>CM065704.1:37159114-37161614 GCA_017654935.2 Phymorhynchus buccinoides
TAGGAGGCTCAAATGTTGCATGCGGATCAGTATTTAGGATATCCAGGCCAAAATCGAACATGAATGTCAAAGGTCAAGGTCACTGGAGCCGAAAATGCTGCACACCTGCTTTTTCTCTAGCTGTCCTTGCCTTGCCCAGGATGCATCCCCCATCTCTTTGGGCCGAATGGAGCTTTCAGACAGCTTGGTGCTGGGGGAGGTCGAGACTAAAGGCCAAGTGGTATTTGGTATTTTTGGTGCTTGGTATATTCTACTAATCACAGAGATTTATCTCTGTGCAATTCGGGCTGTCCCCCACCCCCCACCCCCACCCCTTGGGAGAGCGCGTCGCTGCAAGCGCAGCGCCTACCCATTTTTTCACTTTGGTTTACACGAATTTGTATTGAGAATCACATAGTAAAGCAGCAACATAAACAAATGAGAACGAGCACAACAAGCTTCAAGCTTATACAAGGCGCTCAAACACAAGTAGGTTATACAATATTGGCTGCCACAAGTAATACGAGACTGGAACAGAACATGATAATGAAAATGATAACATACGAAATGTGCACGAACAAGCAAGCAACAACGAGAACAACAATAAAATAGAAATTGAAATTGAAATTGAAATTGAGGGGGCAAGAGGCATTTAACTCCAAAAAGTGTAAAAAAACATTTAGTGATTCAGTGTCAAGACAATCAGTTATTTAAAGCACATTCTCAGCATACTGTGTCCCTAAGGCTGGAGCACTGAGAGCCGATGAGGGTCATGTCTCCTAGGTTGACATGTCGGGCCATGATCTTCCGGGAGTTTGTCAAAAAGCGCGAATAGGTCAAGTTGCGCTACATTTTTTCCTCTATGCAATTTTTGCGCGAACATGAAGGATACAATTTTCGCGACTATCCCACACGGAGAGAGACAGAAAGAGACAGAGATAGAACGCACAAACAAACTCGCGCGCGCGCACACAGACACACATACACACGTGGGCACGCACGCACGCACGCACGCACGCACGCACGCACGCACACGCACGCATGCACACACACACACACACACACACACACACACACACACACACACACACACACACACACACACACACACACACACACACACACACACACACACACACACACACTCATTTTAATTCCTCGATTTGGGTTTTTTTCTTTGATTTAAAAATAAGTCTAATATTACCATTGTTGTGAACTTTTTTTTACTATCAGACATTCACAGGGTTCGCGCTTTTTGACTAGGGGAAGACGGGGTAAAAAGCGCATGGGCGGGTAAGAAGCCCACCCCAATTATCTCATGAAATGAAGCAAATTTCAGTCTCATTTTGCCCATGAGACGAGCGTTAATGTCTAGCATTCGTCTCATGGGCAAATTTGACTGAAAGTTTCTTTATTTCATGAGATAATTGGGGTGGGCTTCTTACCCGCCCATGCGCTTTTTACCCCGTCTTCCCCTATCAGACATTCGCGCATTTTGCATACAGAAAGTATTCGCGCTTTTGGTAGAATGTCTTTCAATTTTGGAATGTGTCCGATTTTTTAATTTGGACACAGAAATGTTGAAATCATTTGGTGGTTGTTGTGATTTTTAACACTGTACACGGATTATATTCAATGTAGAAGCTGGAAAGGGAGGCTACTGAAATTGATGTCATTAATTTTAATAATAATATTTTGGATGGCATAATTGCGTTGAATAATGTTCATGTTTTTGGTCGTTTTTCAGTTCTGTTGTATTTCTGAATGAATGAAAAATGGTGTTTTACGTCCTCTCGGTCTGGAACAGACACATATCGGACATTTGTAGATACAAAGATGGTGGGAACGATACTGGAGGCAATGCCCAGAGGCAGTACGAAACCAGTAAAGTCCCGATTTTATATTCTTTTTATATTCTTTATTCTTGTTGTATTGCTGTCATATTGTTGCACCTAACATGAATTTAGCATTTGGAGATAATGAAGTATACTTGAACTTAAATTTGAACTCGAGTGGGTTTTTTTTTTTAATGTTTATTCATTTGTTTGTCTTTGTTTTTCTTTACTCATGTCTGATACGAGATAAATAAAGTATCAGTTATATTGTTAACAATGTCCCGTATGTACCCTTCGGGTCAAGAGGACGTAAAATCTCAAATGTCATTCATTGTTGCGATCTGACAGTTACAAAGGTGGGAACAACAAACAATATTAAGATTTAAGAAATTGAGAAAAAAAAGTAAATGATTCAGCGATTATGCATCGACCTATGTGCGTGAATCAGATTGAAAACAGTAAGGGAAATATTAGTGGTCTAACTTCATATCATGGTCTCTTTTGACCGTATTTTATATCTATATACTCATTTTTAAAAATTCGAATCAACCCCATTTATCTGAACGTTATCCCGTTTTTACCCAAAAATATAGACCTTGCAATACCAAAAACAATTTGAGTCAAAAGGGCCCGAGTTTTAGTTGGTCCAGTTTGACCCAAAATATTGAGGCCACCAATTTCATGTC
>CM065704.1:37179114-37181614 GCA_017654935.2 Phymorhynchus buccinoides
AATCTTCTAACTTATAATGTAAATGGTCTTTTATCAAAATTGAATAATAAAGAGTTTGTTAATTTCATTATCAAACATGATATTATTTGTTTAACTGAAACATATGTTGCAAATGATTTGGATTCATCTTTATTTCGTGATCATCTTTTGTTTTCTTATAATGCTAAAAAGTTGTCTAAAAAAGGAAGGTACTCCGGAGGCGTGGTTGTGATGGTAAGAAAATCATTTGGTCCCTTTGTAGAAAGAGTTGCCATTGATTATGAGAATGTCATTGTTCTAAAATTGCACAAAGATTTATTGAATACAAATAATGATATTATGTTGATCTGTGCATATGTGCACCCTCATGATTCCGATTTTTGGAAAACAACACATGATGTTTATGGCATGGAGGTTCTGGAGCAATGCATGCTGGACCTCCAAGGTAAATATGATAATTTTTCTCTCTTGTTAATGGGCGATTTTAATGCCCGCACAGCATGTGAAAATTACATTGATAATGAAAATGAGGATTTTGAAAGTTTGTATCTTTCACCAGATAGCTGTTGGCCAAGAAAGTCACAAGATAATGGCACTAACATGTTTGGAAAACAATTGATCGAACTGTGTAATATGTTTGATTGTGTTGTTTTAAACGGTTTATGCAATTTTGGTTTTGATGATAGTTTCACTTATATTTCATCTTCTGGGTCAAGCACTATAGATTACTTCATTATGTCTGTTGAATTATTGTCTGATATTAATGTTTGTTCATTGCTTGTTGAGAGTGTGGTTGAATCTGACCATTTACCGGTTGTAATGGAAATTAAAGGTAGTAATGATGTTTTGAAATCTGATCAAGAAAAACGACAGAAGAAAAAAGTTTACATTGAAAAGTTTGTTTGGGACAAGGAGAAAGAAAATGATTTTTTACGTGGTCTTCAAAGTGATTATATTCAAAATAAGCTAAGGGAGGCAAACACTGAATTAGAATGTAATATAGATAATGCTTTAGACATTTTTGTGAATTGTCTGAAAGATGCAAGCGTATGTATGATTCGAAAGATACCAACTCATGAAACGAAGAAAAAATCAGAATGGTTTGACGATGAATGTCTTCAAATGAAAAAACAAACAAGACAGAAGCTGAACCACTTTAGAAGAACTAGAGAAAAAGAAGATGCACTAGAGTATGTTGTAGAAAAGAAAAAATATAGACGGCTGTTGAGCATAAAGGAGAAAGAGTTCAAGAAGAAGAAAACGGAATCATTGACTAATAAAATGGGAAACTCATCTGAATTTTGGAAGGAAGTTAGAAATATGGGATGTGATAATGTAAATAAAAATATAAATTCTATTAGTAATGAGGACTGGTTCATTCATTTCAGAAATCTCTTTCAAAATCAGAATGAAGATGATGAACAAATTACTTTTGATGTTAATTTGATTGAAGAAGAGGAGCATATTCTTAATAAGGATATTTCCGAAGAAGAATTACGGAGAGCAGTTTTAAAGTTAAATGAAAGAAAGGCATGTGGTATTGACGACATATCGGCCGAAATGTTAAAAGCTGGTAATACGGATGTGATGTCTTTTCTTCTTAAATTGTTTAATGTCATTTTCCGTTCAGGGTCATATCCTCGAGAATGGTCGAAGGCCATCATCATTCCTATACATAAGAAGGGTGACAAAGAAAATGTAGACAATTATAGAGGAATATCTTTATTAAGCATTATATCAAAATGTTATACGTCCATTTTAAATACTAGATTGTATAAATGGTTAGAAGATAATGACATGATTTCTGACAATCAAGCAGGTTTTCGCAGAGGGTATTCGACAGTTGACCAGATATTTAATTTATATGCAATTGTTCAAAAGTGTTTACAGAGAAAAGGTAGAAAATTATATGTAGCTTTCGTTGATTTTAAAAAAGCGTTCGATTCTGTACGTCATAATAAACTGCTGGAATGTTTACAAAATCATGGTGTTAAAGGAAAATTTTTAGTATCTCTGAAATCAATGTACCAGTCTCTTCTTTCATGTGTACGTGCAAATTATAAGATGTCAGATTTATTCGAATGTCCAATAGGAGTAAGACAAGGCTGTGTTATGAGCCCTACATTGTTTTCAGTCTTCATTGATCAGCTAGTAGCCCATATGAATATAGGTGGTAAGCATGGTTTTCAGATGTTACCGGGCATTATGGAATTGTTTATTTTGTTGTTTGCTGATGACGTTGCTTTGTTGTCTACAACCCCAAATGGCCTACAGAACCAGTTAAATATTTTACACAAATGTTGTACTGATATGAAATTAAATGTTAATGTAGATAAAACTAAAATAATGGTTTTCAGAAAAGGCGGTTTTTTGGGTCGAAATGAGCAATGGTTCTTTGATGGTAAAAAAACTGGATGTTGTTAATAGTTACTGTTATCTTGGATTTAACTTCACTACAATGCTTAGCAACAAAAGGGGTACAGAACATTTGGTAGCAAAAGGTAAGAAAGCAGTGATTCAA
>CM065704.1:37199114-37214114 GCA_017654935.2 Phymorhynchus buccinoides
TCTCTCTCTCTCTCTCTCTCTCTCTCTCTCTCTCTCTCTCTCTCTCTCTCTCTCTCTCTCTCTCTCTCTCTCTCTCTCTCTCTCTCTCTCGCCTCACTAGCTGTAATGCTGTTTCCATGGAAACAAGATAAACAGACGACGCGGATACCGGATACGGAAGTCCAGTTGAACGTCATCACATGTTCCCCCACAGGGAAATTCATCCGGTTTTGCAATATCTCTACAGGGTCTAGTTTCTCTAGATAACGGTCGCCGCGCGAATAACGCTTACGCCAAACGGGGCCTAAGAAACACTTTAGACAACGTTTGCGGAAGAATATTACAAGCTCTTGTCTGATTGGTAATTTTTTTTTATTATTTTAACCATGAACTTTAATGGAGCAATCAACGACAAGAAATGTATTCACCCCATGCTAGTCACGTGATAGTTCGCCAAGAGATACTTTGGGAGTAGCCACAAAACGGTTTTGGCAAACGTCGGTGATAGAGGTGTTTCTTAGTACCTCTCTCTCTCTCTCTCTCTCTCTCTCTCTCTCTCTCTCTCTCTCTCTCTCTCTCTCTCTCTCTCTCTCTCTCTCTCTCTCTCTCTCTCTCTCTCTCTTGCGATCAATCTGGCAGTGCTAAGGTCTCAGTCCACATGAGGTTGTAAACTGGACAGTGCGGCGGGCAGGTCTTCTGCCGTTTTTGCCGATTTGCGCCCACGCTACGTAACGTTAGCCCTTGTGAAACGGACCCCTGGTCTGTCAACACAGCATCAGAGCCTGTCTGTCTATCTGTCTCTTTGCTTGTCCGTCTGTTGTTGTTTTTTCTACTTCTGGCTTTCTCGTAGCGGTTTTGTTTTTCTTTTTTTCAAGAACATTTTTGGGGGTGCGTAACGCTCGCTATCGCTACGTATTGAAATAACTACCCATTGTTACCACTACTACCCATAGAGAACAGTAACTAAATTAAACTGTTGATGATTACTGTGCCGATCTGTCAGTTTGAATTCCGACAGACTAACCCTAACCCTAACCCGAACCTTTTTCGTAACCTAACCCTATTCCATACCTAAGTTTAACCCTATTTTACCCCCTAACCCTAACCCTTAGTTGCCGTAGTGATTTAGCCCAGTAGTGTTATCGATACGTAGTGATAGCCGTACTGATTTATTTTGGTAGTGTTATCGATACGTAGCGATAGCGGGATGTCCCCTTTTTTGGAAATGACCTGCTTGGTCCAGCCAATATGATTTTAGGAGACATGACTCTGGTTTAATATAGGGGGGGGGGGGGGAGGGAATGGAATTGTTGTAGGCTGCATCTTATCTCAGAATCAGGGGCAGTGGGTGGATGCCTCATGCCTCAATACGGGGAGCTGGACGACCCCGACCCCTCTACGAGTCTCTCCCCGTGGGGATACCGTGTGTGTGTGTGTGGGGAGGGGGGGTCTTTCGTACAAAAATAGTCCCCCCACCTTCTGGAAGCTCTGTGCTTGAAACGTCCCCTAATCTGCCACTCTCTGTGACTCTGCCTTTTCCCTTTGCTTTCTATCATCTACCGGTACTATCTTTCTGATTTATTGGCCCATTCTCCTGCCTTTTCCCCAAACAATATCCTCCAAATAATTTGTCTCCTTGGAGCTCCTTCGAAATCAGAATGTGTCGGCTGTACGCAGCGGAGAGAGACCAGTAAAAACTGAAAACCGGACACATACGTACCTTACCCATTATGGCCATATGGCCTGGGAACGCAGAAGAAGAAGAAGAATCTCAGAATCATTCTGAATCTGTTTGTTGGCCACTGAGACTGGAGTTTGGTACGGCAGTTACAAGGTTTAATGATGGGGGTGGGGGGTGGGGGTAGTAGATAAATGTGTCAGGTTAGTGTTTGGGTTAGGGTTAGGATAAACAAAGAGACGGAGTGATATAAGACGTGGACATATAGAGACGTGAGCATATAGAGACGAAAACAGATAGAGACGGGGGCATATAGAGACGGTGAAACAGATAGAGACGGTGAAACAGATAGAGACGGGGACATATAGAGACGGTGAAACAGATAGAGACGGTGAAACAGATAGAGACGGGGGCATATAGAGACGGTGAAACAGATAGAGACGGTGAAATAGATAGAGACGGGGGCATATAGAGACGGTGAAACAGATAGAGACGGTGAAACAGATAGAGACGGGGAAACATATAGAGACGGTGAAACAGATAGAGACGGTGAAACAGATAGAGACGGTGAAACAGATAGAGACGGTGAAACAGATAGAGACGGGGACAGATAGAGACGGGAACATATAGAGACGGGGGCATATAGAGACGTGGGCATATAGAGACGAAAACAGATAGAGACGGGGGCATATAGAGACGTGGGCATATAGAGACGAAAACAGATAGAGACGGGGGCATATAGAGACGGTGAAACAGATAGAGACGGGGACAGATAGAGACGGGGACATATAGAGACGGGGGCATATAGAGACGGGGGCATATAGAGACGGGGGCACATAGAGACGGGGGCATATAGAGACGGGGGCATATAGAGACGGGGAAACAGATAGAGACGGGGACAGATAGAGACGGGGACATATAGAGACGGGGGCATATAGAGACGGGGGCATATAGAGACGGGGACATATAGAGACGGGGGCATATAGAGACGGGGAAACATATAGAGACGGTGAAACAGATAGAGACGGGGACATATAGAGACGGGTGCATATAGAGACGGGGGCATATAGAGACGGGGGCATATAGAGACGGTGAAACAGATAGAGACGGGGACAGATAGAGACGGGTGCATATAGAGACGGGTGCATATAGAGACGGGGACAGATAGAGACGGGGACATATAGAGACGGGTGCATATAGAGACGGGTGCATATAGAGACGGGGACAGATAGAGACGGGTGCATATAGAGACGGGTGCATATAGAGACGGGGACATATAGAGACGGGGACATATAGAGACGGGACGGGTGCATATAGAGACGGGGACACATAGAGACGGGGACAGATAGAGACGGGTGCATATAGAGACGGGGACAGATAGAGACGGGGGCATATAGAGACGGGTGCATATAGAGACGGGTGCATATAGAGACGGGGACAGATAGAGACGGGGACATATAGAGACGGGGACAGATAGAGACGGGTGCATATAGAGACGGGGACAGATAGAGACGGGGACATATAGAGACGGGTGCATATAGAGACGGGTGCATATAGAGACGGGGACAGATAGAGACGGGTGCATATAGAGCATATAGAGACGGGGACAGATAGAGACGGGGACATATAGAGACGGGGACACATAGAGACGGGGACAGATAGAGACGGGGACACATAGAGACGGGGACATATAGAGACGGGGACAGATAGAGACGGGGACAGATAGAGACGGGGGCATATAGAGACGGGGACACATAGAGACGGGGACAGATAGAGACGGGGGACAGATAGAGACGGGGACATATAGAGACGGGGACAGATAGAGACGGGGGCATATAGAGACGGGGACACATAGAGACGGGGACAGATAGAGACGGGGACAGATAGAGACGGGGACATATAGAGACGGGGACACATAGAGACGGGGACACATAGAGACGGGGACAGATAGAGACGGGGACAGATAGAGACGGGGACACATAGAGACGGGGACAGATAGAGACGGGGACAGATAGAGACGGGTGCATATAGAGACGGGGACACATAGAGACGGGGACAGATAGAGACGGGGACAGATAGAGACGGGGACATATAGAGACGGGGACAGATAGAGACGGGGACAGATAGAGACGGGGACAGATAGAGACGGGTGCATATAGAGACGGGGACAGATAGAGACGGGGACATATAGAGACGGGGACAGATAGAGACGGGGACAGATAGAGACGGGGACAGATAGAGACGGGTGCATATAGAGACGGGGACAGATAGAGACGGGGACAGATAGAGACGGGGACAGATAGAGACGGGGACAGATAGAGACGGGGACACATAGAGACGGGGACAGATGGAGACGGGGACAGATAGAGACGGGGACAGATAGAGACGGGGACAGATAGAGACGGGGACACATAGAGACGGGGACAGATAGAGACGGGGACAGATAGAGACGGGGACAGATAGAGACGGGGACAGATAGAGACGGGGACAGATAGAGACGGGGACATATAGAGACGGGGACAGATAGAGACGGGGACAGATAGAGACGGGTGCATATAGAGACGGGGACAGATAGAGACGGGGACATATAGAGACGGGGACAGATAGAGACGGGGACATATAGAGACATATAGAGACGGGGGCATATAGAGACGGGGGCATATAGAGACGGGGAAACATATAGAGACGGGGACATATTAGAGACGGGGCATATTAGAGACGGGGGCATATTAGAGACGGGGACATATAGAGACCGGGGCATATTAGAGACGGGGACACGTAGAGACGGGAACATATAGAGACGAGGACACATAGAGACGTGGGCATATAGAGACATATAGAGACGCGGACACATAGAGACGGGGACACATAGAATCGGGGACATAATTATAGAGACGAGGACACATAGAGACGGGGGCATATAGAGACATATAGAGACGCGGACACATAGAGACGGGGACATAATTATAGAGACGGGGACACAGAGAGACGGGGACATAATTATAGAGACGGGGACACATAGAGACGTGAACATATAGAGACGGGGACACGTAGAGACGGGAACACATAGAGACGGGGACACATAGAGACGGGTACATATAGAGACGGGGACACATAGAGACGGGGACACATAGAGACGGGAACATATAGAGACGGGGACACATAGAGACGGGAACACATAGAGACGGGAACACATAGAGACGGGGGACACATACAGACGGGAACATATAGAGACGGGGACACATAGAGACGGGGACACATAGAGACTGGAACATATAGAGACGGGGACACATAGAGACGGGGACACATAGAGACGGGAACATATAGAGACGGGGACACATAGAGACGGGGACACATAGAGACGGGGACACATAGAGACGGGGACACATAGAGACGGGGAACATATAGAGACAGGGGACACATAGAGACGGGAACACATAGAGACGGGGACACATAGAGACGGGGACACATAGAGACGGGGACACATAGAGACAGGAACACATAGAGACGGGGACACATAGAGACGGGAACATATAGAGACGGGGACACATAGAGACGGGGACACATAGAGACGGGGACACATAGAGACGGGGACACATAGAGACGGGGACACATAGAGACGGGGACACATAGAGACGGGGACACATAGAGACGGGGACACATAGAGACGGGGACACATAGAGACAGGAACACATAGAGACGGGGACACATAGAGACGGGAACATATAGAGACGGGGACACATAGAGACAGGAACACATAGAGACGGGGACACATAGAGACGGGAACATATAGAGACGGGGACACATAGAGACGGGAACACATAGAGACGGGGACACATAGAGACGGGAACACATAGAGACGGGAACATATAGAGACGGGGACACATAGAGACAGGAACATATAGAGACGGTACGGGAACATATAGAGACGGGGACACATAGAGACGGGGACACATAGAGACGGGAACATATAGAGACGGGAACATATAGAGACGGGGACACATAGAGACGGGAACATATAGAGACGGGAACATTACAAAAATTATAGAGACGGGAACATATAGAGACGGGAACATATAGAGACGGGAACATATAGAGACGGGAACATTACAAAAATTATAGAGACGGGAACACATAGAGACGGGGACACATAGAGACGGGGACATATAAAGACGGAGACACACAAAGACGGGGATTACTGATCGCTTCTCTGCCTTTTGGCTAAGACAGTGATTCAGGAATATAAATTTTTGTTTATATCCTGGTTGGTTTGTTCAGCCCGTCGTACATGGCGAAAGCCGATACGCGACGTTAAACTGAACTTCCAAAGACGGGGAGATAATAATTATAGAGACGGAGACACACAAAGACGGGGAGATAATAATTATAGAGACGTAGACACAAGATGCTGATTTATGTGGAAGGAATTAGGCTTACCTCAGCAAATGCCTTACTTCTGGGTGGGGTTCACAACATCAACAACAAATATTGCGCAGCTGTTGATGCTGGCCAATCAATTCCAATCAACAACAGCTGTACTAAGATCAGCTATGCGTTCGTTCGTACATTTGAAACACAAAGAAAAATGGTGCTTTACATCCTCTCGGTCTGGAACAGACACATATGGGACATTTGTAAATACAACAAGGGCGTCGCCGAGCGGCAGACATGTCCGTCACCAGCAATGCCACGCACTTGCGACACCCCGTAGAGTGTCACATCCTGACACAAAATTGGAAGGGATTCTGTCTTCTAGTTCACGAGATACAGCTTGAAGAAGAAACATATAGCGCAAAGAAGGAAATTTCGGTTTTCAAGGTCACACTTCAAGGTCAAGGTCAGCATGGTGATAATTTATGCTCGGATGTTTTCTTCTCTAGGGTATACAGTACTACACACAATCTGAAGCGCTTCTGTCAAGTACTAATGTGGAAAATATGGCTTAAAACCCAATGTGTAGACCCATACCACATTCAAGGCCTACGGATCGCCCGGACCGTGACCTTGACCTTGATCGGTATGCCACCATCAGAACGGGCATAAGCCAAAGTACCTTCATGCCAAATTTGAAGACTCTAACACTAACGGTGTGGGAGTTATGGCCCCTGAAAGATGTTCGGTTTTCAAGGTCGTACGCCAAGGTCAAGGTCACGACGGCAATATGGTTTGCGCGGATGCCTTCCTCTCATGGTGACACACCTGCACACACAATTTGACGTGATTCTGTCAACCCGTTCGAAAGATATCCTTGGGACAGACAGAAGGAGAAAAAAATGACCCTCCGATTTTCAGGCTCCAGCGATCTTTTTGACCTTGACCTTGACCTTGATCGGTATGCCATCATCAGAACGGGCATAAGCCAAACCACCTTCATACCAAGTGTCAACATCCTATGTTGATCGGTGCCCGAGATATGGCTAAAAATAGATTTTCGGTTATCAAGGTCGTACGTCAAGGTCAAGGTCACGACGGCAAAATGGTTTGCGCCGATCTCTTCCTATTAAGGAGGCACACCTTCACACAAAATTTGGTCAAGCGGTTCGGGAGATATCCTTGGGACAGACAGAAAAAAAATTAAAAAAAAATACAAATACCCAGCCCATCGCAATAGTCCGTCTTGGTGACGGACTAAAGATGGTGGGAACGACACTGGAGGCAATGCCCGGAGGCAGTGCAACACCAGTAAAGTCCCGATCTTTTAGCGTTTCATTCTTGTACATACGCTGATAACAGCCTATAGTCGACCGTGTCTGGTTTACTTGGGTTTTTTTAATAATAAACACAAAAAAGAAATAAATTGATTTGCTGCTTTTTGATGGAAGGTTTTATGGGGGGAGGTTTGCACAGAATGTAGATGCTTTCTTGGCGGAGGTTTGCCCTGAATTATGTGCTTTCTTGGCGGAGATTTGTAATGAATATAGGTGCTTTCTTGCCGGAGGTTCGCACTAAATATCGCTGCTTTCTTGGCGGACGTTTGCACTGAATGTAGGTGCTTTCTTGGCGGAGATTTGCACTAAATATCGCTGCTTTCTTGGCGGACGTTTGCACTGAATATAGGTGCTTTCTTGGGGAAGGTTTGTGCTGAATGTAGGTGCTTTCTTGGTGGAGGTTTGCAATGAATATATATTTATGCTTACTTGGCGGAGGTTTGCACTGAATATAGATGCTTTCTTGGCGGAGGTTTGCAATGAATATAGATGCTTTCTTGGCGGAGGTTTGCAATGAATATAATATGTGGCACTGAATATAGATGCTTTCTTGGCGGAGGTTTGCATCGAATATAGGTGCTTTCTTGGCGGAGGTTTGCACTGAATATAGGTGCTTTCTTGGCGGATTTTGCACTGAATATAGATGCTTTCTTGGCGGAGGTTTGCACTGAATGTAGGTGCTTTCTTGGCGGATTTTGCACTGAATATAGATGCTTTCTTGGCGGAGGTTTGCACTGAATGTAGGTGCTTTCTTGGCGGAGGTTTGCACTGAATATAGGTGCTTTCTTGGTGGAGGTTTGAACAGAATATAGGTGCTTTCTTGGCGGAGGTTTGCACTGAATATAGGTGCTTTCTTGGTGGAGGTTTGCACTGAGTGTAGGTGCTTTCTTGCCAAAATCATAATTTTTAAACAAAATGAGATCGATAGTACAGAACACTTCTGTGTATTAACTTTCTATCGGTTGGTGTGAGTCATTTGTTTGGAACGACCTCAATGTCACAGGGTATTGTATTATCCACTCAAGCCAAACGAACGAGCAAACATTAGGAATGGGGGGCAGGGTAGGAACAGAAATTGCAAAGGGCGAGCCACACTGCATACAATTTGACCCCAATACGATACGACTGTGACGATGTCTAATTCCATTTGTCCGTTTTTGCCTTTCTTACCAAACATTAAGCTGTATTTGATTAACTTTTTCAGCTAATTATCTTTTTGGAATACTAACCCTAACCCTAACCCTACCCCCACCCACACCTATAAGACGGAAAAACGCAATGAACCACGACTGTGACAAATGCCGCGGTGTACTGCAGTACATAAGGGGCGGGGGGGGGTCCTATTAGATAATGGCCTTTATCATGACTGCAATTAATTATTGAACAAAGATAATTAGCTGAACATTTTCAAAAAATACAGCTTCATGTTTGGTAAGAAAGGCAAAAACGGAAACATGGAATTAACCGAGAAATGTAGGGGGGGTGGCACATCTTGACCTGTACCGATATTTTATCAGATTAAGATTAAGAATAAAAGTATAGCCCCGTCGACAACAAAGGCCATGTCAGGGCTGTCACCACGTTAAATCTTACCACGTATTAAAAGGGATAAAAACACAAGGTAAAAACAAAATCAGTTTTTTTGCTAAACTACTTTTGTTTAATATCTGAAGACCCAATATTCTTAATTTTGGGAGGTAAGGATAGGCCTAATGTTACACATGTCACAGAGGAATTCCCAGTATTGCAGAAAAATTTAGTTCTCTACCCAGTTTAGTTTACTGGATTTTTTGGTGGGCTGAAAAATGGCTGGCGGCGAAAGGGTTAAAAAAAACCATTAATAAATTAAAAAAAACTTAGCAAGTAAAAAAAACATGACACGTCTAGAATCAGATTCGTGTACGGGAGACTACAAATATAGTGAACATAACTTACAGCGGTGGGATTTCGTCATATTTATTTAGACAGCAGAATGTCACGTCAGTCATGCCTCACAAATGTCAAACTCGGATCGTAGTGAATCGAATCGTGTGCAGTGTAGCGCGGAATCGAAAGGCAGTGCTACGCTGGGAGAGAACAAAAAAATCCTCATTTATCAGGGTAGTGTCAATACAATACTGACTTGCGAGGTGCCATGCTCTATGCCCGTGGTGGCTTGTCTCGTGACGCGCGGCCTGCTGTCGGTCGTGCCGCGCGGGTCACACGTACCTAGGCCTAGCTTGTCGCTGAGAATGAAGCAAGCTTGAGGACGTTGCGTAGAGAAAACGCTCTTCTCGAGTGATCTCTTTCTTTCTTTCTTTCTTTTCCGTCAAGCGACCACAATCAATTGCTGATTGTTCTGTCACTGTAAATTCAGGGGGATCTACGGAAAATATGCGCGGAATAGTTCGGCCCTATAATCTATAGATAAGAAGAAGAGAGAGAAAGGGGGGGATGGGCAGATCGGATATAGGATAATCACCACCACTCTAGATAATCACCACCACTCTAGTCTCGATGATGATGATGATGATGATGATGATGAAGATGATGATGATGATCATCATGATGATGATGATGATGATGATGAAGATGATGATGATGATGGTGATGATGAAGAAGAAGATGATGATGATGATGATGATCTTGATCATGATGATGATGATGATGATGATGATGATGACGATCATGATGATGATGATGATGATGATGATGATGATGATGATGAAGATGATGATGATTATGATGATGATGATGATGATAATGAAGATGATGATGATGATGATGATGAAGATGATGATGAAGATGATGATGATGATGAAGATGAAGATGATGATGATGATGATGATGATGAAGATGAAGATGATGATGATGAAGATGGTGATGATGATGATGATGATGATGATGATGATGATGACGACGATGATGATGAAGATGATGATGATGAAGATGATGATGATGATGATGATGATGATGATGATGATGAAAGAACAATAAATCACAATGCGTTTAATTTAGCCACAACAGTTTACAGAATCCAGGTATGCAAAAACAGAATTGAAAAGAAGTTGAAAACAATCAAAACAGATAGGCTAGCTGTAACATTGGACCCCATCAAGATTTTTAAAAAAATATCACATCCATTCGAAAACACGCTCAAATTTCACTGTCAGCAAACTTTCAGGAATATAGCAAAACATTCGAAGCGCTCACAGCGCAAAGATGCAAAAAAGAATCTCAAACTAAAAAACCCGATCGGTTCCGGGTTTTTTAAGGTGCTTCTTATGTATTTGTTAAGTACATGTCTATAGAGCTTAAGCTTAATTAAAGGTCTCCCAGAGATCCCCACGTTTCAAAGGTGGACCCTGACAGATGAGTTTTTGCAAGAAACACGTCGAGATCACCAGAAAAATAGCCATTTCAAGGATCGGAACATTCTCTTTGCTCTGGTTTCTGAGAAATTAAACCGTCAATACGGTGATTCCTCCTTGGCGGAGATGCAGGAGAGAGTAGCCATTTTCGATGGGGTGGGTGGAGGACACTCATTGTGGTTGAAGCGTTTTATTTTTTGGTAGCGCAGTAAAAACAAAATTGGAGCTATTTCCTATTATATGTTGTGAGGGAATCTCCTTTAGATAAACTGTATAAATTATTTTAAAAAAGAACAAAAAGGCTTGTATTGCGAACATTTTGTGCAAACGATTTGGCAGCCATTAAAAAAGAGAAGTCACACGTCTTCTCTTTGGGTGAAAGAATTTGACTTCCAACACCTCCGCCAAGGAGGAGGAATCGCCGATTTGACGGTTTGATTGATAGGAAATCAGAGCAATGTGAGTGTTGTGATCTCTGTAAAGGGTGCTTTCCTGGTGATCTGGACGTGTTTCTTACAAAAAACTCATCCGTCAGGGTGCCCCTTGACAAAATAGTCACGTGTGATTGTGGTCACTTTTTCCAGAGCGGTGCAAAAACGCCAAGAGTTACGAAACCCCACCCCAAGGCTTTTGCACCTCACACCACACATTTCTCTCATTCCCTGCATCGACAACACAGCACCGAGAATAGAGGCCGCCCCATAGCCTACTAGCAAAGCTCACCGTCACTCGCTGACTTTTTGCTGACACTTCACACGGCCCGCGCGACCCGTGAGCGAACGTGGACCGACCCGACGATTGTTCTCCCCACTCTCTCTACTCCCGGTCATCGATAATGTTCAGTGTTGTACTGGCGGAGCAGACGACAAGTTCTCAACAACAACAACGACGATGTGGCGACGAGGTAGTCGAGCTTTGGTCAAAGTGGTTCTCCTCTGGCTTTTCCTGGCAGCCTTTCATTTCTGGAAGCGAGAATCTTCTTCAGGGTCGTCATCGTCGTCGTCATCATCTTCTTCTTCTATTTCTTTGCCGCACGCGCTCAATTCACGAAAGCACGTGCGAGACTTGGTGGTGGGACAGCAGGTAGCAGAAGCAGCGTCAGCAGCAGCAGCAGACGACAGTTTGTTGGAATCGGAACGGTTGTTAAAACGGGCGGAGAATTTGAGAGAATTGAATGAAGATCATGACGTCAATGTGCCGTGGATTAAAGTCAACTCTCGTGGTAAGTTTGCATGTCCATTTTTGCTGTTAATTAAAAAGCATTCTTTAGTTTAGCCTCTAGACTACGTACCGTTTAGTTTCTCATGTTCTGAACCGATACACTTAGCTTGTTTTCACATTTTTGTTGTTAACCCTTTCACCGCCAGACATACTTCAGTCAAACATCTCCATTAAATTTACCTGGGTAAAGAACAAAATCCATCTGCAGTATTGGGGATTCTTCTGTGACATATATAAAATGAGGTCTATCCTTACTTCCCAAAACTAAGACAATAGGGTCTTTGGATAACAGACCCCAATTTGATGCCTTTTAGTGACATAGGTGTTAAATCACTGTGGTGCTAGAATGCGACTTTGGCGGTAAAAGGGTTAAAAAGCATTCTTTAGTTTAGCCTCTACTGCTCTAGACTCTACGTACCGTTTCTGATGAAAATGATGTTTTACGTCCTCTCGGTCATAGACACATATGGGACATTTGTAAATACAAAGATGGTGGGAACAACACTGGCTGCAACGCCCGGAGGCAGTGCAACACCAGTAAAGTCCCGAGTTTCCAACAATATAGATAGGTGCATCGGCAACCACGCCTCGGTCAAACCTCATCGGCTATGGTACCGCTACATTACTGATATTAATCACATAAAATACACTTCCCCTAACTTCACACAGGAGGCAACGAGAGGGGTAGCTAAATTAAAGTAAAAGGGGTGTTTTCTTAAAAGTTACTTAGCGAAGAGAATTTTCGTCCATGAGGGATATCATTTGATGCTCTTAATCTTATGGACGAAAAAAATTGGATTTAGCCCATTTGGTGATAGAATGAAAACTGTCTTTATGCATAGTTAACGAAATTGAACAAAGGGTGACTATTCTCTTTCTAATTAACTCCCCTCCACCAAAGTTGATTACGATACTAATCACCTAGCAGTGCGTGGGTCAGAACCAAAGTGAGATAAACAAAGCATCATTCTCAAAAAATAATGTGCCAAGTTCGCCTTTATGACCCTCCACCCACACAGTACACATCAACAACATGATGGTGGAGAGGACAACATACAAACAAATCAATATCTATCCAAGAGTGGCATAGCCTTCTAGCCTTGAATATGTTACACATAAACAACACACAACACAGAACGAACTGGTAAGCCTCGAAAGGAAGTTTGGTTAATCAAAGAATGAAATAGTGAGGCCATAGTTTATGGAGAAGGACTTTCTTCTGCCATATCCACAGTGACAGTCAAAACCACACACAGCCTCTAGCCGAGTAAGGCCTACTATAGCCTACATTATGCTTTCTTCATAAAGATCTGCCACGCACACAACCCGAACCAAAGCACACCATCGTCATATTCCCTTTTGTGCTGGCACTTGACTCTATGCACCTGTGACTATGCCAATACAGTTCTGTTGGTCTACGTAGTCTATAATTATCGACAAAAGCCAGAAGGGGTCTCAGTGCAGTCATGCCGTCCTTGTGGCCCATTAGTCATAATGGAGTTATTTGGCTGAGTTTAGTTGTGCCATACACACCATCGAGATCTCTCCGTTCCTCAGACGCCGGTCATTTGGCCATCCCGCGAGTTCGCCTGGAGACATAAAAAACATTATGGCAAGCGTTCTTTTTCTTTTGCTGACCCTACTGTTTTTAATTCGTTACCTTTAGCCCTTCGTAATGCACAAACGTTTAACGCTTTTAAATCAGGCCTGAAGACCTTCTTATTCCATACCTATTTTAACCATGATTAATCTGACGTGTATCAACCGTCAACCTGCTGATATGTCTTAACCCAAACGGTGTGCGTGTGTGTGGGTGAGTGCGTGTGTGTGTGTGTGTGTGTGTGTGTGTGTGTGTGTGTGTGTGTGTGTTTGTGTGTGTGAGTGAGAAGGCGCGAGAGAGTGGATTTTTTTATTTAAAAAAATTAGGGGGGGGGGGGGACAGCGCGCGGGGGGGGGGGTGGGGGGGAGGGAGGGGAAGGGGATGGAGAGAGAGTGGAGGGGCTGGGGGTATATGTTCCACGCATGTATTTAATTTAATTTTAATGTTTTCTAATGATATCTTGTTCTTACAATGTCAAAGTTCTTTTTTTTTTTTTTTTTTTTAATCTTGTATGTCTCCCTTTTCTTCTTTCTTAAACCTGTTGGTTTTTATTTTTGTAATGGCGTCTGGAGCCTCGCGAGGGACAGGCGTCACTTCTCTAAAATGAATTAAATTATTATTATTATTATTAATTCTCGACCGAAGTCATATGAGACATTTCTTTAACTTTTAGATTTGGGGGAGAAGGGGGGGAGGGGGCAATAAAAAAGGTTTTGTTTAAAAATATAGATGTTTTTTGTTTAATTTAGTTTGTATTTTTATTATGTTTCGATAGTGTTTATCTTGAGTAAAGGTCAAGTTTTATTTTAGTGCCATGGCTGGCACAAGACTACTCGGCAATATTAACATTTCTTCCCCTCACAACACTCTCTGAACCATCTTAGACGGAAAAAGTGCTGTCTCTATAGGGGATTTGAAGAATGAAAATATCACTTTTTCCGTCAAAATATTCACCAATATTTTCTGCCCGGATAGTACACTTGACACTTGGAGTGCAAGTGAAATTATAGTGCACGTGCACTACAACTGCACTTGTACCGTTTTGGGTTGCACTTGTACCGTTTTGGGTTGAGGGGAAGAAATGTAAGCTGCACACATTTGTCATTTGCATGCTTGCTCATGAATATATGCTCTCAAAATTAGCTTGTCTGTCCTATCTGCCCTGTCTATTCCTTTTCTGTCTTTTTTTCTGTCAATCTGTTTGCCCTTCTCTCTCTCAGTCTCTCTCTCTCTCTCTCTCTCTCTCTCTCTCTCTCTCTCTCTCTCTCTCTCTCTCTCTCTCTCTCTCTCTCTCTCTCCCTCTCTCTCTCTCTCTCTCTAGCTCGCTCTCTCTCTCTCTCTCTCTCTC
This sequence comes from Phymorhynchus buccinoides, assembly GCA_017654935.2. Lineage (NCBI taxonomy): Eukaryota > Metazoa > Mollusca > Gastropoda > Neogastropoda > Raphitomidae > Phymorhynchus > Phymorhynchus buccinoides. Next base: position 37,213,999 of record CM065704.1, read on the forward strand.
TCTCTCTCTCTCTCTCTCTCTCTCTCTCTCTCTCTCTCTCTCTCTCTCTCTCTCTCTCTCTCTCTCTCTCTCTCTCTCTCTCTCTCTCTCTCTCCCTTCCGTTGAATTCACAACTA
>CM065704.1:37216614-37224114 GCA_017654935.2 Phymorhynchus buccinoides
CCTACTGGAAATAGAGGAAGTATTGCGTTAGTCGTGGGCCACATAAGGTATGTACTTTAAAGCATCAGGTTGCAAATAAATACTGTTTTCAGCTGCGCTGTCGCAAGCGTAACGGACATGAGCAGTGTGCATAATTGTGCACATGACTGGAACACACGGTTATGTAGTGTTGTGTTCTCGTCTCTATGGGTCACCAACTTCGTCCATATGTGTCCCCGTCTCTATGTGTCCCAGTCTCTACATGACTGGAACACACGGTTATGTAGTGTTGTGTACTCGTCTCTATGTGTCACCAACTTCGTCCATATGTGTCCCCGTCTCTATGTGTCCCAGTCTCTATGTGTCACCAATTTCGTCTCTGTGTGTCACCAATTTCGTCTCTATGTGTCCCCGTCTCTATGTATCGCCAATTCCGTCTCTATGTGTCCCTGTCTCTATGTATCGCCAATTCCGTCTCTATGTGTCCCTGTCTCTATGTATCGCCAATTCCGTCTCTATGTGTCCCCGTCTCTACATGACTGGAACACACGGTTATGTAGTGTTGTGCACTCGTTTCTATGTGTCACCAACTTTGTCCATATGTGTCTCCGTCTCTATGTGTCCCAGTCTATATGTGTCACCAATTTCGTCTCTGTGTGTCACCAATTGCGTCTCTATGTGTCCCCGTCTCTATGTGTCACCAGTTTCGTCTCTAATGTGTCCCCGTCTCTACATGTCCCCGTCTCTATGTGTCACCAGTTTCGTCTCTAATGTGTCCCCGTTTGTATGCAGGGCTTCTGAAAACATACAGATTGTGCGTATTTACGCACTAGAGCTCTCAAATCACTCCCTAGAATCTGAAACTGTGCGTGAGATTTACCCTTTAAAATCTCATTTAGGGGACGAGATGACGCATTAAAATGATGACGCGTGCGTGAACACAACCGTTACTTATCAATAAGTTAATGATGTTCTTCGTATTTCAATAGTCTGCTATATCTGCCACAATCTGTCTAGGCTAGATCTAAAATTCTACTGGATTGCGCAGAAAGCCCAAGTTTCAAGTTTTTAAGTTTTATTTTCAACTTCCAGCCCAGAGGGCTTCAAAGCCATAAACACAAACACTCACAACAAATTTGTCCCCATAAACATTCAATGAAACAAACGTGCAGAACATAAGGCAATTGATATGATATTAACATATACAAAAAAAAGAAATTACCAGTGCTAACAACAAATGCATTACCACTAGAAAAGATGTAAAATAGAATTAAAAAACCTTGCCAGCTTTCTGAATATTTTTGGGTTTGTATTACTCAGTAACGATTTAAATTTGTGGACATTTGGGTGGTGATTATAATACTTTGAAAACAATTATTTTCTTTTTTCTTTTACTGGTCCGTATGGGCATTGCAATACGTAATGGAATTCGTCGCCAATTTCGTCTCTATTACAAAATAAACAATTCCAAATCGTTGACAGCTCATTGCGCATGGGGTGGTGAGGGTGGGGGGGGGGGGGGGGGGGCAGGGTATGGAGCTTCTCCCATGTTTTCGCCTTTACCCCTTAAACTTTGCAACTGGGGGTGAGCGTGCCCCTTAAGAGTGGAAAAGATCAGAAGCCCTGGTATATATTTATCCGTCTGTATGCAACACAAAAACCTAACCTTAACCAGACCTGTTTACCCCCTACACAAGTCTTGAGTAGTCTGGATAGCTGAAATAAGTAGTGTGGGTGCAAAATGTGTAGTTTTATTCGTTAAACCCATCAATGGTTACTGATAAGGAGTAGAATCTAACATTTATTTTCAATTTTGAAGAGTAGTGGAGATCCAAATTGAGTAGAATACTACTCGAAAAGGTTAGAATAAAAAGGTCTGCTTAACCCTAATCCGAGCCCTAAACTCAATCTGAAACCCCACCCCTATCCCTAACCCTTGAACGTTCCACATGATGAAAGATTCTGTTCTACGTGTGACCACCTTGTGTCTGTATGCAACACAAATACCTAACCTTAACCCTAATCCAAGCCATAAACTCAATCTGAAACCCCACCCCTATCCCTAACACTTCAATGTTCCACATAATGAAAGATTCTGTTCTGAGTGTGACCACCTTGTGTCGGGATACGATTTCCATTACAGATTTGAATGTCAGGCTTTTTTTTAGGACGCAAGAAAATTATATAATTTGCAAACTATTACCAGAAAATACCAAATATTTTAAAGTTCCATTCTCTATTCCAAACAAGAAATAAACGAATCCTCAATCGCTTAATTTTAGTTTCATAAAGGTAATTTTAAAGGATTTCTAAGACTGGACCATCCATGTGACTACTACTTTCTGGGCTTTAGCCTCTTTCATTTAGGTACGCTTCACTGGTACTTTGAAATACAAATATTGTGTCCAGGCAGTTTGTTGATTTCTGTTATAGACTTCTATATAGTTTTGTATTTACCAAAGACTGTATAGGGGAAAACAAGCATCCGGTCTCTTTTCCCTGTATGAGTAGTGAGGACAGAAACACTGGTTATGTCCCTTTTAAACGTGACACATTTACACGTCGATAGGCCAGTTGAATTCTCCGTTCAAATTCCAGTCTGAGTTTTTGGATAGCCGCTGCTGTGAATGGTGTATAACTACCCCACTAACGATAACTCTATCAGCCCGGTTCGCTGTAACTCTTAAGTAGTCCATCTTACCCTTTTAGAATCTTTGTATTTACACTGCAACGCTACTGATTGGGATAGTATGGTTAGTTCTGTATGCATTTTTAAAATGATTTTCAACACTTCCACTCGATTTTGGTGTAAGTGTAGTGTGTGTGTGTGTCTGTGTGTGTGTGTGTGTGTGTGTGTGTTAGTGTGTGTGTTAGGATGTGTATGCCTGTTTAAAAGGCACTATGTATACAGCTGCTGTGTTTCTCTCTGCTGGTTGTGTGTGTAATGTTTGATATTGAAATGGTTACATGTAATATGTAACCATTTTCATGTACCCCCCTGGGTTTTTTCTGAAATAAATGACTGACTTTGACCTAACCTGAAACCCCAATCCTATCCCAAACCCTAACCTTATCCCTAACCGGGGGGAGGAGTGTGGGGGGGGGGGGCACATAGAGACGGGGGCATATCCATGTGATCCCAAACACGTCAGTAAACGAGCTTGAAATAGATATGACATCACTCAGAAAGACAGCGCGTGCGTGTGTGTGTATATATATATATGTGTGTGCGTGCGTGCGTGCGTGCGTGCGTGCGCGCGCGCGTGCGCGCGTGTGTGTGTGTGGGGGGGGGGGGGGGGGGGGGGGGTTCTCTCCTACTGATATCGACATTTTACGGAATAGAACACTACAACCCTGATTTACCTGACTTAAGAAGCTGCGCTCAACTCGAGTAGGACATAAATCTGAAATAATGTTTCTTTAAAGTTAAAACATAAATTCGGTGCTTAATTGGTAAAAGAGGATGTTGCCTTGATCAGATAAGGAAGGACATTTTTTTAATAGTGAGTCTTAATGACTAGAAGAGGATGCGGGGCTTAGAACGTATGAATTATTCACGCTAGGCTGGGATGGGTTTTAGTAAGGTGTTTTAAATTACTAGAAACTGAGACTCCTGTCCACATCCAATGAGGTTGTTGCACGCGCGCACGCACATACACATACACACCCACACACAAAAACAGACAGACACACACACACGCGCGCGCACGCACACACACACGCACATACACACACACGTTTTTGCGTGCGTGCGCGCACACAAGTACTACATTCTCTCTCTCTCTCTCTCTCTCTCTCTCTCTCTCTCTCTCTCTCTCTCTCTCTCTCTCTCTCTCTCTCTCTCTCTCTCTCTCTCTCTCCCCCTCCCTCTCTCTCGCAAACAAACAAACAAACAAACAAAATTGGTGGGGGGTTTTAATGACATCAGAATCAAACCAAGGGCAGGGCCTTACGAAAACTATCCAATCATTTTAGTCGAAAATTCGGAAATTCGCCGGAGTTTTATTAATTAAAGGCGTTTAATGGTTGTTTTTTACTTATTATTATTTGCTAAAAAAAAATGTTTCATACTTTCTGACGAGCTAACAAAACTGTTTTCAAAGAAATCGCCAATGAACAACAACAAATCAATGGCCTCTTTTTTTTATAGATGATCTTTTTACATTGACGATGATTTTGTGTAATTGTATATAATTACGACAGAAGACTAATGAAGAAGAAACACCCGAAGGTGCTGATGGGAGAGGGGGGGGGGACCCAGAGATGCACCAGCCACACCTGCCCTATCAACACGAGAGCAGCCCTGCTCATTCTGTACCGTGATTTTCCGTTACTGAAGAAAACCCTTAATTTAAAGCTCTCAGTTTACTGTTTGTTCCTTTCAACCAAAGTACGATCAACCAATTTATTTATTTATTTAAGAAAATCTATATATAGCGCTTCACCCTTAAGCTCTTTTGTGTGTGTGTGTGTGTGTGTGTGTGTGTGTGTGTGTGTGTGTGTGTGTGTGTGTGTGTGTGTGTGTGTGTGAAAAATTAAGAATCAACAAATCTGTGTGTGTGCAGGTTTATGTGCGTGCGCGTGAGAGAGAGAGAGAGAGAGAGAGAGAGAGAGAGAGAGAGAGAGAGAGAGAGAGAGAGAGAGAGAGAGAGAGAGAGAGAGAGAGAGCACGTAATATAGTGCACGCTGATGCGTGAAGGGGGGTGGGGTGAATATTAGTTTCCAGTTCACATTTCCAGCCTTTTTAAAGACACACTGACGCACCACGATTAAATCCCTTGGTATTTTTCTGGGTAGCTGTGACCCATATATGCAAATGTCCCCAACTTCAAATTGAGGCTGCTCTTTAAAATGATGCTTCGTTTTCAATTTGGGGACATTTGTACGGGATTCAAACCTGAGCCTGTATTCACGTTGAGATAGCATGAGACTTAGCATCATGCTAACTTAGAAGCTCTTCCAAAAGTCCTATTAAATCCTATAGGACATTGGAAGAGCTTCTAAGTTAGCATCGTGCTAAGTCTCATGTTATCTCAACGTGAATACAGGCCCTAGTCAAAACAAGATTTATTACCAGCTATAAGAGGGAAAACACGTGTAACCCGTGATTTTGACACGTGACCTGGTGGGTCTTTAATGTATTGGATTATTGGATTTCAAGAGTCTATTATTGATTCTCGTCTTCCAACTGCTTTAGAACTAGTGAAGTCACCCCCCACCCCTCACCCCCCCAAAAAAGTAAATGAATAATATATATTTCTAAGTTATTGATCAGTCTTTGATGTTAGTACTTTGGACCCCTTGTTAATTTGATCATGAACCAGAAATTTGATCGCGACATTGATACAGATAAATTTTATACTCTGTCTGTCTGTCTGTTTCTCTCTCTCTCTCTCTCTCTCTCTCTCTCTCTCTCTCTCTCTCTCTCTCTCTCTCTCTCTCTCTCTCTCTCTCTCTCTCTCTCTCTCTCTCTCTCTCTCTCTCTTTCTTTCTGTCTCTCTCTTTCTCTCTCAATAGTAGTGGTGGTGGTGGTAGTACTAGTAGTAGTAGTAGTAGTAGTAGTAGTAGTAGTAGTAGTACGTGTGTGTGGGCGCGCATTCGTGTGTGTGTGTCCGTGTGTGTGTGTGTGTGTGAGAGAGAGAGAGAGACAGACAGACAGACAGACAGACAGACAGACAGAGACACAGAGAGAGGGAGAGCATAATGTTGCTCATTTCTGTTTTATTTCCGCTTGATTCACCATCGTGGTCGAGTGACATCTGGGATGTGGAAGCTGCTTGGGGGTATATAGATCTTTTATTGTTCCCACACACCGCTGGTCCCACACTGTAATTTGCTATCCATGATACCTATAGACCCACGTACTGCTGTTCTCACAAAATGCCCCTCTTGCTGTTTGTGTCTGTCGAACCCAGATAAACGCATGCTCGCGCGGGCGCGCGCGTATGCACACACACACACACACACACACACACACACACACACACACACACACACACACACACACAGACCTTCTCTCTCTCTCTCTCTCTCTCTCTCTCTCTCTCTCTCTCTCTCCCTCTCTCTCCCCCGTCCACCCTCACTCTCCTCTCTCATTCTCTCTCTCTCTCTCTCTCTCTCTCTCTCTCTCTCTCTCTCTCTCTCTCTCTCTCTCTCTCTCTCTCCCTCTCTCTCCCCCGTCCACCCTCACTCTCTCCTCTCTCATTCTCTCTCGCTCACACACACACAGACACACACACACACACACACGCACACGCACGCGCACGCCCATCCAGTGTCAGGCATGGGAATTGTCCGCGAATTCGCGGAATTCCGCGGGGGAAAAAATTGAAATTGTTACTAAATACTTAGTTTTTGTTACTAAATACTTCAATTGGGGGGCTTTCCAGAGTTTTTTTATCTCTGACAATTCCCATGCCTGAGTGTATAACTGCATGTGCGTTGCGAACACACATAACAGCGGCGTGTATGAATATCGTTATGGGTATTAGGTATTAGGTACTTTATAGTCACATAGGCATCTCTGTGAAATTCGGGTTGCTCCCACCTGGAGAGAACGTCGCAGCCAAAGGCGCGCCACCCATTTGTGGGGTTTTTTTGCATGCGATTTTGTGTGTGATTGATGAGGAAGGAAAGGCTAAATGTTGAACAAATGACAACTTTTTCGTAGCCACTGGGTTTAACGTGTACTAAGTGCATGGGCACACGGGACCTCGGTTTATCGTCTCATCCGAAAGACTCCACATTCAGACCGTAAGGCCTAATGCAAAGTGAGATGAAAAATCCGCTGTACCCAGGTTCGAACTCGGGTTTACTTGACACGAAGCGAACGCGTTACCTCTGTGACACTCTACATGTGGGAACAACAATATTAATAAATTGTCCCCAGCTGTTTTGATTGCTTTTACGTTTTCGCTTTCATTACGACCTATTCACTGCTCGCACATTCCTGTGATTTATCATTTTCGTTTATTAATGTGCTTACCTGCCAAAACAGCAGCTGTTTCGTCAAAACTAACACACCGAAGCTAATGAATTGTTGTGGGCATTTGTTTTTGTGTGCGTTTGGTTGTCAATTTTGAACTAGTAACACTCTTCTATTTCTTCTATAAAATAACAAAATCAGCTTATAGATTCTCCGAGTAATGTGAGTCTTAACCAACAAGCCTAAGTGTCCCAAAGAGTGATTTCTTCGCTGCCTACCAACCTCGCAAAGAATGAAGCCAACTTTCTCACTTCCCACCTGGAAGGTGAAAAGGTGGAAGGTGTGTTGGTGAATCTTCTTCTTCTTCTTCTTCTTCTTCTTCTTCTTCTCTTCTTCTTCTTCTTCTTCTTCTTCTTCTTCTTCTTCTTCTGCGTTCCCAGGCCACAAGGCCACATTGGATACGTATGTGTCCGTTGTCCAGTTTTTACTGGTGTCCTCGCTGCATTCAGTCGACACATTCCGATTTCGGAGGAGCTCAAAGGGGAAAACTATATTGAATATTTTTTGGGTGAAGAAAGGCAGGAGAATGGGCCAGT
>CM065704.1:37231614-37241614 GCA_017654935.2 Phymorhynchus buccinoides
AAGGGCGTCATATTAGGTGAAATGGGAAAAGGTCAAACGGTACAACCTGCGGGCGGGTGTCGTGTGTCAAGGTTGATGACCTGTAGTAGACATGTTATAGATAGTAGATGCAGGTTGTTGATTAGTTTTCAGACTAATTAGCCTTTCCAACCAGCCTTTGTATTATTATCATGCACCTTTACTATACATCTCCTCCTTCATCATCTCTTCTCATAAACCGGTTTCATATTTTCATCATCTCTTCTCATAAACCGGTTTCATATTTTCATCATCTCTTCTCATAAACCGGTTTCATCTTTTCATCATCTCTTCTCATAAACCGGTTTCATATTTTCATCATCTCTTCTCATAAACCGGTTTCATCTTTTCATCATCTCTTCTCATAAACCGGTTTCATATTTTCATCATCTCTTCTCATAAACCGGTTTCATATTTTCATCATCTCTTCTCATAAACCGGTTTCATATTTTCATCATCTCTTCTCATAAACCGGTTTCATCTTTTCATCATCTCTTCTCATAAACCGGTTTCATATTTTCATCATCTCTTCTCATAAACCGGTTTCATATTTTCATCATCTCTTCTCATAAACCGGTTTCATCTTTTCATCATCTCTTCTCATAAACCGGTTTCATATTTTCATCATCTCTTCTCATAAACCGGTTTCATATTTTCATCATCTCTTCTCATAAACCGGTTTCATATTTTCATCATCTCTTCTCATAAGCCGGTTTCATATTTTCATCATCTCTTCTCATAAGCCGGTTTCATATTTTCATCATCTCTTCTTATAAACCGGTTTCATATTTTCATCATCTCTTCTCATAAACCGGTTTCATATTTTCATCATCTCTTCTCATAAACCGGTTTCATATTTTCATCATCTCCTCTCATAAGCCAGTTTCATCGTTTCATCATCTCTTCTCATAAACCAGTTTCATCATCACTTCTCATAAACTGGTTTCATCTTTTCATCATCACTTCTCATAAACTGGTTTCATCTTTTCATCATCTCTTCTCATAAACTGGTTTCATCTTTTCATCATCACTTCTCCTAAACCAGTTTCATCTTTTCATCATCACTTCTCATAAACTGGTTTCATATTTTCATCATCACTTCTCATAAACTGGTTTCATCTTTTCATCATCACTTCTCATAAACTGGTTTCATCTTTTCATCATCACTTCTCATTAACCGGTTTCTTCTTTTTTTTAAGTTTCTCTGTGTACAGACACCCAACCGCTCTGATTTCTGTAACAGGTGGCTAATGCTTCTAGGATTTCCACCTCTTTTGAACCTTTTTTCTCATCTAAAAATATCCGGGGTGGGGGAGGGGGGGGGGGATTTGTTCAGTCACAATCACCGATCGAAGAAGAGACTCCCCTATTGGGGCACCAGAGGCGAATAACCCCTTCCCCTCTCACTCACCCACGCACGCACGCATGCGCGCGCGAATGCATGCACACAGGCAAACTTCACTTACTTACAGCAATACAGTTATGTGATGAGAAAGGGGGGGGGGGGGCGGGGGATTTGTTCAGTCACAATCACCGATCGAAGAAGAGACTTCCAGAGGCGAATAACCCCTTCCCCTCTCACTCACCCACGCACGCACGCATGCGCGCGCGAATGCATGCACACACGCGCGCGTTCGCACATGCATATGCGCACGCAAATACAATCAATACGCAATACATACCCGTATTAGCACATCTGAAACATAGCAAGTTTTATGGAGGTGTTTTTGTTTTTATTTTTTTGTTTTTTTGTGTTCTTTCTTATGGGTCAACGCATTGTCTTGTTTTGATTACGATCTCCGTGTACATCCAGTTCCTTTTTTGGGTTTATAGAAGACCTCTCAGTTATCGCAATCTCCTTTTCCTTTATCCTCCTGTAGGCTATGCCCTCCCCCCTCCCCCCTCCCCCCCACTTTCTCATCACATAACTGTATTGTTGTAAGTGAAGTTTGCCTTTGTCAACGTACGTGTGTGTGTGTGTGTGTGTGTGTGTGTGTGTGTGTGTGTGTCTTTCATTTAACGTCTATCCACTTCTCGTGATATTAGACGGTACGAGTGTGTGTGTGTGTGTGCGTGTGTGTGTGTGTGTGTGTGTGTGTAAATGTGTGCATGCGCGCGCGCGCGTGTATGTGAGTGTGAGTCTGGTGGGTATGTATGTCATGTGTGTGCGCAGTCACTGCGTGCGCAGTCACACGCGTGCTTATGAGTGTGCATAGAGAGAGGGGGAGAGAGAGAGAGAGAGAGAGAGAGAGAGAGAGAGAGAGAGAGAGAGAGAGTCGAAAATAACAGCAAGAAATGGTGTTTTACTGCCAACAATAAGATAGGAAGTACGTATACGCACATAATAAGCGACACAATACCAAGGAGGGACGCTACAGCAAAGTACTTTATAGGGGGAAATACAGACAGTATGGGACACACAGACGAAAGAGGGGGCTGAAACGAATGTGTGTGTGTGTGTGTGTGTGTGTGTGTGTGTGTGTGTGTGTATGTGTGTGTGTGCGCGTGTGCGTGCGTGCGTGCGTGTGTGTGTGTGCGTGCGTGCGTGCGTGCGTGTGTGTGTGTGTGTGTGTGTGTGTGTGTGTGTGTATCAGAAGAGAGAGAAAGAAAGAGAGAGAGAGAGAGAGAGAGAGAGAGAGAGAGAGAGATCTGGAAACATAACAAGCGTGTCGCCGGGCGGCAAACATGTCCTTTGCCAGTTACAGAAGAAGAAAAAACTTCACTTCTTTGCCGATCATAGATCGGGCAAAGAATAATAAACACTGAAAGATTCCTTAGTACCTTAGTTTTCACTTGAGCTGTATGCGCAATATGAGAGAGAGAGAGAGAGAGAGAGAGAGAGAGAGAGAGAGAGAGAGAGAGAGAGAGAGAGAGAGAGAGAGAGAGAGAGAGAGTTGAATTGAACTGAATGAATTTTGTTTATAGAGGGTAATAGAATAAGCAATAACATGCTTTTTTTTTTTTTAAACCCAACATATATCAAAATAAAAGTAGAAATGAGAGAGAGAGAGAGAGAGAGAGAGAGAGAGAGAGAGAGAGAGAGAGAGAGAGAGAGAGAGAGAGAGAGAGAGCAAGCGAGCAAGCGAAAGCGTTCGTGGCGTCTAATGTGAACTACTTATCTACCTTGGCAGTACCCATGTTGGTACCTACCCACTGAGGTGGGGACACTTTCTGTTCGCGGACTAAAAATACCCCCCTAGGTGCACTGTGAACAATTAGTTGGGGGGAGGGGGTGCAGGAAGGGGAGGGGTATAGACTCGTTCGAACGTAGATCAAAGTTCTGTACACTAGGCTTGACCTTTGGGTTAGTCGTTACCGCGTATAGGCTACACACAGACTGTCGTTCACGTTACACTTAACGTGCGTATTAAACTTGTTACGCTTAAATGCGTATTGTTGTAACACTGTGACACGTTGCGCTTGTTTTACAGAAGACTGTCACACGTGGAACTTGCATGCATCACTCGTTGCACTTAAAGATCCAGATCACGTGTCAAAATCACGGGTTTCACGTGTTTTCCCTCTTATAGCTGGAAAGAAATCTTGTTTTGACCAGGTCTCACTAAATGCCCCCAAATTCAAAGCCATACATCATTTTAAAGAGCAGCCTCAATTTGAACATGGGGGCATTTCTATGTGGGTCACAGCTACCCTGAAAAAACCAAGGGACTTAATCGTGACGCGTCTGTATCTTTAAAGATCCACCAGATCACGTGTCAAAATCACGGGTTTCACGGGTTTTCCCTCTTATAACTGGAAAGAAATCTTGTTTTGACCAAGTCTGACTCCCATATAAATGGCCCCGAATTCAAAACCGAAACATCAGTTTAAAGAGCAGCCTCAATTTCAAGTTGGGGAAATTGTATGTGGGCGACAGCTACCCAGAAAAAACCCAAGGGACTTAGTCGTGGTGCGTCACTGGGTCTTTAAATGCGTAAGATTGTTGCCCTTACGTGCATGACACTGTTACACGTTGCGCTTGTTTCACATTATGTATGCAAGTCTCTTTATACACCAATCAATGATACTGATAATATCGGGGAGGGGTGGGTGGGTGAACGGCGGTCTCGGAGGTGGGAGGGAAGTGTCCCAGGGGCAAGAAGTGATAGGGGGGAATAGTACCGGGGGGAAAGTGTCCTGGGGGGAAAGAGTTCCAAGGGGGAAATTGTCCGGGGGGAAATAGTACCGGGGGGGAAAGAGTCCTAGGGGGAAAGAGTTCCAGGGGGAAGAATTCCGGGGGGAAGAAATCCAGGGGGATAGTGTCCGGTTGCCCACTGTTACACCGTTACACTTACATAATTATACATCAGACTATTACACGTTGCACTTACATGCATTGCACTGCCACGTGTGATACGTACACGCATAGGACTGTCTCACGCTGTAGGGGCCTACTTGGTTTAACTAATTTGTTATTAAGTTCAACAGGACATATGCCCCCCCCCCCCACCTGCGTGCGCATCTCGACCCTTCCAACGGAAGTGTCGCCATCTTAGTCCTTATTTGTGTGTAAACAAAGTGAAAATGTTATCTAAATGTGTAAAGAAAACATCCAGATGTCATAAATACAGTTTAGATAAGTTTGGAATTGGAACAGCCAAATACGCAGCATCGATCTGGCATTTTTCAAGCAAAGTTACTGACTAAGATGGCGGTCTCCCATAATATGGCGCTCCTTGTGGCCGGATATGACGACACGTGGGTACAAGCCATACATAAATCCATTAACGAAGGAATGAGCAACAACAAGCTTCGAGCTTATAGCGTGCTCACTATCAACACGAATATTACATATTATGACGACTGTTGAAAAAATATCAGATATATTAGTGGTCATTTTAAGAAAAAAAGAAAAACAAACTACTAATTAGAAAATAATGAAAAGTTAACCAATCTAAGAAATGAATGATGAGAATATTTAATGTGGCGGTAAGGATTTTTTGTGTGTAAAATAATGTATGCCAGTCCGTCGTTTCCGACAATGACTGCCAGATAGCAGAGGGGGCAGATGCTATTCTGGCGGGCTGGGATAGAATTAGTTCATAGTGAAGAAGCCTCTCTCAGAGTGGTTGCCCTCGGTTTGTGGAAATCGAAAGGAAGAAATTGTTTTAACTAGACTACACATCGGTCATAGTTTTTTTTAACTCATTCTTTTCTTTTAAAGGGTGAAGAACGTCCCTATTGTTTTAGCTGTGATTGTTTTTATACACTTAAGCATGTGCTAACGGAGTGTGACGACCTCAGTGAGGTCAGGCATAAATATTTTGACAAAATGCCTTTGGACAAGCTTTTTAATGATACTTCTCCGTCTGTGATATTTGAATTTTTAAAGGAGGTCAACATTTTTTATAAGATATAGTTTTAACGTTTTAGAAATTGGTTTGATTTGAGATCAGTTTAAGTTCTGTTGTGACTCGTGCAGAATAGCTCTGAGATCACCGTCTTACGGTGGACAGAGCTTGTCTCTTTGTGTTTTGGTTTTGTGGGTTGTGTGTGCACGCATGTGTCTGTGTCTGTGTTTGTGTGCGTGTCTGTGTGTCTGTCTGCGTGCGTACGTTTTTGTGTGAGGGTGTTTGTGTATGTGTGTTGGTGTATGTGGTCAGTCCATGCGGCTCGGTTGCTGTGGCTTACCGAATGGGGTATGAACGAGTTGGCGTCGATAAATGTGTGTGTTTATGTGTGTGTGTGTGTGTGTGTGTGTGTGTGTGTGTGTGTGTGTGTGTGTGTGTGTGTGTGTGTGTGTGTGTGTGTGTGTGTGTGTGTTAGAGAGAGAGAGAGTTGCTTTGTATATGCGCTGTTGCTGGTTGGTGTCACTCTTGAATGCTGTTTTTGTTGTCTGTTGAATTGATGAATCATTGATTGTAAAGACCTTTGGGCTCATCTGAGGTAAAGCGTTATATAAATGTGCAATTATTATTATTATTATTATTATTAACAATCTATCTATCTAACAATCTATCTATCTCTACCTTCTCGCCTCTCTTCTTCTCCTTCTCGTTATCTCCACTCCTATCCCCTTTTGACGTGGAGCCATTTTCTACGTTATCTGCGTGCACAAATCAGTATTTGTTTTAAGGTGAATTGCTTTGATGATGAATCTTCCAACTAGTAGCCCGCTAGGAAGCTTTATAGTTCAGTCCGTGGTTAGGTGTATACGATAAAGAATTATTAAAATTGGAAATATGTACGGTTTTAAGTGAGCGTTCGGGTGTTTTCATTGTATGACATAATGGAATTTTGGTATAAATTGAGGTTCTGGTTTTACAAGATGGAGCACGTTTCACTTACTCAATACAATTTTATATACATCTGTATCATTAAAAACTCGGGACTTTCCTGGAGTTGCATTTCCTCCGGGCATTGCCTCCAGGATCGTTCCCACCATCTTTATACCTACTAATGTCCCATATGTGTCTGTTTCAGACCGGAGGACGTTATAAACGGATATTCACTCAAAAGATGGAGCCAAAAGATTCCTAGTAAATACACAGACGACAGAATTGAATTATCTTTACTACTTTTGATTGTTCGCCCATTTGCAGTTTGACATTCGAGACGCTTCAAATTTGCTGTACTCAGCGTTACCACTTCTTGGCGTTACCGTTACTAGGCGTTGCCGTTACTGGGGAGAGAGCGTCACTCTCAGAGCAGCGCCAACGGGAAACGGGGCCTTATAACTCCGCCGTTTCTTAACCGAATCGCTTCAAATTTGCTGTACTCAGCGTTACCAGTACTTGGTGTTACCGTTACAAGGCATTACCGTTACTAGGCGTTACCGGTACTCGGAGTTGCGCTAGTTATTATAATATTTGGACAAATCGGACATAGAAGACAATGTTTGCTCTTTGTTTCTATTGACTCGGTTTCAAGAATTAGGCCGGGTTCACATTAGACTCGTAAGTTCCGTACGGAAAACCCTAAATAAGTGGAAGAAAGAAGGATACAAGTTTACTCACATAGGGGAAATTCGGACACGTGCACAAATCTGTTCCCTTCTTTGTTTCGCTTATTTATTGATTGCGCACGGGTTTCCGCATGGAATATCCGCTTATACCTACACGGCCTAATCAAATAAACAAAGAAATCATTCAGAATGGTCTTCCATGTTGTGGATACTGGTACACAAAATAGACATAAATATGCCCTTAACAGAAAGTTGGTAGTTTGGGGGGTTGTTGACTGTTTGGGGCTTTTGCTCTAAAACATTACATTGATAAGGAATTAGCAACACTAATGTTTTCCACCAATTTGGTCATGCTTTAAATGGTAAAATTGAGTGCTAGTTATACAGTAACGTCAAAACTAAATCCACGGGCACTAAAGTCAATCAAGCTCTGTACAAAGAAATTACACTATCGAGGGAAAAAGGCTTACAGCCCATAGCCTCTGTGATCTGTGAATTACAAGCGAATTGTGTCTGGTTTTCCCATGCACCGTCACAAATGTGAACTTTATGAACTCAGCCAAAAGACACCCAGAGCTGCTTCTCTAGGGTTGTCTAGTCTAAAAGCCTAGACATCAATTCGTGGGCCCTGAGACTGTATTGAAATAAAGATTTACAAAGATTAAATCACCACGATAGAAAATGTAGACTGTGTTAATTAAAACCCGTTCAACGCCAGCCATTTTTTAGCCAAAATTTACCATTAAACTTACCCAGGTAGAGAAAAACATTCCGTCTGCAATATTGGGGATTCCTCTCTGACGTGCATAAAATGGGGCCTGTCCTTACCTCCCTAGCTTAAGAACATAAGGTCACTGGTTGACAGACCCTCATTTAATGCCTTTCAGTTTCAGTGACATGGGTGTGGAATCATTGTGGTGCCAAGAGGCGACAGTAGCGATGAAAGTGTTTTAAGGAAATGTTACCTGTCTTTACCGCTTGGCTTTGTAGCTTTGTTAGTCCCCGAGCCGAAGGTTCGGGGAGCTATTGTTTTTGTCTGGTCCGTCCGTCCGTCCGTCCGGCGTGCCTCCGTCCGTCCGGCTATTCGTCCGTTTTTCTCAAAAACTATTCAGTCTATCATCATCAAATTTGGTATACTAGTTTGCCAAGATGCAAGCTATCCACTGATCTATTTAGTTTTACATTAAGGTCAAGGTCGCGCCAGTTACGGGGTTCAAACCCCGAAGCACATAATCGCTAATATCTCGCGAAGTTTTGCATGTATTTTAATGCAGTTTTTTTCACAACATTTATTGATGAATGATCTATAACACAGTTGTCATGAATTGTTCTGTGCGCGAGTGTGCGCATGATCGCGCTCGCTCAAATCACGGATCCGAACCCCAAGGCTATATATAAAAAAAACTATTCAGTTACGTGCTGTTTTGATGCGTTTTTATGTAGTTACGTGCTGTTTTGATGCGTCTTTATGTATGTGTACAGCCGACACATTCCGATTTCGGAGTACCTCGGCGATGCTGCGAGGGGACTTTGCAGCCGCTCGGCGTTGCACTTGTTGTTGTATTGTTATTGTTTTTTAATCGAACATAAAAGGCATTTCGTTTTGTTGGCGTATTGGATTTCTTTGTTAACAATATAATAATTGCTGTACGTTCTTCCAGTCTCACATTGCAATGACGTCATCCAGTGATGAGATGCTTGAATGTCAAAGCGCTCTTAGACGTTTTATAGGCCTTTTAGCCTACTGAAGCAAACAGAGAGAGAGGGGGGGGGGGGGGGGGGGGGGGGGGGGGGGGGGGGGGGGTGAGGGGGGGGGGGGGGGGGGGGGGGTGGGGGGGGGGGGGGGGGGGGGGGGGAGAGAGAACTCGGAACTCGGATGTTTATTGTACATTGGCCTTAGGCCACAATAAAATGTTTGGAGGAAGGAGAGGCAGGGGGGGGGGAGGGGAAAATACAAGAAGGTACACATCAATGATGGCCTTGAGAGAGAGAGAGAGAGAGAGAGAGAGAGAGAGAGAGAGAGAGAGAGAGAGAGAGAGTAGAGTACTCGGAACTCAGATGTTTATTGTACATTGGCCTTAGGCCACAATACAATGTTTGGAGGAAGGGGAGGCAGGGCATGCAAAATACAAGAAGGTATACATCAATCATGAGAGAGAGAGAGAGAGAGAGAGAGAGAGAGAGAGAGAGAGAGAGAGAGAGAGAGAGAGAGTAAGTACTCGGAACTCAGATGTTTATTGTACATTGGCCTTAGGCCACAATAAAATGTTTGGAGGAAGGGGAGGCAGGGCATGCAAAATACAAGAAGGTACACATCAATGATGATGAGAGAGAGAGAGAGAGAGAGAGAGAGAGAGAGAGAGAGAGAGAGAGGGGGGGGGAAGCACACGTCATTTGCGAGGGAAGCTGGAATTTCTGTTTAATTTTATAGGGCCACCCTGACGGATGAGTTTTTGTAAGAAACACGTCCAGATCACCAGGAAAACGCCCTTTACAGAGATTGCAACACTCACTTTCCTCTGGTTTCCTAGAAATCAAACCGTCAAATCGGCGATTCCTCCTTGGCGGAGGTGCTGAAACTCAAATTCTTTCACCCCAAGAGAAAGCGTGTGCCGTCTCTTTTCTAATGGCCGCCTGCGTTTAGACCAAACCGTTTGCACGAATTTTTTGCAATACAAGCCTTTTTTTTCTCTTCTTTTTTTAAAATTTTATGCAGATTATCTAAAGGAGTTTCGCTCTCAAAAAAGGAAACATCTCCATATTTTTTTTCTGCACTACAAAGAAAGAAAATAAGCTTCAACCACAATGAGTGACCTCCACCCACCCCATCCAAAATGGCTTCTGTAACTCTCCGGCATCTCCGCCAAGGAGGAATCGCCGTTTCGACGGTTTAATTTCTAGGAAACCAGAGCAAAGTGAGTGTTCCGATCCTTGAAAAGGCTGTCTTTCTGGTGATCTCGACGTGTTTGTTGCAAAAACTCATCCGTCAGAGTCCACCTTTAAAGCGTTCTATGAAGACATAGCCTAATGATCAATAGAGAAAAGCTTTATTACTGAATGCGAACTTGGTTTTTCCAG
>CM065704.1:37249114-37259114 GCA_017654935.2 Phymorhynchus buccinoides
CAAAAAAATAGCAGAATGCCGCTAGCGATAGGGTTAGGATCAGCCTAAGGTTTAACCCTTTCACCGCCAAAGTCGGATTTTAGCACCACAGTGATTTAACTACTATGTCACTAAAAGGCATCAAATTGGGGTCTATTATCCAAAGACCCTATTCTTTTAGTTTTGGGAAGTAAGGATAGACCTTATTTTATATATGTCACAGAAGAATCCTCAATACTGCAGATGGATGTTATTCTCTACCCAGGTAAATTTAATGGAAAATATTGGCTGAAATATGGCTGGCGGTGAAAGGGTTAAATATGTTCATAAAACACAAAGAAGCAGTCTGAGATTGCCTATGCATTTGTCTGCATGTGCACGAGCGTGCGCGCGTGCGTGCATCATCGGCTATCCATCACAACGCACTAGCGTTTTCGTCAATAGATAATGCTTTTACTTGAAACCAAAGACTGTATAGGGGAAGATAAGCATCTGGTATATTTTCCCTATATATATGAGTAGTGAGGACAGAAACACTGGTTATGTCCCTTTAAAACAGTGACACATTTTACACGTCGATAGGCCAGTTGAATTCTCCGTTCAAGTTCCAGTCTGAGTTTTTGGATAGCCTCCACTGTGAAAAGTGTACTGTTCCCACTAACGATAACTATATCAGCCCGGTTCGCCGAGCTCTTAAGTAATCCATCTTACCCTTTTAGAATATCTTTGTTGAAACTAAATGTCTAGTTCTGTTTCATGCGAAACACACTTTACATCCCCAAGACCTTTATATTTTCGCATTGAGAAATTTCAACGAGAAACGCGCTTCTCGTTAAAATTTGTCAATGCGAAAATTTGAGGGAGTGTGTGTGTGTGTGTTTGTGTGTGTGTGTGTGTGTGGGGGGGGGGTGACCAAGGTACAATATTGCCAAGTTTAGTTTTCAGCAAGGAACATTTTATTCTGTCCGAGTCAAGTTTTCACTTCAGTGAGTGGAAGGGAAAGTGGTCTTGGGGGTGCAAAGTGTGTTTCGCATGAAACGGAACCAGACTTTTAGTTTCAAGTAAAAGCATTATTTATTGACGAAAACGCTAGTGCGTTGTGATGGATGATGCACGCACGCACGCGCTCGCATGCTCGTGCGCATGCAGACAAATGCATAGGCATGGTTATGCAGAACTTGTAGTAATGCGCATGTTCGCACATACCTTTGTATCAGGTGCATGCATGCGCGCGAGAGAGCACACTCTTTCGCGCGCACGTATCCAGGCACGCACGCACTCCAATACACACGCGCGAGACAGACAGAGAGAGAGAGAGGGAGAGAGAGAGAGCGAGAGAGAGAATGAATGATTTTATGAGAGAATAGAATAAGAATGGATTTTATTTATAGAGGGTAATAGAGTAAGCAATGGCTTGCTTTTTTTTACATCCAGCCCTCTGGACAAAATACATATATTAAAGTTGAACATGGAAAAGCACAGACAAAGCAATACAAAGCATGCAAATACAACCCTATATCGTAACACATCAATAACAAAATCAGACCTAATATTATTGACAATACTCATTTTTAACATTCAAAAATATTATT
Organism: Phymorhynchus buccinoides; assembly: GCA_017654935.2. NCBI lineage: Eukaryota > Metazoa > Mollusca > Gastropoda > Neogastropoda > Raphitomidae > Phymorhynchus > Phymorhynchus buccinoides. The sequence continues at coordinate 37,250,686 of CM065704.1, forward strand.
AATTATACTCATTTTTAACGGAAGTTAACAGCGCATACACACGGGAAAATAAAACCCATATCCTACTTTTCACACTCAATCTTTAACATTCATCAACTTGAGAAGTGCACAAACATATGACAAAATCAAAACATAATCATAATTTAGATACTCATCATGGAGTTTAAATGTGTAAACATGTTACTTATTTGAAAAGAAACGCATGCACATAATAAAGTCACGATAGTATTACTTTGCCTACTCATCTTAGGGACATGCACAATTTAGAAAGAAACACATATGTGACAAAATCAAACCTGTAAAGAGAGAGAGAGAGAGAGAGAGAGAGAGAGAGAGAGAGAGAGAGAGAGCGAGAATGGAGAGAAGCAACCACAAGATTTGAATCAAATGAAGTTTAGGCATAAGTGGGGTATTTCATGCTTTTTGAAACATCCAGCCCGTAAGGATGGGTACTAAAAAAAAAAAAAAAAAAAAAAGAACAAACAAACAAAATATAAGAGAGCATGCATTTTAGATCAAAAGGAGACGGACGACATGTAAAGTATACTGGCTTGAAATAATATAGTAAAAGTCTTATTCCCTAATTATTCGTTTAATAGTGGTCAATTGATAAAAATGAACTCTATATATAGGGTGAGTAATTGCTTTTAATAAAACTCATTACAGTTGTGTGGAGGGGGATCCAACTGTCTTTAGAGAGAGAGAGAGAAGCGATTTGTTGTGAACCTTCAGCTTGTTGAAAACAAAACCAGGTTAGCGTTAACTTTAGACTAAATGGTCTAGTCGTGGAGATGTGTTCTCAATTTTTGTAAATGCCTGTAACTGAAGAAAAGCGGTCTATAAAAGACTGAACGTTATATAATTTTTTTATCATCTTTCTTTTTGTGTTCCAACACGAGAGATGAACATTTACTCAAAGTTAACGTTAACTGGTTTTGTTTCTGAGGTTCACAAATATAAAAATATATATAGTTTGCTTTGTTAGGGCTTTTCTGACACCCCAGCAAACAAATCGGACACAGAAGAAAAGTTTTATAAAGCAAAACTTATTCTTTTTGCATTTCGTTTTGAACAAACATTACTCAAAGTTAACGCGTTAACTGGTTTCAGGTTCACAAATCAAGACATTGGACACAGAAGTTTTATTTAAGCAACTATTCTGCATTTCAAATGCACTAACTTTTCAGTCCTTCAGAGTAGGGGTACGGAGCTGGCTATTCACTGAGATTTTCCTTTCATACTATATATATATAAATCACCACGGATTTGTTGGAGGTTGGGTTTTTTTTTGGTGTTATATATATATAATATAGTTTGCTTTGATAAAGCTTTTCTGTGTCCAATGTCTTTATTTGTGAACCTCAGAAACAAAACCAGTTAACGTTAACTTTGAGTAATGTTCCGTGTTCAAAAAATAAAAAAATAAAAAAATAATAAAAAATTATATAAATTGTGCTGATTTACTTTTTCTCCCAATGGGGGAGGGACAGTGCCTTATGCAAAGACAGCTGTTTCGACCTATATATATAAACTTTAGTTTCAAGAGAATTCAGCCTTTTTCGCATGCTTTTCTGCCTAAATCATAATTTCTCAATATCATGCCTGTCAGACAGACAGATGGAAAGATATCTGGTGAGTATAATTATTATCGATACCGAAGAATGGCTGTATAAACTCCGTCTATTTCCTGCAAATGTTGTTTTGCTCTTTGGTGTGTGTTGTGTTTTGTGCACATGGCTCGATCAATGATAGACAGCACACAGCAGAGAGCCCCCCCCCCCCCCCCCCCCCCCCCCCCCCCCCCCCCCCCCCCTCTCCATGAATAGAATAAACAGCTAACCACAGAGGGAGAAATGCTAATGCAGGCTGCTCATGCATATTTCAGTGCACGCGACAACAGTTTACGATCCGCCGCTAGTAAATGTATGACACAATGCTGGACGGAAAAGATTAAAATCGACTCTTTTCCGAACTAAAACTGCTTACTGAAGAAAGGTCGAGGTGTTGATATATATGCTGACGTTGTCATTATCATACAAAATATGACATGAGGCAATAATATTAGCTACATGCTTGGTTTATTTGTTACTTTGAGTAACATTGATACAGAGACAGGCACATGGTTAACAGGCGCCAAAATGGTCAACATACTGACCGTGGGCCCTGAAGAGAAGAAGAAGAAGAGACTTGTCAGTAAGCAAGCCCGTGTGATTGGCTCGTGTGTGTGTGAAATTTCGGGTTTGTCCAGTGCGCATGCGTATTGTTGATGTCGGGAAAATAGGTGTAGTGAAGAAGTGTAAAGGGGGCCGAAGAAACGAGCCGATAGCATACTACACTTACGGTTGTTGTTGTTTTAACTTGTATTATGTTGTTGTTGTTGGCTTACCCTGGCTAAAATACTCCAGGGATCACCCCAACGGCGGAAGCGCTTGAACACTATGGTACAAGAGCATCAGCTACGGATGAGAACATTACGTGTGTGACCGTTTTTGATTACCCAGCCACAGTCCGCCTTCGGGGGATTTTGGATACTGCTGATGTTATGCTAGGAGCTTGTCGTGGCTAATAATATAAAGACAATCCCCGCATAACTATGCATAGCATAACAAGATTTTGCTGTAGCTTTGGTGTTCTAGCTTATGTCAATTGGTCTGACACAGCCTTAAGCCAAGGCGGACTTGTATATTCTTCTTCTTCTTCTTCTTTTTCTTCTGCGTTCCCAGGCCATATGACCATATAATGGGTAAGGTAGGTATGTGTCTGGTTTTCGGTTTTCACTGGTTTCATCGCTGCGTACAGCCGACACATTCCGATTTTGGAGGAGCTCAAAGGAGAAAAATTATTTGGATTTTTTTGGGGGAAAAGAGGCAGAAAGATAGTAGATTGTGTTTCTGCTTTGCTGCGTAGGCTGAAATGATCCGCGCATTTATCCTTACCTACAATAATAACCCTAGCCTGACCCCAACGCCATCTCTTTCCCTAGCACGGCAGAATGAATGTAATGTAATGACAGGAGAATGATGTCTTCGTTATCATCATCATCATCATCATCATCATCATCATCATCATCATTCAAATCGTCAGTATCATCGTCGTCGTCGTTAGTGTCGCCATCATCAGCCTCATCATCATCATCATCATCATACTCATCATCATCGTCATACTCATCGTCATAGCATCCATATCGTGTGTAAGAAGAAAACGTTACCTTCGTTCAGCCTGTCGTATAATTCGTGTGCATGTTTGTCAGGGTGTTCTTTTTTTTAAGAGAAGGGGAAGGTGATGTATTGAGACATACATATCTGTATTGTTTTTTTAAAATCGGGAATTTATTGGTGTTGCGCTGCCTCCGGGCATTGTCTCCAGGATCGTCCCCATCATCTTCATATCTATTCATGTCCCATATATGTATGTATGTGTCTGTTCCAGACCGGAGGACGTTAAACAAGATTTTCGTTTCGGGGAAGGTGAAGGGGGGCGGGCGATGCAGGCAAGAGACAACTGTCCGAATTTTAGTGATCGAATGAGCCTGATTTACTTTTTATTTAAACACACACACACTCGCGCGCGCGCACACACATACACACACACTCTCTCTCTCTCTCTCTTTCTCGCATTTAAAATAGCATACAAAAAGCTCTTGTTTGACAGGGACGACAAACACCTAAATCCCAGCTTCAAAGAAGTTTTGTTGGCAACTAATCAATTTCTGAGTGTTTGTCTTCAGGAAAGGAATATTATGTCTTGTTACTATGCTTACCAATTTAAATGTTTGAATTATGTTGTTATAATCATTCTTCGCTATAATCACCTGTTTTCTCGAGTAGCCACATTTTACAGTATCCATGTTCAAAATCCCCATTCCCCATCTCCCCTTATATATGTAAATAATGTTCTTGGTTTTTGTTTTTGTTTTTGTTTTTTGCTTTTCTTAGCTTGCTTTTTTTATTTTTTTTATTTGTTTGTTGCTTTCTTGTTGTTTGCGTCAGGGCTGAGTGAAAAAAGCTGTAACTAATTAGCTTATCTCATTACCCTGAATAAATAACATTTCGTTCGTTCGCTCTCTCTCTCTCTCTCTCTCTCTCTCTCTCTCTCTCTCTCTCTCTCTCTCTCTCGTGCACGTGCGCGCATGTACACACATGTACACACGCACGCGCACGCACGCATTTGTATGCAACAACATTCTACGAAACCCGATAGATGTCCAAAGTCTCGCAAACTAGGCCAAACCACTTGTCTCACTTTTCCAGATATTTTGTTAACCTGTCCAGGAGCGGCTTTCTTCTTCTTTCTTTCTTCTTCTTTCTTTCTATTCGTGCGACATCTTCTGTCATGAGGCTTTTTTTTTTAATCGAACACTTATCTAAGCAAAGAAGTTTCCTTTAAAAAAAACGCCCAACCAAGTTGTCTTGTGAATAGAAGCCTCTTTTCCTCTCTCTCTCTGATGGACAATTGCAGGGACTTAACTTTTCCCGGGATTCCTAAGGATCTTGTGAAATCGTTTTTTGGCGGAGTTAATGGGAAGTGTATACTGTCATCTCGTTCGGGGTGTGTGTGTGTGTGCTCCTATACTGTTATCTGTACGAGCATGAGTACTTTGGAATGGGGAACAGGACATGCGCGTTTCTCTGTCTGTCCGTGTGTGTGTGTGTGTGTGTGTGTGTGTGTGTCTGACTGCCTGTCTGTGTGTATGTTATGTGTGTGTGTGTATGTAATGTGTGTGTGTGCGTGTGCGCGCGTGTGTGTGTGTGTGTGACTGCCTGTCTGTGTGTATGTAATGTGTGTGTGTGTGTCTGACTGCCTGTCTGTGTGTATGTAATGTGTGTGTATGTAATGTGTGTGTGTGTGTGTGCGTGTGCGTGTGCGTGTGCGTGAGTACATGTGTGTGTGTGTGTGTCTGACTGCCTGTCTGTGTGTATGTACTGTGTGTGTGTGTGTGTGTGTGTGTGTGTGTGTGTGTGTGTGTGTGCTTGCGTGTGTGTGTGTACGTGTGTGTGTGTGTGCGTGTGCGTGCGTGTGTGTACATGTGTGAGTGTGTATGCGCGCGCGCGCGTGTCCGTATTTGAATAAAACATTCCACTTAACAGTCCCTAAACCATTGAACTAATCTTAACAAAACTTGGCAGAATGGTACCTTAAATAGTGAAGTTGTGGACCGTGGTATCAAGTTTTGCCAAACGGCAACCTGAATATGACAAAGACGCTGATTTTTTTCCCTCAAAGATAGAGGATGGATTTCAATCAAAATAAGTATGGGGAAATATCACCTAAGATTTTTTTCTTTTTTTTCTTTTTTGGGGGGTGTAAAATATTGAATTACTCAGTATTCCCATACTGATACAGGAAATTTTTAGCACAAAAAACACACAGAATAACCCTCATGTTTGTTGTTGTTGGCTTACCATGGCTAAGCACCAAAAAAAAACAGGGAACACTATGATAGGGTTAATTAAAAGAACATTTATTAATATTGATTATGATATATTTACCAAACTATATAAAGCACTAGTAAGGCCACATTTAGAGTATGGCAACAATATCCTAAATATAAATATCAATCAGTAGCTATTGAAAAAGTTCAACGAAGAGCTTCAGAGCTTGTTAAGAAATGCAGAAATATGAATTATGAAAACAGACTTCTTTATCTCAATCTCTATTCCCTTAACCCTTTCACCGCCAGCCATATTTCATCTAAAGATTTCCATTAAATTTACCTGGGTAGAGAACAAAATCTAGCTGCAGTATTGGGGATTCTTCTGTGACATATATAAAATAAGGTCTTACCTTACTTTCCAAAACAAGACAATAGGGTCTTTGGATGATAGACCCCAATTTGATGCCTTTTAGTGACGTAGGTGTTAAATCACTGTGGTGCTAAAATGCTACTTTGGCGGTGAAAGAGTTAAAGGCAGAAGAGTCAGGGGAGACCTGATTGAAGCATATAAAATATTTAATGGTCATGTTGATTTGTCATGGGATGGTTTCTTTACATCTGTACAATATGATATAACAAGGAATTCATATGGTAAGGTTTTTATTAAGCGATATAACGCTAACATTAGAAAACATTGTTTCACTAACAGAATTGCTAAACTATGGAATGAATTACCAGTGGACCTAAAATGTGCACCCAATACTAATGCATTCAAAAATCGTCAAAGATAATCATCCAAATGTTATAAATATATTTAGAAGCATTGGTTAAAATTGCGTGATAGTAAAATTCAACCGTATTACACCTTGATGAAAGATATATCCAAGTTCGATGATACGATGCCAAAAAGCTTGACGGCTTATTTAGTCCCTACCCTACTACTACTAGTACAAGTGTATCAGCTACGGATGAGAACATTACGTGTGTGCCCGGGTTTTTTAATTACCCCGCCATGTGGGCAGCCACACTCCGTCTTCAGGGGGAACCCCCATGTTTTAAAACTTATATCCTTTGACTTTCTTCAGTAATTGGAAATATGGCTCTGCACTCTTTGTCGCATTATCTTATCCTTCCACGATATAGGTGGGGGGGGGTCGTGTATGTGTGTGCGTGTGCGTGCGCGCGCGCGTGTGTGTATATATGTGCGCGTGTGTGTGTCTGCGTGTGTGTGTGTGTGTGCGCGTGCGTGCGCGCGCGCGCGTGTGTATATGTGTGCGCGCGTGTGTCTGTCTGTGTGTGTGTGTCTGTGTGCCTGTGTGTGTGTGTGTGTATGTTTGAGTGTGTGTGTGTGTGCAGACTTAAGTTCATCGATCAAGAACAGCCCGGCACAGGGTACGTAAATATGACAATAGAGAGGGGTAAAAAACCCAAAAAAACCAAGAGGTTCCTATTAATAGAGTATGTTGTGTGACAAAAAAGGAGAAGGACAACAACAAAAACACTGATAGACTAGAAGATGACAAAAGGACTGCAGTACCTTTTGGAGTAACGTAAAAATGGTGGGTAGAAAACAAGGTACCTGTGAAAAGGAGAAACTTCATGAAGTGACGTTTTTTCTACCCACCATTTTTACGTTACTGATAGACTAGAGTTATTACAATTGTTCCATTATATTGTGTTCTTTTTAGGGGGTGTTTGCAAAGCTCAAAGGACACACATTATTAGGGCCTACGTGTCGGCATAAATGGATGTCATCACCAGGCATCCGAATTGTCAGAGTATTTCAGAGGATTAAGAATTTCTGACAGAGGATTGGCTTCTCTTGTCAGAGGTTTTGCCTTTTTATTCAGTGTTATCCTTTGTGTTAAATGGCATTTTAAAGCGATTTCTCACTATATTAAGCCTTTTTGATGGTGTTGGAAACTCATTTCAGTGTTGTCCCTCTTCAGTCTAGGGCCTTGATGGCCCTTTTACCGCGGTTTTCAGAGGATTGGACTTCAGACTATTCTGATGCCTTCATAATACAGCGACATTGCAAACAATGTTCATTGCATGTACTCGAGTATGTGCACATACATTTTATTCCATGTATTTCTTTTCGTTGTTGTATGCGTGCGCGCAAAAGCGAAACAAGAAGTTTAAATCGTTATAGATTTCAAGGGGCACCCTGACGGATGAGTTTTTTTTGCAAGAAACACGTCGAGATCGCCAGGAAAACACCCTTTACAGGGATCGCAACACTCGCTTTGCTCTGGTTTCCTATAAATCAAACCGTCAACTCGGCGATTCGTCTTTGGTGGAGGTGCTGGAAGTCAAAGTCTTTCAGTGAAAGAGAAGGCATGTGCCTTCTCTTTTGTAATGGCCGCCCGAGTTTAGACCAAATCGTTTGCACGAAATTTCTACAATACAAGCCTTTAATTTTTATTTAATACAGTTTACCGAAAGGAGTTTCGCTCACAACAAAGAAAACAGCTCCAATTTTTTTTTTTTACTGCACTACAAAGAAGAAAAATCTTCAACCACAATGAGTGGCCTCCACCCACCCCATCCAAAATGGCTTCTCTCTCCGGCATCTCCGTCGAGGAAGAATCGCTGTTTTGACGGTTTGATTTATAGGAAACCAGAGCAAAGTCAAGTCAAGTCAAGTCAAGTATACTTTATTATCTCAACAGAGAAATTACATTCAGGTGCAACATCAAATCATTTTAAAAACATATCACAAAACAATCGCAGATTGTGAGTGTTCAGATCCTTGAAAAGGCTGTCTTTCTGGTGACCTCGACGTACGTGTTTCTTGCAAAAAAAACTCATCCGTCAGGGTGCCCCTTTTTTTAAAAAAACTCATCCGTCAGGGTCCACCTTTAAAAAACAAACCAAAAAAAAACTAAGCCGTCAGGGTCCACCTTTTTAACAACAAAAAAACAAAAAACTAAGCCGTCACGCAAAAAAGTAATGGAAGAGAATCAATAACCAAAAAAGAATGAATTCGATTTCAAGGGACAAAAAGATTCCAAGCTTTAATTAACGAAGACATGCGAACTGATCATACAGCAGA
>CM065704.1:37271614-37274114 GCA_017654935.2 Phymorhynchus buccinoides
GTTACCCTCATTGTGCCCCCCGTCTCTATGTGTCACCCGCATTGTGCCCCCGTCTCTTTGTGTCATCCTTAGTGTGCCCCCGTCTCTTTGTGTCACCCTCATTGTGCCCCCGTTTCTATGTGTCACCCTCATTGTGCCCCCGTCTCTATGTGTCATCCTCATTGTGCCCCCGTCTCTTTGTGTCACCCTCATTGTGCCCCCGTCTCTATGTGTCACCCTCATTGTGCCCCCGTCTTTATGTGTCACCCTCATTGTGTGCCCCCGTCTCTATGTGTCACCCTCATTGTGCCCCCGTCTCTGTGTGTCACCCTCATTGTGCCCCCGTCTCTTTGTGTCATCCTCATTGTGCCCCCGTCTCTATGCGTCACCCTCATTGTGCCCCCGTCTCTATGCGTCACCCTCATTGTGCCCCCGTCTCTATGCGTCACCCTCATTGTGCCCCCGTCTCTATGTGTCACCCTCATTGTGCCCCCGTCTCTATGTGTCTCCCTCATTGTGCCCCCGTCTCTATGTGTCGCCCTCATTGTGCCCCGGTCTCTATATATCATCCTCATTGACGCAGACACATAGAAACGGGGACACATTGAGACAGGGACGGGGACACGTAGAGACAGGAACATATAAAGATGCAAACACATAGAGATGGGGACACATAAAGACGGGAACACATAGATACAGGGACACATAGAGACGCGGACACACATAGAGACGGGGACACATAGAGACGGGGACACATAGAGACCGGGACACATAGAGACGGGGACACATAGAGACAGGGACACATAGACATGGGGACACACAGAGACAGGGACACATAGACACGGGGACACACAGAAACGGGGACCACCCTTAACCCATGTATCCACCAACGCCACTATAATTTAATTTATATCGTGGTTTTTTTTTACTGACTGTTAATTTAATTAAACTACTTAAAAGACTAAAGTAAAAGTGAATGGGGTGTGTAGGTCAGCAAAGACGATTTTGTCTTGCTTTAGAAGATGTTGAACACGAAATTGCCTTTGGTTTTCAATGGCTGCATAGGTAAAACCGGGAACATATTCCTAGGTTTGGGGGGGGGGGGGGGGGGGGGGGGTTGTTGTGTGTGTGTGCGTGCGCGTGCGCGTGCGCGTGCGCGTGTGTGTGTGTGTACGTCCTGCATTTTTTCTATAAAACCCTTCCACGTTTTTCCTTTTTACAATTTATGACATGCCAGTTGTTTTATTGTACACTGGCGTCCACACGTGAGACTTTGCGCACTTGAGTGGGCACCTGTTGTCCATTCTGCAGTGCATATTTGCCTATATAGCCTTTTTTATGTACTTAGCTTACTAGTATGTATTTGTTATCCTTATTTACTGTTTGTTTAACCTGGATCCGATAAATAGAGTAGAGTGGCTCCGTGTTTCCAGCACTGTGTGGACTTATGTGCTGTAGGGTGCAATGATGGAGGTGTCATGTTATGAGTGGTACTGTATGTGTTTTGTTTACAGGTTGTTGAACGTTGGTAAGATACATTGATGAGTGTTTTGTAATAAGTGGTCGAACTTTACGTGGTGACAGTACTAATATGACCATAGCTGTTGACGGGACTATAATGGAAATAAATAAATAAATAAATCCCCTTCATTCTTAACGTCGCAGTGAAAATGTTCAAAATCAATTCTTAGCTACCACTTCTCTTATCTGCTTGCTTTACCTTTTTTCTGTCTGTTTGTTAGTCTGTATGTCTGTAAGCATCTCTCTCCCCCTCTCATCTCTCTCCCTCTTCCCTCGCTCTCTCTCCCCCCTCCCTCTCCCTCTCTCTCCCCTCTTCCCTCCTCTCTCTCTCTCCCCTCTCCCCCCCTCCCTCTCTCTCCCCCCTCATATCTCTCTCTCCCTCTCTCTCTATTCCCTCTCTCTCCACCCCTCCCCCTCACTCTCTCCCCCTCTCCCTCTTCCCTCCCTCCCTCTCCCTCTCTCCCCTCTCCCTCTTTCTCTCCTTTCTCTCTCCTCTCTCTCCCTCTCATATCTCTCTCTCCCTCTCTCTCTATTCCCTCTCCCCTCCCTCACTCTCTCTCCCTCTCTCCCTCTTCCCTCCCTCCCTCTCTCTCTCTCCCCCTCTCTCTCTCCCTGCCCATTCATTTCTCTCCTCGTTTTTGTTCTGTAAAATCTTATTCTTATTGGTCCATTCTCTCTCTCCCCCCTCTCTCTCCGTCTCCCTCTCTCCCTCTCCCCATCAATAAATCTTCCAAATAATTTTCTCCTTTGAGCTCCTCCGAAATCGGAATGTGTCGGCTGTATGTAGCTGGGAGACCAGTGACAACTGAAAACAGGACACATACGTACTTTGAACCACTCGAATAAATACACAAGTGCAAAGCGACGTTATGTTATTGACAAGACAACACAGAAAATGTAATATTCCAACAAAAATGCCTTCTTCAAACAACACAGACGACAAAACAATACTTCCCCCTCTTCACAGTAGTCTCCAAACGATCTTACCCATTATGGCATG
>CM065704.1:37279114-37281614 GCA_017654935.2 Phymorhynchus buccinoides
CTATCGTGGTATCTCATTATTAAATATTAATAGCAAACTATACACTTTCATTTTGAATAAGAGATTGACAGCGTGGATAGAGGAAAACCACTTATTAAGTGACTTTCAAGCAGGCTTTAGAAGGAATTATGGTACTGTAGATCATATATTTACCTTGCTAACTCTTATTCAGAAACAGCTTTCATCCAATCAAAAACTATATGCAGCTTTTTATAGACTTCAAAAAAGCATTTGACCTTGTTAACAGGCACCATCTGTGGGTAATTCTTCGCAAATATGGCATTAAGGGCAAAATGTATAATGCAGTTAAAAGTATTTATGAAGTAGTGAAAGCAAGAGTCAGAGCTAACAATGATGTGACCGATCCATTTGTATGTCCACATGGACTGAAACAAGGAGATAATTGCAGCCCAATTCTTTTTGCTCTGTTTATAAATGAATTAGCAAATGATATAATGCAGTGTGGCAAACATGGAGTAACCTTGTCCCCTAATTTAATACAGATCCTCGTTATGTTGTTCGCAGATGATGTTATTCTTCTTTCTACAACTGTAATTGGCCTTCAGCGCCAACTAAATGTTTTATACGATACTGCTAACAGACTGATGCTCACTGTTAATCAGGAAAAATCAAAAATAGTGGTATTTAGGAAGGGGGGTCATATTGCGTCCAGAGAAAAATGGTTCTATGGTGGGGTACAGATGGAAATTGTAAACCAGTACAAATACTTAGGTATAATCTTTTCATGCGGTTTGACTTTTTCATATTCACTGGAAGAGATGGCTCTGAAAGCAAAGAAATGCATGTTTGGTGTTATGAGGTTCCTTTGGTCTTTAGGAGAAAATTCCCCCAAATTGTTTTTTTAAATTTTCGACACCCAAATTCAGCCTATCTTGACGTATGGTTCGGAGGTGTGGGGCCTAACTGCAGATCACACTGTTATTGAGAGAATACATCTATTAGCAATTAAACGCCTCTTAAATATAAGCATAGAAACACCAAGTGTATTGGTTTATTGTGAATCTAAACGGTATCCTCTTTACGTTCAAACTTATTCAAAATGTATTAGATATTGGCTTAAAGTTACTCAGATGGAAGAAAATCGTATCCCAAAGATAGCTTACAAAATGCTTTATGCACTCCACTGTAATGGCAGGAAGAATTGGGTTACAAATGTGATGTGTACATTATACAAATATGGTTTTGGCTACGTGTGGGAGAATCAAGGTGTGGAAAGCAGCAAAATGTTTGTATATATCTTTAAACAAAGATTAATCGATTGTCACATACAAGATCTTGATTCCACTATTTTCACTAAGGAACGATTTCAGCTGTATTCCACTTTCAGACCTTTGCAAGACCTTCCTCAGTATTTGTGTTTGATAAGAAATCCTAATTTAAGAAAACATTTAGTAAGAATAAGGCTAGGAGTTTCACAATTAAAGACACACAGGTCAATCTATTTAAAAAAGACAGAACGAAAAACCGATTGTCCATTTTGTCCAAACACTGCTGAATCAGAATTACATTTTATATTAGTGTGCCCTCGATATAAGCAAGTCCGAGAGATGTTCATTCCCAAAAAATATTATACCCACCCAAATGCTTTCAGACTTACTTTGTTACTCTCTGATACACGAATTTGTTTCAAACTAGCTTTATATTTATCTAAAGCCTTTGCGATAAGAAATACTAGCATTGTATATGTTACATAAAAGGCAAACATGTATTATGTGCACGCATAACTATGTCTCACTGTTCTATTCCTCTCTACTTATTGTTTCATAAACGAAATGTGCTTGTATCAAGAGTGCCGTCATGCTCACTGTTTACATTATCTCTTGTTAAAATGTGTATATATTAATTATTGTATTGTTCGGTATATATATCCATAATGGTTGTATGATGTTATCGTCCGGATTGGGTTTATTTTTGGCTTTGCTCCAGTCATTTCTTCTTCTTTTTATATTATGATCATTGGATTTTCACCGGTACCCCTTCCCCTTTGTGTCCCTTTTTGATACGGGCAGATGGCCTAATCATTAAAACGTTTTTGAGTTTTGAGTTTGAGTTCTCTCTCTCTCTCTCTCTCTCTCTCTCTCTCTCTCTCTCTCTCTCTCTCTCTCTCTCTCTCTCTCTCTCTCTCCCCCTCTCCCTCCCTCTCTCCCTCTCCCTCTCTCCTCTCTCTCGGACAGATTGTAAGAATAGGCATCGCCTAAGATCTTTATCCTTGTTAAATATAGTTTTTCAGTGTTCAGTATTCTCTCTCTCTCTCTCTCTCTCTTCGGTTGAATTGTGTTGATTTTGGAAAAGTCTGTTCACGATAGAAATAGTGGAGAAAGGTTATTGCATTTACTGAACCCCCCTCGTTATATATCCAAGATTATTATAAAACTAAAGTTAAAAGCATGGAACACTAAATACTCTTATAATGTTTCCTGTAATTGTGGTAATCCTATATCAGTACATCATTTGTTAAAAGAATGCCCGATTTTAACAT
>CM065704.1:37291614-37356614 GCA_017654935.2 Phymorhynchus buccinoides
TGTCCGTCCGTCCGGTGTCCGTCCGTCCGGTGTCCGTCCGTCCGGCGGCGTGCCTCCGTCCGTCCGGCTATTCGTCCGTTTTTCTCAAAAACTATTCGGTCTATCATCATCAAATTTGGCATACTAGTTTGCCAAGATGCAAGCTATCCACTGATGTATTTAGTTTTACATTAAGGTCAAGGTCGCGCCAGTTACGGGGTTCAAACCCCGAAACACATAATCGCTAATATCTCGCGAAGTTTTGCATGTATTTTAATGCAGTTTTTTTCACAACATTTCTTGATGAATGGTCTATAACACAGTTATCATCAATTTTTCTGTGCGCGCGTGTGCGCATGATCGCGCGCGCGCAAATCACGGGTCCGAACCCCAAGGCTATATATAAAAGAAAAAATTCACTTACGTGCTGTTTTGATGCGTTTTTATGTAGTTACGTGCTGTTTTTGATGCGTTTTTATGTATGTGTACAGCCGACACATTCCCCCCCCGGAGTAGCTCGGCGATGCTGCGAGGGGATTTGCAGCCGCTCGGCGTTGCACTTGTTTTTGTTTGTTTTTGTGGCTAATGTTAACATCAGCTCCCTCCGCTGTTCCAGGGTGAAGTTGGTTTTAAACATTACCTTTAATCGTTAAGCTGAGACACGTATAACAGAATGTTAAGATCAGCTCCCTCCGCTGCTCCAGGGTTAAGTTGGTGCTCCATTCATTACCTTTCTCGTTAAGCTGAGACACGTGGCTAATGTTAAGATCAGTAAGTCCAATAATGTTCCAGGGTGAAGTTGGCCACCATTGAGCAAAACAAAAGCTGAGACACAAATTCAAACACTGGAAAAGAAGAAAATCTTAACATTTGCCTTGTTTTTTTCATTTCTGTGTCAGAGGTCTGTGTCATCTTCTTTAACTTAACCCTTTCATCGCCACTGTCTCCTCTTGGCACCACAAGCATTTCCCACCCATGTCACTGAAAGGCATCAAATGAGGGTCGGGCTCATCCAGTGCACGTTATGTTGGCTTCTACATGTTGGGGAGGCCTTGGACTGCGACCGCTATTTTATCCACTCACAGAGGATCCTCCAATATTGCAGACGAAATAGTTTCTCTACCCGGGCCGAAGTTTAATGGTAAATATTGGCTGAGGAATGGCTAGTCCGTTGAAGAACGAAAACGAGAACGACGTTTTATTGTCATAGAACCTCACGCGGCTATTGACACGATAAGGATTATACAGTATTTTCTACATTCAATAATTATAGAAGTAGCATTAGTGTTCATAGTTAACCCTGACACTAGAAACGGTTAAAGACAAATCTTCCAATGTGGTCTTGGGGGGTGTCTTTATGAAGCAAGTCACTTATCAGTTTTAAAGTTGACTTCCCTGGAAATATTCTAGGTATATCTTTCGTGAAATGGCATATTATATATTAGTGTTTGTGTTTGCCTGTCAGTGCTGTTAGTGGCTGCCATGGTCTATAACACAGTTATCATCAATTTTTCTGTGCGCGCGTGTGCGCATGATCGCGCGCGCGCAAATCACGGGTCCGAACCCCAAGGCTATATATAAAAAAAACTATTCACTTACGTGCTGTTTTGATGCGTTTTTATGTAGTTACGTGCTGTTTTGATGCGTTTTTATGTATGTGTACAGCCGACACATTCCTATTTCGGAGTAGCTCGGCGATGCTGCGGGGGGACTTTGCAGCCGCTCGGCGTTGCACTTGTTTTTGTTGTTTTGGGCTAATGTTAACATCAGCTCCCTCCGCTGTTCCAGGGTGAAGCTGGCCCACCATTCATTACCTTTCTCGTTAAGCTGAGACACGTGGCTAATGTTAAGATCAGCTCCCTCCGCTGTTCCAGGGTGAAGTTGGCCCACCATTCATTACCTTTCTCGTTAAGCTGAGACACGCGGGAACAGCTGGAGGGAGCTGATCTTAACATTTGCCTTGTTTTTTTCTGTCTGTGTGGCTGTCTGTGAGTCTATCTTCTTTAACTTAACCCTTTCATCGCCACTGTCGCCTCTTGGCACCACAATGATTTGACACCCATGTCACTGAAAGGCATCAAATGAGGGTCTGGTATCCAGTGACCTTATGTTCTTAATTTTGGGGAGGTAAGGACAGGCCCTATGTTATGCACGTCACAGAGGAATCTCCAATATTGCAGACGAAATCTTTTCTCTACCCGGGTAAGTTTAATGGTAAATGTGGCTGAGGAATGGCTAGCGTTGAAGAACGAAAACGAGAACGACGTTTTATTGTCATAGAACCTCACGCGGCTATTGACACGATAAGGATTATACAGTATTTTCTACATTCAATAATTATAGAAGTAGCATTAGTGTTCATAGTTAACCCTGACACTAGAAACGGTTAAAGACAAATCTTCCAATGTGGTCTTGGGGGGTGTCTTTATGAAGCAAGTCACTTATCAGTTTTAAAGTTGACTTCCCTGGAAATATTCTAGGTATATCTTTCGTGAAATGGCATATTATATATTAGTGTTTGTGTTTGCCTGTCAGTGCTGTTAGTGGCTGCCATGTTCATGACACTGGCGCTTGTGTAGGATCGATTCTCCATTCCTTCCCTGGAGATCCTCTGTGTGTGTGTGTGTGTGTGTGTGTGTGTGTGTGTGTCACAGTGTGTGTCATAATGTGTGTGTGTGTGTGTCACAGTGTGTGTGTGTGTGTATGTGTGCGTGTGTGTGTGTTTGTGTGCGTGAGCGCGTGTGTGTGTGTGTGCGTGTGCGCGCACGTGTGTGTGTGTGTGTGTGCGCGTGTGTGTGTGCGTGTGTGTGTGCGCGTGTGTGTGTGCATGTGTGTGTGTGTGTATTCTGAGGTTCAAAATTCAGAATCGGAATACGTTGTGTGATGCTGATCAAGAATGTATATGGTTATAGGGGTCTACGGCCAGCGGTTTGGGCACAATCGTCCGGGCAGGTTGAGTCTGTTTTTGTAGTCTTCCCTGACGGAGGTTTGCACTGGAGGTTCAAAATTCAGGATCTGAATAGGTTACGTGATGTTGATCAAGAATATATATCGTTATAGGGGTCTACGGCCAGCAGTTTGGGCACAATTGTCCGGACACACAGACACACACACTAACAAGACAAACAAGGGCGTCGCCGAGCGGCAGACATGTCCGTCACCAGCAATGCCACGCACTTGCGACACCCCGTAGAGTGTCACATCCTGACTTTGACGAGGTAATGGGTTAAAAGGCTAAGTCTCTAGGGAAGACTTTTAGTGTGTTAAATTTTCGCGGGATGACACGGTTCAGGCGTGGTCTCCTCGCGGATTCTGGGTGCGGGGCGTCTTGGCCGCGTTCCCGTCTGGTTTCCTTGTGAGTCAGGGATTGAGTGTCCTGACCACGATGCCCTGTAGTTGGGCTATTACGACTGGCTGGGAGAGAGGTTGAGTCTGCAATGTTGCTTCGCCAGGTTTTGGAGGTATTATGAGAGAGTATGCGTAGGCTAACTTTCCTCACTACTCAAATTTTCCCTTCCAATTTCAAACGACGAGACCCTGTGATTGGTTTATAGCAGTCGACAAGTCACAAGATGATGTCATAGTATTATGCATAGTAGTACAGAACTATCACGAGCCGGTTACATCACTGGCACATGTCACTCTCCTCTTTCTCGTGATCGGGAAAGGAGATACGGGGAACAAAGGGAGACCGCCAATGTGGGTGTCAGGGAAGGTAAAACGGGCTTCAAAGAGATTGCGACTATAATCGGCGACTGGTTTGATGTTGAATTGTAATAGGGCATTTGCCACGAGTTTTCGTGCTTTGAGTAGAAAGAAAAGGGGGGGGGTGTAGTTGAGAAAGAAAGGGAGAAAGTGGGGTGTGCGTTTCCACTCCGTCACACTGACACAAAATTGGAAGGGATTCTGTCTTCTAGTTCACGAGATACAGCTTGAAGAAAAAACATATAGCGCTAAGAAGTAAAATTCGGTTTTCAAGGTCACACTTCAAGGTCAAGGTCAGCATGGTGATAATTTATGCTTGGATGTTTTCTTCTCTAGGGTATACAGTACCACACACAATCTGAAGCGCTTCTGTCAAGTACAAATGTGGAAAATATGGCTTAAAACCCAATTTGTAGACCCCTACCACTTTCAAGGCCTACCGATCTCCCGGACCATGTTCGGTATGCCACCATCAGAACGGGCATAAGCTAAACCACCTTCATACCAAGTTTCCACATCCTATGTTGATCGGTGCCCGAGATATGGCTAAAAATAAATGTTTGGTTTTCAAGGTCATACATCAAGGTCAAGGTCACGACGGCAAAATGGTTTGCGCGGATCTCTTTCGAATGGGTTGGCAAAATCGCTTCAAATTTTGTGTGGAGGTGTGCCACCTTAATAGGAAGAGATCCACTCAAACCATTTTGCCGTCGTGACCTTGACGTATGACCTTGAAAACCAAAACTTTATTTTTAGCCATATCTCGGGCACCGATCAACATAGGATGTGGAAACTTGGTATGAAGGTGGTTTGGCTTATGCTCGTTCTGATGATGGCATACCTATCAAGGTCAAGGTCAAAACGATCACTGGAGCCTGAAAATCGGAGGGTCATTTTTTCTCCTATTAAGGTGGCACACCTCCACACAAAATTTGACGCGATTCGGTCAAGCGGTTCGGGCGATATCCTTGGGACAGACAAAAAAAAAAAGAAGAAAAAAATACAAACCAGCCCATCGCAAAGTCCGATCACCTATGGTGACGGACAATATAGTAGTCATGATTGGACATCCTCTGTGAATGTACGTGAGAGATAGGAGGGAGGGGGGAGAAGTTCCAGTGTGTTGGTGATCTGTTTCCATTGACTGAATATTGTTCATAGGAGGAATGGGTGAACACATCATCTTCTTCTTCTTCTGCGTTCCCAGGCCATATGGCCATAATGGGTCAAGCGCTTATGTGTCCGGTTTTCAGTTTTCACTGGTCTCCCCACTGCGTACAGCCGACACATTCCGATTTCGGAGGAGCTCAAAGGAGAAAAATTAGTTCACATAAGATTCAATTGTGATGGCAGAGGAAAGGTGGGAGTGAGGGTGGGATGGGGGGGGAGGGGGGGGAGGGGGGGGAGCAGTTGTTGGGTGGAGAGAATTATTAAGGCAGGGGGGGGAGGAGGGAGGGGGGGCAGAAAGGGTGAAGAAGAAGGGGGAGGGGACAAGTAGAGAGGCGAGGGGAAACAAGAGGGTAGAAGGGCGAAGGGAGGGCAGTGAGCAGAGGAAAAGGTGGGGGATGGGGGCAGGGATATGGGAGTTGAGACCACCGGAGGCCATAGTCCCCAAGCGGGCAATCAGGGTAGACTCCATGAACTTCCTGCGTTGGGATGTGGACGAATTCTGCCAAACTGCTGTTAGGTGAAGGGCATTTTGATTATGGTTGTGTGTGCTGTTGACATGGAGGGATACAGGGGTTGGATAATTGATGTAGTTGGATGCTGCGCAAATGCTCCGTGAATCGCTCTCTCATTGAGGGTGCGGTAGGTCTCGCCAACATATAGATTTGGACATACAGAGCACTGAAGAGCATATACAATATAACCTCCCTTATAAGACCTCCCATTATAAGACTCCCTCCCACATAAGACCTACTTCTCTGAGACATTGCTCTTCTTTGTAAGTATTAAAATTACCTCCCTTATAAGACCCCTCCCTTCATCAGTCAAGAGGACCCTCAGAAAACTGTCATGTTCGACCACACTTCACCTGCCAGTCTGCCAATCTAGTACAGTGGAACCTCCCTTATAAGACCTTCAAAAATCATCCCCAATGAGGTCTTATAAGGGAGGTTCCACTGTACTAGATTGGCAGACTGGCAGGTGAAGTGTGGTCGAACATGACAGTTTTCTGAGGGTCCTCTTGACTGATGAAGGGTTGGTGATGAACGGGCATGTCTTGCATTTGGGCTTACCACATGCAAAATTACCGATGGCTTGGTCACTGGCCGATTGGTCAGCTTGGAACTGATGAACAAGATGGTCACGGAGATTCTTGTCTCTTTGGAAAGCCGCGAGTGGTGGCTTAGAGAAGACTGGCTTGCTGGAGAAGGTGGAAGTTTCTCAACAGCACGTTTTGGACTGGTAGTTTGTGAGGGTGATAGGTGATAAGTGAGAGGAATGTGGTCTTCCTGTTCGTTTGCGTCTGATCTGGGTACGAGCTTCAGAGTGGGTATGCACGTACGTGGTGGATTGCATGGCTTTGTCCAGGACCTGAACACACCCAGCAGTCACCATTATTTTGTTCTTCAGTGTTGGCCAACAACCTGACTGCAACCTTCTCGTTTTCACTCATCAGTGTCTGTGAATAGGACCCAGCACTCACCACTGTTTCTTCAGTGTTGAGAGAGAGAGAGAGAGAGAGAGAGAGAGAGAGAGAGAGAGAGAGAGAGAGAGAGAGAGAGAGAGACTCAACTCGGTTTACTGACTAGGCCTTCTGGCCATGTCACAAGGGAACAGTGGGGAGGGGGAGAATGAACAATGGCATACAACTAATAATATATACAGAATTCATTATAAAACCACAAACATTTTCGATGGCTTATTGAGGGCACAAGAGAGAGAGAGAGAGAGAGAGAGAGAGAGAGAGAGAGAGAGAGAGAGAGAGAGAGAAAGACAGTTTGTAGGTGTGTGTGTGTGTGTGTGCGTGCGTGTGCGTGTGCGTGCGTGTGCGTGAGCGCGTGTGTGAGTCACTGGCTTTCTATAATGTCCATGAGCCTGTCCCTGGTATGTGACTACTGACTAATGCTCCATACCTTCCCTGGAGATCCTCTTCAGTCTGTGAATATGCCTCTCTCTCTCTCTTTCTCCTCTCTCTCTCTCTCTCTCTCTCTCTCTCTCTCAAATAGTCTCCCAATTTATGGATTATATGTATGTGCATCATTTATTTATTGATAAAAGGTATTGATACGGGCAGAGAGGCCTAATCAATAAAAACTTCAGACCTCTCTCTCTCTCTCTCTCTCTCTCTCTCTCTCTCTCTCTCTCTCTCTCTCTCCCTCCCCCCCCCCCCCCCCTAACATGCATGTTATGCTTATTTCTTTGTTTGTAATCTTTATTCCATGCCTTATTTTCTTTTTGTGTAGGTAAGGATGTGTCCATTTTGTGTATTTACGATGTAATTGCCCCCATCAGATAGGGGCTTAGGCCTAAAATCTGATCTGTATTCAGTCTCTCTCTCTCTCTCTCTCTCTGTCTCTCCGTCTCTCTCTCTCTCTCTCTCTCTCTCTCTCTCTCTCTCTCTCTCCTCTCTCTCTCTCTCTCTCTCTCTCTCTCTCTCTCTCTCTCTCTCTCTCTCTCTCTCTCTCTTCTCTCTCTCTCTCTCTAAGTGTGTGTGCTGGGTACTCACAGCCTGCATGTTCATGTGTGTGTTGGGTACTCACAGCCTGCATGTTCATGTGTGTGTTGGGTACTCACAGCCTGCATGTTCATGTGTGTGCTGGGTACTCACAGCCTGCATGTTCATGTGTGTGCTGGGTACTCACAGCCTGCATGTTCATGCGTCTGGCTCTGTTCTGTTACCGTTACTTCATCCCTGGAGATCCTGTGTGAATGTACGTCTCTGTGTCTGTCTGTGTATGTGTGTGAGTGTGTCTGTCTGTCTGTCTGTCTGTGTGGATGTCTGTCAGTCTGTCTGTCTGTGTGAATGTATGGCTGTCTGACACTAGTGACAGTCATCAGTGCTGTTAGCTGCTTGCATCTGCATGGGATTGACGTTGGTCTGTGACCACTACTTTATCCCTTCATTGGAGATTGTTTTGTGAGTGTACGTATGTGTCAGTGTGTCTGTGTATATGTCTGTATGTCTGTCTGTGCTGTGCTGTTAGCTGCCTACGTGTTCATGGGACTGGCTCTGCCTTGCGACCGTTACTTCATACCTTCCCTGGAGAGTCTGTGTGAACGTACGTTTGAATCTCTCTCTCTCTCTCTCTCTCTCTCTCTCTCTCTCTCTCTCTCTCTCTCTCTCTCTCTCTCTCTCTCTCTCTCTCTCTCTCTCTCTCTCTCTCTCTCTCTCTCTCTCTCTCTCTCTCTCTCTCTCTCCTCTCTCTCTCTCTCTCTCTCTCTCTCTCTCTCTCTCTCTCTCTCTCTCTCTCTCTCTCTCTCTCTCTCTCTCTCTCTCTCTCTCTCTCTCTCTCTCTCTCTCTCTCTCTCTCTCTCTCTCTCTCTCTCTCTCTCTCTCTCTCTCTCTCTCTCTCTCTCTCTCTCTCTCTCTCTCTCTCTCTCTCTCTCTCTCTCTCTCTCTCTCTCTCTCTCTCTCTCTCTCTCTCTCTCTCTCTCTCTCTCTCTCTCTCTCTCTCTCTCTCTCTCTCTCTCTCTCTCTCTCTCTCTCTCTCTCTCTCTCTCTCTCTCTCTCTCTCTCTCTCTCTCTCTCTCTCTCTCTCTCTCTCTCTCTCTCGTATTCAGAGAGAGAGAGAGAGAGACAAAGACAGAGAAATATTCGTACTCTCTCTCTCTCTCTCTCTCTCTCTCTCTCTCTCTCTCTCTCTCTCTCTCTCTCTCTCTCTCTCTCTCTCTCTCTCTCTCTCTCTCTCTCTCTCTCTCTCTCTCTCTCGTATTCAGAGTGTAAAGCTTAAGATGACAGTTGACTGGAAGATGTGTACGCGTCGTGTGTGTATGTGTGTGTGTGAACTCTACTTAACATTATGAGGTAGAATTATGACTTTTTCATTAACATTGCGAGGTAACCGACCTTGCGAGGTAGACGTTGCGAGGTAGGTAACTTTAAGTGCTGTTGTAGTGCACGCGAACTAAAAAGAGCACTTGCGCTCCAAGTGTCAAGTGTACTATCCGGGACAGAAAATATTGTCTGCATTTTTTACGGAAAAAGTGTGATAAATTCATTCTTGAATTCCCCTATAGAGACAGCAGTTTTTCCGTAAAATGTGTTAAAATTGTGTGTTTTTGTGTGTATCTACCTCGCAATGTTGAGTAAACGAGTATGTGTGTTTATTGCCCACTCGGTGCTGGTATTTGTAAACTTTGGTTAACAAAACCCGATGTCTTTGTATTATTTTTCAAACCTGTAATAAGTCAGTGTTTAAATGTTTGTATTGATGTAACAACAACAACAAAATATATGATTAGTTCAAGAATTATGTAGCATATGAGAAGAAGAGGGGTGTGAGAGAGAGAGAGAGAGAGAGAGAGAGAGAGAGAGAGAGAGAGAGAGTGTGTGTGTGTGTGTGTGTGTGTATGTGTGTGTGAGAGAGAGAGAGAGAGAGAGAGAGAGATCATAGAGAATGTGAAAGAGAAAGAGAGAGTATGTTTGTGTGCATGTGTGAGCATTGGGCCACTCCTGTTGTTTGTTTTACATTGTCACTAATTTTTGCCTGTCCCTTTTTAAGCTAAGCCTATCTATGCTGATTTTGCGTGTAGTTGTCTGATATTTATTCTTAGTCTTCAGGAGATGAATTGTGTGGTGTTTATCATGCTCGTCTTGTCATCCCTGAATAAACATGTTGAGATGTGTTGCAGTGGTGAACCTGGAGACGGACATCGCGGGCGCCACCTTCATGGCTGCGGGCAGCTCAGCTCCGGAGTTGGCCACCTCCGTCATCGGGGTGTTCATTACCCAGGTGGGTGGGTGTGGCTGTGCACAGACACGCACAAGGAAAACAGTGCCCAATGGTGTGTGTTTTTGTTTTTGTTTTTATTTTAAAATTTTTTAACCCTTTCAACACCAGCCATTTTTCAGCCCAAACTTTCCATTAAACTTGCCCGGGTATAGAAAAGATTATGTCTACTTTTTCTTCTTCTTCTGCATTCCCAGACCATATGGCCATAATGGGTAAGATACATATGTGTCCAGTTTTCAGTTTTCACTGGTCTCCCCACTGCGTACAGCCGACACATTCCGATTTCGGAGGAGCTCAAAGGAGAAAAAGTATTTGGAATAGTTTTGGAAAAAGGCAGGAGAATGGGCCAATAAGTCAGAAAGATAGCAGATGACAAAAAGCAAAGGGAAAAGGCAGAGTCAAAGAGAGTGGCAGATTAGAGAAAGCTGCAAGCACAGAACTTCCAGAAGGTGGGGAAACTATTTTTACAAAATACCCCCGGTATCCCCACGGGGAGAATTATGTCTGCAATATTTGGGATTCCTCTGTGACATGCATAAAACAGGGCATATCCTTACCTCCCAAAACATAGAACATAAGGTCACTGGATACCAGACCCTCATTTGATGCTTTTCAGTGACATGGGTGTTGAATCATTGTGGTGCCAAGAGGCGACAGTGGCGATGAAAGGGTTTTAAAGCACAGTGGAATTATTACATTTGAGACATTCAATATCAGCACACAGACATACATGTAAAATCACACGGGGAAAAGCAATCATGATATATCAAAGATGTATGGGGAAGTCAGCATGACAAGTATATTAACTTTCAATTAAGGTGAAGGGGTCTTTTGTACAGATAACTCCCCCACCATCTGGAAGTTTCTGTTATAGAAAGAAGTCTAATTGACTTAGTGAATTATGAGAATGACAGTCAAATATTATCCAGCCCTTTCGTCTTTAATATTGCTACTGTTATAGCAAATTCTGAAATTGCCCAAATTGTTACGATTTTTTTGACACCTTGTTACTAGAAATTGTTGTATTTTATGCGTTAGTTTTGTTAATTAACAATACGTTTTTTGGTTCTTTTTTGTTCTAATATCACTGTTGGTGAAAAGACATTAAATTAAACTATCGCACCATCGATCAAATCGTATCGTTACTCTCTTTGACTCTGCCTTTCCCCTTTGCTTACAGTCATCTACCATATTTTTCGGACACTAAGGTTATGTGTTTTTTTGCCCAAACTCGGACCCCTGCGCATTATAATATGACCAATAAAGTAGTAAGAAAATAGAATTTAAAGAATCTGAAACTTAGTAAGCTTCGGTACACGCTACCTATACCACAAATTAGTTGCTACAACTGGTGTTATACCACAAGTTTCAGTCAAAATCGCAGAGCTCGCGGCACACGCTGCAATATTGATGCGACCCCCTATACAAAGGTGCAACATATAGTCCCAAAAATATGGTACTGACTTTCTGCCTTACTGATCCATTCTCCTGCCCTTTTTCAAGAAACACAGATTTTCTCCAGCCGAAGACAGACATGCTGGACCTCACTATTTCCTAGTTAGGTCATAACGGCAGCATGATGCGTCTGCGCTCATTTGACAGGAAACTTGTCTGAGTGATTGCAGAAGAAGAAAATACAGTAAAAACCTGATAACTTAAATATGTACCACACACAAAAATCGGATAATTCACTTCTTTTCGGGGGTCCTAGTTATTATTGTAAAACGGGTGTTTCTCTAAACATCAGCTACCTCACAATAAAATTTCAGTCTTTTTAATTTAGACTGAACAGAATTCCACTATAGTTGTTTCCTTTAATTTTTATAAACAGTACTTGAAACGTCGTGTTTTTGAGTTTTGTTTTGTGCATTGAAAAAAATTGTTTGGGCTTTAAACTCTTATGTTCATTTCTTGTTGTCTTTTGTGATTAAAAAGGAAAAAATAAATCGGCAGTCATCTGCATTTTCTCTCCCCCACGGGCTTTCACCTTGTCGTGGTGGGGGAGCTTTAAACTATGAGTAGCCCCTCACGTCATCCCCATTCTCTCCATCCTCATTTACAATTTATGACATGCCAGGTTTTTTTATTGTTCACTGGCTTTTACGTGCGAGACCTTACACACTTGAGTGGGCACATGTTGAACATTCTGCAGTGCATATTTGCCTATAATGGCTTTTTTTATTAAAAAAAAAATTTTACTAGCATGTGTTTATCCTTTTTTACTGTTGTTTTAACCTGGATCCCACAAGTAGAGTAGAGTGGCTCAACGTTTCCAGCTCTGTGTGAAATTATTACTGTAGCTATAGGGTACAATGATGGAGATGCCATGTCATGAATTGTACTGGGGTGTTTTTTTTCTTCAGGTTTTTAGATGTTATTAAGAATGAGTGTTTTGTTATACGTGGTCGAACTTTACGCGGTGACAGTCCTGAGATAACCATAGCTGTTGACGGGACTATAACAGACTAACTAACTGTCTGCATTTTCTAGAAGGTCCAGAATAGTCTTCACAATGAATCATTTATTTCATTCTCTAATCAATTTGAAGATGCCACCCGCTTATTTCTTACTTTCTTTTACCATATTTGCGGATGAGGGTTTCCGCGTGTAGTGGGCACAGCCCATTATTGTTCATTTAGCAGTTGACTATATATGAAAGGGACATTAAGTTGCTGGGATAGTTTCTCACAACAGGCTTGCAAAGTCAAAAATCTTTTTTTTAATTTTTTTTATTGAAATTTTTTTTCATAATTATACACGTTTTCTTGAAGAAGCACACACGCACATGTAATAGAAAATCTATTTTTTTTGTCAATTTTGAGTTATGGGTATTTTTGTGTTCTCTAACATTTTATCTTTCATATTTATAAAGGACAATCTTTAATGTGGCCTCTAGATGGTCTGATAAGTGTTTTAAAACGAGTAGGTCAGAGCATGTTCTTCAGCTAGACTAGAATTTAGACTTTTCTCAAAATGGCCGACGTGCGCCCTACTAACTTTAAATGCCCATAACTCTGGAACGGAAAAAGATACAGGGATGGTTCTTGTATTATTAGAAAAAAGAATCATCTGAAGTTTGCAAATGTATAATTGTTGTAGAATGGTCAGTTTCACACTTAATGTCCCTTTCGTGGTGCTGGGTCACACATATATCAACGGCTCACCCCCTATTCTATGGACCAATGGTTTGATTTCAGGATGACGTTGGACTGGGTACGGTGGTCGGCTCAGCCATTTATAACGTCATGTTTGTCATCAGCATGTGTGCCCTGTTTGCTACGTCAGTGAGTATACACTCCCCATGTGGGGATACCAGGGGGATGCAAATAGTTCCCCAACCTTCTTGAAGTTCTGTGCTTTTAGCTTCCTCACTCTCTTTGACTCTGCCTTTTCTCTTTGCTTACTGTCATCTATCTTTCTGCCTTTTTGGTCCATTCTCCTGCCTTTTTTCAAGAAACGCTAAAGATTTTCTCCAGCCGAAGATGGACATGTTGGGTCTATGTTTCTTAGTTAGGCACATAACGGCAGCATGACGCATCTGAATTCATAATTGACAGGAAACTCTGAGTGATCAAAGAAGAAGTGAGTATACTTCAGCATTTTGCTTCTCTTAAAGATATGAAATCAGTAAATAAAGTTTAATGTTATTGGATATGTAGGTGCTGAGAGATCAAAATTAATATCTTCACATAAAAGGAGTGTGGGTTCATGTGTGTGTGTGTGTGCGCGCGTGTGTGCGTGCGTGCGTGCATGTGTGTGTGCGTGTGCTCGCGCTTTGTGCTACTTTCAGGCCATACACCTCCACTGGTGGCCCATGATGAGGGACTGTGTGGCCTACCTGCTCAGTGTGTTAGCCCTCATCCTCATCATTTACGACGCTGTCGTCGTCTGGTAAGTACACGTACTTTTACAGTTACCAATCAATTGTGGCTATTTCAAAATTACTCAATTGCATCTGGTTTCCGCAGTTGAAATGGCTTAGAAGTTAAGCGTCAGACGACTATAAAATCAGAACTAAAAAAGCCATTCAAATTCTGTTTTCTTTATCTTAATAAGGAATGGTGTCCACAGGTACGAGGCTGTGATCCTGATCATGATGTACGTGCTCTATTGATGGACTGTTAATTATGATGGTGTCCACAGGTACGAAGCAGTGATGGAGTGTTCATTATGATGGTGTCCACAGGTACGAGGCTGTGATCCTGATCCTGATGTACGTGCTCTATTGATGGAGTGGAGTGTTCATATGATGGTGTCCATTGATGGAGTGTTCATTATGATGGTGTCCACAGGTACGAAGCAGTGATGGAGTGTTCATTATGATGGTGTCCACAGGTACGAAGCAGTGATGGAGTGTTCATTATGATGGTGTCCACAGGTACGAAGCAGTGATGGAGTGTTCATTATGATGGTGTCCACAGGTACGAAGCGGTGATCCTGATCCTGATGTACTTGCTCTATTGATGGAATGTTATGATGGTGTCCACAGGTACGAAGCAGTGATCCTGATCCTGATGTACTTGCTCTACGTGCTGTTCATGTACTTCAACGAGCGGCTGGAGACCTGGTGCGTGCCCCGTGCCAACATGGGCTGCCGCTGCTGGTGCCCCTCCTCCAACCACCGGGCCGAGGACACCGTCCTCTACAACAAGCTGCCCTCCAACGGCAATGTGGTGGAGAACGGTATGTGTTTGTCTGTGTCTGTCTGTATCAAGCACAAGACAGAGGCCAGCGTCCTTTACAAGAAACTGCCCTCCAACGGAAATGTGATGGAGAACGGTATGTGTTTGTCTGTGTCTGTATGTCTGTCTGTCTGTATCAAGCACAAGACAGAGGCCAGCATCCTTTACAAGAAACTGCCCTCCAACGGAAATGTGATGGAGAACGGTATGTGTTTGTCTGTGTCTGTCTGTATCAAGCACAAGACAGAGGTCAGCGTCCTCTACAACAAACTGCCCTCCAATGGCAATGTGGTCGAGAACGGCATGTGTTTGTCTGTCTGTCTGTCTGTATCAAGCATAAGACAGAGGCCAGCGTCCTTTACAAGCCAGCGTCCTCTACAACAAACTGCCCTCCAACGGCAATGTGGTGGAGAACGGTATGTGTTTGTCTGTGTCTGTCTGTATCAAGCACAAGACAGAGGTCAGCGTCCTCTACAACAAACTGCCCTCCAATGGCAATGTGGTCGAGAACGGCATGTGTTTGTCTGTGTCTGTCTGTCTGTCTGTCTGTATCAAGCATAAGACAGAGGCCAGCGTCCTTTACAAGCCAGCGTCCTCTACAACAAACTGCCCTCCAACGGCAATGTGATGGAGAACGGTATGTGTTTGTCTGTGTCTGTATGTCTGTCTGTCTGTATCAAGCACAAGACAGAGGCCAGCGTCCTTTACAAGAAACTGCCCTCCAACGGCAATGTGGTGGAGAACAGTATGGATGTCTCTGTGTGTGTCTGTCTGTGTGTCTGTCTGTATGTCTGTCTTTTCCAACTGCAAGGGAGAGGCCACTGTGCTCTACTGCCCAAACTGCCCTCAAACGGCAGTGTGGTGGAGAACGGAATGTGTGTGTGTCTGTGTCTGTCTGTCTGTCTGTCTAAGGAAGGATGTTGGCAGAGTGGTCAAGACGTTCGCCTGTCGATTTCTATGCGTGACTACAACGTAAGTGACCCGGGTTCGAATCCCGGCCTCACCCTTTCTTTCTAGTTCGACGGGGAAATCAAACTGAGCGTCGAATCCTTCGGATGGGGACTTAAAGCAAGTGACCCGTGCGCTTTACGCACGTAAAAATCCCATGGCGGTTAATAGTCGTTAAGAGCAGGGAGAAATCCTGCTGCCTGGTATGACCAATTAAATTGATAGCTAGTTTTCGCAAGTCTGCAAAGGAGCGAAAAAAATAGTGAGCTATCCGATGTTTTAGTGGTACCCGTTTTTGAGTAAGCTGGGCGCGTATTCACATTGAGATAGCACGAGACTTATCGTCATGATATCTTAGAAGTCCTTCTAAAGTCGAAATTGAACAAAGGGTGAATACTCTCTTTCTAATTAACTCCCCTCCACCAAAGTTGATTATGATGCCAATCATCTAGCAGTGCGTGGGTCAGAACCAAAGTGAGACAAACAAAGCATCATTCTCAAAAAAAGAATGTGCCAAGTTCGCCTTTTATGACCCTTCACCCACACAGCACACATCAACAATGGTGGAGAGGACAACATACAAACAAATCGACATCTATCCAAGAGTGGCATAGCCTTCTAGCCTTGAATATGTTACACATAAACAACACACAACACAGAACAAAGTGGTAAGCCTTCTAAAGTTCTTCTAAAAACTTATAAGATACCATGATGATAAGTCTCATGCTATCTCAATGTTCCGTGAATGCAGGCCCTGCTTTCCACAGTATCGCCATTGTAACCTTGTTCTAAGCCCAGTCGTTGTTTTCATTTCAGGGGAGACGACTCGGCTGAAAGATCCCAGTGAGTCGGATGGGGAGTCGGATGAGAGTGGAGGCTTCTCTCCCCCTGATAAAAAAACAAGTACATACCGCTGCTAACCGCTTGGCTTTGATACTTACTCACTGCATGTTTAGATAGAGATAGAGATGCGTTAAGGTTGTGTGTGTGTGTGTGCGCGTGTGTGTGCATGTGCGTGCATGTGCGTGTGTGTGTGTGTATATGTGGGTGTGTGGGTGTTAGTGTGTATGAGAGAGAGATAGGGGAGAAGAGAGAGAGAGATAGATGCTTAATTTATTTTTGTGGTGCGTGTTGGTGTGCGTCTGGAGTGTGTGTGTGTGTGTGTGTGTGTGTGTGTGTGTGTGTGTGTGTGTGTGTTAGTGTATATGAGAGAGAGAGGGAAGAAGAAAGAGAGAAAGAGATAGACGCTTCGTTTATTTTTGTGGGGTGTGTTGGTGTGCGTCTGGCCGGAGTGTGTGTGTGTGTGTGCGCGCACGCGCATGCGTGCGTGTGTGTGTATGCGCTTGTGTGGGTGTCAGGGGTGCATGCACGCGTATGTGCATGTATGTATTAGATGTATGTGTGTGTGTGTGAAATTGTATCTTGTCAGGCCATTTGGGTTGTTGTTGTTGTTGCTATTACTGCTTATTAGGTTATTTGTCTATGAAAAAAAGTTAAAAGTTACTTGTTTTCCAGAGACAAAAAAAAAAAGAATCAGGCTTAAAATCAAATGTTTGAGATGATGTTTACAACACGGCAAAAGTGAGTTAATTAATTTTCCAGTTATGCTTGATCGATAGAAAGATGAATCTACTGATCCAGTACATTAACCAGGATTCTATTACAGCCTTCAGCATGTTTGGTTCCTGCAGTTGTTATGTATTAACCCTTTCACCGCCAGCCATATTTCAGCCAAAAATTTCCATTAAATTTACTTGGGTTGAGAACCAAATCTGTCTGCAGTGTTGGGGATTCTTATGTGACATATATGAAATAAGGTCTATCCTTACTTCCCAAAACTGAAACAATAGGGTCTTTGGATACTAGACCCCAATTTGATGCCTTTTAGTGACATAGGTGTTAAATCACTGTGGTGCTAAAATGCGACGTTGGCGGCGAAAGGGTTAACAAGAGAATGCAGCAGGCTGCCCACTTCCCCCACAATTTGCTTCATTCCTTGTGTTTGTGTATGTGTGTGTGTGTGTGTGTGTGTGTGCATGTGTATCTTCACACGTGTGTCTGCTTGTGCATCCCCGCGCTGCGTTATGAAACGCGTCAAAATCTCATTTCCGCAGCATTGTGTACTTTACTCTTCGCATGGGAACAGGAATTGTTCGGAAATAATTAAGGGGAGTAATTTCATGGTGTGTGGGAGTGATCTTTCCTAATTCAATCTGTCAAACAGGGGAAGTTATTCTACCATCAGCTCTCGCCTCGTGTGTTTGAGCAGACACACAGCACTTAGAACACCGTGCGTCATTCTAAAATTTATGTCATTTATATTTTTACGTCACATTTTGCAAGTTCTATCAGTTTGTGGCCACTGGCCACCCCTAATTTTTCTTTTAAAAAATGTTTGCGAGTCGCTGACTCGCATCCTGCGGGTTCAAGCTTCGACACCATTGTTGCTATGGTATTTGACCGAGTAATGGAGGCAAACAACTCTAATTTTCACGAAGTGCTCTCCCCTAAGGTTTTTTCCGAAAATCGTCTACTTGGGGATAGAGTTCTGAACGTGTCGTCCGCCATATCAAAAGTTTGGTGAACATGGAGCAAAATAAATATGAGTAAGGAAAATGTTTTCAAAGATTTTACAAGAATTAGCAGTCTAGAAGGGAAGATTGATCATGAATGCTGACAAGGGTGCAGAGGGGCTAGGTAGATGTGCTTGGAAGTAAAAATATTAATTTAAAAACCCCCACCTAACTTACAGGTGCTGGGTCTTGTGGTTGTGGAAAATGTTCAAGCAAATTGTTTGCAGCTGGATGTTTTCTTCTTGTTGGTGTTTTGGCCTTTTTAAAGAAAGAAAATGTAAAGAAAGGAAAACTTTGGCTAAGTTGTATTTTAGACACTTGCACGCACACTGCACACACACGCACGCGCACACACACACACACACACACACACTGCACACACACACACACACACACACACACACTTGCCACACCACGCACTCACACACACACACACGCTGTGCGCGCGCACATGCACACACACACACATACACTGCACACACACACACACACACAGACAGACACATGCACACACAGACACACACATACACATACACACATTGCACACTGCATGCACACACGCACACATGCACACACACTGCACACACACACACACTGCGCACATGCACACACACACACACACAGACACACACACACAGACACACACACACACACACACACACACACACACACACACACACACACACACACACACACACACACACACCGTCAAATGTTTGCATTGAACATTCTTACACTGAGATGCAACATTCTGCCATTCTTGCGAAAAGGGTAGGGGTAGGATCAGCCTTAGCGTTATTGCATGTTATATGAAAATGAAAGAAGCAGACTTTGAGATTGAGAGTGATAAACACAATGGGGGTGTCTAACCTACAACTGTTTGTTGTTGTTGTTGTTGTCATGCCCTGGCTTAAAGACTCCAGGGATCATCCCAACAACCAAAACACTCGAACACAATGGTACAAATGCAGCAGCTAGGGATGAGAACATTACGTGTGTGACCGTTTTTGATTACCCCACCACCGGAGTGTGGCTGCCCACGTGGCGGGGTAATCAGAAACGGGTCACACACGTAATGTTCTCATCCCTTGCTGGTGCATTTGTACCACAGTGTTCAAGTGGTTCTGTTGTTGGGATGATCCCTGGAGTCTTTTAGCCAGGGCTCGACAACAACAATATAAGGCATAAGACACAAAAAATGTATTAGTCCATAATGCGTAAGAATCAGACAGGGAAGCAGGAGTCATTATTTTCCTTTTTATAATTTTTTTTTATAACTTTTTTTCACATTATTTCACAAGGAAAAAAAGCAAATAAGAAGCAAAAAGCAAATATGTAAAGAAGACTGACAAACAGACCAACATGACAAACATATTTACACACAACTATGCCATGGAGGTTATTCAAAAATGTCAGCACAAAATCTTGAGATAACAGTGTATCTAATCACTGTGTGGAGTAAACAAAACAGAGCTCAACATTGCAAATGGTGAGTTCCAAGCTCTGGACAACAGGTATATTAGTCATCATATACAAAATGTTTTCAAATTACATGTACCAACAATATCGGTAATAACAAACAGAAACATTACACCTAGAACCTGTTATAACTTCCATCTTATTTGTCTCTTCCTTTTTATAAAGAGTTCCTCCATGCTATCATACTGCCTACATGTCGAGTACGCTGATCAACCACACTGTAAACAGATATATAGAAATTGTTCAAGAAGAAATTCTATTTGAATGGTTCATTAACTCATTCGCATCGCAACGATTTTGAATTAGTAACAAAAACTCACAAACCACTCCAGGTATGCACACAAACAAAACGTACATAAACAAAAGGAGAAATGAAAGATTACGGGTTTTTACTTCAGGTTTTGACATAGGGAAGTGGTAGATCAGTTTTTTATATACAGACTTTATATAGAAAAACTCTACACGGATTGGTTTTCCCACAGCAAACCACTACAAAAGCAAAGTCAGAGGCAAAATTGTGGCCTAAGGGAGCGAAGCGAGTTTTAGAAGTGACCAAGGTATGGTGTGCACACAGATTTACTTCCCTTAAAGCAAATGCGTCAAATTGACAGCTATCTATTAATTCCGGACATATATGGCCGGAATGACTTGAATGAGTTAAATAAAAAATCTGAGAAATTATTTGAGAACTGCATGGAAGTATTCTGTCCCTATTCTCACTCCTGTTTTCGTCTCTCGCATGAAGCTCCTATTCCAGTGTCTTTGGCATGGTCAGAGTCATAACACTTTGTTCCATCCTGTATGTTGCATGAATTTAGTGTGTACAGCCCCCTACCCCTGCCCTCCTCTCTCTCTCTCTCCCCCCCCCCTCTCTCTTTCCTCTCTCTCTCCTCTCTCTCTCTCTCTCTCTCTCTCTCTCTCTCTCTCTCTCTCTCTCTCTTGTAGCTTTCTTGTTTGATTTATTTTATTTTTTCCCCAGGGCTGGGTGGGAAAAGAGCATGCAACTTGCTTATCTCATGTTCCCTGGTTAAATAAAATGTTCGTTTTCGTTGGGTTTTTTCTCTCTTTCTCTCTTTCTCTTTCTCTCTCTCTCTCTCTCTCTCTCTCTCTCTCTCTCTCTCTCTCTCTCTCTCTCTCTCTCTCTCTCTCTCTCTCTCTCTCTCTCTCTCTCTCTCTCTCTCTCTCTCTCTCTCTCTCTCTCTCTTTCTCTCTCTCTCTCTCTGCACTTTTTAAAAATCTGTAGTATCATGACCATCTTTTACCTGCTGTGTTTGATCTTGTGGGAAATGTCATCTAATGATGACTTGCCGAATGTGCATTGCACATTCTTAAATAACATCAACATGAATGTTTCATGCTCATATACAGTGGCCAGAGAACTGATAACTCAAAAATGGATAAATCAAAAACACTGAATAATTCACAATATTTTTTGGGTCCCAGTATAATAATCTCTATGTTGAAAAGTCTTTTTTAACTCAAAATCAAATTTCAGTCACTTAAGCGATTTTGACTGTAGTGTTTTTTGCTCAGTATGTGAATGTAACGTATAATTGTAACTAAAAACATTAAGAAGAAACACCCAGAGGTGCTTATGGGAACCGGAGACTCACTAACCCACCTGCTCTACCAACTCAAGAGCAGCATGAGAGAGTAAAATTACTGTAGGATGTGAAATCGAGTTTGTGACATTGCATTCAACATCCTGAAGAAATTGACATGAGCTGACAGGAAGCTCTATAGTATAAGATGATTTTTTTTGTTTTACGATAAGTGGTTTACAACTAGAAGGAAGATCAGAAATCTATGCAAAAGTGTAGTTTTACAATTTTACTTTACTTATTACATTTTATTCAATTTTGGTAAAGTCTCATTGCAATGTTTTATTTGGGCAAAAATACTTGTTTAGAATTATGTGTCAACCTACAAGGTATTCCAGCAATTCAAGAATTCACTGAATAAAGTTATTAAAAAAACATCTAACTATGAAACTATTTAAGTACACGAACAATGTTTTGGCTTTAACCCATTTTATCATAACAGTCTAAGCTACAAGAAATCTGAAAATACAGTGGAAATCAAGTCGAGTCAAAATTGAAAAGACTCGAATTTTAATTTGAGATATCCCCCATGAGGATGCTGGGGGGTCTTTCATAAAAATAGTTTCCCCCACCTTCTGGAAGTTCTGTGCTTATAATTTCCCCTAATCTGTCACTCTGTTTGACTGCTTTTTCCCTTTGCTTTCTATCATCTACTATCTTTCTGACTTGGCCCATTCTCCTGCCTTTTTTCCTAAAAAATCTTCTAAATAATTTTTTCCTTTGAGCTCCTCCGAAATTGGAATGTCGGCTGTACGCAGCGGGGAGACCAGTGAAAACTGAAAGCCGGACACATACGTACCTTACACATTATGGCCATATGGCCTGGGAACACAGAAGAAGAAGAATTTGAGATAGCCGATATTTTGAGATTGACCAAAAAAAATTACCATCAGAAAAAGTAAAGTACATGTATTGCAAAAAAAAGTTGTGAATTTTCTTATTTTTTGGTTAGGTTTTTTGTCCCTATCTATAAGTTCACTGATTTCACTGTGTCTGTTTGTTGACTGTCTCCATAACAGCTGACCACGCCCACCAGGAGGCTGAGACGTGGCACAAGCTGTGTGAGCGGCCCGAGGGCTGCATGTGGTCGGTGCTGTGGTTCCTGGCGCTGCCGCTGTCCACCGCCATGTTTCTGACAGTGCCGGACTGTCGCCGCCCCTCCCTGCGCCGGTGGTTCATGGTCACCTTCATCCTGTCCCTGGTCTGGCTCAGCGCCTACTCCTTCTTGATGGTGTGGATGATCACCATTGTGGGTGAGTGTGGTGATGATGAGGATGATGATGGTGACGATGATGATGGTGGTGATGGTGATGATGATGGTGGTGGTGGTGATGATGATGATGATGGTGGTGGTGGTGATGATGATGATGATGGTGGTGGTGGTGATGATGATGATGATGATGATGATGATGGTGATGATGATGATGGTGATGATGATGGTAGTGGTGATGATGGTGATGGTAATGATAATGTTGATGATGGTGATGATGATGATGATGGTGGTGGTTCATGGTCACCTTCGTCCTGTCCCTGATCTGGCTCAGCGCCTACTCCTTCCTGATGATGTGGATGATCACCATTGTGGGTGAGTGGTGATGATGGTGCTGATGCTGCTGATGATGATGGTGATGATGATGATGATGGTGGTGGTTCATGGTCACATTCGTCCTGTCCCTGGTCTGGCTCAGCGCCTTCTCCTTCCTGATGGTGTGGATGATCACCATTGTAGGTGAGTGGTGATGATGGTGGTGGTGATGATGATGATGATGGTTCATGGTCACCTTCATCCTGTCCCTGTTCTGGCTCAGCGCCTTCTCTTTCCTGATGATGTGGTTGTAGAGGGAGGTCATAGATCGGAATGTGAAATTTTCCTTCTTTCTATGTGTTAGCTGTTTTCGTCAATAAGAGACAAATGACAAATCAATCAATCAATCTAACATTTTACGATCGTTTAGTGCATGGTGTTGCTAATCTTTTCTAAAAAATATTGATGCCTAACTCTTCCTATAACTTGGTTTGGGTGATTGTTTTACGAACCTAGTCAAATGCCCAGTCCCCACAGAACGAGGGGAAATAATTCAGCCAGTCCCGAGTGAGTTAAAAGAGAAATGACAGCGGACGATGTCTGTGGGGTAACACATGTCGGTGCGCTGTGTTGCAGGCTACACGGTCAACATTCCGGACAGTGTGATGAGTCTGACCTTCATCGCCTTTGGGGTCAGTCTGCCCGACGTGGTGGCCAGTGTGCTGGTGGTCAGAGACGGTCAGTGCTAAGACATGGGTCAGCCGCTTGCCTCAAAAATAGATTGCATGCGCTTTGCTAGTTTATTTGACTGTGATTTATATGGTGACATGCGTGTATCAAAAGATTTTTTGGATTCTCCTTTAATGAGACATGGCGGTGTCATATGCCATTGGCGATAACGTCTTTGACGTTCTGGCATAATTGTCTGTGTATAACTTATCGTTCTGATGCATGTGCAAAGTGAGCTATCATTGCCATGCATCCTTTTGACGCAGATTACGCTGTGTGTGTGTACTTAGGAGACATGGCGTGTGCAATGTGAGCTATCATTGCCATGCATCCTTTTGACGCAGATTACGCTGTGTGTGTGTACTTAGGAGACATGGCGTGTGCAATGTGAGCTATAATTGCCATGCATCCTTTTGACGCAGATTACGCTGTGTGCACTTAGGTTTAGGAGACATGGTGTGTGCAATGTGAGCTATAATTGCCATGCATCCTTTTGACGCAGATTACGCTGTGTGCACTTAGGTTTAGGAGACATGGTGTGTTCAATGTGAGCTATAATTGCCATGAATCCTTTTAACGCAGATTACGCTGTGTGCACTTAGGTTTAGGAGACATGGTGTGTGCAATGTGAGCTATAATTGCCATGAATCCTTTTGACGCAGATTACGCTGTGTGTGCACTTAGGTTTAGGAGACATGGTGTGTACAATATGAGCTATAATTGCCATGAATCCTTTTGACGCAGATTACGCTGTGTGTGTGTTCAGGTTTAGGAGACATGGTGTGTACAATGTGAGCTATAATTGCCATGTCCTTTTGACGCAGATTACGTGTGTGTACTTAGGTTTAGGAGACATGGTGTGTTCAATGTGAGCTATAATTGCCATGACGCTTTTGACGCAGATTGTGTGTGTACTTAGGTTTAGGAGACATGGTGTGTTCAATGTGAGCTATAATTGCCATGCATCCTTTTGACGCATTGCACGCTGTGTGTTGCAGACAGGTTTAGGAGACATGGGATGTGGTTCCAATGAGCTACATTGAAGGTGAGATCCTACTTGACATGGCAAATGTTAAGATCAGCATGGTGTGTTCTCTGCCCCTCCATTTGATTTCAGACGCTGTTCACAGTTAGGTTTAGGAGACATGGGTGTTCAATGTGAGCTATCATTGCCATGCATCCTTTTGACGCAGATTGCACGCTGTGTGTGTGTACTCAGGTTTAGGAGACATGGTGTGTTCAATGTGAGCTATCATTGCCATGCATCCTTTTGACGCATTGTGTGTGTACTTAGGTTTAGGAGACATGGCGGAGTCCAACGCCATTGGAAGCAACGTCTTTGACATCCTGGTGTGCCTCGGCATCCCCTGGTTTTTGCATGCGTCACTCGCCCGGGATCCATGGTATTCCTAACTACTGGACTAACTGAAACCGTCTAATCCATTCATTTCACACACAAAAGGAAAGGGTTAAGGGATAGGTTTATGGTAACTGTTGTCTGTGTGTGTATTGACACTGACCCTAAACCTATCCCTAACCGAACCCTAAAAACCGTCTAATCCACACAACCCTGGTATGGTATGTTTGATGTATCTGACCCTAAACCCTATTCCTAACCCTAACCCTAACTGAAACCGTCTAATACACACACACAAAATAAAAATTGATAGTATGTTATGAGATTGACACTTATCTGACCCTAAGCCTTAATCCCAAACCCTATTCCTAACCCTAACCTGAAACCGTCTAATCCACACACAAAGAAAAATTGATGGTATTTTATGAGATTGGCACTTATCTGACCCTAAGCCTATCACTAACCCTAATCCCAAACCCTATTCCTTACCCTAACCCTAACCTGAAACCGTCTAATCCACACACAAATAAAAATTGATGGTATTTTATGAGATTGACACTTATCTGACCCTAAACCTATCCCTAACCCTAACCCTAACCGTCCAAAATGAATGGAAGGGGCAGAGGAGGGAGGGGGGGGCTATTCTAAACATTTGCCTATAGCATTTCTGTAAGGCTCATTCATCAGCTGTGCCTGAAAGGCTGAGCATTCTGTGTTGCTTGTCTTCAACTGGTTTACCTCTAGTTGGATTCTGGAAAGGACAAATTTAGTAGCTTTTTTTCATTAGTTGACCGTTCTTTTTCTTGTTGAATGATTCAGTTTGGTGTGTGTGTTGATTAGTTGGACTCTTAAAGACCCACCAGATCATGTGTTCGAATCACTGGGTTTTCCTTCTTGTAGCTTGTAAGAAATCTTGTTTTGACCAGGTTTGATTCCCATACAAATGCCCCCAAATTCAAAACGAAACATTTTAAAAAAACAGCCTCAATTTCAAGTTGGGGGGATTTGTATGTGGGTCACAGCTACCCAGGAAAAAAACAAGGGACTTAATCATGGTGGGTCTTTAAGCATAAGTGGATGTTTGCATGCTTGCCATGATAAAACATTTTAACAACAAAAAAGTCATGAAGAGCAAAGATCTCTCTCTCTCTCTCTCTCTCTCTCTCTCTCTCTCTCTCTCTCTCTCTCTCTCTCTCTCTCTCTCTCTCTCTCTCTCCTCTCTCCCCCTCCCCTCCCTGCAGTTTACTGTACCTAACTCTGAAAGCTTGTAGGAAACTCAAAGGAAACCCTATGAAAAACATTGGACCCAGCCTGCATTAATCTTGCTTGCTTCTTCCCCCCCCCCCCCCCCCCCCCCCCCAACTGCTGCTGCTGCTGCTGCTGACTGTAGCTTTCCTCCTGTTTGTCACACACCTCTAACAGCTTTCCAGAATAGCAAAAAGCCTCACGTGGCGATCATCGTCTAACTCACAATCTTTGACATTACAGTGGAACCTCCCTTATAAGACCTTCAAAAATCATCCAAAATGAGGTCTTATAGGGAGGGGTCTTATAAGGGAGGTAATTTTAATAGAAGGGCAATGTTTCAGGGAAGTAGGTCTTATGTGGGAGGGAGTCTTATAATGGGAAGTCTTATAAGGGAGGTTCTATTGTATTATAATAATGACATTATTACGTCATTCATTTATTCATCCAACCTCTCTTTTGTTTACAAACACATTTCCTCATCGCCTTGGGAAAAGTCTTTTTTTAAGACGAAAATTTAGGTGGTTTTTTTTTTTACTTCAATCGCTTCTTTTCCCATCTTCATCTGTTTGTGTTAATGTGTAGCGTTGTGATGTTTTAGTTCAATTATTCATTACAGTGGGACCTCCCTTATAAGACCTCCCATTATAAAGACTCCCTCCCATATAAGACCTACTTCTCTGAGACATTGCCCTTCTTTGTAAGTATTAAAATCACCTCCCTTATAAGATCTCATTTTAGGTGATTTTTGAAGGTCTTATAAGAGAGGTTCCACTATTATTATTATTATTATTATTATTCTGCGTTCGCATGCCATATGGCCATAATGGGTAAGGTACATATGTGTCCGGTTTTCGGTTTTCACTGGTCTCCCCGCTGCGTACAGCCGACACATTCTGATTTCGGAGGAGCTCAAAGGAGAAAAATTATTTGGAAGATGTTTTGGAAAAAAGGCTGGAGCTAGAATGGGCCAATAAGTCAGAAAGATAGTAGATGATAGAAAGCAAAGGGAAAAGGCAGAGTCAAAGAGAGTGGCAGATTAGAGGAAGTTACAAGCACAGAACTTCCAGAATGTGGAGGAACTATTTTTGCAAAACACCCCCGGTATCCCCACGGGGTAACTATTATAATTATTTGAACATTGCAGGTCTGGTGTACTCCAGCCTGATGCTGCTGTCGACGGTGGCTTTGCTGTTGTTGGCCACACACCTCAACGGCTGGCGGCTGACCAAGAAGTACGGCATTTTCCTGTTGGTCGTCTACCTTATCTACACCGTCCTCGCTTCTCTGTACGAGCTCAACGTCTTCGGCTACTTCCACCCCCCGGAGTGCAGCAGTAACTATTGAAAACCGTGGATGAAATTGCTGTAGAGGAGAGTTTTTGCCTTCTTCAGAGAGAGTGTGTGTGTGTGTGTGGTTATATCGGTATGTGAGTGTGTGGTGTTATCGGTGAGTGTTTGTGTGATATCATCAGTGTTTGTGTCTGTGGTGTTATCGGGACGTTTTGCTGTATAGGTTTGGATGATTCCTCCCCCCCCCCCCCCCCCCCCCCCCCCCCCCCCCCGAAGGGCAGAGAAGTAACTATTGAAAACTGGATGAAAATGCAGTAGAGGAGAGTTTTTGCCTTCTTAAAAGAGTGTGTGTTTGTGTGGTATTATCGGTGTTTGTATTTGTGTGGTGTTATCGGGACGTTTTGCTCTATAGGTTTGCCTTCTTAAGAGTGTGTGTATGTTTGTATGGTGTTATCAGTGTGTGTGTTTGTGTGGTATTATCAGTGTTTGTGTCAGAGAGAGAGAGTGTGTGTGTTTGTGTGGTGTTATCAGTGTTTGTGTGGTGTTATCGGGACATTTTTCTCTATAGGTTTGCCTTCCTAAGAGTGTGTTTGTGTGGTGTTTGTGTCTGTGTGGTGTTATCGGGACGTTTTGCTCTATAGGTTTGGCTGATTCCACCCGCCGGAGTTCAGAAGTAACTATTGAAAACCGTGGATGAAAATGCAGTAGAGGAGTGTTTTTGCCTTCTTCAGAGAGTGTGTTTTTACTTTGAGCAAAAACTGGGATAGAATAGGAAAAAGAGGCGTAGAGAGAGGAATTTGAG
The DNA here is from genome assembly GCA_017654935.2 of Phymorhynchus buccinoides. NCBI lineage: Eukaryota > Metazoa > Mollusca > Gastropoda > Neogastropoda > Raphitomidae > Phymorhynchus > Phymorhynchus buccinoides. The sequence goes on from CM065704.1 coordinate 37,319,432, forward strand.
AGCCTGAAATCCAGGAGTTGAAACTTTGATTATATTATGTGTGGATGGGAGAGAAAAGTGGTTACAGAATCAATCAATTTTGGGTGTCCAAAACTTTTTGTAAACTTTTTGTCAATCAATTTTGGGTGTCCAAAACTTTTTGTAAACTTATTGTCAATCAATTTTGGGTGTCCAAAACTTTTTGTAAACTTATTGTCAATCAATATTATTTTGGGTGTCCAAAACTTTTTGTAAACTTTTTGTCAATCAATTTTGGGTGTCCAAAACTTTTTGTAAACTTTTTGTCAGTCAATTTTGGGTGTCCAAAACTTTTTGTAAACTTTTTGTCAGTCAATTTTGGGTGTCCAAAACTTTTTGTAAACTTTTTGTCAATCAATTTTGGGTGTCCAAAACTTTTTGTAAACTTTTTGTCAATCAATTTTGGGTGTCCAAAACTTTTTGTAAACTTTTTGTCAATCAATTTTGGGTGTCCAAAACTTTTTTGTAAACATTTTGTCAATCAATTTTGGGTGTCCAAAACTTTTTGTAAACATTTTGTCAATCAATTTTGGGTGTCCAAAACTTTTTGTAAACTTTTTGTCAATCAATTTTGGGTGTCCAAAACTTTTTTGTAAACATTTTGTCAATCAATTTTGGGTGTCCAAAAGTAGTTGTAACCATTTTTTAACATGTGTGTGTGTGTGTGTGGATGAAACGAAAACGGGGTGGAATTATAAAGAGAGAACTTTGAGGTTTGGGAGTGTCACATTTTACTCACACTAGTGTGGATGCGAGAAGGGCAAAGGAGGAATCCATTAATCAAAGTGAGACGGGTGGCGGAGCAATGGAAAGTGAAAGATAATTATTGTGTGGGAAAGATTCGAAGATGTACTGTTTCCACCTCTTCTCTTTATTTTATTTTTGTTGTTGTTGTTGTTGTTTGCAAAAATTGTGCAAAAGGATGTGGAGAGATAACGGTAATGCTCAGTTAAACGCATGATGTGAATAGCACATATACATTTACATGTAACCGAACTCTCTCTCTCTCTCTCTCTCTCTCTCTCTCTCTCTCTCTCTCTCTCTCTCTCTCTCTCTCTCTCTCTCTCTCTCTCTCTCTCTCTCTCTCTCTCTCTCATGCAGTTAGAGGTTGATGATTCCCACATGTTATGTTTATGTTTTGCTTTGTGTGTACTTATTATTTATGATGTCTGATTATGCCTGACTATGTTCTATTGTATCACCCCCTCATGAGGGGCTATGGCCTTGATTGATTAAATATCCATATCCATATCTCTCTCTCTCTCTCTCTCTCTCTCTCTCTCTCTCTCTCTCTCTCTCTCTCTCTCTCTCTCTCTCTCTCTCTCTCTCTCTCTCCTCTCTCTCTCTCTCTCTCTCTCTCTCTCTCTCTCTCTCTCTCTCTCTCTCTCTCCCCCCCCTCTCTCTCTCTCTCTCTCTCTCTCTCTCTCTCTCTCTCTCTCTCTCTCTCTCTCTCTCTCTCTCTCTCTCTCTCTCTCTCTCTCTCTCTCTCTCTCTCTCTCTCTCTCTCTCTCTCTCTCTCTCTCTCTCTCTCTCTCTCTCTCTCTCTCTCTCTCTCTCCTCTCTCTCTCTCTCTCTCTCTCTCTCTCTCTCTCTCTCTCTCTCTCTCTCTCTCTCTCTCTCTCTCTCTCTCTCTCTCTCTCTCTCTCCTCTCTCTCTCTCTCTCTCTCTCTCTCTCTCTCTCTCTCTCTCTCTCTCTCTCTCTCTCTCTCTCTCTCTCTCTCTCTCTCTCTCTCTCTCTCTCTCTCTCTCTCTCTCTCTCTCTCTCTCTCTCACTCTCTCTCTCAAAAGCATGTTATTGCTTATTCTATTACCCTCTATAAATAAAATTCATTCAATTCAATTCAATTCTCTCTCTCTCTCTCTCTCTCTCTCTCTCTCTCTCTCTCTCTCTCTCTCTCTCTCTCTCTCTCTCTCTCTCTCTCTCTCTCTCTCTCTCTCTCTCTCTCTCTCTCTCTCTCTCTCTCTCTCTCTCTCTAAAGAAGTCTCTGAAAAGAGAAAACAATCTCCTTTAAATAAAGAAGTTGTTATATATAGATCTGAAAAGAGAAAACAATCTCCTTTAAATCCCATTAAACTCAAGTTTTTTTGTTTTGTTTTTACGTGGGGGGGGGGGGGGGGGGGGGGGGGGCAAGTTTTTGTTTGTTTTTGGATTTTTGTTTTCGGATAAACTGATCAGTTTAAAAAGGCCACACTTTTTTTTGTTTCTTATTTCTTTGTTGTTTTTTGTTTATTTTCTGATATTTCTGTGAGGTTCAAATCATCTGAAAAGGTTTGATCGAGTGACAGTTTGCCTTCCTCGCAGTAGCAGTCGTCTATTTTTGTTGATTTGTCAAACAATATCTCCCCGAATCTATGCATGCTTTGGATTGCCTTTTGACGCAAACAGTAACCTTGGGATGCCTGTATTAAATGTGATGCATACAAACTGCCATGCATCTACCGGTGTACATAGCCCATAGTCAGATTTGCATGTATGTGTATGCAGATAAGCAAAGACATTTATCGTGTACGCCCACTAAATTAACCGATGGTTAATCCTGCTCACTAATTGATCGACTGAAAATTATTATTATTCTTCAATTGGACAACCGCCGTCATCATTTTGACGGTTCTGATGTTAGAACGTCGTTCTGTTTTTTAGAATTTGTTTGTTACAGTGGAGCCTCTCTTGTAAGACCTTTAACTCATTCCATGCTGGCCAGTTGCTTCCCTTTGCTAGCGTTCTGTACTGGCCGATTTGCATAAGTTGCCCAAAAATTATTTTCTAAATAATGGTAACAGATACAAACGTGACATTTTGGCAATATGTACACAATATACAGTACTAACACCTGCAACAGTTTCAAAGCATCCACTTGATTAGTTTTGATTTGTGATATTTTAAAATAAATGCATGTTTTGTCAAGCCAGGCACACTCATAATAGCGAAAATATAATGTTAAGGTCCCAAAATAGCCTACAGCCCATGTTCAAATTCTGATCGCTTCTCGGCCTTTTGGCTGGGACAGTGATTCAGGAACATAAATTTTTGTTTATATCCTGGTTGGTTTGTTCAGCCCGTCGTACATGGCGAAAGCCGATACGCGACGTTAAACTGAACTTCCATCCAGCCTACAGCCAATCAGTCAGTGTCGAGAGGCATGAATGAAACGTAGTAGTAGCCCTCTGAGCCACTTTGAAGCACGCATGACTGTTAACCTATGAACTATGAATTTTTAAAGTTCACATGCGATATCCTGTTACCTTAGTAACGAGGCGTTGTGCGCATGCCCTGCGACGAGAGCGCAGGTTAGCATAGAAAGAGTTAAAAATCATCCAAAATGAGGTCTTATGAGGGAGGGGTCTTATAAGGGAGATAATTTTAATACGTACAAAGGGCAATGTCTCGGACAAGTAGGTCTTATATGGGAGGGAGTCTTATATGGGAGGGAGTCTTATAAGAGAGGTTCCACTGTACTTTCATTTGTTAGAATGCTGTCGAGTGTGGTCGTGTGGTATACAGGCATTGCAGACCCGTTTACACATAAACACACATTGGAACGTGCGCGCGTACATGTGCAATCGCATACAAACGCACATACATACATATGTGCACATGCTTACGCACAAACACACATGCTAGTGTGTTTTTTCTTCTGCTATCTTTCAAAGTGTCTGGGTTTTGTTTCATATTATGCTAGCCTTGACATAAACACTTACGTTTGAATTCTTCATTCTACGGTGGTTTTGATTGTTTCAGTTGCTTTATTAAACCGTGTTGTTGTTTTTTGCAGAAATCACACAAATGACTGTACTGCTTGTACCGTATTTTACGGACTATGAGGCCATACTTTTTTTCCTAGACTGAGACCCCTGCGCCTTATAATGTGACTGATAATATAGTAAGAAACTATAATAACAAAATCTGAATTTTGGGTAACATTTTGGAGGTGCGCCTTATAATCAGGTGCACCTTGTAGTCCGTAAAATACGATATTTAAATTTATACTTAGCAAAGGGCTTGACATAGAGTGTGTTTTGAGGCCACTATGTCTAATGAAGCAGTGCAGTGGAACCTCCCTTATAAGACTCCCTCCCACATAAGACCTACTTCTCTGAGACATTGCCCTTCGTTGTAAGTATTAAAATGACCTCCCTTATAAGACCTCATTTTGGATGATTTTTGAAGGTCTTATAAGGGAGGTTCCACGGTATCTTCAGTATGACTGCTATATCAAAGGGTTGGCATTGTTTGAAGTTAGTGTTTTCCAGTTTGTTAAGGTCAGGGTGTTGCGGATTTTATTGTGATTTGTTTGTTGGATGTGTACGCCAATAGGATTATGTGTCCTTTACAGTGCCTTAATCATGCATGTTTTAACTGAATTGTGTGTGTGTGTGTGGGGGGGGGTGCTTGAAAGAGAGAGAGTGTGTGCGTGCTTGAGAGAGAGTGTGTGTGTGTGTATGCGTGCTTGAGAGAGAGAGTGTGTGTGTGTGTGTGCATGTTTAAAAGAGAGAGAGTATGTGTTTGTGTGTGTGTGTGCTTGAGAGAGAGAGAGAGAGTGTGCGTGCATGCTTGAGAGAGATAGAGAGAGAGTGTGTGTGTGCGTGCGTGCTTGTGAGAGAGAGTGTGTGTGTATTTGTGTGTGTGTGTGTGCATGCTTGAGAGAGTGTTTCTGTGTGTGTGTGCTTGAGAGAGAGAGTGTGTGTGTGAGAGAGACAGAAAGACAGAGAGAGTGTGTGTGTGCAGGCTTGAGAGAGAGATAGTCCATGCCTCTGTGTGTGTGTGTGTGTGTGTGTGTGTGTGAGAGAGAGAGAGAGAGAGAGAGAGAGAGACAGAGTGTGTGTTTATGAGAGAGAGGGTTATGTATGTGCTTTTGTGTTAGGGAGTGAACAACGTGTGTGTGTTTATCTCCGTATGTGTGTGTGTGAGCATTGACACCTTGTGCGCATAAATAGAAACATGGTGAAGTCTCTATGTGCATGAACGAGAACGTTGATATTATGTGTTTGAGGAAGCTGAAATGAAGGACCAGAATTCAGAAACAATATTGAGTGCCCTACCAGACAGTGAAAGCAACAGACAGCCTTGGCTTGGTCCTTTTTCATTCGAGCTTACTCAGCCATCTTCAATGTACAGATATGATTCCATTTTATAAAGTGCATGTTTATCACTTCAGTTGTGGATCACGTAAATTATTTGCATCATTTTCTGTATAATAATAATGCTGAATTTGAAGAGAAAAAAATATTAGTGTGCGTGGGGGGGGGGGGGGGGGGCGGGGGGGCATGCATGTATGTATTTGCTCTGTGTGCGTGTGTGTGTGAGTGAGCATTTTTTTTTTTTTTTTTTTTTACGCCCTCTTCAGCCTTTCGGCCATGTGGGGCAAGTGAGTGAGCATGCGTTCGTGTGTGGGGGTGGGTGGGTTGGAATATGGTCCCCAGAAAGATAACTCTTCCCAGACTGTCTTCTTCCTCTTGGACAAGAGTTGCTTCTCTTTATCTGTAAAATCTTTGAAGAGAAATGCTATCTCCTTGCAGAATGTGTTGAACAGAAGAGTTATTATACCAGCGTGGGATGTCTTGGTCTTCCGTGCAGTCTCAATGTGATGGCCTTCTTTCTGTGTGAATGAGTTTCCTCTGATCTAGGTTAAAGTCTCAATGTGATGGCCTTCTTTCTGTGTGAATGAGTTTCCTCTGATCTAGGTTAAAGTCTCAATGTGATGGCCTTCTTTCTGTGTGAATGAGTTTCCTCTGATCTAGGTTAAAGTCTCAATGTGATAGCCTTCTTTCTGTGTGAATGAGTTTCCTCTGATCTAGGTTAAAGTCTCAATGTGATGGCCTTCTTTCTGTGTGAATGAGTTTCCTCTGATCTAGGTTAAAGTCTCAATGTGGTGGCCTTCTTTCTGTGTGAATGAGTTTCCTCTGATCTAGGTTAAAGTCTCAATGTGATAGCCTTCTTTCTGTGTGAATGAGTTTCCTCTGATCTAGGTTAAAGTCTCGAATTCCACTATCTCAAATCTTGAAATTTTGTTACTGTTGTTTTAAGATTTATCAATGTTGTTTTCCTTAAATCTTGGTAAGTAAATGGTTAATTCCCAGAAAGGGGAAAAAAATCACCAGTCATTGTAGTAGTTTGACGCAGTGTCAGTATTATTTTTAGTCTTGGTATTATGCAGGGTTGCAGATGAATACTTAAAAATATATTTTTCAGTGCCATTACTATTGCGAAATGTGATTAGTTTGCATAAGGACTGTAAATGAACGTACTCACAGTGAGGGTATAAAACAAGCAGATTTTCATTCCTTTTTTTGTGTGGCAACCTAATCATGCATCTATATTGATTTTAAAAAAAGTCAGGACTTTCTTGGTGTTGCACTGCCTCCAGGATCGTTCCCACCATCTTTATATCTACTAGTGTCCCATGTGTCTGTTCCAGACCGGAGGACGTTAAGCAGATTTCCATCTTTTTTGTGTGTGTGAGCGTGATCTAGGCAAAACTGGTGTGTGTGTGTGTATGTGTGTGTGTGTGTGAGGTGTTTAGAATTAACGTGTATGGTTTGTATGTAACTGAGAGTAGCCCCAGTTCAATCTTTTTGGGTAAGGCAATCACATGTGTGGATTTCTCTGTGTGTTTGTGCATGATTGCATGCATGCTCTTGTGTATTGTACATTTGCACACACAATGATATCGGGCAATACAATTATGCAAAGCACATCAATTTTCTCAGGATTTTTATTTGCCTAACCCCTGCAACCATTTTTTATTTTTATTGCTTTGTTGAGAAAAAAAAATCTCCATACAGATAATGTGACCAATTGGGGTGGTGTTTGAGAGCAAAAGAGTCGGACACAGAGAAAGAGACACAGAGAAAGAGAGAGACAATGAGAGAGAGAGAGAGAGAACATGCATGTGAAATAATTTGATTTGAGAAAACAGACTGATCATAGCTATGAAGTTTAGCTGTCAAGTGCGAGCAATGCTAAAACATAAGATTAATCTCTTGTGGTCATGGCACTGACAAAAGAAAGCGAGAGAGAGAGAGAGAGAGAGAGTCTAAATTATGCACTGATCTTTCCTTGAACAAAAATCTAATCACTTTGTTTTGATCTGCAAACACATTGCAGTGGATTTTTTTTTTTTTTTAACTTGGGAATCAACTGTATTGACTGTAAATTGTGGGTTGTTATTTACTGCATTGCTCTGTGTGATATGCTAGCAGGTTGATTGGATTTTGTTGATTTGAGGACGGCAAATGTTTGTTATGCCTTGGTCTGGTACCCACTCTACTCATTACATTGTATTGTTTTAAATGTATTTATCTGGAAATGGATTGTGTATAATGTGACCCAGCACCACGAAAAGGGACGTTTATAAGTCTCTGGGCTGGTTTCTCACAACAGGCTTGGAAAGTCAAAAATCTCATTTTGGGTCAATTTTGAGTTATGGGTATTTTCGTGTTCTCTAACATCTTTCATATTTATTAAGGACAATCTTTACTATGGTCTCTAAAGGGTCTTATATGTGTTTTAAAACGAGTAGGTCAATGCATTTCCTTCATCTAGGCTAGACTTTAGACTGTTCTCAAAATGGCCGACGATCACCCTACTAAATTTAAGCGCTCATAACTTTGGAACGAAAAAATATACAAGAATGGTTCTTGTATCATTAGAAAGAGAATTGTCTGAAGTTTTTAAATGTATGATACAATAATGGTTCTTGTATCATTAGAAAGAGAACTGCCTGAAGATTTTAACTGTACCATTTTCTCAGAATGGTCAGTTTGACACTTAATGTCCCTTTCGTGGTGCTGGGTCACCCCATGTACCCCCATGGGGCTTTTTTGGAAATAAATTTGAATATGTATTGTATGTTGGCGACATATTGTATTTATTGTGTGGGGGTATATTAATTACAAAAGAGTATTCATTTCATGATGGGATGTATTGGCTTTGTATTTCCCCTTAACCCTTTCACCGCCACCCATCCTTCAGCCAAACATTTCCATTAGACTTATATTAGGCACAGAAAAGATTTTGTCTGCAATATTGTGGGATTTCTCTGCGACGCATTTAGAATCCTTACTGCCCAAAATTAGGAACACAATATTATTGAATAACAGACCCTGATTTCAAGGGTTTTAATGACACGGGTATTAAGTGATCGTGGTGCAAAAATGCGACATTGGGTTAAAGGGTTACAGACCCAGCACGTCACGTGTCAAAATCACGGTTTTCACGTGTTTTCCCTCTTATAGCTGGTAAGAAATCTTCCTAGCATAAGAGGGAATGTGACACGTGACGTGGGGGGTCTTTAATTATGCTTAACATTGAACGTTCATGTTAGATCTCTTTTCACCTTCAGCAAGAGTTTATCTGTTCTGTGCTAATGGGAATGGATGAATGGATGATGACACGAGCATAAACACACGCACACTGATGTCCAAGTTTAAACGTCGTTTGATTCGGAATTTGAAAAAACAAAGTAAATAAATTCATGGGTGCTCCTGGGAAATTTCAAAAATCCTGCAAGTCAGGGGTCCAGGGGCCGCCCAGGCCCCGGCGGAGTGCAGGGACAGCGCCCCTCCTGGGGGTTCCGGGGGGCAATGCCCCCTGGAAGCTGAAGGGAAACAAGTTTCCAATGAAATTGACAGGCTATCGTTGCACTTTCACTTCTGGTTAAACTTCATGACCTCTATAACCAGCGAAATGCATCTTCTCAAATTATTATAATCCAGAGACGCGGGCTCCAGGCAATCCAAAAAATCCTGAACTTCAGGACATCCTGAAAGCAGGAGCACCCATGTAAATTGGTTGAGGAGACAAACTAGAGAGAAGGAGTGAAATCACTAGGCGAATTGCTCATAAGTAGATTGACTGATCAGCTCCCTCGTAGTGTTTTATTTGAGTTCTACCTGGGTAGAATAAACGCGTTGTACGACTTAAAAGAGTAGGGCGTTTTATTTGGTATTTGGTACTTCATAGTCACAGAGGCGTTTATGTGAATTCGGGTTGCTCCCGTCTGGAGCTTTATAGTCACAGAGGCGTCTATGTGAAATTCGGGTTGCTCCCGCCTGGAGCTTTATAGTCACAGAGGCGTCTATGTGAAATTCGGGTTGCTCCCGTCTGGAGCTTTATAGTCACAGAGGCGTCTATGTGAAATTCGGGTTGCTCCCGTCTGGAGCTTTATAGTCACAGAGGCGTCTATGTGAAATTCAGGTTGCTCCCGTCTGGAGCTTTATAGTCACAGAGGCGTCTATGTGAAATTCGGGTTGCTCCCACCTGGAGAGCGCATCACAGCCAGAGGCGCGCCACCCATTTCTTTTTCAGTGTTTATGTAACTGTTTGTCGCAGTATTTTGGAGACACTGTGATCCGTCTAGCTCCGTTTTCATCAGCAATGTGGGCTATGTCCTGTCAATAGAAAAATGTCGTCATGAAGTACTGGAGATTCTGGCTGTCTTGTATTTTACACACCCACCAACCCTCTTCCAGACCTGTTTACCCTCCCGGTTTTGCCGGAATTATCCCGAGAATGTGCACAAATTCTGGGTAAAATAATAAATTCCGGGTGAACTCTAAAAATCCAGGGATTATTTGTTTCCGTTTGTATGAAAAGACGCAAGGGTTGACCGAAACCTTGGAGTTCTTAGACGCGATGTTTCATTGGTCCGTGGACCCCCCTCAACCAATGATAGTATTTCTTGTTAGCAGAGATTGTAGTTTTGCGCCAAACATGTCATCAGGCAAGTCAACCGCAGGCGGCAAGCGCCAGAAATCTTCGACAAACGACAGCAGTGATAGGGTTAAATGGCCAAAAGTCAAGCAGAAGTTTTCTCAAAAGTATTTGAAAGTGCCAGGAATAACAAGTTCGCGTTTGGGAGACGAGCATGCACACTGCAAGTACTGCAACGTGGACTTCAAAATTTTGCATGGCGACATTGCAATGTGAATTCTGTTTTTTTCTCTCTCAAATTCCGGGGTTTTCTGCGGCAAATTCCATGTTGTTCATTATAAGGGTAAACAGGTCTGCTCTTCAAATCTTCGCATTGAACAATTTTCACTGAGAAGCAGCATTCCGCCATTCTTAGGAAAGTGATAGGGTTAGGATCCGCCTAGGATTGTTTTTAAAACTGAAAGAGGCAGATTTTGAGGTTGAGGGTCGTAAACATGAGGCGTGGTCTTAAGTACAACTTTTGTCAAGTTTCTTTTTTTCTTTTTTTTTAATAAAATTTGTTGTTGTTGAGTTACCCTGGCTCCAGGGATCAATCCAGCAGCCAAAGCAATTGAACACTATGGTACAAGAGCACCAGCTAGGGATGAGAACATTAAGGTGTGACCGTTCGATTACCCCGCCACGTGGGCTAGCCACACTCCGACTTCGGGGTATTTTGGAGACTGACAATGTTACACTAGGAGTTTGCTCTCTTTGACAACATCTCAAGTTGACTCAACATCACACAATAACCGTAATTATCGGTTAATCCTTATTGACTAATCTCTGCAGGACTACCTAGCACCAGTTAGGTTTCAGATTGTGATATGTGTGTTTTGTGATCATGATCTGGGGGCAGATTTCTCTACAGACAGAATATTGATCTGTGAACAAAACAAGCTGAGATTTTGTTGATCTGACAACAAAAACAACAAAAAAACAAAAATTGTGGATAAGAATTGTCTGTGATTACCTATATTTATATTTTTCAAAACTGGTACATGCATTTTGTTTTCAGTTTGTCTTTCATGTTTAAAGAAATTCTCAGAAATGCAAGAGCCTTTGCAATAATAATAATCCCCCTGTAAAAATACAACAATACGAACAAACTTGTTACTATTGATCATTTATACTATTATGTCTGTCAGTATTATTATTGTTGGAGATCATCATTTTTGTTTATATAAACTTTATGTCGCTAATCGATCATGATCGAGCTTCAAGATTTTGACCCCCCCCCCCCCCCCCAGGATGCAAGTGTGTATTAAATGTATAGAAATATGTGGCAAATTAGTTGAAATAATGTACTATTTGGGGTTTTATTTGACATGGAAGATTACAATTTGTGTCTTAACAAGTTATGGTATACAAAGCTATATTGGTCTGTGTACATTCGCACAGGTTTTAACTCCCTTTGTTTTCTGGTAACCGGGTGTGTAATCTGTTTGTACATTTACAATTACTTTTCAAAGCAGCAGATTTCCTGATTAACGGTACATTTCTCATTTTGTATATTCTTTTGACCCCACCGCCCCACCCCCAAGAAATTGATCATTTGTGTAAGAAAAGTATCATTTTTTATTTTCAGTGTTGGTGGTGTTAGACCCATTTGTAAAAAAACAAAACTTTCATTTGTGTCAAAATAATTGGTAGAAGAACAGTCGCAGGTGATGAGTATTGAACAAATCTTTTTTTTCCTTCACTTTTTTCATGTTTTAAGAATATTTAAGTATTGTTTAGGATTATATTTTGGTAGTTGAGTCCTAACAATTCGATTATTGACCAAAAACCTGTTACAAGATAAAATAATTTTAAAAAAGGTATCTTGAAAAAAAAAAAAAAGCTGAATTGCAAAATCATATTTATATTTCCACATCTAAGAGGTCAGACAGATCCCCCAATCTTCTTCTTCTTCTGCGTTCCCAGGCCATATCTGGTAAGGTACGTATGTGTCTGTTTTCAGTTTTCACTGGTCTCCCTGCTGCATACAGCCGACACATTCCGATTTCGGAGGAGCTCAAAGGAAAAAAGTTATTTGGAAGATTTTTTTTGGGGAAAAAGGCAAGATGCAAAGGAAAAAGTCAGAGTCAAATAGAGTGACAGATTAGAGGAAGTTACAAGCACAGAGCTTCCAGAAGGAGGGGGAACTATTTTTATGAAAGACCTTCCAGTATCCCCATGGGGAGAACGAACGAACAAAATGTTATTTATTCAGGGTAATGAGATAAGCTAATTAATTACAGCTTTTTTTCACTCAGCCCTGAGACTTATGGAGGGGGCGGGGTCATCCAGCTCCCCATATGAAGGCACGAGGCATCCACCCACTGCCCCAGATCCCCCAATGATTGGTATTTTTGTTCATCAATAACAAATAACAATCAGGCATTTGTTTTAAAGCATAAGACAAAACAAAAAAATTCTCTGAACTTGCAGCCTCTTTTAAGGATAATATATGGTATATCTAAAGGCGTAGTCTTATCAATTATATGTCAAAATAATCATGAGAGAGGCGTGAGGGAGGGAGGGGGGTTGAGAGTGTTTAGTATTGCTGGTCTGTGTCCAAATATTTTTGTTGTAAATACGAGTCAGCGCCAACAGTTCAGGCAGAACTTTTGGTTATCAATCTCTTTGTTGACTACGTTTCATTTTCGCGTGCATTTTCTGATGTTCTATGCATGGCCTGCAATATGATTATCACCTTTGTTTCCATCATGTCATTCTTTCTGGGCTGAAAGAAATTGCTACAAAGTTTCCAAATTATGAGGTAAAGGTAATTCATAAAGCAATGATGAACTCGCACGACTTATGCATGATGATTGTACGTACGCATTCTCATTCCAATGATCAAATGTATTACCAGGCATCAGAATAGTCTGAAGTCCAATCCTCTGAAAACTGCGGTAAAAGGGCCATCAAGGCTCTAGACTGAAGAGGGACAACACTGAAATCAGTTCCCAACACCACCAAAAAGGCTTCATGCAGTAAAAACTCACTTTAAAATGCTATTCAACACAAAGGATAACGCTCAATAAAAAGGCAAAACCTCTGACAAGAGAAGCCAATCCTCTGTCAGAAATTCTTAATCCTCTGACAATTCTGATACCTGATTACGTGTAAAAGTACTGCTTTTTTGACTGAAATCATGATGTATGGTCGGTTGAACAGTTTTGGAGGTGGTTTTTTTTTTGGGGGGGGGGGGGGGGGGGGGGGGGGGGGGGGGGGGGGGGGGGGGGGGGGGGGGGGGGGGGGGGGGGGGGGGTTGATTTGTCCCGACTGTGCAAATCTTGACTGGGCATCAAATTTTGAACCTTGAATGTTATTCAGTGCCTTTGATAATAATAGTATATACTTAACCATGTTGAACAAAATGTTGGTGCTTTTTCTTTTCTTTTCGTTTTTTGGGTAGGGGCCTTGCACAGGAAACTGTGGGTGATATAAAGTGTTGTGGAGTATTTGCTGATCCTTCATTAAATGTCCCATTGGTTTCTTTCTCACAGAAACGATGTTATAATCCAAGGGATATTCAGCGCTGAGCAAATCCAGTTATCCAGATCATGACTGTACAGTACTGTTAAAAAATAGAATTTTCATCATTTAAAGGCACAGCCGGACTATAAAAGAGGGGAGGCGCTGAGGGCGCGCCGCATTTGAATCACAGCTGGCGAGAGAGACGGTTCGCCCTTCTTTGTTCCCTGTTGTGCGAGCCACCGCCAGGCAGAGCTTTTCTGGCGAGAACGACCCGATCCATGGGATCGGTTGTTTTCCCTATAATGCCTACCTTGTTTGTGGGGGGGGGGGGGGGGGGGGGGGGGGGGGGGGGGGGGGGGGGGGGGGGGGGGGGGGGGGGGGGGGGGGGGGGGGGGGGGGGGGGGGGGGGGGGGGGGGGGGGGGGGGCGGGGGGGGGGTGGGGGGGGGGGGGGGGGGGGATGGGGGGGGGGGGGGGGGGGGGGGGGGGGGGGGGGGGGGGGGGGGGGGGGGGGGGGGGGGGGGGGGGGGGGGGGGGGGGGGGGGGGGGGGGGGGGGGGGGGGGGGGGGGGGGGGGGGGGGGGGGGGGGGGGGGGGGGGGGTCATTTCTACACATTGTAATACTTTTTTTTAATTATCTTATAAGATTGCTCAATCTCAATTTACCTGTGCTGAATTTAAATTAATGTAAAATGCGGACCCAAAAAAAACCAAAGCGACAGTTTATTGTACACTTTAACTTACTATTTCCCCCCATTTACTAGTCAAAAACGACTTTGATAAGTTACACATGCAGTGTAAGACTTTGCGCTACGGATGGTATGTGTCTCGTGATATTCACCAAGCATGTGAATTATGATGAAATGTAAAATGTCTCCTCTCGCTTTGGGGCCAAATAAAACTTTGCATGAAATCCTTCAACTGTGTCTGTTGTGTTTTCACACTGTTTGATTATGCTGAAACGCTCATACTTTAACATGGAGGACTGCTGCTGCTGTTGTTGTTGTTGTTGTTGTTTTCATTCCCTGGCTTAAAAGACTCCAGGGATCATCCCAACAGCCGAAGCACTTGAACACTATGGTACCAATGCACCAGCTAGGGATGAGAACATTACGTGTGTGACCGTTTTTTATTACCCCGCCACGGGGTGCAACAGGGAGGAGGTCCAAAAACCTGACACTAGAATTCCTGATGAAAAAACCCACCTGAAATGAAAGAGTGAAAATCAAAAACGTGAAGTGAAAGATCGTGAAAATCAAAAACGTGAAATGAAAGATCATGAAACCCCAAACACCTTAAATGAAAGATTGTGAAAACCCAAAAATCTGAAATGAAAGATTGTGAAAATCAAAAATATGAAATGAAAGATTGTGAAAACAAAAACCTGAAATGAAAGATTGTGAAAACCCCAAAAACCTGAAATAAAAGATCGTGAAAACCAAAAACCTGAAATGAAAGATTGTGAAAACCCCCAAAACCTTAACCCTTAAATGAAAGATCGTGAAACCCCCAAAACCTGAAATGAAAGATTGTGAAAACCCCAAAGCCTGAAATGAAAGATCGTGAAAACCAAAAACCTAAAACTGAACTTCATTAACCCTTTCATCGCCACTGTGGCCTCTTGGCACCACAATGATTTAACACCCATGTCACTAAAAGGCATCAAACGAGGGTCTGTTACCCAATTACCTTCATGTTATTAATTTTGGGAGGGAAGTGGTGACCACATCAATATTGAATAATAATTTCCAATGTGTGTGCAAAAACAGAAAAGGGCCGGCCACACGTCCACTAAAATCGTAGTGAAACATTCTCTCAATCCTGAAATGGCACGTTTCAATGTTCTCTGAATCTTCCCAATCCTGAAGTGGTGACCACATCAAAATTAATTTCCAATGTGTGTGTGTGTGCAAAAACTGAAAAGGGCCGGCCACACGTCCACTAAAATCGTAGTGAAACATTCTCTCAATCCTGAAATGGCACGTTTCAATGTTCTCTGAATCTTCCCAATCCTGAAGTGGTGACCACATCAACATTAATTTCCAATGTGTGTGTGTGTGTAAAAACTGAAAAGGGCCGGCCACATGTCCACTAAAATCGTAGTGAAACATTCTCTCAATCCTGAAATGGCACATTTCAATGTTCTCTGAATCTTCCCAATCCTGAAGTGGTGACCGCATCAAAAATAATTACCAATGTGTGTGTGTGTAAAAACTGAAAAGGGCCGGCCACACGTCCACTAAAATCGTACGACTGTACAATACGATTAGATCACGTGGTCTCGTAGAACAAATGTGATTCGCGCTTCGAGACCACATGATCGAATTGTATCGTACAGTCGTGCGATTTTAGTGGACGTGTGGCTGGCCCTTGAGGGTGGGGGAGGTGTCAGAATTGCATATCTATCATCTTGTTTCAATCTGCCATCAATTTTGGCAGAAATGGGTGATTTTATAAGACCCCCGTGGTTCCGGATGACAAGATCAGGTATGGTAGTGGGGGCAAAGTGGTTTTCAAGGAAAATGGCCGGGGGTCCAGGGGGCCGAAGAAAATTCAATAAATGAGTGCAATTTTCACTTTTTCTTTTGTTTCAAACTTTCGCGTATTTTCAGCGATTCGCAGAGGTCTACCATGACTGCAAGATGGCCAATCCTGAAGGCTTTTTCTATTATCTTTTTCAATCCTGGTTTCAGGAGCATGCCTAAACTACTTTCAGCCATGCCAGACTATGCCTCCTTCGCTGCCTGGAAGTCCTAGTCAGACATGACAGACCGGCCTACAATAATAAACAGAAGAATTAAACACAAACAAACAAGGTAGTATAAAAGCTGTGTATGAAACGTTTGGTGCAAATTCTGATCGCTTCTCGGCCTTTGGGCTAAGACAGTGATTCAGGAACATAAATTTTTGTTTATACCCTGGTTGGTTTGTTCAGCCCGTCGTACATGGCGAAAGCAGATACGCGACGTTAAACTGAACTTTCATCATTTGGTGCAAATAAGATGCAATAGGGTGTGGCGGTGTATTTTTACCTCTATGAGATAATTAGTCCTAACCGGAAGTAGTCCTAGCGTAGCCAATCAGAATCGTTTGTTTGTCCGCCATTGTGAATTTTACGAAACTAAGTGCATGGCTTTGTACATCGATTTCTCGGCAAATACCGGGTATGTAGATTTACACCCTCCTGCTCTATTTCTTGGTTCTTTCCGTGGTTAGGGATAGGGTTAGGGTTAGATGGTTACAGTTCGCATGCGAGAGGTAGATATTTCATGACAGGTACTTATTTATCATGACAAGGGCATTTGCCATGGCGGTCGTACTGTCGACTAGACATAGTGTCTAACACTGTTGCCCGTAGTTGCATTCCTTCTCTTATTCAAAACCTTTAGTTGAAATTCAAGGTTGCTCGTCCGCGGCAAATGGTCTATTAACCCTTTGCACTCTGCCCATTTGCCCTGCGGGCTGCACTCCCGGGAGCCTGCAGGTTCTAAGAGAGTACTAGTTTTATTACACACAAAAAACTTTTTTTTTTAAATGACAATGAAGTGCTTGCAAATTATTTGAAATTGCGCAATGAGTTTAGTGATCATTCCGACACAAACAGCTTCAGAATAAACGTATCTTAGTCGTTAATAGTTTAGTGATCATTCCGACGCAAACAGCTTCAGAATAAACGTAACTTAGTCATTAATAGTTTAGCGATCATTCCGACGCAAACAGCTTCAGAATAAACGTATCTTAGTCGTTAATAGTTTAGCGATCATTCCGACGCAAACAGCTTCAGAATAAACGTATCTTAGTCGTTAATAGTTTAGCGATCATTCCGACGCAAACAGCTTCAGAATAAACGTATCTCAGTCGTTAATAGTTTCTAGATTGATAAGGAAAAGTAAAATGGAGGTCTCTGCACGACACTTTGTCGTACGCAGGCACTGGTAGGGGAAGACGGGGTAAAAAGCGCATGGGCGGGTAAGAAGCCCACCCCAATTATCTCATGAAATGAAGCAAATTTCAGTCTCATTTTGCCCATGAGACGAGCGTTAATGTCTAGCATTCGTCTCATGGGCAAATTTGACTGAAATTTTCTTTATTTCATGAGATAATTGGGGTGGGCTTCTTACCCGCCCATGCGCTTTTTACCCCGTCTTCCCCTAGTTGCACTAGGGCGCCCGACAAATTGTCAGGCACAGGGTGGAATGAGTTAAAGACCCACCAGATCACGTTTCAAAATCACGGGTTTCACATGTTTTCCCTCTTATAGCTGGTAAGGAATCTTGTTTTGACCAGGTTTGACTCCCATACAAATGCCCCCAAATTCAAAACGAAACATTTTAAAGAGCAGCCTCAATTTGAAGTCAGGGGAATTTGTATGTGGGTCACAGCTACCCCGAAAAAAACCCAAGGGACTTAATAGTGGTGGGTCAGTGGGTCTTTAACAACAGCAATACAAGAAACTCGACTTATACAAGAAACTCGACTTGCACGCATGCATTTTTTCGTGTTCAAAACTGGAGAAACTCTGCATACACTCACATCGACTCTGTTATACAGTGGAACCTCCCTTATAAGACCTTTAAAAATCACCCAAAATGAGGTCTTATATGGGAGGGGTCTTATAAGAGAGGTAATTTTAATACTTACAAAGAAGGGCGATGTCTCAGAGATGTAGGTCTTATGTGGGAGGGAGTCTTATAATGGGAGGTCTTATAAGGGAGGTTCCACTGTAATACAAACAACAACAGTCTGAAAATGTGCAGATTTATCGTAGACTTTTATGTTTCACATTCCAGGGCGACTTTCACAATCCAATTGTGGTAGAACATATGATGAATCGACGAATCATGTACAATGGGTGAACAAAGTCATGCTATTGGATCCATCAGTGATGAAAAAAGCGAGACAAGTTACAGTCATAGATCAGGCTGTGGAACAAAGGGTGCTCAGAGACAAAACCTACCATGACTATGACCAGCGTATTTTGTTCACACCTTCTGCTACCCCGCCACCTTTAAATAGCCCCCTACCCCCCCCCCCCCCCCCCCCCCCCCCCCCCCCCCCCCTCCCCCCCCCTCTCTCTCTCTCTCTCTCTCTCTCTCTCTCTCTCTCTCTCTCTCTCTCTCTCTCTCTCTTGTCCAAAACCAAAAGTAAAATATTTCAAAACCCGCCCAATTCAAAGAAAATCCTAACTAAAGAATAAAAAACTAATTTCGGCAACAAATCAACAAATAAATTACAATAAATAATACACAAAACCAGTACATGATAGAAGTCAACAATAATAAAGCAAAGAGCAAAAATTGTCGTCACTCCTAATCATTTAATGCGTATCATTCTTGAGGTGGAAATCATCAGGTGGAGACGTGCCTTGGCATAAGGCTGTGTCAGACAAATTGACATAAGCCAGAACACCAAGGCTACATCAAAATGTTGTTATGCTATGCATACTTATGCAGGGATTGCCTTTAGCCATGGCAAGCTCCTAGCATAACATCAATCCAAAATCCTCCGAAGTCGGCGAGGTAATCAAAAACGGTCACACACGTAATGTTCTCATCCCTAGTTGGGGCATTTGTACAATAATCAATTGCGTCGACTGTTGGGATGATCCCTGGAGTCTTTAAGCCAGGGAACGAAAACAAACAACATCAGCTGAAGACTGATTTCATCAGAGCGCATAAGATATGCATACTGTGTTACTTTTATGCATACATATATAGCATACACACGCATAAATTTGCCCAATTGCACACCTAACTATGACAAGTGATTAAACTAAACTGATCACAAATGTTCCAAGCTTTCCTACGCCAGAGACATTTTGTGTCACACCACACATATTCTAAACACATCAACATTTATACAAACATTTTTTTTAAAACTTTTTCATCTCCTCTGTCACTTCTGATTCTTTCCCTTTCAGATCTCTGGAACCCCCCCGTGAGGATACCGTCTTTTGTATAAATAGTTCCCCCACCTTCTGGAAGTTCCGCGCTTGTAACTTCCACCAATCTGTCACTCTCTTTGACTCTGCCTTTTCCCTTTGCTTACTGAATAATGTCATCTCCTATCTTTCTGCCTTACCGGTCCATTCTCCTGCCTTTTTTCAAGAAACACTTTCAAAAAGATTTCCTAAAGCCGAAGTCGGACTTGCTGGGCCTAACTATTTCTTAGTTAGGCGCATACTGGCAGCATGGCGCATCTGCACTCATAATTGACAGGAAACTGTTTGAGCGATCGAAGAAGAAAAAAATCTCTGGAAAACGTCACTGCATCTAACTTTTTTTCCTTTTTGCTTTTACAATTTACCAAAAAAAATGTGACATCTGAAATGGTCTTAAAATGTCTTCTCCCTTCGAAAGAATGAGTATTCTTAAAATAATACACCAGTCCTCAACAGAAAAAGACAATGCTGTGCTGAGTAAAGTATAATTATAAAAGAACAAACCTGTTCTATCTAAAACTAAAAAGATCCCCTTCCTCACCAAAAAATAAAAATAAATTACAGCAAAATGTAATATCCTTTTAAAAGAAATAAGAATGTGTTAGAACAAAAACAGCAATTCTTAATCTGAACAGTCATAATCTAGACAAACGGTGAAACAAACAGAAAATGCAAAGCTTACCAAAAAATTAGACTCCTGGATAAAAGCCAGTCTTTTTTTTCTTTTCAAAACTATCTTCTTTAACCCTTTCACCGCCAGCCATGTTTCAGCCAAAAATTAACATTACATTTACCTGGGTAGAGAACAAAATCCATCTGCAGTATTGTGGATTCTTCTATGATATATATAACATAATTTAATTGTTTAATTGTTGATAAATGTGTTGTGGTTTTTGTTGTTGTTGATAAATGTGTTTATTGTTGCTGTTTTTCTTATGTGCACCTGGCTGCAATTTCTCAGTTATGAGATAATAAAGATGATTTGATTTGATTTGATTTGATTGATAAGGTCTATCCTTACTTCCCAAAACTAAGACAACAGGATCTTTGGATAACAGACCCCAATTTGATGCCTTTTAGTGACATAGGTGTTAAATCATTGTGGTGCTAAAATGCGACATTGGCGGTGAAAGGGTTAAAAACAGTCAAAACTGTTCCACACAAAAAAAAAATCAAAATGAAACAAGGATGTTCTCCGGACAAAACAGAACTTGAAAATAAAAACTGTTGTGGAAGGAAAACGAAAGAATTAACATACTGCTCCAAACAGACCACAAAAAAAGTTTCTAATAATAGAAAACTGTTATCCTAGCTTACACAGAAAGAGGCATGGCCTTCCGTTTCAAGAAAACAAAAAAACAAAAATCTCTATGCAGACAACAAAAAAAGAAAAAAACTTCAACAATAAATATAAAACAACAAAATCAACACATTCAATGGCTAAATCTTTAATGCCCATTGGTCAGGGGTGCAACTTTTTCTGGTGTACAGGGATTTCCTGTTTTTGAAATTTATCAGAAAAGGAAGTTTTTTTTAATAAATTTGTTAAACAAGATCTTTGTGTGTCCACTGTATTTTTCAAACACTGTGGAAAAAGCAAACTAAAATACCTTCAAAAATCAATTTTTGCAGGGGGACATTACCCCTGGACCCTGGCCTTTCAGGGTTTTTTCATTTTGTGTAGTTGCACTTGCACCCATGCCATTAGTTGAAACATCGACTTCAACAAAGACTATACCCCAAAAAGGACAAAAACAAGACTCAGCCCGATGTAAAGGCACTCAACGGTTCGTGCGCCTAGCATTATCAACCTTGAACACATCAGATCTTTGGCCACACATTCCCAAATGTGGAAGCTTTCTTTCTGCTTTCTCGCTGAATCATTCACCATCACTTTTTAACACATTTTTTCCCACACGCACAAACATTTTCACAAGCACCCGCCATCGTGATAATTGGCGAAAACCAAAACACCTGAGGTGGTTGGATTTTTTTGCCTCTGCACCACACATTCTTCTAAACACATGAAAATCTACATTTTTTAAAAACGAAAACAGCTGAATTCCAGATTCGAAGGATACCGTGGGGTGGGGTTGGGTGGGGAGGGGGGACTTTCGTAAAATAGTTCCCCAACCTGCTGGAAGTTCTGTGCTTGTAACTTCCTCTAATCTGCCACTCTCTTTGACTCTGCCTTTTCCCTTTGCTTTGTGTCATCTACTATCTTTCTGACTTATTGAATGATTTTAGTTAATATAACTATCTATTCTATCTATATACTTACCGTTTCACTACGAATGAGTTATTCCTTCCAATTTGGAGCAAATGCCAATTTACCAAAGACCAAAAAGTTATAGTCTTAACAAGACTAGATTACTTCCCTTGGTCTACACAGCCAATACCACTAAGCTGCCGTGGATCCCACTCGCTACGTCACTTCCGGGGAGGCAACTTTAAATCATGATAAATTTTTTAAAAACCAACCTTCCCAATGATGTTTTCGTCGGAGGGAGGAGGGTGGGAACCTTTGATCGTAGTGAAACGGTAAGTATATAGATAGAATAGATAGTTATATTAACTAAAATCATTCAATCTATTCTATCATGTTACCGTTTCACTACGAATGAGTTGATTCCCAGCGAGGAGGTGGGTAAGAAAAACATTGTTGAAACTTCACTCCAACAAACAAAAAACAATACCCACAAGACAAACCTGACAGGGAACGCCAGGGATAACCTGTAAGGGAGAGGACATAATAACTAGATAACCAAAACATCCATACCCCCAAACAGCATAAACATATGCATACCAACACCAGAGCAAAAAAAATAGCATAAGCTTATCGTTAGACCAGAGAAAAAAAGGAGTCTGCGCAAGCACCACCTTCCCGATGCCAACGGCGTCGTCCTGCCTTCTGGCGGAGAAAAGGCGAAGGTAGAAGCTAGCAAACGTGGACTGTCACTACCAGTACGCAGCTTCCATAACGCTGGAAAGCGCCACTCCCTTAATCATAGCCAGGGATGTGCTGAAAGCCCGGATTTCATGGGCTCACAGAGGATTAGTGAGCAATGACCAGTCGGCACTTATATACACTAAGTTAAAAGCGTTCACCAACCACTTAGAAATGGCTGACTAGAAATATCCCTCATGTATTTCTCATTCAAAGAAAAGAACAGACGGCGTTTGTGCCCCCGGAAGGGGGAGGTCCTCTTAAGGAAAAACTTAAGAGCTCTGACGGGGCACAGGAGTCTATCAGAAACAACAGGGCCGAGAATAGAGAGAAGACTTTAAATCGTAACCGAGGGAGAAGCAAACTGAGCAGGGTGATTACTGGCCCTAAACTTGGTACCCGCGAGAGACAGAAGGGTACTGAAAGCATCATCCCGGGGCAGAACCTGAGTGGACTCCACCGAGACAATATCCTGGAAAAGAAGCCAGGAGATGACAAACTCTGCATGGAGACACCCAGGGCAGCCAAGGCCGAAACAAAACGGACTATGAGTGGCCGGACCGGGCCACCACACGCTGCTACGCCCTTTCGAACCGGAAAAAATATCGACCGAAGTGGCGAGTAAGAGTCAAAAACGAAAAGGCCCACATCTGGACAAGACTTGTTCAGAATGGGCAAGCAAAGGATCGATGACGGGATAGAGACAGCTAGTACTAAAAGGTGAAGATGAGAATCCGCAAAACAGCAGACTCCACCTCTGAACTAGCAAACTGAGAAGCCACGGTATGAATGTGTGACTGCACTTCATAACCAACTCTACATGCCAAGCCCGTAGGAAGGCAAAAAATGAAAACTGCCCCTGACGTAGGGACAGACCGAAACAGCAACATAGTTGCCATCGCATGACGTCAAAACTAACCAGATGACGCGGAAATGTCCCCACCGAAAAGGAAAACATGTAGACAAAAAGCGAAACAGTGTGCAAACGTGACGTCGCCTTAACCCATTCCAACGCCACCCAGTCGAACAACTGAGCTGACGGCTGGGCATGGAAGATCATGTTAGCCGGACAGTAAGGTTCGATCGGGACGGAACCAGACCGAAAAGGATGACTGGAACGGGTGAACGAAATAACTGGTTGAACAACTCAAGGTTGTAACCAGTGAAAACGAAGGTCTGAAACAGAGCAAGTAAAACCATGCCTGCCAGAACAGACAACATTCGAAGGAACGGCGAAGCCGGGGCCGTTGCCACCCAAAAAATTCGTTCAGAAGGAAGGCAACAAGGGTACGGTTGAACAACTCTCGGTTGCTGTCCTAGAGAGAGCTGGAGACTGAGTCTCTCACTAAAGGCGAAGATAAGAGAGAAAGCTGTTGTATCGTCTCCGCAGATGGAGACCCAGTTTTGGGTGAGACGGGCCGTGAAAGACTTCAGAGCCCTGGCTACTGACTCCATCTCCAACAACCCGACTGAAAGCACGATCTGTCTTGATCGAGCACAGAGGAGAAACTCTTCTGCTTTTCTTGAAAAAGCCGGAGACGGTGTTACTCCCTGGCGACGAAGATATGAGAGAGCTGTCGTATTGTGTCCGCAGACGGTGACGCACTTCCCGGAGAGAAGGACTACAAAAGGCTTCAGGGCCCTGGTCACTGCCTCCACCTCGACGTCGAGGCATCTGTGAGAAGAAAATTGCTGCTGATGCATGGGACGGAAAGGCACTGAGCTGTCGGGCCACTCGAGAATCATCCACTGTTACGTTGACTCGAGGAACCAACTGCCGTGAGACACTAGTTGCCCGAGAGGCAGCTGAGACAGTTTCCTTTGCGACAGCAGTCGTTGCAGTGGCCGTTAGCGCAACCGTGCGAGAGGAAGCAAATCCGCTACCGATTCCATAAGTCCCAGGAGACGGAGAAGCTGACAAGCAGAGAGCGAAGTCTAGGCCCGAACGTCGAAACAATCTCGACGATGGCTTTGACCCGAGTTACCGACAGCTGCACTGAAAACCGCTCCGTAACGAACTCATGCCGAGGTAGCTGAAGGAGGCTGACGGAGACAGCTCTGATTTCCCGTTGAGAATGCGAAAACCCAGAGTCTTGGACAGTCGAACAAGAATGTCCGTTTGTGAGAGGCACAGGGCTTGCGAAGTTGTTAGCAACAACCAATCGTCCAGGTAAACATGAAGACGAATAGCCCGGGACCTGGCCAGACGAACGAGCTCCTAACGGCGAAGCGAAGGAAACGCTGACGTGAAGGATGGATGCACGCGTGAAAATATGCGTCCCTCAGGATGAAGGTGTAGCCCAGTCGTTCGGGAGAATGGAGAGATGGATTGAAGCCGTTGTTTCCATTTTGAACTTGTCGGTGCGAAAAAACCTGTTGAGGGGGGACAAGTCCAAGACCGGGCGAAATTCTCCGTTTTTCCTGGGGACCACGACAGACGAGAGAAGAATCCCGTTTCCGTAGGCACAAGCTGAACAAAGGCTCCCCTATTGACAGAGCGCAGAGACTCCTCTGCCGATCGCTACGAATCAGACTGGTCTTGCGGGGGCGGCTGGTAGCTGAGGAAGCGAAAGGTACGCCCTCGAGACGAATCGGCTCTCGTGGAGACAAGAGGAGGAGGCCTGAAGTCCATGCGCACGCGCTTGGCTTGGGGGGAAGCAACCCCCCGGCCGGCAGACCTGGTAGCCAACTCCACGATGCGATCCCGACCCCAGCCCAGTCTCCGTTCCTTGAACCGCCCCAGGTTGTCCTTGAGGGAAACCTGATGAAAAGTAGAACGAAGATCAGTGGAGCCAGAACGAACGGCCGAACGATCCAGCAGGGAGAGAGGAACTTACAGTCCTTGAGGACCGCGTCTCTGAACGTGGCCGCTAGTTGCACCTTAGAAGAGGAGGCCACGGACGAACTGGAGCTCACAGCTTGGTAGAACGAAGCCATGGCAACGCCCAAGGCACGCTCGTTGGGCCGGCGATGAGCGCCAGGGGCTGAAGCAATGACGTGGTTAACGACGAGGCTCGAAGAATAGAGTACATGGATCTCTCCAAGATGTTGAAGGCCGGCCGGCCCATGAAGGCCGAAGTTTGCCTCATTCAGCGCCCATAACAAAGGGAGGAACGTACCTACGGGGCCACAACCGAGTGCGAAGGCACAGGCACAAAGGGATAGCCAGCTGAAACAGTGGGAAGAAGACCTTCTACACAAAAGGCGCCGGGTTGAGACGGGACAGGCTCCGGCAGGGGGGGAGGAGAGACGTCGCCGTTAGGCAACGGCGGCGGCTGAGACCACAGGGTAGAGTAGTCTTACGAAGTGCCTGCCGAACGAACAGAGAGATGAGAAGCGCTAGACGAGCCTCCTTCTGCGCTTGCAGACCGCCAAAAAACTGTAGCTGTCCCGCTGTCTGAGCTGATTCGAGCTGCACCATCGGCTTGACGTCGGTGTAGTAGGGCTGACTGCACGACGAAGGGATTGGGTCTGAATACACAGGGGGATCAGTCACACCATTGCCACACTGAGAGAATAGATCGTCGACGTGGACAGATCTCGACGGGGACCGCTGAGACCCCTGATACACAGTTCTCATGATGCGAAATACTTCGTCCTGGACGGCTAAGTCAAAGTCAACCAAGCCTTCACGAGGTAACGACTCAAACTCTTCATCCACAGAAGACTCTCGTGGCAGCGCTACATGACGCTTCGAGGGGTGTCTGGTCAGACAGGCATCCGCAGGAAGCTGAAACTCATCCGCACGACGAGGGCCAGGATGACGTGAGACAGGCTCCAGAACAGGCAACGGCCGGTCCGCCGCTGATGGTGCCGTTCTGTGACGGGTGCCCGTGACGGTGGAGACGGGTGGCCGCGTGCCGCCGGCACGAGTAACGGACAGGGTTGGTCCGTGAACGGGCCGCACGGGCCGTGGCGGGTAGAGGAAGGTGTCACCGATATTTCCGGGTTCAAGAGTCCGCCAAGGCAAGGCCCTACGCGGGCAACGGCTCTGCTGGGCATAACGCAAGTCCGTACTTCTCGCCCTACACGGGCTACGGAACTGTTGATCATCGATACTTCCGGGTTCAAGAGACCGCCGAGGCAAGGCCCTACGCGGGCAACGGCTCTGCTGGGTATAACGCAAGTCCGTACTTCTCGCCCTACTCGGGCTACGGAACTGTTGATCATCGATGTTTCCGGGTTCAAGAGACCGCCGAGGCAAGGCCCTACGCGGGCAACGGCTCTGCTGGGTATAACGCAAGTCCGTACTTCTCGCCCTACTCGGGCTACGGAACTGTTGATCATCGATATTTCCGGGTTCAAGAGTCCGCCGAGGCAAGGCCCTACGCGGGCAACGGCTCTGCTGGGTATAATGCAAGTCAGTACTTCCCGCCCTACTCGGGCTACGTGACTGCCGATCATTGGGAGAGTCCGTACCTCCTGCCCTACGCGGGCTACCACTCGCCCTACGCGGGCTACGGAATTGCCATTCCCTGAGAGAGGGGAGAAATTCGCCATCACGAGCACGAGAGCCGTAGACAGGTACGGCGTCCGTCTGGGGCTTCCTGCAGCGGTCGTGGGAACGAACAGCTTCCACGTCACGCTGGGAGGAGGACCGTCCGTCCAGCCCGAGGTCTTCCTCTCGTGGGAAGATGGGGATGTCCGTAGTCAGCTCTCTTTGGGCCAGCTGCCCAACCGAGTAAAGAAAAGGAACATCATTATTGTTCATGCAAAGAGAGGCGAACGTACACACTGGTTAATACCTTGACTCTCGTGAGAGTACCCTGCGTAGTTTGTCCGTAGTCAAGTCAGTTGTCGTGTCCAGGGCCTACCAGGCCCAACTGACAAACCGGCCCAAGAGGCCAACGGAACCAAAACTAACCCCTCATTCTCAAACTCTGCAAGCATATCTGATACCAGAGAAGAAGAATCCACCCAGGAAATAATCTGCTCTGTAACAAACGCAGGAGACACAGAACAGGCTGAGAGAGGGGGGGGGGGGTTTGCACCTTCCCCGACGATGAAGAAGAGGCAGACTAGGCCTCAAACTAGAAAGTTTGCGAAAACTAGAAGAAGAAGAAGCCTGAGGTGTATCCAAAAGCTTCCCCTTAACATCCCGAGATAGCTTACTAGAAAACCCCACTAGACTGAGTCCATACTACAGGATCGACGGCCGACATGGCGACCGGGGGAACAAAGCATGTAACTTGTAAGCACAACAAAATATTTCAAATAATTATTAGCAATGAAAAAACGTGAAAATAATTCACACCAACTACATGCCGACAAACCTGTAGCCCCAAGGCAAAGGGGCAACCCAAACAGAGGAGGATGGCGGCTAGAATAAATAAGATAAACGAAATAATAGCAAGAGCAAAGAACAACATGGCTGCTCCAAGTTGGAAAAAATTTTTATTATGATTTAAAGTTGCCTCCCCGGAAGTGACGTAGCGAGTGGGATCCACGGCAGCTTAGTGGTATTGGCTGTGTAGACCAAGGGAAGTAATCTAGTCTTGCTAAGACTATAACTTTTTGGTCTTTGGTAAATTGGCATTTGCTCCAAATTGGAAGGAATAACTCATTCGTAGTGAAACGGTAACATGATAGAATAGATTGGCCCATTCTCCTGCCTGTTTGCCAAAAAATCTGCCAAATAATTCTTCTCCTTTGAGCTCCTCCGAAAAAGTCGTCAGTACCCAGCGGGGGAGACCAGTGAAAACTGAAAACCGGACACATGTACCTTACCCATTATGGCCATATGGCCTGGGAACGCAGAAGCAGAAGAAGAACACATACCCTGCACCCATTGGAGTTTTTTCAATGTTACAGTCAGCCACGTGGGTGGAAGGCTATATTCTCAAGTTTCTTAACAAATGGAATCAATAGTATTTTGAACACCCTTGAATAGTTTGAATCCCGACAGATCCCCCCTCTGGGGGGGGAAACAATTAAAAAAACAAAAAGAATCCAATTGAGAAAATAGCAACTGCTACTCTTAAAACCTGGGCTAGCACTTGTTTCTAAGGCAAATGCCTATCAGTGAAATAGCCGATGTTTAGTACAGTGGAACCTCCCTTATAAGACCTTCAAAAATCGTCAAAAATGAGGTCTTAAAGGGAGGGGTCTTCAAGGGAGGGGTCTTATAAGGGAGGGGTCTTATAAGGGAGTTCATTTAAATACTTACAAAGAAGGGCAATGCCGCAAAGTCTCTGAGAAATAGGTCTTATATGGGAGGGAGTCTTATAAGGGAGGTTCCACTGTGATAACCAAGTTACAACCCACTAACACACAGAAGGAATGTTTGTAGCTTTATGATGCTGTTTCTGCATCTCTTCTCATAAGGTAATGGACTCTGGGAGGGAGGGAGGGGGGGGGGGGGGGGGGGTGTTGAGGGGTGTGGGTGGGTGTTTACATAGTAAAGGGTACACAAGATATTTCCTACCACTGACAACATTTGCATGGATGAAAGTAAAACATTCTCTCAATCCTGAAAATGACATGTTTCAATGTTCTCTGAATCTTCCCAATCCTGAAGTAGTGTTTGGTATTTGGTACTTTATAGTCACAGAGGCGTTTCTGTGAAAGTCAGGTTGCTCTCACCTGGAGAGTGTGTCACAGCCAGAGGCGCGCCACCCATTTTTTAACCCTTTCACCGCCAATGTCGCATGTTAGCACCACAGTGGTTTAACACCCATGTCACTAAAAGGCATCAAATCAGAGCATGTTATCCAAAGACCCTATTTTCTTAATTTGGGGAGGTAAGGATAGGCCTAATGTTGTGTATGTCACAGAGGAATTTGCAATATTGGAGATATTTTATTTTCTCTACCCAGTTAAGTTTAATGGTATTTTTTGGCTGAAAAATGTCTGGCTGTGAAAGGGTTAAAAAAAAATTTGCATGCGCTTTTTTGTGTGACTGATAAGGAAGGGGGGGGGGGGGGAGTAAATTTGGACCAAATGACAACTTTTTCATTGCCACTGGGTTTAATGTGTGCTAAGTGCATGGGCACATGGGACCTCAGCTTATCGTCTCATCCGAAAGACTCCATGTTCAGACCATAAGGCCTAGTGCAGAGTGAGAGGAAAAATCCCCTGTACCGAGGTTCGAGCTCAGGTTTACTGTACACGAGGCGAACACGTTACCTCTGTGCCACTCTACACCGCAAGTGGCGATCGCGTTAAAAAAATAATTTCCAATGTGTGCGAGTGTACGACCTGGACTGGGGGTGGTGTTAGACTTGCATGTCTATCACCTTGTTTTAAATCTGCCATCAATGTCGGCAGAAGTGTTTGATTTCATAAGACAAGACAGTGGTTCCGGATGACAAGATGGCCAATCCTGAAGACTTTTTCTGTCGGTTTTTTCCAATCCTGATTTCAGGAGCGTGCCTGAACTACTGTCACCCATGAGTTTGTGGCCTTTCACTCAGTTTCAGTTTCTTCCGGGATTGAGAAATGCCTACAGCACACAACAAGAGCAAGGGAGGATTTCACGTGGTGAAAAGTCAGCAGGTTCTATTGGCCCTTATTCATTCCTTTCACCATAATTCCTTCTGGCTTTGTAGACAAATTTCATCTCTACAGTATTCCTCCGAAGTCGGTGTGGCCGCCCACGTGGCGGGGTAGTCAAAAACGGACACGCATGTAATGTTCTCATCCCTAGCCGGTGCATTTGTACCATAGTGTTCAAGTGCTTCGGCTGTTGGGATGATTCCTGGAGTCTTTTAACCAGGGCACGACAACAACAACAACATCTCTTCAGTATGACTAGCAATTCAGGGACATCTTTGTACAGAGTACATTGACAACAAAATTTCTGATGATCAAATCTTCCGCAAACCAAGATACTTCCTTACCACATCCGGTTTTGTTTTTTTCCATTAATGTCTCACAAACTACTTACAAAAAGAAATCCTAAAATCCTCGTTATTAGGATGAATGTTAAAAAAAAAAGCACTTGTGCTTATCCGATTATCTTAACCCTTTCATCACCACTGTCGCCTCTTGGCACCACAAATGATTTAACACCCATGTCACTGAAAAGGCATCAAATGAGGGTCTGGTGACCAATTACATTATGTTCTTAATTTTGGGAGGCAAGGATAGGCCCAATTTTATGCATGTCACAGAGGAATCCCCAATATTGCAGACGAAATATTTTCTCTACCCGGGTAAGTTTAATGGTAAATTTTGGCGTTGAAAGGGTTAAATAAATTAAAATGTTGGTTGTTCGTTCGTTCGTTCGTTTTCACCGAGAGCATAGCAATGCCTGACATAGAGACCAATCCGTCAGTCGGATGTTTTCACAATTCCTTCACAAGTGTCACTATTACCACTCTGAAACCCAATAAAACTGCTGCCACGTTTGAAGTGAACTAGGGCCTGTATTCACATCAAGACAGTATGGGACTTATCATCATATCTTAAAGGCCCTTCTAAAGTCCTATTAAATCCTACTACTTTATTTAGAAGGGCTTCTAAGATGCCATGATGATAAGTCTCATACTATCTCAATGTGGATACAGGCCCCAGAAAAGCACATTGTTCACACTACAAAAAAACACCATAATATACTGGTCTCCAAAAGTTAAGGGCCGGCTTCTGTTTTCAGTAGCTTGATATTTATTTATTGTACACTAAGACAACAATGAAGAAAATGGCAAAACTTAGGCTACTCAATAACTTTCCTTCCTGTTGCACGTACCTGAACCAGTTTTGCAGACATTGCAGTACAGCAACAGCGTTTTCAGGTACGCTTAAAATGTGGCAAATTCACGAGAATTTCACGAAAGTTTGGTCTCTTTTCGCTGAAGAATCAGGGCTGATGCAGGTTTCTTGCCTATTGCACGTGCAAGGCATGACTGTAGTGAACACTGCTGAGCAAAAGTTAGACACGAATGTGTATTTAAGGGCGGCAACCAGAGCTCTCAATAAGCATGCCTCCAAGACAGAAGATCGTTCTTCCGGCCCTTAAATTTTGGAGATCAGTATAGTAAAGTAATCCATTGTAAATAACTGTGATGATTGTCCTCATCGCACTGTCAAGTTTCACACACACCTCGCATTCACCAACACAAAGGAAGCACTGTCAACATTACATTCTTGCGGCTGAAGACTCTTGTAAGCGAACATTCGCATACAAAAATTTCCCATATGATTTCAAGATCTCTATTCCCAAAATTACCAACAGGATTTTTAGTTCACATTTCCCTGATGAAGCAGCAAGAACTGTTGTTTTTGTTTCGTCCGTCCATCCGTCCGACCGTCTGTGTGTGACCTTGGTTCAGCGAGGGAACTCTGCAACGCTCGGGTTCAGCCTTGTTGTTGTTGAACTTAAATCCACATTATCGTTCCCAAGATATAGTAATCACAGAGCAATAGTACTGTCATTAGAAGGAGATATGGCAGTATGTGCAATTTGACAACTTGTTTTCCTTTCAGAACACACTAACCCGTTTTGGTATTCCTTGGAAATGAAAATCATGATTGAAATCGCTTCATCACACCGTCTCCGTATCCAAGCTATATACCCCCTGATTCTCAGAAATTTCAAGCTTAGCTCTCAATCTAGACAGAAAATTGAAATTCTAATATTTGACATGAAAAATCTGGCAGGGTTGCAAATTTAAGTTATTGTTGACCCTCAGTCCTTGTTTTTGTTTAGGAAAATCCACCATTGAGGGAGGTGAGAATTCAACATTTTCCTAATGAGCAGGAATACAAATAAGGCCCATGAAGCCGAAGTTTGCCTCATTCAGCGCCCATAACAAAGGGAGGAACGTACCTACGGGGCCACAACCGAGTGCGAAGGCACAGGCACAAAGGGATAGCCCGCTGAAACAGTGGGAAGAAGACCTTCTACACAAAAGGCGCCGGGTTGAGACGGGACAGGCTCCGGCAGGGGGGGAGGAGAGACGTCGCCGTTAGGCAACGGCGGCGGCTGAGACCACAGGGTAGAGTAGTCTTACGAAGTGCCTGCCGAACGAACAGAGAGATGAGAAGCGCTAGACGAGCCTCCTTCTGCGCTTGCAGACCGCCAAAAAACTGTAGCTGTCCCGCTGTCTGAGCTGATTCGAGCTGCACCATCGGCTTGACGTCGGTGTAGTAGGGCTGACTGCACGACGAAGGGATTGGGTCTGAATACACAGGGGGATCAGTCACACCATTGCCACACTGAGAGAATAGATCGTCGACGTGGACAGATCTCGATGGGGACCGCTGAGACCCCTGATACACAGTTCTCATGATGCGAAATACTTCGTCCTGGACGGCTAAGTCGAAGTCAACCAAGCCTTCACGAGGCAACGACTCAAACTCTTCATCCACAGAAGACTCTCGTGGCAGCGCTACATGACGCTTCGAGGGGTGTCTGGTCAGACAGGCATCCGCAGGAAGCTGAAACTCATCCGCACGACGAGGGCCAGGATGACGTGAGACAGGCTCCAGAACAGGCAACGGCCGGTCCGCCGCTGATGGTGCCGTTCTGTGACGGGTGCCCGTGACGGTGGAGACGGGTGGCCGCGTGCCGCCGGCACGAGTAACGGACAGGGTTGGTCCGTGAACGGGCCGCACGGGCCGTGGCGGGTAGAGGAAGGTGTCACCGATATTTCCGGGTTCAAGAGTCCGCCAAGGCAAGGCCCTACGCGGGCAACGGCTCTGCTGGGCATAACGCAAGTCCGTACCTCTCGCCCTACACGGGCTACGGAACTGTTGATCATCGATGTTTCCGGGTTCAAGAGACCGCCGAGGCAAGGCCCTACGCGGGCAACGGCTCTGCTGGGTATAACGCAAGTCCGTACTTCTCGCCCTACTCGGGCTACGGAACTGTTGATCATCGATATTTCCGGGTTCAAGAGTCCGCCGAGGCAAGGCCCTACGCGGGCAACGGCTCTGCTGGGTATAACGCAAGTCCGTACCTCCCGCCCTACTCGGGCTACGGAACTGTTGATCATCGATATTTCCGGGTTCAAGAGTCCGCCGAGGCAAGGCCCTACGCGGGCAACGGCTCTGCTGGGTATAATGCAAGTCAGTACTTCCCGCCCTACTCGGGCTACGTGACTGCCGATCATTGGGAGAGTCCGTACCTCCTGCCCTACGAGGGCTACCACTCGCCCTACGCGGGCTATGGAATTGCCATTCACTGAGAGAGGGGAGAAATTCGCCATCACGAGCACGAGAGCCGTAGACAGGTACGGCGTCCGTCTGGGGCTTCCTGCAGCGGTCGTGGGAACGAACAGCTTCCACGTCACGCTGGGAGGAGGACCGTCCGTCCAGCCCGAGGTCTTCCTCTCGTGGGAAGATGGGGATGTCCGTAGTCAGCTCTCTTTGGGCCAGCTGCCCAACCGAGTAAAGAAAAGGAACATCATTATTGTTCATGCAAAGAGAGGCGAACGTACACACTGGTTAATACCTTGACTCTCGTGAGAGTACCCTGCGTAGTTTGTCCGTAGTCAAGTCAGTTGTCGTGTCCAGGGCCTACCAGGCCCAACTGACAAACCGGCCCAAGAGGCCAACGGAACCAAAACTAACCCCTCATTCTCAAACTCTGCAAGCATATCTGATACCAGAGAAGAAGAATCCACCCAGGAAATAATCTGCTCTGTAACAAACGCAGGAGACACAGAACAGGCTGAGAGAGGGGGGGGGGGGTTTGCTCCTTCCCCGACGATGAAGAAGAGGCAGACTAGGCCTCAAACTAGAAAGTTTGCGAAAACTAGAAGAAGAAGAAGCCTGAGGTGTATCCAAAAGCTTCCCCTTAACATCCCGAGATAGCTTACTAGAAAAACCCCACTAGACTGAGTCCATACTACAGGATCGACGGCCGACATGGCGACCGGGGGAACAAAGCATGTAACTTGTAAGCACAACAAAATATTTCAAATAATTATTAGCAATGAAAAAACGTGAAAATAATTCACACCAACTACATGCCGACAAACCTGTAGCCCCAAGGCAAAGGGGCAACCCAAACAGAGGAGGATGGCGGCTAGAATAAATTAGATAAACGAAATAATAGCAAGAGCAAAGAACAACATGGCTGCTCCAAGTTGGAAAAAATTTTATTATGATTTAAAGTTGCCTCCCCAGAAGTGACGTAGCGAGTGGGATCCACGGCAGCTTAGTGGTATTGGCTGTGTAGACCAAGGGAAGTAATCTAGTCTTGCTAAGACTATAACTTTTTGGTCTTTGGTAAATTGGCATTTGCTCCAAATTGGAAGGAATAACTCATTCGTAGTGAAACGGTAACATGATAGAATAGATTGGCCCATTCTCCTGCCTGTTTGCCAAAAAATCTGCCAAATAATTCTTCTCCTTTGAGCTCCTCCGAAAAAGTCGTCAGTACGCAGCGGGGAGACCAGTGAAAACTGAAAACCGGACACATACGTACCTTACCCATTATGGCCATATGGCCTGGGAACGCAGAAGCAGAAGAAGAACACATACCCTGCACCCATTGGAGTTTTTTCAATGTTACAGTCAGCCACGTGGGTGGAAGGCTATATTCTCAAGTTTCTTAACAAATGGAATCAATAGTATTTTGAACACCCTTGAATAGTTTGAATCCCGACAGATCCCCCCTCTGGGGGGGGAAACAATTAAAAAAACAAAAAGAATCCAATTGAGAAAATAGCAACTGCTACTCTTAAAACCTGGGCTAGCACTTGTTTCTAAGGCAAATGCCTATCAGTGAAATAGCCGATGTTTAGTACAGTGGAACCTCCCTTATAAGACCTTCAAAAATCGTCAAAAATGAGGTCTTAAAAGGGAGGGGTCTTATAAGGGAGGGGTCTTATAAGGGAGGGGTCTTATAAGGGAGTTAATTTTAATACTTACAAAGAAGGGCAATGCCGCAAAGTCTCTGAGAAATAGGTCTTATATGGGAGGGAGTCTTATAAGGGAGGTTCCACTGTGATAACCAAGTTACAACCCACTAACACACAGAAGGAATGTTTGTAGCTTTATGATGCTGTTTCTGCATCTCTTCTCATAAGGTAATGGACTCTGGGAGGGAGGGAGGGGGGGGGGGGGGGGGGGTGTTGAGGGGGGGGGGGTGGGTGTTACATAGTAAAGGGTACACAAGATATTTCCTACCACTGACAACATTTGCATGGATGAAAGTAAAACATTCTCTCAATCCTGAAAATGACATGTTTCAATGTTCTCTGAATCTTCCCAATCCTGAAGTAGTGTTTGGTATTTGGTACTTTATAGTCACAGAGGCGTCTCTGTGAAAGTCAGGTTGCTCTCACCTGGAGAGTGTGTCACAGCCAGAGGCGCGCCACCTTTTTTAACCCTTTCACCGCCAACGTCGCATTTTAGCACCACAGTGGTTTAACACCCATGTCACTAAAAGGCATCAAATCAGGGCATGTTATCCAAAGACCCTATTTTCTTAATTTGGGGAGGTAAGGATAGGCCTAATGTTGTATATGTCACAGAGGAATTTGCAATATTGGAGATATTTTATTTTCTCTACCCAGTTAAGTTTAATGGTATTTTTTGGCTGAAAAATGTCTGGCTGTGAAAGGGGTAAAAAAAATTTGCATGCGCTTTTTGTGTGACTGATAAGGAAGGGGGGGGGGGGAGTAAATTTGGACCAAATGACAACTTTTTCATTGCCACTGGGTTTAATGTGTGCTAAGTGCATGGGCACATGGGACCTCAGCTTATCGTCTCATCCGAAAGACTCCATGTTCAGACCATAAGGCCTAGTGCAGAGTGAGAGGAAAAATCCCCTGTACCGAGGTTCGAGCTCAGGTTTACTGTACACGAGGCGAACACGTTACCTCTGTGCCACTCTACACCGCAAGTGGCGATCGCGTTAAAAAATAATTTCCAATGTGTGCGAGTGGACTGGGGGTGGTGTTAGACTTGCATGTCTATCACCTTGTTTTAAATCTGCCATCAATGTCGGCAGAAGTGTTTGATTTCATAAGACA
The DNA here is from genome assembly GCA_017654935.2 of Phymorhynchus buccinoides. Lineage (NCBI taxonomy): Eukaryota > Metazoa > Mollusca > Gastropoda > Neogastropoda > Raphitomidae > Phymorhynchus > Phymorhynchus buccinoides. The sequence continues at coordinate 37,355,416 of CM065704.1, forward strand.
AGACAGTGGTTCCGGATGACAAGATGGCCAATCCTGAAGACTTTCTGTCGGTTTTTCAATCCTGATTTCAGGAGCGTGCCTGAACTACTGTCACCCATGAGTTTGTGGCCTTTCACTCAGTTTCAGTTTCTTCCGGGATTGAGAAATGCCTACAGCACACAACAAGAGCAAGGGAGGATTTCACGTGGTGAAAAGTCAGCAGGTTCTATTGGCCCTTATTCATTCCTTTCACCATAATTCCTTCTGGCTTTGTAGACAAATTTCATCTCTACAGTATTCCTCCGAAGTCGGTGTGGCCGCCCACGTGGCGGGGTAGTCAAAAACGGACACGCATGTAATGTTCTCATCCCTAGCCGGTGCATTTGTACCATAGTGTTCAAAGTGCTTCTTCGGCTGTTGGGATGATTCCTGGAGTCTTTTAACCAGGGCACGACAACAACAACAACATCTCTTCAGTATGACTAGCAATTCAGGGACATCTTTGTACAGAGTACATTGACAACAAAATTTCTGATGATCAAATCTTCCGCAAACCAAGATACTTCCTTACCACATCCGGTTTTGTTTTTTTCCATTAATGTCTCACAAACTACTTACAAAAAGAAATCCTAAAATCCTCGTTATTAGGATGAATGTTAAAAAAAAAAGCACTTGTGCTTATCCGATTATCTTAACCCTTTCATCACCACTGTCGCCTCTTGGCACCACAAATGATTTAACACCCATGTCACTGAAAAGGCATCAAATGAGGGTCTGCTGACCAATTACCTTATGTTCTTAAGTTTGGGAGGCAAGGATAGGCCCAATTTTATGCATGTCACAGAGGAATCCCCAATATTGCAGACGAAATCGTTTCGCTACCCGGGTAAGTTTAATGGTAAATTTTGGCGTTGAAAGGGTTAAATAAATTAAAATGTTGGTTGTTCGTTCGTTCGTTCGTTTTCACCGAGAGCATAGCAATGCCTGACATAGAGACCAATCCGTCAGTCGGATGTTTTCACAATTCCTTCACAAGTGTCACTATTACCACTCTGAAACCCAATAAAACTGCTGCCACGTTTGAAGTGAACTAGGGCCTGTATTCACATCAAGACAGTATGGGACTTATCATCATATCTTAAAGGCCCTTCTAAAGTCCTATTAAATCCTACTACTTTATTTAGAAGGACTTCTAAGATATCATGATGATAAGTCTCATA
>CM065704.1:37361614-37374114 GCA_017654935.2 Phymorhynchus buccinoides
ATATCCCTTTCGTGGTGCTGGGTGACATTTTACAAAAATCTGACTTTGGCAAAACACTGCTACTTTATAAATTATTGTCATACTACAATGCGCAGAGGTCTCAAGGGGGGGGAGGGGGGGGAAAGCATCTTCGCAAAATTCGTAAGTGTGGTATCGCTGTTCACACCAAACCATGAAACACCATACACAGCATGCTTGTCGCCCCAAAGGACAAAACAAACAAACTAGACCAGTCCAGTGTTGTGTACCGCATTGAAATTGTGACAACTACAGCCAACACGACATCAAAGAGTTCTATGTGGGAGAAACTAAAAGACCTGTAAAGAAAAGACTGGGGGAGCACCGACGGGAGTCGTCCCCGGTAGGCGAACATCTTGACCGAGCACAGCATGACTTTTCTGAAGACAGCGTCTCGGTGCTGGAACGCGAGACGAACTGGTTCCGCCGAGGAGTGAAGGAGGCCATTCATATCGCGGCCACCAAACCCACGCTGAACAGGGACAGGGGCAGACACGTCTTGCCAGCAGTCTACAACTCCCTTATTCAGTTGTGAGTTCATCTCACTGGCATCTTGACTGAACTCCAAGTCTCCACCTTCAGTGTGCAAGCACTGAGGAAGCCAGGCGGACGCTTGGCGAAAGCTTCGAGTGAGTAGAAACTGTATGGGTTGAGAGAATAAGTTTTAATTTTCTTCATTATATCTTCTTATAGTCTGCGAAATATGGCAAGTAAACTTCTGACAGCAAAGCCGTGGCAGCCAACGTGAAGCTTTACCTGTGTGAATGAGATCTTCTCCTCTCCCCTGGTCAGCGTCTCGGCGTACATGCACGTGAACATGCCGCAATCCGACCCGTTCATCTGCAGGGGAATGTCCTGGAAACCAACAGCACACACTGTACACATTTGGTTCGTGTTTGTCGGTTTGGGGTGGGGGGGGGGGGGGGGGGGGTGGGTGTGTGTGTGTGTGTGTGTGCGTGCGTGTGCGGTGCGTGCGTGCAGTGCGTGCGTGTGTGTGTGTGATTGCGTGTATGCATGTGTGTGTGTGTGTGTGTGTACATGTTGGCGATATCATCAAGCCATAGACAATAATAGACAATTTAAATATATAAACATATGGTATTAAAACTATTATTGTACATTTCACTGCTTTGTTGCTCCTGAAGGCGTGCATGTTGATTGCCTTTCTTCTCATCAGGAGATGAACTGTGTAAAATACTGTTCATCGTTTAATTCCTGAATAAATGGTTGAGATGTGATTGCTTGTATGCATGTGTGTGTATGTGTGTCCATCTGTGAGTGTGATTGCTTGCATGCATGCATGTGTACGTGTGTGCGTGTGTGTGTGTGTGTAATTGCTTAAATGCATGCGCACCTGTGTGTATGTTATGTTTTTAGCTTAACTCTCTTGCATTCGCATTTATTACAAACAAAACGTCTTCTAATGTTCAGATTCTTTCACACATTTTCAGGAAAATCTGTCTTTTGAAGCACACAGAGCGCCATACAGTTACTATCACATCACTGCAAGTGAGAAGCTTCTTCATAGTGTGTGTACAACAAGCCAGAACTTAGTGTGTGACGAAAATGCCACCAGAGGGGGCCTCAGGGTGGGGGGCAAGCTACGTGCGGTTTTGGCCAGCTTGAATACACAGAGGCAACTTCCGGCTGGGCGGTTTGGGGCGGAATAAATGCAGGAGGGTTAAACGCAGTTCTCCAAAATACGTCCAACAAAAGGGGGATTCCTTCATGATATACCATATTTTTCAGATACTGGGGGATACTGAAGACTCTTTCCATCAGCTTTTTGAATCCTGATTTCTTCTTCTTCTTCTCTTTGGGGTCCACAATCATTCAATTAATCATTCTGGCACCCTCAGGAAAAAGAAAAAAAAGAATGTTCAGGAGCATGCCTGAACTACTTTCACCCATGATGAAGACAGACAGCCACAAACAATCACAACTACCCTCCGCAGTACAGTGGAACCTCCATTATAAGACCTCCCATTATATAAGACTCCCTCCCACATAAGACCTACTTCTCTGAGACGTTGCCCTACTTTGTAAGCATTAAAATTACCTCCCTTATAAGACCTCATTTCCGATGATTTTTGAGGTTCCACTGTAATAGGAATCAGAGGGTGTTCAGTTGCAGTGGCAAAACTTGACCACAGACTCCAAAAAGCCACACAAAGAGCAACAAAAAAACCTGTTACTAAACAACAATACTAGTTAATACAAAGAAACTCTACCAGGATATTCTCTTCTTTCTTCTGCGTTCTCAGGCCATATGGCCATAATGGGTAAGGTACGTATGTGTCCGGTTTTCAGTTTTCACTGGTCTCCCCGCTGCATACAGCCGATACATTCCGATTTCGAAGGAGCTCAAAGGAGAATTACTTGGAAGATTTTCTGGGAAAAAAGGCAGGAGAATGGGGCCAACAAGTCAGAAAGATAGTAGATGATAGAAAGCAAAGGGAAAAGGCAGAGTCAAAGAGAGTGGCAGATTAGAGGAAGTAACAAACACAGAACTTCCAGAAGGTGGGTGAACTATTTTTACGAAAGACCCCCCCGGTATCCCCACAGGGAGAGACTCGTGGAGAGGGTGGGGTCGTCCAGCTCCCCGTATGGAGGCACGAGGCATCCACCCACTGCCCCTTCCCAGGAGACAAGAATGCTCGTTATTATCAAAGATATTCTAAAAGGGTAAGATGGATTACTTAAGAGCTCGGCGAACCGGGCTGATAGAGTTATCGTTAGTGGGGACAGTACACTATTCACAGTGGAGGCTATCCAAAAACTCAGACTGGAACTTGAACGAAGAATTCAACTGGCCTATCGCCGTGTAAAATGTGTCCTGTTTAAAAGGGACATAACCAGTGTTTCTGTCCTCACTACTCATATAGGGAAAAGAGACCGGATGCTTATCTTCCCCTTTAGAATATCTTTGTTATTATCAACCCCATCATCATTTCAACTGAAGCTGTCTTTGACGAAAACAAGGGATCAAACCTGCACCTCTTCATTTCATTGGCACGATGCGCAAAGACTGTGTCGCCCCCCCACTTTTTGCGACACGTTTTTCATCACGACTCTCTTATATCCATCCATCCATACTACACCACAAAGCATGTCAACCATCCCTGCAAGGAAAGCATCAGACCTGTGTACCCCCTACACAAGTCTTCAGTAGTCTGGATAGCTGAAATGAGTAGCTTGGGTGCAAAATGTGTATAGTTTTATTCATTAACCCTTTCACCGCCAGCGTCGCATTTTTGCACCACAATGGTTTAACACCCATTTCACTAAAAAGTATCAAATCAGGGCCTGTTATCCTTAGACCCTATTTTCTTAATTTTGGGAGGCAAGGATAGGCCTAATGTTATACATGTCACAGAGGAATAACTATATTGCAGATTTTTTTTTCTCTACCCAGTTACGCTTAATGGTATTTTTCTGGCTGAAGAATGGTTGGCGGCGAAAGGGTTAAACCATCAAATAATGCTCACTGAAAATGAGTAGTAATCAAGAATTAAAGAGCATTTTCAGTTTTGAAGAGTAGCAGAGGTCCAAATTGAGTAGAATACTACTCGAAAAGAGTAGAGTACACAGGTCTGAAGCATGCACATTTTCCATACAAACGATAAACACTGCGGCTTACCTTGACGATTTCCGACGTCCACTGTGAAAGATCCAGCTGGACGTTCTTCTTCTGCTGGCTCTCATCGGCCAGGTATTGCCTGAAAACAAAATCATCGTCATCATGTGGGTGAAAGTAAAATATTCTTGTCAACCCTGAAATGACACGATTCTGCGTTCTCTGAATCTTTCCAATCATGAAGTGGCGACCGCATTAAAAATAATTTCCAATATCTGTGTGTGTCTGTGATAGTTGTTTACCTGACAGCGTTAAGGCTCAGAGAGAGAGAGAGACTGCAAAAGAGACAGACAGACAGACAGACAGATAAACAGAGCTACACAGGTAAAACAAAGACAGTTGTCTACCTGACGGCGTTAAGGCTCAGAGAGAGAGAGAGACAGCCATAGAGACAGACAGACAGACAGACAGATAAACAGAGCTACACAGGTAAAACAAAGACAGTTGTCTACCTGACGGCGTTGAGGCTCAGAGAGAGAGAGAGACAGCCATAGAGACAGACAGACAGACAGACAGATAAACAGAGCTACACAGGTAAAACAAAGATAGTTGTCTACCTGACGGCGTTACGGCTCAGAGAGAGACAGCCATAGAGACAGACAGACAGACAGACAGATAAACAGAGCTACACAGGTAAAACAAAGACAGTTGTCTACCTGACGGCGTTAAGGCTCAGAGAGAGAGAGAGACGGCCATAGAGACAGACAGACAGACAGACAGACAGACAGATAAACAGAGAGCTCTACACAGGAAAAACAAAGACAGTTGTCTACCTGACGGCGTTAAGGCTCAGAGAGAGAGAGAGAGACAGACAGACAGACAGACAGACAGACAGACAGACAGATAGATAAACAGAGCTACACGGGCAAAACAAAGACAGTTGTCTACCTGACGGCGTTAAGGCTCAGAGAGAGAGAGACAGCCATAGAGACAGACAGACAGACAGACAGACAGACAGATAAACAGAGCTACACGGGCAAAACAAAGACAGTTGTCTACTGGATGGCGTTAACCCTTTCATCGCCACTGTCGCCTCTTGGCACCACACTGATTTAATACCCATGTCACTAAAACGCATCAAATGAGGGTCTGGTAGCCACTGACCTTATGTTCTTAATTTTGGGATGTAAGGATAGGCCCTATTTTATGGATGTCACAGAGGAATCCCCAGTATTCCAGAGGAAATCTTTTCTCTACCCGGGTAAGTTTAATGGTAAATTTTGGTTGAGGAACGGCTAGTGTTGAAAGGGTTAAGGCACGGAGAGAGAGAGAGACACACACACAGACAGACAGACAGACAAACAGAGCAGCACAGGCAAATCAAAGACAGCTGTCTACCTGATGGCGTTAAGGCACAGAGAGACACACAGAGCCGTAGAGACAGACAGACAGACAGATAAACAGAGCTACACAGGCAAAGCAAAGACAGTTGTTTACCTGATGGCGTTAAGGCACAGAGAGACACACAGACATAGAGACAGACAAACAGAGCTACACAGGCAAATTAAATACAGTTGTTTACCTGACGGCGTTGAGGCACAGAGAGACACACAGACATAGAAACAGACATAGAGACAGACAGACAGACAAACAGAGCTACACAGGCAAAACAAAGACAGTTGTTTACCTGACGGCGTTGAGGCACAGAGAAACACACAGACATAGAGACAGACAGACAGACAGACAAACAGAGCTACACAGGCAAAACAAAGACAGTTGTTTACCTGACGGCGTTGAGGCACAGAGAAACACACAGACATAGAGACAGACAGACAGACAGACAGATAAACAGAGCTACACAGGCAAAGCAAAGACAGTTGTTTACCTGACGGCGTTGAGGCACAGAGAAACACACAGACATAGAGACAGACAGACAGACAGACAGACAAACAGAGCTACACAGGCAAAACAAAGACAGTTGTTTACCTAACAGCGTTGAGGCACAGAGACACACAGACATAGAGACAGACATAGAGACAGACAGACAAACAGAGCTACACAGGCAAAGCAAAGACAGTTGTTTACCTGACAGCGTTGAGGCACAGAGACACACAGACAGACATAGAGACAGACAGACAAACAGAGCTACACAGGCAAAGCAAAGACAGTTGTTTACCTGACGGCGTTGAGGCACAGAGAAACACACAGACATAGAGACAGACAGACAGACAGACAGACAAACAGAGCTACACAGGCAAAACAAAGACAGTTGTTTACCTGACAGCGTTGAGGCACAGAGACACACAGACATAGAGACAGACATAGAGACAGACAGACAAACAGAGCTACACAGGCAAAGCAAAGACAGTTGTTTACCTGACAGCGTTGAGGCACAGAGACACACAGACATAGAGACAGACATAGAGACAGACAGACAAACAGAGCTACACAGGCAAAGCAAAGACAGTTGTTTACCTGACGGCGTTGAGGCACAGAGAGACACACAGACATAGAGACAGACATAGAGACAGACAGACAAACAGAGCTACACAGGCAAAGCAAAGACAGTTGTTTACCTGACAGCGTTGAGGCACGGAGACACACAGACATAGAGACAGACAGACAGACAGACAGACAAACAGAGCTACACAGGCAAAGCAAAGACAGTTGTTTACCTGACGGCGTTGAGGCACAGAGACACACAGACATAGAGACAGACAGACAGACAAACAGACAGACACACAGAGCTACACAGGCAAAACAAAGACAGTTGTTTACCTGACAGCGTTGAGGCACAGAGACACACAGACATAGAGACAGACAGACAGACAAACAGAGCCACACAGGCAAAGCAAAGACAGTTGTTTACCTGACGGCGTTGAGGCACAGAGACACACAGACATAGAGACAGACAGACAGACAAACAGACAGACACACAGAGCTACACAGGCAAAACAAAGACAGTTGTTTACCTGACAGCGTTGAGGCACAGAGACACACAGACATAGAGACAGACAGACAGACAAACAGAGCTACACAGGCAAAGCAAAGACAGTTGTTTACCTGACGGCGTTGAGGCACTGGTTGTTGTTTCCCCCCATGGAGTCGTAATAGCGGATCGATTTCTCTTTGACGAACACCATCTGCAGACAATCATTGTGAATGTTTTGGTGAACGATTTATTTTTCTTTTAAATCAAGTTTATTTAACTGTGTATCGTGGTGTATGTGCGCGTGTGTGTGTGCACGTGTGAGTGCAAGCATAATAATAATAATAATAATACAAAAATCTTCTATAGCGCTATGCTCCTGACACAGCAGGACTCACCGCGCTTTACATAAAAAAAAAGCAAGTTTAATACCATGCACACAAAAGATATTCAAAATACATGTACTTAAAAAAAAGAAAAATTTAAATCACTTTATCGTACTCACACAACTCACATTTAAAATACCTACATACAACACGTTGAAGTGTGTGTGCGTGTGTTTGTGTGTGTGTGGTGTGGTGTTGCGTTGCGTTGCGGTGCGTGTGTGTGGTGTGGTGTAGTGTGGTGTTGCGTTGCATTGCAGTGTGTGTGTGTGTGTGTGTGTGTGTGTGTGTGTGTGTGTGTGTGTGTGTGTGTGTGTGTGTGTGTGTGTGTGTGTGTGTGTGTGTATGTGTGTGTGTGTGTGTGTGTGTGTGTGTGTGTGTGTGTGTGTGTGTGTGTGTGTGTGTGGTGTGTGTGTGTGTGTGTGTGTGTGCGTGTGTGTGTGTGGTGTGGTGTGGTGTGGTGTTGTTGTGTGTGTGTGTGTGTGTGTGTTGTGTGTGTGTGTGTGTGTGTGTGTGTGTGTGTGGTGTGGTGTGGTGTGGTGTGGTGTGGTGTGGTGTGGTGTGGTGTGTGTGTGTGTGTGTGTGTGTGTGTGTGTGTGTGTGTGCTTTCAGCGCATGTCGACTGAGTGAGCGCGAGTTTTGCGTGAATCACTGAATGTCTTCTATTGAAGTTTGCCACGTTTTACTGGTATGTTATGTGCCGCCATAACATACATTTCCTTTAGACGACTAATAAAAGTTTGTAGTTGTATGATTCTGCCAGAAGGTGGGGGAACTATTTGGGGGACTGCGGGTCTTACGCAGAGACACCAGTGGACGCCCAGGTGGACGGGGATGATGAGGTAGTGGTGGTCAAAGACGTCCACCCGCCGCGTCCACCGCTTGACCGCGTCGTGACCCCCGCCCAGCAGCTTGGGGTAGAAGAAGGTGTTGAAGGCGTAGGCCTTGTTGAAGCCGGTCTGCTGGCCCCGATCCATCAGCATGTTCATGTAAAAGTTGATCACCTGACGCCACAAAAACACATGGTTAGGTTAAGTACATTAGAGTCACAGAAGCGTCTCTGTGAAATTCGGGTTGCTCCCACCTGGAGAGCGCGTTGCAGCCAGAGGCGCGCCACCCTTCTTTTTTTTTCTGCATGCAATTTTTGTGTGACTGATGAGGAAGGAAGGGAGGGGGGTAAATTTTGACCAAATGACAACTTTTTCGTTGCCATTGGGATTAACGTGTGCTAAGTGCATGAGCACACGGGACCTCGGTTTATCGTCTCATCCGAAAGACTCCAGGTTTAGTTCAGACCGCAAGGCCTAGTGCAAAGTGAGAGAAAAAATCCCCTGTACCCAGGTTCGAACTCGCGTTTACTTGACACGAAGCGAGCGCGCTACCACTGTGCAACTCTACACTCATGCGCACACATGAAAGAATAGGCACACACACACACACACACACACAGACACATGCATATATGGGTAGAAGAAGGTGTTGAAGGGGGGTTGGCCTTGTTGAAGCCAGTCTGCTGGCCCCGATCCATCAGCATGTTCATGTAAAAATTGATCACCTGATGCCACCACAAAAACACATGCACACGCATGAAAGCATAGGCGCACACACACACACACACACACATGGGTAGAAGGAGGTGTTGAAGGGGCGGAGGCCTTGTTGTAGTCGGTCTGCTGGCCCCGATCCATCAGCAAGTTCACATAAATGTTGATCACCTAGGCCACAAAGGAAAAACACACACACACAAACCAATGCATGAATCTATGGATAAATAGACCGATATGCATTATATACATATATACCAATCTCCAAGTAGTGCCACAGAGGCCTGCCAGCTGTGAGATATAAAACAATATCCAGAGATATCATTTGCATATATTAACCCATAGGCTTAGTGTAAATTCGCGTGTAAGAATACACCGTTGCTATTAGAAACTTGACGTCACAGTTATATATCTCACGGCTTGCAACGGCGAGCTGTTCCTACCACACCCAGAATTTGACAAGCTGTGCAGTGTTACCCCTAGGATTCATTCAGCGCTAATGACAACATTTAATGCTAGTACACAACGAAGATTCATGGTTTGAATGAATCAATAGTACCAGATGTCACACATCTACACAAACCATACATTCTGTGCCTACCACTTGAAATGTCTAGCCGTGTATCTAGGCCTAGGCTACTCAACTCCATGACCGTGTCGATTAGCAGACAATTCGAGCTTAGCTATGCAATTTTGGCACAGGGAGAGTCCATGTTGATAATGTAGACACAGTACTGTCTCAAAACAGCTCAAATTCATCTTCAGTCCGGAAATAAAAATGAGCCGACTGAACCTGTGCGAAGAGCTACCGCACCTTCGTTAAAAAGAAGAAGAAAAAGAAGCGTGTTTTCGGGGCCTGTGATCGTTCTTGTCAAAGCTGACTCCCCTCTTTTTCACGGTGTGTTGAAATTGACTCGCTCTCGTTAAGTGTGTACGTTTTATTGTTGGTGTTTACACGTTAAAATAACAGCAATTGTCGTTAGTGTTTCAGTTCGTTGCTTCTGTTTGTGTTTTGCTACCACATCTTATGAAGTACATTTGAGTTAAAATTTTCTATTTTGTTGAACTATATTCTTTGCGCAAGAATGCGTGTTACAGTGTGTGTGTGCTGCGACAACTGGTGTGAAAAATGGATGCGTTTTCATTTCGCTGCAGATCTGAGCCTGTTTCTTTTTCTTGCTTTTCTGCTGATACACATCGGTATATATCCGTTATTATGATTTGGGAGTTAGATATTGCTTTTATCCTATCTCTCGAGCCTTGCTGTTTATCACACGAAGTCGGAGACTGAGTGTGATAAACAGCAAGCCTCTCGAGATAGGATAAATGCAATATCTAACTCCCAAATCATAATAACTGATAATAGTTTGGGGACGAATTAGGCGTAGGTCTTGCTGTATGTAGCCTGTCTGCTGGCCCCGCTCCATCAGCATGTGCATGTATAAAAGTTGATTACCTACTGTCACAAGAAAAAACATGCACACAAATGCATGACAGGCAGACACACGCACACACAGGGGCGGAAGAAAGTGGAATAGGAGTAGGTTTTTCTGTATCCTGTCTACAAGCTACTCTCCAACAGAGTGTTCATGTAGAAGTTGATGTTTGTTGTTGTTGTACCCTGGCTAAAAGACTCCAGGGATCATCCCAACAGCCGAAGCACTTGAACACTATGGTACAAATGCACCAGCTAGGGATCAGAACATTACTTGTGTGACCGTTTTTGATTACCCCACCACATGGGCAGCCACACTCTGACTTCAAAGGATTTTGGAGACTGACGTTATGCTAGGAGCTTGTCATGACTAAAGACAATCCCCACATAACTATGCAGAACATAACATTTTGATGTAGCCTTGGAGTCAATAGGGCATTTGCCACGAGTGTTCGTTCTCGATACTAGACTACTAATTTGCCCGCACTCGTTCTGCCCGAGTTACGCTGACCTTTCTAATTCAACTCTCTAAATTCAACTCGGTGAAATTCAAGGTCGCCCTCACGTGGCAAAAGCCCTATTGATCTTAACCCTTTCACCGCCAATGTCGCATTTTAGCACCACAATGGTTTAACACCCATGTCAATAAAAGGCATCAAATCAGGACCTGTTATCCAAAGACCCTATTTTCTTAATTTTGGGAGGTAAGGATATGCTTAATGCTATACATGTCACAGGGGAATTTGCAACGTTGCAGAAATATCATTTTCTCTACCCAGTTAAGCTTAATGGTATTTTTGGGCTGAAAAAAACTGTCTGGCAGCGAAAGGGTTAAGCCAAGTTTGAAGAAGAAACTGTAGATGTTAGAGTGAAAAGATGCACATAAAGTCAACAGAAACAAAGGCTAGCACAAACTCCCAGACCTGTTTACCCTGAAATTGGGCTTCAGGTATTCGAAATCCAAAATAAGTGTCTTTTTCACAAAATAGGAGTACTCCAACAGGAAAGTTTCCACAACGGAGTGGAGACATGCATACATTTTTATAACTTGTTGAAATACTGTCAAAAGTATCATCCATTTTAATTTACAAGAACAAGAACACACAGAGCGCACCCGTTTCCTGAATCAGGCAATGCACAGTTCTAAATGATATAGTTTCTAAATGATACATTTTTTTCACCATTTCACCATATCTTTGTCCCATGTACAGTGGAACCTCCCTTATAAGACCTTCAAAAATCATCCAAAATGAGGTCTTATAAGAGAGGGGTCTTATAAGGGAGGTAATTTTAACTTACAAAGAAGGGCAATGTCTCAGAGAAGTAGGTCTTATATGGGAGGGAGTCTTATAAGGGAGGTACCATATTTATCATATTTTTGTCAAACATGTGTACAAAATGTGGTAAAATCTCATGGGTAAGCAGGTCTGAACTGCGCCCCATCTTTCACCTCATCATTGAGCCAGGTCAGGCCGCGCAGAGTGGCCAGGTCCCCGCGGGTCAGCTGCAGGCGAAACCCCTCTGACAACACCTGACCAGGAGGACCATTGGCCAGCGCCGACTGCACTTCTCTGAGCATGGCCTTGGTCAGCTCTGGACATAAAGCATCATCATTGTCAGCATTATCATCATCAATATCATTGCAGTCATCATCATCATCATCATCATGGTCATCATTTATATTATCTTTAATTTTGACCAGGAGGACCATTGGCCAGCGCCGACTGCACTTCTCTGAGCATGGCCTTGGTCAGCTCTGGACATAAAGCATCATCATCGCCATCAGCATTATCATCATCATCATCATCATCATCATCAGTCATCATCATCATTCAACTTGTATCATGACTGGGTTGAACAACAACTTCATAAACTTTATTCCCAACACACGTCTCATCATTTTTATTGTCAGAAAATTAAACGAATTTCATGTGGTTTTCATTGTACTGACCTTCTGGCAGCCAGATTGATATGCTTGGTCACTTTTCGCTTTACAAAATGCAAACACACACAATAAAACGCATCTAATTTGACCCCAAAATTTCCGGAGAAACAGGTTCAGACCCTACAAGAAGTCATTACAACAAGGAAGGGAAGTAACTCAGTCTTTTACCATCTGGGCTACTGAGTAGGTTATACCCCCTAACCGCGGCGAAACACACGGCTGGGAGTGAAAGGCTTATAAAAAAGTTTTGTTCGTTCTCTCTCTCTGTGTACCTCCTTGCGTAATAAAGTTTTCAAGCGTTTTAAAGTTTCAAGTTTCAAGTTACCTGGCAGAGGCTTTTCCTGCGGCACCTCAGGTAGAGGACGTTCTTCAATCACCTCTGGCTCCTCATCAAACAACCGCATCTGCTGCTCCAACTGTTGAAGCGCACACACACAAACATGCACGAACGCACACACAAAAAGGTAAGTGACTGCATGCCAGCACTCACGTACGCATGCACATTCAATAATATTTGCTTGCTCTCCTATCAAATCACAAAAGTGTTTATTTTCCACCCATTCTCCAGGCAAAAGCTATTGCAGAAGATTGCACTTAAGTGACGCATGTTCTAACGAAACAAAATAGTCATCAACGGAGAACAAAACACAAAGGGAAACAAGAATCCCA
>CM065704.1:37379114-37389114 GCA_017654935.2 Phymorhynchus buccinoides
GCAATGGTTTTTTTTGTTATGTGATATTTTTGATTTTTTGATATTGCAATTTTAACTCCAAAATACATAACGAAGTGGGTGTACGGGGGCGGTTTTAGATGGCTTGGTAGGAGAAAGCAATGGATGTCATGGGCGGAATCAGGCTATAAGGGGCTTAAAAAGTTAAAATCGGAATCATTAGTCTCCTTATTACTATCACTGTTAATGAAAACATTTGAAGTATTTTCTGAGGCTCGTGTAGGGACGATTTATTTTACATTTCTAACATTACAAATTAAGATAGAAGAACCCAACATAAGTAAACTGAAAGCTGGAACAGTGATGAAAGGATGTAACTCGAAAAACGTGGTTTGGATTTTTTTTAAACATGGATTTAGACAGGTTTTAGACTATAAAAAATCGCTGTTCCGAGAATACTCGTAAGTAGGCCCTGACAGGCGTTCTCCTGTTCCGAGTGTATTTGTAATTCGTCCGGAATGAGATAACATTGGCTGATTGCTTCCTTTCACAACCGTTTTAGCAGAAAATGTCCATTGAGTTTACCTGGGTAGAAAAAAAAGTAATCTGCAAAAGTGGGGGTTTCTATGTGACAAGTATACAGCAAGGCCTATCCTTACCTCCCAAAATAAAGAAAATAAGGTCTTTGGATAACAGACCCTGATTTGATGCCTTTTAATGACATGGGTGTTAAATCATTGTGGTGCAAAAATGCGACATTGGCGGCGAAAGGGTTAAACATTCACACTTCACAACTCAGCAAACCCATGCAAACCAAACTGGTATAAAAGTATTCCTCTACGGTCCCTTAATAGTTTTCAACCAATGAAAATGACTTCTAGTCTATTCTAAGGACGGCAATGAATTAAAACGAGCTACTACCCCCCTCTTTATCTTCTTTGTCATGCTTTTGTTTTTACAAAACGTCAATAATCGGCTAGTAATACGAAATTTAATTTAGAACTTTAACAGACGTTAGCTTTTATTATCATAAATATTGCCACAAATTTTCAAACCTGTACCATTAAGCATTCTTTTAAAAACTAATTTTTATGTCATGATCAGGCATCAGAATCCGCGGTCCAATCCGCGGACGAACAACACTCGCCATGACTCAAGAGTTGACATCGAGTCAGACCCCACAAAACTCGGCATCATTGCAATCATTCGAGACCCGATTTCTCGCGGAAAAGTTCAAAGATCTCACATCATCATAGTCTCCCGCGATCATGACATATCCTCTAAATTGACTCATTTAAAACCCAAATCACAATCACTGTCATCAAAACAAACTCTGAAACAGTGAAAGAGTCTAGAGAGCTCTAAACTCGGAAGAAAAAACAAACATGGCCACGATTTTTCGTTTCCGAAGACGCAGTATGAAAACAAACCGTTTAAGAATACCATTTGAGAACAAGATCGCGCTGCCTCATGAAGTACAAACCGCGGCCGGCAGTGCCCAAAACCGTGGCCAGTAGCTACCAAAACCGCGGAAATCCGCAGACCGTTCTGATGCCTGAATGATGCAAACCTTCCTAGTGTTGAACGATTGTGCGAGGCATGTACGCTATTACGTACTCTCATGTAGAGAAAGTTAAAGAACAGATAAAGCTTTTCCATGAGTTTTCCTCGCGTTTAAAAACAACAAGCTAAGGATTCTAGTTTAATTCATCCACGGTTTTTTTAAAACAAACCTAACAATGGTACAGTGGAACCTCCCTTATAAGACCTCCCATTATAAGACTCCCACATAAGACGTACTTCTCTGAGACATTGCCCTTCTTTGTAAGCATTAAAATTACACCCCTTATAAGACCTCATTTTGGATGATTTATTAAGGTCTTATAGGGGAGGTTCCACTGTATTTACAGATGTGAATGTTTTCAAAATATTATAATGAAAATGAGGCTTTATACTACTCCTTGCCGACACGAAAGGGCGATAATTTTAGGCCCGAACTGCCGATGCCCCCTGGTGACGAGTCAGGAGCAGATAATTTTCTGTGGCTATATACTACTAGTTCCTGACAGGCAAGGGCGATAATCTTAAGTAGGGGGCGTTCGCATCTCAGATCAAGAGACAGGGGCAGAGAATTTTCAAAATAAAGCCTCATTAGATTAACATTAGTCCACCTACAGCTGAAATAAATACAGTGTTTGGAAATGCAAGAAGCAAAAGAAAAACAAACTGATTCTACCATAAAACAAATACATGTGATCAGTGATCGTGCTAGGAATTTTGAAAACCAGTCCAATCAAAGACAATGTCCCCCAACAACCGGCGTCACGATAAATAAGTAGTTGTATGAAATATTTACCTCTGCGCATGCGCATTAGAGCAGTTACTTATCTCACGTGATTACTACTAACCCTAACCATATCCCTAACCCTATCCCTAACCACGGAAAGAACCAAGAAATAGAGCAGGAGGGTGTAAATCTACATATTTGCAGAGAAATCGATGTACAAAGCCATGCACTTAGTTTTCGTAATGATTCACAATGGCAGACAAACAAACGATTCTGATTGGCTACGCGGCTAGAGGTAAAAATCTCATATAGGTAAAAATACACCGCCACACCGGCGTCAAAACCAGTCCCAGGGAAACAAAAAACAGTGAAAACCACAATATCAAAGCCTCTGTTAAACAATGTATCAGTCCTAGCAAAAAATGATCAGTCCCTGGGACTGACAGGTCAAATTGTTTTCAGTATTTTGGTTTTGCAATCGGTATGTTACTGATAATTACCAGTAAACGTGATCACTGATGTGATGCCAATCTTTATGCAGTTAATAAGCTGCATTTTTTCCAAAAGAGCTTCTGATTTTCTCTTGTTCATTTTTTTTTAATTGGATCTTGCGGATTTAAGACAAAAATTACGACCGATACACTTGAAAAAATGTAGTAATCTTCTATGTGTAGTCAGTCTGACCTGTACTACTTTTCCCTAACTTTTTCTGACAATAAAAAAAAAAAAAGAGGTCTTCCTAGTTTTTCATGCCTTATCTTCCTTGGCAAATAATAATAATAATAATACATTTATATAGCGCTTTACCTCAAATGAGCCCAAAGCACAAACAAAAGGCTTACACCTATTTCCACGCTTTTTCTATCACGATATTTAACCCTTTCACCGCCAGCCATTTTTCGGCCAAAAAATACCCTTAAACCTAACTGGGTAGAGAAAAAAAATTCTCTGCAATAATGAGAATTCCTCTGTGACATATGTAACATCAGGCCCATCCCCACCTCCCCAAATCAAGAAAACAGGGTCTCCAGACAGCAGGCTCTGACCTGATGCCCTCTAGTGACATGGGTGTAAAACCAATGTGGTGACAAAAGTCGACATTGGCGCTGAAAGGGTTCATCTTCCACTCACCTAGCCCCCCAGGGGGCAAACTCCTCCTCAGGTGCTTCCCGTGCTTCCCTCTCCCAGCAGGCCGCGGCGGGAGCTCAGCAGCGCCCTCTAGCTTCAGAGCCCGACTCGGTCGATGAGCGGGCACCGCGAAACGCTGACTGTTGAAAGAGGAGAAGGAGGAGGAAGGAAATGGGGAGGCAGCGGCGACGACAGGAGGAGGCCGACGCTCAGAGGCGGCGACTTTCTCCGACGAGGAGCGAAGCGCCGAGCCGCGGGCGACGCGACTAGGGGTGAGGCGGAAACGAATCGCGGACTGGCCGAGGTCCCCCGTCTGGGACAGCAGCGTTGAGTCCAAGGCGGCGGACGAGGAGGAAGAAGAAGAGGTAGTTGCGTTTGTGGACGGCGCTGGTGAGCACATTCCCGGTTTTCTGTTGACATAAAATTGAGAAATACGTAGACAAATGACTAGTGAGGCCAAAACTTATCCAATTCCTTCAGGCAGTAGTGGCTTCAGCTTTACCGTGGGGATACCGGGGGATCTTTCATAAAAATAGTTCCCCCACCTTCTGGAAGTTCTGTGCTTGTAACTTCCTCTATTCTGCCACTCTCTTTGACTCTGCCTTTTCCCTCTGCTTTCTACAATCTACTAAATCTTCAAATAATATTTCTCCTTTGAGCTCCTCCGAAATCAGAATGTGTCGGCTGTACGCAGCGGGAAGACCAGTGAAAAACTGAAAACCGGACACATACGTTCCTTGCCCATTATGGCCATATGGCCTGGGAACGAAGAAGAAGAAGACCAGGGGTAATCCAATATATATGTTACGCCCAGTCCGTGAAATTACCTGTTTCATGAAATGGGCAAAATGGTTGGCCCAGTCCGTAAAATAGCCAGTTTGAAACTTACTATTTGGAAAAGCACTATGAAGGAAAAGGATTTTTCAACCATAAACACACAGAGATCAAAAATTGGTTCAAATCAATGAAAAAATCGTGCCTGTGGATGAGTTTAACATTCTTTTATTCAGACTTAATTTGATAAAAACGTTTCATAAAACATGTGGCTCAGGCATGCCCCAGAGTAGCACTTGGTAGAGTTGCACAGTAGAATGGGGGTGCAAATACAACGTAGAAAAATGTGCTACTGTTGAATCAACCTTAATCAATGCAAGGCGAAAACGATCAGAGAGAGAGAGAGAGCATGCTATTATTACATGTTATTAGAGAGATTAACCCTTTCACAGCCAGCCATATTTCAGCTAAAAATGTCCATTAAATTTACCTGGGTAGAGAACAAAATCCATCTGCAGTATTGGGGATTCTTCTGTGACATATAAAAAAAGGTCTAACCTTCCTTCCCAAAACTAAGACAATAGGGTCTTTGGATAATAGACCCCAATGTGATGCCTTTTAGTGACATAGGTGTTAAATCACTGTGGTGCTAAAATGCGACTTTGGCAGTGAAAGGGTTAATGTGTGTCCATAATAAAGAATAGATATAAGACTTGAAAGAAATTCCCCAATTTGTTTTCTGTAGAAAAATCTGATCTGCTTTTTAAAAAAATTTAAAAAAGAAAAAAAAGAGCACTAAACCTTGGTCTGATACAGAGGGTAAGTTATCAACGAAGGCAGCAATATCCACACAACATACCATGTAATTGTTTCACTTGGTAACATGGTGGAAAGCAAAAGTCTACCAACCTTACCTTGAAATGACGCGTTTCAATGTTCTCTGAATCTTCCCAATCCTCAAGTGGTGACCGCATTAAACATAATTTCCAACGTGTGTGCGTCAATGTATACAGGATGGGTGGGGGAGAGTGTTAGAACAGCATAGTCTATAATCTTGTTTTAATCTGCTACAGTGGAACCTGCCTTAAAAGACCTTCAAAGATCATTAAAAGATGAGGTCTTATAAAGGAGGGGTCGATCCCTGCTCCTAGCTGATCTTATTTGCTGCACTGTCTTTCTTAGTATTTCCTAGTACCCAAATAAACAAAAGCTAAACAACTGTCTGGTTTCCTCTATATGTTCCTGGCCTGCGTGGTGTGTGCTCATCATCACCCCCATTTCCTCATCAACTCCTCCTTATTCCATCCCTTACCCTTACCACCCCATCATACTTACAAAGAGTTTGTATTTTAAGATTTAACCTCGAGTGTGGCACACACAGCCTATTTTAATTTAGTCCATGATTGTGTTTCACAAAGGGACGTAAAGTTCCGAAATATATTACCAGCAACAATGTGGGTGTTCTGGGTTTTTTGTTCATCAAAGAGGAGCAATGTCTCAGAGAAGTAGGTCTTATGTGGGAGGGAGCCTTATAAAGGGAAGTCTTATAAGGGAGGTTCTACTGTATGAATGTGGGCTGAAATGCTTGGTTTTATAAGATCGTGGTTTCGGATGACAAGATGGCCGATACTGAAGATCCCTTCTGGCAGCCTTTTCAATCTTGATTTCAGGAGCGTGCCTGAACTACTTTTAGCTACACTTGCATCCCATAAGAACACCTACTGAACAAACAAGCCACGAGATTCTTTTTCATTTTTTAAACTATCTCCTTACGCCTTGGCATGAGGCTGTGTCAGACCAGTTGACATAAGCTAGACCGCTACATCAAAATGTTGTTGCGTTCTGCAAGGCTGTGAGGGGATTGTCTTAAGCCATGACAAGCTCCTAGCATAACATCATCAGTCTAAAATCCTCTGAGTGTGGCTGCCCACGTGGCGGGGTAATCAAAAACGGTCACATACGTAATTTTCTCGTCCCTAGCTGGTGCATTTGTACCACAGTGTTCAAGTGCTTCGGCTGTTGGGATGATCCCTGGAGTCTTTAAGCCAGGGTAAGACAAACAAACAAACACGGAAAATTACATAAAGTTAACTTTAACTGGTTTTGTTTCTAAGGTTCACAAATGCAGGCATTGGACACAGAAAAGTTTTATCAAAGCAAAGCAAACAAAAAAACTCTCCTAATGCAAAAACAGAAATGGACATTGTCGACATTTCCTCACCTCGCCGAACGTGAGTCGACCCCATGCTGGATCCTCTCTTTGCTGCTGTCGTGGTAACCCAGGTCGACCGTTGTGAACTGCTGCAGGAGCTTCAAGTAGTTCGCCCTCTCTTTCAGATTTAAACACTGTAATAATAATGATAATAATTGCTCAGGATTCACATTTTGAAGCACACGGAGTACATGTCTCAACCAACTTTCTAGCCATTCTCCCGCCAAAATCTGTCATCCAATCAAACAACGCGAGATTATCTCCACCAAATTACAAGCGCACGCAAACACGCTCAAAGACTTGGGTACACTGATGCTAAGCAACAAAATTAAAAAGTCACTTTTGTGACAAATTCATTACATTTCAACTCTCTCTAGTCTAGTATTCTCTTCCATCCTTCCATTCTTTTCTTTTTTCTTCTTCTTCGATCGCTCAGTTTCCTGTCAATTATGAGCGCAGGTGCCCAGCAAGTCCGACTTCGGCTGGAGGAAATCTTTTTGAAAGTGTTTCGTGAAAAAACAGCAGGAGAATGGACCGGTAAGGCAGAAAGATAGTAGATGACAGTAAGCAAAGGGAAAAGGCAGAGTCAAAGAGAGTGACAGATTAGAAGAAGTTACAAGCACAGAACTTTCAGAATGTGGGGGAACTATTTATGCAAAAGACACGGCCCCCCCCCCCCCCGATATCCCCACGGGGGGATATTCTTTTGTTAATATTTATAACATTCAGCAATCAATACTCAGCTATGACTGACGAAACTGGAAAAAAAAACCACACTCATGCAGTTATGTAGCTGTTCGTCCTTACCCGCATAGATTATCTTCTTACACTGAGACGAACTGTAATGACTCACTTTATCCACGCTGCTCTGTCCCTCTGTAAACACTCTAATTAACCCCTTAACTGCCACTAACGTATATTATGTACTGACCTGATGACATCACTGATGATCTCATCAGATGAAGAGGAATAACCCTGATATGCTGGCTTTTGCTCTAACATTATCAAGAGAGTTATACCCCCAGACCATTTTCCCAAATTGGCTCTACCAGTTGTCTTTTTCACATGATTTGCCCATGATTTTTTCTCTGGCAGTCAAGGGGTTAAAACTCACATGATACATTAATCTACAGTGGTACCCCTCTAATAAGACCTTGAAAGTGCGGTGAAAAAAAAGTTTTATCTGAGGGGTGATCTTATTAGAGGACCAAGCAACTTCCAAGTTGAAACTAGGTGATCGGTCATACTCCATAAGTTGGAACTCAGTGAATCAGAATGGTTTCACTTTACAAAAAAAAAGTTGAAAAGCAGCTCCTTTCCGCTATCAGACTGATAAATTGGCGTTAGTGTGTTCACTACAACTCTCGCTGAATGCAAACAACTCACAAAATCCGATAAATGAAAGCAGCTGGCGCATTAGCGTTTGCCGTGATTTCGTATCTGCGGTGTATGCGGCGCCATTTTGTCAGCTGAGTTGTATGCGTGGTAAAAGTTCTGTGTGTGCAAACTGTGACTAAAAATGAACTGTGTCGTTGTGCATAATCCAGTATTTAGTAGGTCCGTTATGGCGAAGATTAGGTCTGTACTGTTATGTGTAGTTTGTGTGTGTGTGCAACATGGGCCATCGAAGTTGCCATCGGACCCGTTGCCATGACTTTTGATCACGAGTTCGTCTGCTTTTCATTGAGAGATCGATTTGCACGAACTTGACTGCAAAAAGATAAGATTGTGGTCGCATCTCAACCCCTGAAATCGGGTCGTAAGTCGGAACTCAGGAAAAGTATTTGCGGCATAGGATATATGTGTTCGGGGAAAAAAAAATCAGTCGTATGTGAGAAGTCGCATTTGCGAGCGTCTTATTAGAGGGGTACCACTGTATTAAACTTAGTTGTCACTCGTACAGATTAACTTCTAACACTGAAGCAACGCGCGCTGACTCACTTTATCCACGGTGCTCTGTCGTTCTGTGCCGGGGCGTGATGAGCTGCAGGAGGAATGGCGCGACGACCCCAGGGAGCTGTTCCCTGCTCCTCCCCCCGCAGGCTGTTCCCTCAACCTCTTCTCCCCGTCAACCCCTGCAACAGGACGTAAGACAGAAAGGTTATCCTGATATCATGAAGAATAATGACCATGGGTTTTGTTCAACAAGCTTCCACTTTGTTAGGGTCTTTACAACCAGGTTATCATGACATGAAGAATAACGACCATGGGTTCTGTTCAACAAGCTTTCACTTTGTTACAGTCTTTACAATACAACTAGGTTATCATGACATGAAGAATAATGACCATGGGTTCTGTTCAACAAGCTTTCACTTTGTTAGTCTTTACAACCAGGTTATCATGACATGAAGAATAACGACCATGGGTTCTGTTCAACAAGCTTTCACTTTGTTACAGTCTTTGCAATACAACTAGGTTATCATGACATGAAGAATAATGACCATGGGTTCTGTTCAACAAGCTTTCACTTTGTTACAGTCTTTACAACTAGGTTATCATGACATGAAGAATAATGACCATGGGTTCTGTTCAACAAGCTCACTTTGTTACAGTCTTTACAACTAGGTTATCATGACATGAAGAATAATGACCATGGGTTCTGTTCAACAAGCTTTCACTTTGTTACAGTCTTTACAACAGGTTATCATGAAGAATAATGACCATGGGTTCTGTTCATGACAGAATAATAATGACCATGGGTTCTGTTCAACAAGCTTTCACTTTGTTACAGTCTTTACAACTAGGTTATCATGACATGAAGAATAATGACCATGGGTTCTGTTCAACAAGCTTTCACTTTGTTACAGTCTTTACAACTAGGTTATCATGACATGAAGAATAATGACCATGGGTTCTGTTCAACAAGCTTTCACTTTGTTACAGTCTTTACAACTAGGTTATCATGACATGAAGAATAATGACCATGGGTTCTGTTCAACAAGCTTTCACTTTGTTACAGTCTTTGCAATACAACTAGGTTATCATGACATGAAGAATAATGACCATGGGTTCTGTTCAACAAGCTTTCACTTTGTTACAGTCTTTACAACTAGGTTATCATGACATGAAGAATAATGACCATGGGTTCTGTTCAACAAGCTTTCACTTTGTTACAGTCTTTACAACTAGGTTATCATGACATGAAGAATAATGACCATGGGTTCTGTTCAACAAGCTTTCACTTTGTTACAGTCTTTACAACTAGGTTATCATGACATGAAGAATAATGACCATGGGTTCTGTTCAACAAGCTTTCACTTTGTTACAGTCTTTACAACTAGGTTATCATGACATGAAGAATAATGACCATGGGTTCTGTTCAACAAGCTTTCACTTTGTTACAGTCTTTACAACTAGGTTATCATGACATGAAGAATAATGATCATGGGTTCTGTTCAACAAGCTTTCACTTTGTTACAGTCTTTACAACTAGGTTATCATGACATGAAGAATAATGATCATGGGTTCTGTTCAACAAGCTTTCACTTTGTTACAGTCTTTACAACTAGGTTATCATGACATGAAGAATAATGACCATAGGTTCTGTTCAACAAGCTTTCACTTTGTTACAGTCTTTATAACTAGGTTATCATGACATGAAGAAGAATGACAATGGGTTCTCAGGGCTCCCCATTTTGTTT
>CM065704.1:37391614-37404114 GCA_017654935.2 Phymorhynchus buccinoides
CTATGCCGATTCACAAGAGCAGCCAATGTTGTTTGTTCCTCTCGCTATGCCGATTCACAGGAGCAGCCAATGTTGTTTGTTCCTCTCGCTATGCCGATTCCCAGGAGCAGCCAATGTTGTTTGTTCCTCTCGCTATGCCGATTCACAGGAGCAGCCAATGTTGTTTGTTCCTCTCGCTATGCCGATTCACAAGAGCAGACAATGTTGTTTGTTCCTCTCGCTATGCCGATTCACAAGAGCAGACAATGTTGTTTGTTCCTCTCGCTATGCCGATTCACAAGAGCAGCCAATGTTGTTTGTTCCTCTCGCTATGCCGATTCACAAGAGCAGCCAATGTTGTTTGTTCCTCTCGCTATGCCGATTCACAGGAGCAGCCAATGTTGTTCGTTTCTCGTGCTATGCCGATTCACAAGAGCAGCCAATGTTGTTTGTTCCTCTCGCTATGCCGATTCACAAGAGCAGCCAATGTTGTTTGTTCCTCTCGCTATGCCGATTCACAGGAGCAGCCAATGTTGTTTGTTCCTCTCGCTATGCCGATTCACAAGAGCAGCCAATGTTGTTCGTTCCTCTCGCTATGCCGATTCACAGGAGCAGCCAATGTTGTTCGTTTCTCGTGCTATGCCGATTCACAAGAATAGAGAGGCCCACTGCACATATCGCATCATGAGCCTACCACTTTATTTCAACGTAGACTCAGCTTTCACGTACAATAACAAAGTTCACAAAATGGAAGAAAATCGATCTTTTCTTGTCTTCCCTGACATGATCAATGGCCCTTTTGCATGTTTGACAATTACTTTCTTCTTTGGGGCAGAAACAAAGTCTGCAATATCCAGTCAAAAATTACCTTTCTGTTGAAATGTTCACTGTTTTATGCCATCTGTACATGCAGAAAAAGGCAGGAAGTGACATCAAGCACTCAAAAACTGATATGGTTGCATTTCACAGCCATATGCACGCACGCACTCACACATACAATCACACACACACATACACATAGTGACATACACAATCACACACACACATACACATACAGACAGTGAGACACACAATGACACACACACACACACACACTCACACGCATACACACTCACACACACAGTGACACACACACACACACACACATTAGACATTAGTGTAACTTTTTATTGGGTTCCCTCCCATTGCGGATTATACTCAAATGAATTGGTTGATCGAGCAGCTAGAAGTGCAGCACGTAATTCCGAGGGAACGATTCATCTTAATGTGAATTTAGATCTGCATGAATATTATAAACATACTGAAAAATTATCCAAAGAAAATGTTGACAGCATGTTAATGACTTCAGACAGTCAATATTCACGCTATTGTATAAAAGGCTCAAGTACAATGAATTTCTACTTAATTTTAAAACAGCTCAAAGATACAAGTTTAAGACAAATCGTATCTTTGATGTTTAAACTTCGTTTAAATGCTTTTAAAACAAAATTTTCTAAAGACGTTAACTGCATATGTGGAAATCAAATATCTATAAATCATTTGCTCCTATATTGTCCTAGAATTAAAGAACAAATCAACAAAACTGATGGTGAATTGCTGAACCATCAAACGCCTTTAACCATTGAAAAAATCTTAAACAACTTTAATCTCCTTAAAAGTTTTTAAGAAATCTTGCACATAAGTCCTGTTGGTATTTTTCTTTGAGTTACTAATTAATTGTTGGTTTAAATTGTGTTATTATATTTTTGTTGTTAGCCGTTTATAAATTAAGACACACTTGTTTAACTCTTCATGTTACATAAGTCAGTTTGAAATGTTACTGTATGTTCCCCACTCCCTCCCATCTTATATATCTGTTAATGTAATTTGTATATGCACTCAGTTAGATTTGTATGAATAGATGTGTAGGGAAAACACATAATAATACTACCATCCACGCACTCACACACACTCTCACTTCAATACTTTTTTTTTAACTTTTTTTTCAATTTTTTTATAATTTATTTATTTATTTATTTTTTTAATTTGTTTTGTCTAATATCACTTGCGGGTGAACAGACGTTAAATTAAAGAACGAACACACACACACACACACACACACACACACACACACACACACACACACACACACACACACACACTCACTCACACACACACACTCACTCACTCACTCACTCACACACACACACACACACACACACACACACACACACACACACACACACACACACACACACTCACTCACTCACTCACTCTCTCTCTCTCTCTCTCTCTCTCTCTCTCTCTCTCTCTCTCTCTCTCTCTCTCTCTCTCACACTCACTCACTCACTCACTCACTCACTCACTCACTCACTCACTCACTCACTCACTCTCACTCTCTCACTCTCTCTCTCTCTCTCTCTCTCTCTCTCTCTCTCTCTCTCTCTCTCTCTCTCTCTCTCTCTCTCTCTCTCTCTCTCTCTCTCTCTCTCTCTCTCTCTCTCTCTCTCTCTCTCTCTCTCTCTCTCTCTCTCTCTCTCTCTCTCTCTCTCTCTCTCTCTCTCTCTCTCTCTCTCTCTCTCACTCACTGATTTTTTGGAAAGTGAAAAAAAAAAATAATGATTGTGCCAAATGGTTGCTTGTGATGTGTAGTTGTGGATACAAGTTTAATTTTGATTTTAGAGTCATTATTGCATTTTTTATGACCTTTTGAAAAAAATCAATAAGGACGTTCTTTTACTGTATTTTCAAAAAAACACGTCAACCCGCGGGCAGACAACATCAAACACAAAATTATCCATGCCAACTTGGAGCAATGTGTGACTTAACCTATTCTTTGAACTAATTAACTTTTTATTTCAATCAGCTATGTTACTTAAAAATAAATCAAATTAACTTCAAAATTTTCATTAAAATATTCTGTCAAGAGAGATAATAAGGGGAAAATACATTTGTCTTCACCACTTGAAGACTGCCTTTTCAGAGTTATTAGTTAATAAATTGCCTTTCCAACTGCATAGATATATTTGTCCTGTACACACACACACACACACACACACACACACACACACACACACACACACACACACACACACACACACACACACACACACACACAGACACACACAGTCACAGTCACACACACACAAATAAAAAGCCATTGACCTTGCAAACAAACAAACATGAAAAAGCCCACTTGAACAACATAATAAGTAGATGTGTGTTTCACGAACATCTCTTTACTTGTGTATCCCTAAACTCAAAACTGTACAGGGCCTCATAAAATCAAAAACAACACAGAGCAGGACAGGCCCAGGGCCACTCCCGTCAGTTATGTTAATATTTTGCGCCATGATTCCCTTGATGATTTGACCAGCTTAGCGCAATAAAAACGTTCAAGAGCCATGAACAATGTTTTGTAAATGGCACAGAGTCAATATAAATCGAAAGAAGGATAATAAAAATCCATAAAAACCTGCCTGGCTCATGATTTTGTGCAGAAGTTTCAGTAAACATGTTTACCGGAAGTGCGCGAAAAGACGTCTTCTAAGTGCAAAATTATGGGGGTCAGATAGGTCAATTTGTTTTGTCTATTTACCAAAATGAACAATTTTCTACATGACCTGCTCAATTTTGGGAAATGTTTTAAGGTTATAATCATTAAATTCAACCTAAACTATACTAAAAACAGTATCTTGACCGGGAGACATTTATAAATTAGAAAAAAACACAACTGACGAACTAAACATTCAAGAAAAAATGGCACCTGCATCAGGCCTCACTAATTTTAGGAATCTCCGACAATTTGATGTGTCCTCGATCTTCATTGGTCACTTTTTTACCATCCGGGTCGTCAGTAAGCTCTCAATGTTAGCAGGAAAATGATAGGTGAAACGCCCAATTTCTCTGACGAAACGAAGGATAACTCTTGGCAAAAACACGTTCGATAACTCTTGCAGTTGGGCCTTGCTTAGCAAGTTGCTAATCACTCACTCACTCACTCACTCTCACTCACTCACACACTACCGACCTGCAGTAAACGATCATGAGCCAGCTCTCCATTCCTGGCCTCCAACTGGTTCAGGCTGTCGTGCGGCACCTCCCGCTCTCTGCTGTCCCCCCTCCCCCTCCCCCTCCCACTCCCGCTCCGACGCCAGTGGCTGTCTTGGGGTATGGGGCGCACGAAGAAGTGCTCCTGGTTGACGGTCTTCTTCCGCACCCATTCTGCCATCTTATTCATCGGGACCTTCAGGAGGGACAGCACTGTGGGAGAAAACGGAAGCAGGCAGCTAGACACTCAACATTAGCAGTCATGTACTGAGGATTGAAAAGTGATAGGACAAACTGTCCTGAGACGAAATAAATCAATAGGACAATGTCCTGGCTCTTGCAGAAGTCAATAGGACAAAGCGTGTCAGTGTTAAAACATTAATCAGACATTTGTCCTGACAGGGGAGAACAAAAAAGTACATTTTCAATTTTAATAGGTCAATGTCCTATGACCGGGGCCTCAGGACATCACTGCACTAGCCACTGTATCAACTTTCTCACAAGTATAAATTTATGTTGATGCAACATGAAACTGTTTTACATAAACTTTACTTTATCAACTTTCCCATAAAATGTGAGTGTGTGAGTGAGAGGACCAGGTGCAAAGAAGCTATTGTAGCTTATCCTTTTTACCCTCAATAAAACATTCGTATTTCGTAAAAAAAGAAAAAGAAAAAATTAAAAATCCCATGATAAAGGTATAAATCATTAAATGTTGCTAATTTACAGAAAAAAAAGGTCTGTAACTAGTGTAAGCATACACACACATGTGCGCACACACGTACAAAACACATTCACACGTGCTCAATGAATCATGCAACAACTTCAAGGCAAAATTTCAGTCACCATATGTTATGAATTGTTTTACAAAACAAATTAGATAATTATTTCAACTAAAACAACAACAAAATAAATATTGTAACTCTGTGTGTGTGTGTGTGTGTGTGTGTGTGTGTGTGTGTGTGTGTGTGTGTGTGTGTGTGTGTGTGTGTGTGTGTGTGTGTACATGTGTGTACTGTTCATGTGTGTCTCTTGAGTGTGTGTACCAATGTGTTTATCAATGTGTACTGGCGCAAACATTTTTACATGCATGCAAGCATGTGATTGTGATTATTGAATGTATGCCTTTATGTGTGACTCACTGTTTCGGTGTTTGTGTCTGTATATTTTTCCCATTTGATAAAATCAGTAGTAGGATGCAAATATAACTAATAAGCCTGAGACATAACTATAAACAACACAGGTGTAGTAGCCATCCCCAACCAAATTTTCTTATTGAAAATAAGTAAGAAGTAATACAGTGAAAATCGCTTTAGTCAAAATTGAAGGGACTGAAATGTTATTTTGAGACAGCCAATATTTTGAGTTAAAAAGACCTTTTAGTTTCAGCATTTAAAGATTATTAAACTGATAGAGATTATTATACTGGGACCCACAAATTATTGTGAGTTATCCAGTGTTTTTGAGTTATCCGTTCTCCACTGTAGTTTTCTGATCCTGTAGTCTATGTTGAAAAGTCTTTTTAACACAAAATAAAATTTCAGTCCCTTCAATTTTGACTTAACTAAAGCGATTCTTACTGTAATACATTTTGCATTCGTTAATATTAAGTTAAGTGACTCCAATTTTTTTTAAAATGAAACTAATGAAAGCTAATGAAATTGAACAAAGGGTAATTACTCTCTTTTTCTAATTAACTCCCCTCCACCAAAGTTGATTACGATACCATCCACCTAGCAGTGCGTGGGTGAGAACCAAAGTCAGACAAGCAAAGCATCATTCTTTAAAAAGAATGTGCCAAGCTCGCCTTTTTTTCCTAAGGCGAGCTTGGCACATTCTTTTTAAAGAATGATTTAAGGCGAGCTTGGCACATTCTTTTTAAAGAATGATGCTTTGCTTGTCTGACTTTGGTTCTCACCCACGCACTGCTAGGTGGATGGTATCGTAATCAACTTTGGTGGAGGGGAGTTAATTAAAAAAAGAGAGTAATTACCCTTTGTTCAATTTCGTCATCTCCTCTCTTGGCCTCACTATTTCATTCTCTAATGAAAGCTAAGCTAATAACCTGTGGAATAGGATGGATGCAGGGGGTAGCTTAATTACACCTTTGCCAATATGGAATACTGAATGCAGCAGCATTTTTTTCTAATTGGCAATTGATTTTTTTTAAATAATAATTAAAAAAAGAACATACAGCCAGAATTTTCCTTCTTTGGTATTTTCACTGAAATAACTTCAACATCGGAATCGTCCTCGTCTCTGAAAAAGAAAAATAATGAAATGTTTTTAGTTTTTTCAGTAAGAGAACCTTGAAACAGATAGCTATGTTTGACAAACACTTGGTTAGCTTTTTCCTACACACTAACACAGTGTACATAGTATTTAAATTGACAGTAGTAAGAGTTGAACGCAGAATCTAGACTAATAGTAATACATGTTGTATTTCCATTCCCAAC
The DNA here is from genome assembly GCA_017654935.2 of Phymorhynchus buccinoides. Taxonomy (NCBI): domain Eukaryota; kingdom Metazoa; phylum Mollusca; class Gastropoda; order Neogastropoda; family Raphitomidae; genus Phymorhynchus; species Phymorhynchus buccinoides. Next base: position 37,398,079 of record CM065704.1, read on the forward strand.
CTTTTGGCTGTTGTTATATTGAGAGTTGTCGGGTGTCCGCTGAACGGGTCCTGACACTGTGACAGTGACTGGCTGGATCACATAGTTTAGGTTTTTCTTCTCTTGTCTTTTTTTTCCTAAGGTGTTTCTTCCGCAGATATTTTAACCTTTTCACCGCCAATGTCACATGTTAGCACCACAATGGTTTAACACCCATGTCACTAAAAGGCATCAAATCAGGGCCTGTTATCCAAAGACCCTATTTTCTTAATTTTAGGAGGTAAGAATATGCCTATATCAATTCATATATGTCACAGAGGAATTTGCAATATTGCAGAAACATTTTTTCTCTACCCAGTTAAGTTTAAGGCCCCCCCCCCCCCCCCCCCCCCCCCCCCCCCCCCCCCCCCCCCAAATATGTCTGTTTCCGGTAACCTGACCGAGCCTAGTTTTTGCTGCCGACCCTAATTTTTTGGGGGGACGAGTTTCAAAAAAAAAAAAAAAAAGCAATTTGAGCAGACGATGCAAGGGAAACAACCATTGCACTCTCACTCAGCGTAGTCAAGGACCGTTACTCACGCAGACTTTCGTGATCAACATCCGCCAACACAATGGCGGGCGCAAGGCATGCGATTACCATTTCTATGTCTAAATGCAATCATGCGGACACAGTCAAAATCGTCGCTCGTTCAAATCGGTCGCCCGCTACTATGAGAGTGTGTATTTGCGACATTGAGCATGAACCACAAATTTCACTTTTTTTCCGTAAAATTATGAAATATGAACGATTGGAGTACGGAAAAATGGTTCAAGTAAAAAAAAGAGTGAAATTTGTCGTTCATGCTCAATGTCGCAAATACACACACACTCTCATAGTAGCGGGCGACCAATTTGAACGAGCGACGATTTTGACTGCGACAACATGTTTCAGCAAATACAGCAAAAATCTTGCATCACGAAGAAAGAAAAAAAAAATTGAAACTTATGAATTGAAAACCTGCCTACCTTAGTACCTACCCTATTTTTGGGGGCCATGTTCCCAGAAACAGACATATTTTTTTGTTTGGCCTAATGGTAATTTTTGGCTGAAAAATGGCTGGCGGCATAAGGGTTAAGTGACAAAATAGTCAAATGTGACTGTGGTCACTCAGTCAGACGGAAGGAAGGAAGAGAGCGAACAATCACACAATCTAAGTAATTCTAACCCCCCGTGGGGATACCGGGGGCTCTTTTGTATAAATAATTCCCCCACCTTCTGGAAGTTCTGTGCTTATAACTTCCTCTAATCTGTCACTCTCTTTGACTCTGCCTTTTCCCTTTCCTTACTGTCATCTACTATCTTTCTCAGTTTCTGCCTTTCCGGTCCATTCTCCTGCCGTTTTTCAAGAAACACTTTCAAAAAGATTTCCTCCAGCCGAAGTCGGACATGCTGGGCCTAATTATTTCTTACTTATGCGCATAACGGCAGTATGGCGCATCTCCGCTCATAATTGACAGGAAACTGAGCAATCGAAGAAGAAGACACAATCTATCAGTATCAGACTATCACAATGAAAGTTAGAAAGTATTGATCAGAGTCAGACAGCAGCGGCATAAACATGCTTACCTAAAACGACTTACCCTTCGTTTGTTGGACGCTTTCTTTTCTTACTCGCTCTCTGGTTAACCTCTTCGGTTCTTTTGTACCAAAGAGAGCGTAACGATTCAGACAGTGATTTAAACATTAGGAACTTCGATCGGGTAATTTCTGATCACTCTTGTCGCCAAATTTTAAAGGAAATTGCAACGGTTTGTAGTTTCATACATCGGAGAATTACATGATAAGGGGAGAGCATTCTCTTCGAAACAATGACCAAGAGAAGAAAGAGGGGAGGGGGATACAGTAGCCTGCAAACAAGCAAACAAACATAACTTTCTACACAAAAATGCATTATTTGGAAAAACGGACAAAAGCCCACTCTGGCTCTCTTCTTCTTCCGATTGGGGATGTTTATCCTGCCCCATGCCCAAAGTCTTCGCTTTGAGTTCGTGTCATCCATTCCACCAGCACACACGGCCTACTCGTACCGAATAGTGGAATGGGCTTTAACGTGCGCGCAAGATCTCTCTCCACTGAGTCTTCAGACATTGTCTGTGTCTCTCTGTGTTTCTGTCTCTCTCCAGACATTGGCTCTGTCTCTCTATATTTCTCGTTCCTTCTGTTGTCTGTCTCTGTCTCTGTCTGTCTGTCCGTCTGGGCCAGTTTATCTCTGTCACTGTCTTTCTCGCTTTCACGGGTCGGGTGGGTTACATATCTGTATCCCTGTTTGTTTGTCTGTTTAACTGTCTGTCTGTCTCTCCCAACTCTCTCTGTTTTTTTCTGTCTGTTTGTTTCTCTTTCTTGTAAATACAACCCTTCTCTCTCTCTCTCTCTCTCTCTCTCTCTCTCTCTCTCTCTCTCTCTCTCTCTCTCTCTCTCTCTCTCTCTCTCTCTCTCTCTCTCTCTCTCTCTCTCTCTCTCTCTCTCTCTCTCTCTCTCTCTCTCTCTCTCTCTCTCTCTCTCTCTCTCTCTCTCAATATAGGGATGTTTTTTGCATGCTTTATATTACCTTGTGTGTGTTTATTTTCGTTTTCCATTTTCTACTTTTATATATGTATTTGGTCCAGAGGGTTGGATGTAAAAAAAAAAGCATGTTATTGCTTACTCTGTTACCCTCTATAAATAAAATTCAATCAATCAATCAATCTCTCTCTCTCTCTCTCTCTCTCTCTCTCTCTCTCTCTCTCTCTCTCTCAGAGAGAGACAGCAAAGTTTGGAAACAGACAGCAGTAGGAATGAGAGGGGAAAAGAGGGAGAGAGACAGACAGACCGAGAGAGAGAGAGACAGAGACAACGTCTGGAGAAGGACAGAGTCACAGACAGAGAGAGACAGAGATGGACAACAGAAGGAACGAGAGACTGAGACAGACAGACTCAGAGGGACAGAGACAATGTCCGGAAGAGACAGAAACAGCGGAGAAAGACAGAGACAAAGTCTGGTTGAGAAAGAGAGACAGGCAGAGAGACAGAGAGAGAAGAGACTGGGACAAAGTCTGGTTGACAGAGACAAAGAGACAGAGACTCATATTGATCTAAATCAGACTGACACTGGAGAGAGAGAGAGAGAGAGAGAGAGAGAGAGAGAGAGAGAGAGAGAGAGAGAGAGAGAGAGAGAGAGAGAGAGAGAGAGAGAGAGAGAGAGAGAGAGAGAGAGAGAGAGAGAGAGAGAGAGGCAGAGACAGAACTAGAAAGAGAGAGAGACAGAGAAATATCTGGAGAAAGAGACTGATAGAGAGGGAGGGGCAGAGAGATAGGGATAGGATCAGCCTATGATTATTATTATTTTCATAAAACTGAAAGAAACATTTGAAACTGAGGAAACATGAGGGCGGGGGGGGGGGGGGGGGGGGGGGGGGGGGGGGGGGGGGGGGGGGGGGGGACTGAAGTACAAGTTTGGTCAGTAGGACCTCTAATTAGCCGAAGCCAATTAAAAGTTGGGAGATAACACATGAATTTTTAAAAAACTGCATGCAGCCTGAGAATTAGTACTACGTCTGTATAATCCATCTGCCAACTGCCCTCTGTATACATACTATACTCTATTCACGATGGCGACGATCTGTCGCTGAATGTTTTTATCCCCACGCACATGATGAATTCTTCTTGTTATGAAGCCAATAAACAGATTGATTGATTGATTGAGGATGTGAAATTGTGTACATATTAAAACCCTTTCATCGCCACTGTCACCTCTTGGCATCACAATTATTCGACACCCATGTCACTAAAAGGCATCTAATGAGGGTCTGGTATCCAGTGTCCTAATGTTCTTAATTTCGGGAGGTAAGGATATGCCCTATTTTATGCACGTCACAGAGGAATCCCCAATATTGCAGATTAAATCTTTTCTCTACCCGGCCAGTAAGTTTAATGGTAAATTTTGGCTGAAAAATAGCTAGCGTTGAAAGGGTTAGCAAGCCAGTGGCGTAGGAACGTTTTCAAGCCGGGGGGGGGGGGAGCAGGATTGCCAACAAACCGGGGGGGGGGGGGCAAACGCATGGACAAGACGAATGGATGGATAGGTTAAATTACATGACTTAGTAAATCCTACAAAAATACTTTATTATTGTTATTTTTAAACATAATCATTAGCAATGATATAAAAAAAATCTATGACAATAAAACATGATGTGAATTGAAAGGAGACAACAAAAAAGCATAAAAATACAACCATGTTTGGGGCGGATCAGCCAGTCATGGAAAACTAGAGGAGGGGGTAGCTCCAAGTGGTCAGGTGGGTCTGGGGGGATTGCCTCCCACAAGCTGATGATAATTTGAATGTAAAAGATGCAATCAAGGCTTCTCTCTGACCGATTGGACGCTAATCTCACCTTCTTTGAAACTAGAGCGTTAAGACGCTAGATCACCAGCCACGCGGCAGCATCTTTGGATGCAGCGACCTTGACCTTTGACCAATGACCTTCATTTTTTAACTTGGGTTAGATATCATAATTACCTATCCGCGTCCATAAGGGTCTCTGACTGATTGGACACAAATCTCACCTTCTCTAACTTCTTTGAAACTAGAGCGTTAAGATGCTAGATCACCAGCCACGCAGCAGCATCTTTGGCTGCAGCGACCTTGACCTTTGACCAATGACCCTCATTTTTTAACTTGGGTTAGATATCATAATTACCTATCCGCATGCTAAATGCGAGCGCATGTGCGCGCGCGTGCATTGACGTGCGGCAGCATTTTTGGCGTGGCGCGTCATTTTCATTTTTAGTATGACGCTGTGCGTCATTTTGTAGGCTAAAATGCGGCGCGTCAGCGCGTCATTTTGTACGATGCAGCGGCATTTTTGGCTCCAGTGATCTTGACCTTTGACCACTGAATTATCTTCATTTTCGAACTTGGCCTAGATATCCGAAGTTCCTATCTAGACTTTAAACTGTGTTACAAAATGCAAGTAAGATCCAAGGAAAAGTTGGGGACTGCGAGACACTGTTTGATGTCATCTGCCTGATGCATTGGACCGCATAAAGACGTTAAGCTGTACCAATGCAAGTAAGATCCTGTGCAAGTAAGACACTGTTTGATGTCATCTGCCTGATGCACTGGACCGCATAAAGACGTTAAGCTGTACCAATGCAAGTAAGATCCAAGGAAAAGTTGGGGACTGCGAGAAACTGTTTGATGTCATCTGCCTGATGCATTGGACCGCATAAAGACGTTAAGCTGTACCAATGCAAGTAAGATCCAAGGAAAAGTTGGGGACTGCGAGACACTGTTTGATGTCATCTGCCTGATGCATTGGACCGCATAAAGACGTTAAGCTGTACCAATGCAAGTAAGATCCAAGGAAAAGTTGGGGACTGCGAGACACTGTTTGATGTCATCTGCCTGATGCATTGGACCGCATAAAGACGTTAAGCTGTACCAATGCAAGTAAGATCCAAGGAAAAGTTGGGGACTGCGAGACACTGTTTGATGTCATCTGCCTGATGCATTGGACCGCATAAAGACGTTAAGCTGTACCAATGCAAGTAAGATCCAAGGAAAAGTTGGGGACTGCGAGACACTGTTTGATGTCATCTGCCTGATGCATTGGACCGCATAAAGACGTTAAGCTGTACCAATGCAAGTAAGATCCTGTGCAAGTAAGACACTGTTTGATGTCATCTGCCTGATGCATTGGACCGCATAAAGACGTTAAGCTGTACCAATGCAAGTAAGATCCAAGGAAAAGTTGGGGACTGTGAGACACTGTTTGATGTCATCTGCCTGATGCATTGGACCGCATAAAGACGTTAAGCTGTACCAATGCAAGTAAGATCCTGTGCAAGTAAGACACTGTTTGATGTCATCTGCCTGATGCACTGGACCGCATAAAGACGTTAAGCTGTACCAATGCAAGTAAGATCCTGTGCAAGTAAGACACTGTTTGATGTCATCTGCCTGATGCATTGGACTGCATAAAGACGTTAAGCTGTACCAATGCAAGTAAGATCCAAGGAAAAGTTGGGGACTGCGAGAC
>CM065704.1:37409114-37486614 GCA_017654935.2 Phymorhynchus buccinoides
ACATGAAAAACGAAAATAAACACATACAAAGTAATATAAAGCATGCAAAAAACATCCCTATATTGTAACACATCAATAACAAAATCAAACCTATTATTATTAACTATACTAATTATTAACATTCAAAATGTGTGAAGTAAGCACATACGCACGGGAAAATAAAACCCAATCCTACTTTTCACACTCATCTTTAAACATTCAAAATAGAGAAGTGCACAAACATAAAGATAAAAAAACAAAACTCAATCATACTTCATCATTAAAATGTACTTAGTTGAAGAAACCTATGCATATAATAAGTCAAACATAGTATTACTTTACCTACTCATCTTAGCATGCGCAATTTAAAATGTAAATACATGTGCTCATGGCAACATGAAACCTATTCCTACATTCCATTATTCATTTTTAGCATGAACATATTAAAAAGTAGACACACACTCATAACAAAAGCAAACCTAGTCATATTATTTGCAAGCGAATACACATATTAAAAAGTAAATACTGCTCATAACGAAATCAAGCCTGAACCTACTTTCTAGTCCTCATCTTTAACACGCACATAAGTAAAACTTAACTCATCACAAAATTAAAACTAATCCTTATTTTACATACTCGTAACATGTACACATTTAAAATTTAAAGCCGATACACATAATAAAATCATAGCGAAAGTAGAGGTCTGGCAGTCGATGGGGGTTAGTTGAGGTCATCGGAAAAGGTCATGCCCTCTTGAATAAACATTTTCGTTCGCGCGTGACATCTGCCGCGCTTTGGCTTCTGTGCGCGCAAAAACACAGTAAAAGAACCAACCAAAACAGTTCCTGAAATCGAGGCTTCGCGCCATATTCAACACAACACTCTAGTCAGGTTGTTTGCGGGCAATCAGAGCTCACGGCTTTTTTTTCTGGAAAGACGAGTTACCAGAGGAATTTGGTGAGTATTAGCTTATACGTTGTTTTGTTTTAACCTATTTTACTGTTATAATGCCAGAAGGTATGATCTGAGTGCTGAAAACTGACTGATTTGAAATAAAACATCTGGGCCTACGTTCTCGATGACCGCCCGCTTCATCATACTCATAGGCAGGTTGCTTCCGTGCAGACGATCGAGTCTTCAGCCTTGATTTTTCGTAGGCCTATGCCTAACTTATTTTCTGTGGAATTTGGTTGAAATGTAGGCTAATAAACCAAATCGAATTCGCCAAATCACTTGATTTGTGCAAGTTAAAGGTTCGGTACTTTATTATCCAAACAAAAAGTGAAACAAAATAGACAAGATTTCGCGGGTTATTCTTGTCGAAGCCAGTAATTTTTTGTTTCTTTGTGCTAGTTACAGTGTTATTTGTTGATTTTGTTCGTTGCTGAACTGATTTCAATCATTCTACAATTGAGAAAAATAAAATATTTTGAAATACATAATTATAGTGCGAGAATCGACTGAAATAATAATAATTCAATCCAAATTCGTGGATTATTGTTTGATAGGTCTACATGAAACTGAAAGATGCAGCATCTGAGCATGAAGATAAGACGGACAAATCGAACTAAATTTGAATCGACTATCATTGCTTGTTTCGAAGACCCACTGAACTCTTACTGACGTCAACTTAGCAACAAATAAAACTTAAAAGCTCAACACAACAAAGGAGTGTCCCGCCCTTTTTCCCCTCCACTCCAGCCCCCTCCCCCACACCCCGTGCCTTGACTCAAGTTGTTTAGTGGCTCATAACATCAAACTCAAAGACACTGTATCTAAGCTTTCTGATAACATTCATGGCAAATTTGTCTCAAATTCACTTGACCAGGCTTGGCCCATTTTAGGCCTATTTTGTGTTCAACTTCGTGCACATGCTAGGCTTTTAAAACTTGCGCAAATGTATTTCTTTTGAAAAATGTTTGTTTCTTTGTACGGTCGTTGAACTGAAAGTTAACCCTGATATCCGTCTAAATAGACTGGGAGGATGGAGTGAGCTGATATGATTTTGTTTCGTTTTTCTGAAACTGCATGATTAATTTCATAATTGTCATAAATATAAAAGAAACAATAATAATTCAGCACTCGTTTGCGCTTACCCCGAATGTAATGATAATCCAACACAATGAAAAGGAAGCAAAAGTATTTATGTTACATATAAATACAAAATGAACAGAAAAAAAATTGGCTACCAGTGTATCGGTTGTGTGTGTGTTTTTGTTTTTTCTAGATCATTATGTTTAAAAAATAAACAAAGGTGTATGAATGATCACTGCGTTTAGCTCTGTTATTATTTTAAGCCTGTTTCATTGAAATACAGAAACAAAAGTTGTTTTGCGGGGGATGGCAAGTAAAGCAAGCGGAAGCCTAGCTCAGGGGTGCCAGATGTCCGATTCAGATCGGAAATCGGATTTGAAATTTAGAGCAAAAGTAGGTTTCCGATCTGACAGAAAAACTAGCGAAATTCCGTTCCGATCCGATTTGAGAGAACTAGAAAGTCCTTTCCGATTCTGAGCCTCGACTCGACCTGTTTACTCTACGATTTAGGCGTAGCTTTCTACGAAATCAGGGCATTGACTACGCTACTACGACTTGAAATCGCAAACTCCAAATTTTCACTCTTGCCAGAAAAGATTTGTTGAAGTTGAAGCTACGAATTTTCAATGAAAGCTGCTCGGTTACTCAATCGCACTTTTCATGTCTTACTCGTGGTTTGCAAGCGCCCGCCAGTTGTTGCCTTTCTCTACATCACTGCAGCTATCGCGGGCGGTCTATTTCGCGACTTCACACCATTTGTGTCGTGTTAGCGTGAGACGCGTGTCTGTGGTCATTGCCGCCCAATAGCTTTACTGCTTTGTAACCCAGCTCAACTTTGCGCGGGCGGCCTGCTTCGCGAACTCGCGCTGCGTGCCTTTATGCAAATTAGCGTCCAGAGCTCTTTTGTTGCCCGACCAAAAATAAATCGCGCACGTTTTGCCTACAGTGCTTGCAGCACATTTTCTTTGTGGTGGAAAAGAAAAATGGAACGTGAAGAGTCAAGAAAGCGTAAAATGCACCAAACCGACGATGAGTCAGAATGTGAGGTGGTGGAAGTGAGAGAACAACAAAAACAAGCAACGAGGAGAAAAACAGCAAATCAAAAATACCTCCTCAACTACCATGGCGACTACCCGAGCATCATTGCCTCAAAGAAGAGGGTTCATTATGCTGTCTGTACCGTTTGCAAATCAGACTTCTCAGGGAGTCACGGTGCTTGTCCGACTGCAAAAAGCATTGTGAGGGAAAATGGCACAAAGATTAGCAAAATCCACCAAAGGCTCTAGCCAGCTGCTACTTATTTCTCATGACACCAGCGATCCAGGCAATGTGCCCGGACTCTAAAATCGCTGCAAGTGAGTGCTTCTTCCGTAACTGTTACTTACGAATTATGCACACTAGCATGCACGCACGCACACTTTAAAGGCACACGCACACGCACAAACACACGGTGATACACACATTCACACTCTCAGACACACATACAACACACACACTCACACACAGATACATAATCACACACACAGAGAGTAAGACATACTCGCACACACTCACATGCAACATACATATACACACACTCGCAGATACATAATCACACACACTCACACACAATACACAATCACACAGAGTAAGACATACACACAATCACATACAACATACATACAACACACACACACACATAATCACACACACAGATACATAATCACACACACACACACACACACACACACACACACACACACACACACACACACGCCGCTTCAGAAACACATCAAGCGTGTCATCTGTGCTCGAGCAACTGAAGTGGCCCTCACTGCAACAAAGAAGAGAAACAGCAAGAGTTGTCATGATGTATAAACTCCATCACGAACTCGTTTCCATGAAGACCATGAAAGACAAACTGACCCCGGCACCACAACGCCAGCGTCGAGCCCACACCAAGCAGCTGGCCCAGATCTACTGCCGCACATAATACAGCTAGGCCAGTGTCCTGCCACGCACCATCAAGGCATGGAACAACCTCCCACACCAAGCAGCTGGCCCAGATCTACTGCCGCACACAATACAGACAGGCCAGTGTCCTGCCACGCACCATCAAGGCATGGAACAACCTCCCGGAGCAGGCTGTTGAGGCGGGGACCTTGGGCACCTTCGTGTCCTGGGTCTCCAAATCACAATAACTTTACCCCACCCCACCTCTCTCCTTTTTTTTACCTTTTTTTTTTATAACACTTGAAAGCTCTCTCTCTCTCTCTCTCTCTCTCTCTCTCTCTCTCTCTCTCTCTCTCTCTCTCTCTCTCTCTCTCTCTCTCTCTCTCTCTGTTTTTTTTATAGAGGAATCTCGTGTTTCTTTGTTTTAACAACATTCTTGAAAACTAATTTCAGTGGATTGATGACAATTTGTGTTTATATTGTATGTTTTGATCTGATTTTGTTTATGTACTGACACTCTCCTCTCTTCCTTTATCTTCGTCATCAAAAACACTTTATGTCTGTCTGATTCCGCGAGCTCGCGCGCTCGCGCGAGAGAGAGATGAGACATGCTGCCATAAAACAACACACTGTTTTAAATCATGCCCCCCCATTCACAGTATATCACACACACACACACACACGCTCCTGGTTCAGTTTAGATTTTCAGATTTAGCTCAAACTCAAGATTTGATTTCAGATTTGTAGGCAGTAGGTTGCTAGCACCCCTGCTTGAGTACTGAGTAGCTGCCCTGAAGATCTGACCTGACCAAAGGCTTGTTTCACTTGTCTAACGAAATAAGAACCCGTAATAGTGAACTTGAGATCCTAACCAGGTACAGCAGAACTAACATTAGAAAAAACTTTTTTTCTAACAGTCACCCAATATTGGAACAACCTCCCTGCACATACTAAACTGGCCTCAGATACTAACAAATTCAAAAACCTCCTAATAATAATAATAATAATGGGAATTTATATAGCGCTCTTTCTCACATGAGCTCAGTGCGCTTTACATTGATAACAAGAACATTAAGGCAAACAAATAATTAATCATTAGAAAGTAAAATAAGCACGATGCTTACACACAACGTTCTCTTACTTCCTTACTCACACACACACACACACACACACACACACACACACACACACATACATGCATGCGCACACGCACACTCGCACACAATTAATTATACAAGAGTAAAATAGTTACAACATGAACATTCTAAGAAGAAACATAGAGACCACATTCACATTCCCAATCAAGTTTGAATACAATACTGCAACTTGAAATAAAATCATACTGCCATCGACATACCAATTACACATGACTAATTATAATAGACAAATTTTGCAAAAACAAAAATACCCTTCTACCTCATTAATTTTACAAGCATTTAAAGTTTACAAGACGTAGACATTCTACATACAAAATACGAATAATAAAATAATTGTAAATACATTTTTTACAAGATTTCTGCAATAAAACGGACCCCCCACACACACACACACACACACACACACACACACACACACACACACACACACACACACACACACAACACACAATCATCATATGTCCGAAACAAGTGAGTTTTAAGGGCAGAGCGAAAGGCGGAAATAGAGTCAGATGAGCGGACATGTTGTGGGAGGGAATTCCATAAGTGAGGTGCTAAATAGTAGAAAGATCGTTCACCAAACGATTTCGTGTGGACCCGAGGAACCTTGAGTGTGCAGCAGTCAGAGGAAGAACGTAGGGAGCGAGCAGGTAAGTAGACAGTTACTAGTTCAGAGAGATAGACAGGACCAGAGGAGTGAACAGCACCGAAACAAAGGCAAGCTAGACAGTGATCCAAAAATTGCCCTGTTAAAGTACATCCATGATTAGTGCATCAATATGGATGCTAAAAACCGCCACAGCAATATTGCCAAACTCTAACCAAAAGGAAGGACGCATTGAGAGGCTGCAAGGCCTGGTCGTCCAAATACCTGACCTAGTATTATAACCAGTCTACTATGAGAAGATTATGACTAGGCACCAACCACAGAACGCGGGAAATTGGAATTATGTAAACCCTACATCCTGCTTTGCCAACGCTGTTTTATCAGACAAGCATAGGCACTTGACCCCTCTCTCTCTCTCTCTCTCTCTCTCTCTCTCTCTCTCTCTCTCTCTCTCTCTCTCTCTCTCTCTCTCTCTCTCTCTCTCTCTCTCTCTCTCTCTCTCTCTCTCTCTCTCTCTCTCTCTCTCTCTCTCTCTCTCTCTCTCTCTCTCTCTCTCTCTCTCTCTCTCTCTCTCTCTCTCTCTCTCTCTCTCTCTCTCTCTCTCTCTCTCTCTCTCTCTCTCTCTCTCTCTCTCTCTCTCTCTCTCTCTCTCTCTCTCTCTCTCTCTCTCTCTCTCTCTCTCTCTCTCTCTCTCTCTCTCTCTCTCTCTCTCTCTCTCTCTCTCTCTCTCTCTCTCTCTCTCTCTCTCTCTCTCTCTCTCTCTCTCTCTCTCTCTCTCTCTCTCTCTCTCTCTCTCTCTCTCTCTCTCTCTCTCTCTGAAGGCCATGAATGAATGATTTTGTTTTACGTCTCTCGACCTAGGTCATATGAGACATTACTTTAAATTGAGATGGGGTAAGACCATGAAAACCCCACAGTTCTTTTATACACATACATGCGTGCGTGTGTGTGAGAGAAAGAAAGAACGTTGTGTGCAAGCATCGTGTTTAATTATTAGTCCCCGAGCCGAAGGCTATTCGTCCGTTTTTCTCAAAAACTATTCAGTCTATCATCAAATTTGGTATACTAGTTTGCCAAGATGCAAGCTATCCACTGATGTATTTAGTTTTACATTAAGGTCAAGGTCGCGCCAGTTACGGGGTTCAACCCCCAAAACACATAATCGCTAATATCTCGCGAAGTTTTGCATGTATTTCAATGCAGGTTTTTTTCACATTTCTTGATGAATGGTCTATAACACAGTTGTCATGATTTTTTCTGTGTGCGCATGATCGCGCGTGCTCAAATCACGGGTCCGAACCCCAAGGCTATATATAAAAAAACCTATTCAGTTACGTGCAGTGTTTATGCACTTTTATGTAGTTACGTGCTATTTTGATGCGTTTTTATGTATGTGTACAGCCCACACATTCCGATTTCGGAGTAGCTCGGCGATGCTGCGAGGGGACTTTGCAGCCGTCCGGCGTTGCACTTGTTTTACTTTCTAATGATTCATTATTTGTTTGCCTTTAATATTCTTGTTATCAATGTAAAGCGCACTGAGCTCATGTGAGAAAGAGCGCTATATAAATTCACATTATTATATTAACTGGGCTAAATGAAGCAATAAGCGCACGCACACTCACGCACTTGTAAATATAATAAAACAAACTTTGACTTGACGCACAAAGAGCACTAGAAGACCATCATGTGCCTATGATTAGCAAAAGCTCCTACGGCTATTTCATCATCACTTCTCGCGTGCTTTTCACAAGCTGTCAAAGCTAAGCGTGTGGAATCATAGGCCAATGCTTTTAACTTTTCTTTCGTGGGCATGCAGATACGAGGCAAACTCGATCAAGGCCAAATGAATGCTTTCTCTTTTACTGGACACATATGACGCGCTTCGGGCGACTGCGGTTGTGGCGCGCGCGCCCACGTTTTTGCTCGTGCACGCGCTTCTCTGAAAGAGGTGTGCCCACGCTTATAGTGACGCACGAGTGTTTGCTTGCTTGTTAGTTACCTGTCGACGATCATCACCGACCGAACCGAACATTTTGACGGATAAACATTAAGACAGGAACTGTAGAATCATTTGTGTGAGGTAAGTGGAAAAAAGTGTTTATTATCCATTTTTTTCACGATCGATTGTGACCAGTTTCTCTCATTATGAAGCAGACGATCTTTTACCATGCCGGTTCGATCAGACCACGTGGTCGCGGTGTCGGTGCCATTGAAGAAGGATGTAATGATGATTAGAACTCAACGGTATCTAGTCCGTGCCATTTCATCATGTTCTAGGTTCTATACTCAAAAGCACAAAAGAGAGAAGGGGGGGGGGGGGGGGGGGGGGGATTTCAAGAGTCAAAATAAACACGGGAAAGGCTAATCAGAAATACACAATCACTGAAATAGATATATATGTTAAAAAGAAAGGCCTAATGTATCAAATTGACAGTTTTTCCATTTTCAAAGGCAGCTTTCCTATATTAAAAAAATAATTCATTTCAGTTTAAAAAAAAAAAATTCATTTCAGTTATAACAAAAAATCTCATGTCACTCCTTTCTGTATGTGTCTTTTTCTGTTTAAATCTCTATCTCTCTCAATCATTGTAAAAGTAAAAATTCTTTGTTTCTGGAAGTGTGTTAATTGACTGTCATATTACGGTAATTTCCTATCCCTTTGCAATATCAATTTCTGAATTAGACAAGTATATAAACATTCTTTTTCTTTCTACAAATGTGTGTTAATTACCTGTCAGTATCGCTTTTACAATTAATTGCTAATTAAACTACTGCATTATTTATGGTCATTTGCAATTAAATTGTCATTCTTTGCCACCTTCATGTTCATCCCCCTCAAGATAAATTTACAATATTTATGAATGTGACCCAGCACCACGGAAGGGACATTAAGTCTCTGGGCTAGTTTCCCACATATAATACAGATGTGACCCAGCACCACGGAAGGGACATTAAGTTGCTGGGCTAGTTTCCCACATATAATACAGATGTGACCCAGCACCACAGAAGGGACATTAAGTTGCTGGGCTAGTTTCCCACATATAATACAGATGTGACCCAGCACCACAGAAGGGACATTAAGTTGCTGGGCTAGTTTCTCACATATAATACAGATGTGACCCAGCACCACAGAAGGGACATTAAGTCGCTGGGCTAGTTTCCCACATATAATACAGATGTGACCCAGCACCACGGAAGGGACATTAAGTCGCTGGGCTAGTTTCTCACATATAATACAGATGTGACCCAGCACCACGGAAGGGACATTAAGTCGCTGGGCTAGTTTCTCACATATAATACAAATGTGACCCAGCACCACGGAAGGGACATTAAGTCGCTGGGCTAGTTTCTCGCATATAATACAGATGTGACCCAGCACCATGGAAGGGACACTAAGTCTCTGGGCTAGTTTCTCACATATAATACAGATGTGACCCAGCACCACGAAAGGGACATTAAGTCGCTGGGCTAGTTTCTCACATATAATACAGATGTGACCCAGCACCACGGAAGGGACATTAAGTCTCTGGGCTAGTTTCTAGTAACAGACTTGGAAAGTCAAAAATATCATTTTTGGTCAATTATGAGTTATGGGTATTTTCGTATCAGGGCTCCAATCGTCCTGCAAAACAAGGGGTCCCAGGGACTCCTTCACTTACAGTACAGAGGGTCCTATAGAGGCGGGATAGAGGGTCCAAGTGGCATTGCGAATGATAAGATTTTTTTCTAGTGCATCCCTGGGACCCCATGCACATTCTTTTAGAAGGTCCTTTAGAATTTTAGTGCTTCATGGACCCCCAAATGGGGGTCCCTGGGAGCCCTGCGTATTCTCTTACATGATATATCTCATCTTTCATATTTATAAAGGGCAATCTTTAATATGGTCTCTAAATGGTCTTTTAAGTGCTTTAAAATAAGTAGGTCAATGCATTTTCTTCAGCTAGGCTAGACTATAGACATGTGTTTTCTCAAAATGGCGGACGCTCACCCTACTAACTTTTTTAAAATGCTCGCAACCCTGGTTTGGAAAAAGATACATGAATGGTTCTTGTATCATTAGAAAGAGAAATCTCTGAAGTTTCTCAGAATGGCCAGTTTGACACTTAATGTCCCTTTTGTGAGGCTAGGTCACAAATTATTTAACATGATCTCTTATTCACTTTCAGGTCTCCTAATGTACAGCGGTTTCACACATTTCAGTGAAAATTGAAAATGATGTTTAATTAGGGGGAATGCTATTTTCTAGTACAGTGGTATAAAAGGGATGGAACAAAGATCTAGAACATTAGTTGGACAGTGTGGTTCTTGGGTGTTTCATTTCTAAACTGGTGAACATTGTGTTCAAGCAAAAAAACAAAACCTACCCAAACTAATGAAAAACATTGTGTTCAAGCAGAGCTTCAGATTGTTTTTTTAAAGTTCAAGGGTCACATGACGGGGTAATTTCCACACAAAAAAGGGCTAGTAATGTGTCACTGGGGGTGTAGCGGGGGTGCTTGCTGTGTGCTTGAGTTTTGCGTGAATCTGATATTTTAATATTGGAACTGTGATCTTTTATTTTTGAACATACTGTTTAATATACGTTGGCAAGTTGAAGCGCTATAGAGGACGTATATACGTGCCACCACACACACATTTCCATTTTATTGGATGAATAAATATTGTGATTGTGACTGACCTGTAGCATCAATTAAACTTAAATTATATTGCAGACTTCGTGGGTCACAAGACCCCTGGCTGCACAAAATGAGGGGTGAAATCAGCGTCAATATGGTTTACTTTAGTGACCCCGGGCCCACTGACAATCTAAAGCATGATGTTGAGTTCAAGCTCAAAATTCTAAATCCAACCAATCTCCATCCAGTCTTTTTTTCCCATAGTTATCAACATGACTGAGGTATTAAAAAAAAAAAGACTAAAGAAAACTGAAAATTGTTTAAAAGTCAAAATTGCAGAGACTGAAATTTTATTTCGAGACAGCCAATATTCTGAGTTAAAAAGACCTTTTCCATAGGGCCTGAAGAAAAGTGTAAGATGCTTGAAAATTTGCTGCAAACTAAAATATGTTTTTTTAAATTTTCTTGTGTGTTAAAAAGACCTTTTAGCATAAAGATGATTAATCTGGGACCAGAAAATGACTGAGTTATCCAATGTTTTTGAATTATTAGGAATTCACTGTATACAAATTTTTTTTTAAAGCAGCCACGATTGGAATGGAAGGTGTGTGTAGTCTAGGGACTTTTGACAGAAAAATGGTTCTGCTCGGCTGGTTTTAAACTAAGGCTGGACCATATTCGAGGGGTGCCTACCAGAATGGTCTATCTCGAAAGGAATAAAGAGCACAGATGGGCAGTTCTGGCATTCACCCCTCGCATTGTTGGCATGGCGTTAATCCTAATTCCCATTGAATGAGACGGGTTGGGAGTGCCACATACTGCAGGCACATCACTCACTATTCCATACGATTAGGGTTAGGCCACTCATGTTTGAACCTGCTCTAGTCAACGCTATTGGGATACAGGCATGGTAATGTAAGAATTCTGAATTCAGAGAAAAGTGAATGCAAAAAAACAAATGTCAGGTTGGGTTTTAAGCTTGAGGAGATGCGTTTTTCACAATTTTTAACAGTTTTATATATTTGTTCTTAACAGGAATTGCCCCCTGATCACCTTAAAGGGCTCTTTACCCTTTGAGACCACCATTAAACAATAATAATAATAGTACATTTATATAGCGCTTTACCTCAGATGAGCCCAAAGCGCTTTACAATCAATTTTTCATCAACAAATAGACAACAAAAACAGCATTCAAGAATGACACCAACCACCAACAACGCATACATACAAAGCAACTCTAACTCTCTCTCTCTCTCTCTCTCTCTCTCTCTCTCTCTCTCTCTGTCTCCCGAGTCACCCGACTTTTTTCAGAGAAAAATACTTTTCCTCCATTAGTCATTACCATGCCTGGGATAGGAAAAGTGTTTAACTGCTGCCTTGTAATACATAGGAAATACAGTGGAAACTAGTTCCATCAAAAATGGGTACCACAACAAAAATCAGATAATTTCCCTCCAATTTCATGTTTCTTATGGCAAAACTAGTACCATACCAAAGATATTCTAAAAGGGTAAGATGGATTACTTAAGAGCTCGGCGAACCGGGCTGATAGAGTTATTGTTAGTGGGGACAGTACACTTTTCACAGTGGAGGCTATCCAAAAACTCAGACTGGAACTTGAACGAAGAATTCAACTGGCCTATCGACGTGTAAAATGTGTACTGTTTCAAAGGGACATAACCCAGTGTTTCTGTCCTCGCTACTCATACAGGGGAAAAGAGACAGGATGTTTATCTTCCTCTGTACAGTCTTTGACCATACCTCAAAATACTGTGCCGGCTTTCTCAAAATAAAATTTTAAGTCCTTTCATTATTCCAAATTCAATGTTATTTGTGATACAGTCATACAAGTTACAGAGTTGATTAAATGAAAGTTTTTGAGTTTGAAAACAAGGACAAATGATTTAAATAAGTTTTTTTTAAAGCTTATTTATTTATTTAAACAGGTATGATATTTCTCACTCTCATCCTTTCAAATTTGATTTCAATCTTTTTGATGGCCCCCAGAGGTCATAAAGAAATGTACTGATTGTTTATTACACAGATGTATAAACATTAATTTAAGGCCGACTTGCCTTTTGACTTCATGTTCCCTTTAGTTTAATGTGTATTTTATTTACCTAACCATGTTAAGTTTGTTAAAAGAAGTACATGAAATGGAAGCAGCATCAGTGGTTAAACAGTGGCGCGCAAACACACGCGCACACACACACACACACAAGTAGTTGCATTGTAGATCTATCAACATGTTTTGCAATGGTATAGACTACTTTTGACAAGAACTGTCAATACCTCTCTGACAGTCGAAATATATCTCTTGGCACATTGTCTATGTGATGATGTGTTGTGAACTCTATTATATATTATATATATAACTTGCCCAGAATCTACAAAGGGGGACCTTTAATGATTGACTTCTCTCTCTCTCTCTCTCTCTCTCTCTCTCTCTCTCTCTCTCTCTCTCTCTCTCTCTCTCTCTCATTGGAAACCAACTTGTTACTCAAAATAAAAATGCATTTAGCAGAAGAGTTTTTGAGTAATTAAACTTAAATTTAGCCATTTTCCTCTCTCTCTCTCTCTCTCTCTCTCTCTCTCTCTCTCTCTCTCTCTCTCTCTCTCTCTCTCTCTCTCTCTCTCTCTCTCTCTCTCTCTCTCTCTCTCTCTCTCTCTCTCTCTCTCTCTCTCTCTCTCTCTCTCTCTCTCTCTTTCTCTCTCTCTCTCTCTCTCTCTCTCTCTCTCCTGATTGTGCATTCATTTAGAATCTCTCTCGTAAAGTTTATTTCATGATCTCTCTGTGACTGTCGGTCGTCTCCACTTTTATCTAGAACTAGAATAATTTCTCTCTCATCTCGGGCAATGAATGCACTCTGTTATAGCTTTTCTCTCTCTTTTCTCCGCTTTTTAATCTTGTATTAATTTATTGTGCATTGTAGCATTTATAACAACAGAGAAAGTATTCGTAAAGTTTATTTCATGATACATGAGTGATTGCAGAAGTGAGAAACGCAAGCTGTGACAGTGTCGGTCGTTTCCACTTTTATCTAGAACTAGAATAATTTCATTAAGATATTTTTGTTGTTGCATGAATGAAAAATGGCATTAGAATAGGTTGATTACGGGCAATCAATGCACCAGCCGACATTGTTATAGCATTTTTGCTCATAATTTTATTTTCTGAGTTGCCGCTTTTTAATTGCTTGTATTAATTAGTAAGTTGTACAGTGGAACCTCCCTTATAAAAAGACCTCCCATTATAAGACTCACTCCCATATAAGACCTACTTCTGAGACATTGCCCTTTTTTTTAAACCCTCCACTGTCCCCACCAAAAGACATTGCCCTTCTTTTTAAACCCTCCACTGTCCCCACCAAAAGACATTGCCCTTCTTTTTAAACCCTCCACTGTCCCCACCAAAAGACATTGCAAGTATTAAAATTACCTCCCTTATAAGACCCCTCCCTTTCAAGACCTCATTTTCGATGATTTCTGAAGGTCTTTTAAGGGAGGTTCCACTGTATTGTGATCAGATCATGTTGCATGTAGAAAGCGGAAGACAAGCTAGCAATAACCAAACCATCTGTTGTTTTGTAGTTAGGCCAAGGCACCAGCTTTGATGTAAAAATAAACTTATGGATAACATTAATAATTTAATGTGGAAGTGTTTGCTTTGCATGTATGCAATGCTAGTGCAAGTGTACACACTCTGTCACACTCACACACAGTGAACACTCTCTCACACACACACACACACACACACACACACACACACACTACAGTGAACAAAGACCCCAAATGCACACGCACCCAAACACACCGTGACAAAGGGGGCATGTGTGTCATGTAATAAATTGAGACAGTGAGGTTCAGGAGAGTATGCACTGACTGACTTCAGTTATCGCGTTTACTGGTAAATATCGGTAAAATACTGATTGCAAAACCAAAATACTTCAAATTGACGTGTCAGTCCCATGCAGGGACTGATGATTTTTTGCTAGGACTGTTAATTTGTTTAACAAGGGCTTTGATAGTGTGGTTTTCACCAGTTTTTGTTTTCCCTGGGACTGGTTCTCGGGGGACATTGTCGCTGATGGGACTGGTTTTCATTTCTAGCGCGATCACTAGAATTTTGCATGTTTACGCCATAAGATTATATATTATTATATGTGATGTTATATGTGTATATTATATTTTTATATTGTAAACGCCTAGGGCATTAAATTGATTAGGCGTGCTAAATGTTCTAATAATAATAAGAGAACATAGCAGTAAGCACTTTAGCAGCTCACACAGCTACATCGGTTAGAATCGTCAATTGTATCATTTTATGAATCTGCTCTCATTTTCAGCATGACTCAACACTCCTTGTTTGCTTTGCTGCTTCTTTCACCGGCTCCTTCACAGTTGATGTTCCCACATTTTGTTAATAAAAGAGTGCCACCCAAATTTCATGTGACAGGAATACAGTGGGAAATCCCTCTTAAGACCTGACAAAGCATCCAAAATGAGGTCTTAAAACAGCTCAAATTTATCGTAATGGTCTCTTTTCGAGTAGTATTCTACTCAGTTTGGACTTTACTACTCTTCAAACCTGAAAATAATGTTCTTTAATTCTTGATTATTAATTTTCAGTGAACATTGTTTGATGGTTTACTGAATAAAACTACCCATTTTGCACCAAAACTAATTTCAACTATCCAGACTACTCAAAACTTGTGCTTTGAAGGGCAGGTCTGCTTCCTCCTAGTGCATCATCCTCTAGATCCGGAACAGCAACGTGACACAAAAAGAACAGCAGACCCCCTGTCAAAGGAGTCTTCACGACTCTTAAAGACCCCCCACGTCACGTGCCACATTCCCTCTTATGCGAGGAAGATTTCTTAAGATTTCGTACTAGCTATAAGAGGGAAAACCGTGACTTTGACACGAGACGTGGTGGGTCTTTAAGACGAGTCCGCTGTTACGTCAAATCTGTTTTCATTATGTTTATGAATCCTGTTTAACTCTTCTAGCACCATGGGCGAATACATTCACCCAAATACGTCACTCTACACTCCCACCAAATGCAAAGCCATTCACTGCCAAGCACCCTGCCATGTGTTTGTCTAGTTTTAGAGCCTATATCAGTGGTTTTTCTGTTAAAGCAACGCATGCGCACCTGTAAAAAAATAGTTACCCCCCTCTTGTCGATTGAGATGCAACGGACAACTAAGAACGTTAAAAAACAACCACATGGGGCTAGAAGAGTTAAATAGGTCTGTATAAATATCTATCCGTGCAGGTCTACGTTATAACGCATCCTGACCCATCAACATGTCGACCCTGAACAGCAGCACGCCCAAGAAAGGCAAGGACACCACCACGCCCAGTCCTGACGACTCCGGGGTCAGCATCCAGCTGAGCGAGATGGTGGAGGGGGGGGACCAGGAGAGCGACAAGATGCTGACGTCCTCCGACATGTCCGTCAGCGGCAGCAGCGACAAGCCCACCGAGATCACTGTGGAGATGTTGGATGGTAAGTCACAAATGTCACTGTCAACAGTGTTGTCTTTGAAATCAGGGGTTCACTGTGATGTTAGATAGTAAGTTACAAATTCACTGGTAACTGTCATTTTTTAAATCAGGGGTTCACCGTGGAGAAGGATGGTAAGTCACAAATTTCACTGTCAGCAGTGCTATCTTTGAAATCAGTGGGTCACTGTGATGTTAGATGGTAAGTTACAAATTCACTGGTAACAGTACATAGTGTCATCTTTGAAATCAAGGGTTCATTGTGGAGATATTAGATGGTAAGAGTGTCTTTGAAATCAGGGGGTCACTGTGATGTTAGATGGTAAATTACAAATTCACTGGCAAGTGTCATCTTTGAAATCAGGGGTTCACTGTGATGTTAGATGGTAAGTTACAAATTTCACTGTCAACACAAGTGTCATCTTTGAAATCAGGGGTTCACTGTGATGTTAGATGGTAAGTTACAAATTCACTGGCAACAGTCATCTTTGAAATCAGGGGGTCACTGTGATGTTAGATGGTAAGTTACAAATTCACTGGCAACAATGTCAATTCTGTTTTTGAAATTGGGGGGTCAAAATCAGCAGGCAAAACATAGATTTTTAGTGTCTGGGGTCACCTGCATAATTTAGGGGTCTCTTTATAGTTTAAACATTGTTTGGTTGTTGTTTTTAACTATGCATCAGGTAAAAGTTGGTACATTTAGTGAGGCACTGGTTTGAAACCCAGTGTGTCGGATGGGAGTTTTGAGACAATACCCGCATAACTATGCATTAATGTGTATGTAGCCTTGGTGTTCTAGCCTATGTCATTTGGTCTAACACAGCCTTAAGCCCAGGCGGAGGCGATGTCGTAATTTGATAGAAAGAGACGGGGGTAAAAAAGAAAAAGAGGAATGGAGTCAGTTGACAGGGAGTGTTGGGGTGTTGTTTCAGATAAGTACAGCGTGGAGAGTGCGGAGGGCAGTGGGCTGATGATCTGCTGCGCCTCCTATCAACGGCACCTGCACAACTTCACCTCCAACCACGCCACCGCTTTGAAGCGGGTCAGTCCATCAACACCAATGTATATTATTTAATATTAAAAAAAACAACGAACACCTTCCTCCCCCCCTAAGCACACACACAAAAAACGGGGGGGGGGGGGGATATATAACATTTTAAAGACCCACTAGGTCACATGTCAAAATCACGGGTTTTTTCTCTTATAGCTGGTAAGAAATTTTGTTTTGACCAGGTTTGATTCCCATACAAATGTCCCAAAATTGAAAACGAAACATTTTAAAGAGCAGCCTCAATTTGAAGTTGGGGACATTTGTATGTGGGTCACAGCTACCCAGAAAAAAACCCCCAAGGGACTTAATCATGGTGCGTCAGTGTCTTTAAGGGCCTAAGAAAGACACTGACAGTGGTTTTGATGAATTGTCCTACTTTCTTAATTCTATGCTTTTTTTCCCCAGGTGTGACATACACACATGTATGCAAGCACACACTTATGTACACATCACGCCATCACCACCACCAAATGATTTAATGCAGTGCTGAAAGACAAATGGGTATTCACTCAAGTCGTAAGCAACGTTGCTCTTCAGTTCAGAAGAAGCAAAATAGTACCCCGCCAGGGGCCTGGGTGGCCCCTGGACCCCTGCCTTGCCTGTTTTTTTCATTTTGGCCAGTTGCATCCATGCTGATGTGTGTGTGTGTTTTCTTTATCCCACGCTGATGCGCTATACAGTAGAAACTCCCTTATAAGACCCTAAAAATCATCCAAAATGAGGTCTTACAAGGAAGGCAGACCTGTTTACTCTTTTCGAGTAGTATTCTACTCAATCTGGACCTCTACTATTCAAAATTTAAAATAATGCTCTAATTACTCATTTTCGGTGAACATTATTTGATGGTTTAATGAAGAGGACTACTCATTTCACACCAGAACTACTCATTTCAGCTATCCAGACTACTCGAGACTTGTGTAGGGGGTAAGCAGGTCTGGAGGGGTCTTATAAGGGAGGTAATTTTAATGCTTACAAAGAAGGGCAATGTCTCAGAGAAGTAGGTCTTATGTGGGAGGGAGTCTTATAAGGGAGGTTCCACTGTGTTACAGCTGCTGTTTGCCTCGCTCGCCATCGTCTACTTCTCCTACTTTGGAACGGCCCTGGTGTTCGGCGCGATCCATCGCTGCTCCGAGGACCACAGCGTCACGCCCTTGGTGGTGCTGACCTGCGGCGGCCTCTTTCTGATCGTCGTCTCGCACATTTGGTCCATGTTCGGCTCGACCATCAAAGAGAAGGCCCTGGTTCCCTTCCACACCGCCATCAACAACAGATGGCACATCGTGAAGTGGTACAAGTCGATTCTGTTTCTTTTTTTCTTTTTTTCTCCCCTATTGTATAAATAGTTCCCCCACTTTCTGGAAGTTCTGTGCTTGTATGTAACTCCCTCTAATGTCACTCTCTTTGACTCTGCCTTTTCTCTTTGCTTACTGTCATCTACTATTTTGCCTTACCGGTTCATTCTCTTGCCTTTAAAAAAAAAAAACTTTCTAAAAGTTTTTCTTCGGCTGAAGTCGGACTTGCTGGGCCTATTTCTTAGTTAGGCGCATAACAGCAGCATGACGCATCTGCGCTCATAATTGACAGGAAACTAAGCGATCGAAGAGCAATTTTTTTGTTCTCTATATGTTTTATCTGCCCTGTGGAAGAAGGCATTTTTTTTCCTGTTCACACACCCATCAACAGATGGCGTGTTTTTAAACGGTAAATGTCAAAACGTATTTCATTACTACTACCTTATTTTACGGACTATAAGGCTATACTTTTTTTTCCTGGACTGAGACCCCTGTGCCTTATAATGTGACTGATAATATAGTAAGAAACTATAATAACATCTGAATTTTGTGTAATATTTGGGGGGGGCTTATAATCAGATGCACCTTGTAGTCCATAAAATATGGTATTTTTTCAGTTCTCTCTGCCCCCCCCTCTCTCTCTCTCTCTCTCTCTCTCTCTCTCTCTCTCTCTCTCTCTCCTTCTCTCTCTCTCTCTCTCTCTCTAGTTTGCATCATGTCAGTACTTTATAATCATCTATGTGTGATGCAGGGTGGTGGTTTGTATCCGGACTCCTGCTGGCCAGTATAGCAGTCATCATAGTGACCACGGTCAGAAACAGCCCCAGCAATCTGCCTTCTGTGTTAGGGATAGTTTGCATTATGCCAGCACTTTATTATCATCAATGTGTGATGCAGGGTGGTGGTTTGTGTCCCTCTGGCCGGCATAGCGGCCATCATAGTGACCACGGTCAGAAACAGCCCCAGCAACCTGGCCTCTCTGGCTGGACTGGTCTTCTTCATCCTGGTTCTCTTCGCCCTCTCCTCGGCTCCCACCAAGGTGAGTCACCACTTTACGTGGATCCAAGGTCTCGGGTCACTCTCCACAAACAAAGGCAGCTCTCTGTGTGTGTTTGAGTGACTGTGATTGAGCATGGATGCTACTCCAGGGTTCGCATGGTCTTTGAGAAATGGAGTGCCATTTTCAAGTCTTTGAAAATTGTCTTTGGTCTGAAAATCGTTAAATGGTTTGTGAAAAAGTCAGACGCCATCCAATTTATTTATTTTTTGCTTCCAGAATTGATAAAAAAGCAATTCAATGTAATTAATTTTCTACATAGCAGACATCCTTGATTTGTCGAGTTACTTCACTAAAAAAAAAAAAATTGGGTGGCGCGCCTCTGGCTGCGACGCGCTCTCCAGGTGGAGCAACCCGAATTTCACAGAGACGCCTCCGTGACTATAAGGTACCTAATAATAATATAGCCAGTTCTTGTTTTTTGCAACTTGAACGATCATGATCGAAGCAATCCTCATTTGCATGTCATGAGAAGGTCATTGAAAGTTTGTGAATTTTGATATGAAAAGTCTGTATGAACCCTGTTAACTCTTCAGGCTTCAGCGTATTTCTAATGGCCTCTGCCTGTATTTCGGTTGTTTTTTGAATTGAGGATCAATTAAACCTCCCTTTCTCACCTTCCCATATTGTTTGTCCCAGGCAGCACCAGTAGGTGACAAGGTGCCCCCTGCTTTTTCAGGTTGTCCAGGATTGTATAGAAACGCCCATGTATATCTTATTTTTCCCCAGGTGAACTGGCGTCCAGTGATCGGCGGGTTGGATGATGCAATTCTGATTCTGAAGTGGGGTAGGAATACAAATTTTTACATGCATCTGCTATGTTCTGCTGGTGAACTGGAGGCTTCATCCTGCAGTTTTACTTTGCAACCCTGATCCTGAAGTGGGGCATGGGCTGCCGCCTCTTGAGCTTTAAAAATGAGTATCTGTATTATTTCCCCCTGGTGAACTAAAATACCTGTATTATTTCCCCTGGGTGAACTAAAATACCTGTATTATTTTCCCAGGTGAACTGCATTACCTGTATTATTTTTTTTATCCCAGGTGAACTGCATTACCTGTATTATTTCCCCAGGTGAACTGCATTACCTGTATTATTTTCCCCTGGTTAACTAAAATACCTGTATTATCCCCCCATGTGAACTAAATACCTGTATTATTTCCCCCTGGTGAACTAAAATAACTTGTTTTCCCCAGGTGAACTAAAATACCTGTATTGTTTTTCCCGGGTGAACTAAAATACCTGTATTATTTCCCCCAGGTGAACTAAAATACCTGTATTATTTCCCCCAGGTGAACTAAAATACCTGTATTATTTCCCCCAGGTGAACTGGCGCCCGGTGATCGGCGGGTTCATCCTCCGATCCTGAAGTGGGGCGTGGGATAATATATGTTAATTTCCCCAGGTTAACTGGCGCCCGGTGATCGGCGGGTTCATCCTGCAGTTCTACTTCGCCACCCTTATCCTGAAGTGGGGCGTGGGCTAATAATATATGTTAATTTCCCCAGGTTAACTGGCGCCCGGTGATCGGCGGGTTCATCCTGCAGTTCTACTTCGCCACCCTCATCCTGAAGTGGGGCGTGGGCTAATAATATATGTTAATTTCCCCAGGTTAACTGGCGCCCGGTGATCGGCGGGTTCATCCTGCAGTTCTACTTCGCCACCCTCATCCTGAAGTGGGGCGTGGGCTAATAATATATGTTAATTTCCCCAGGTTAACCGGCGCCCGGTGATCGGCGGGTTCATCCTGCAGTTCTACTTCGCCACCCTTATCCTGAAGTGGGGCGTGGGCTAATAATATATGTTAATTTCCCCAGGTTAACCGGCGCCCGGTGATCGGCGGGTTCATCCTGCAGTTCTACTTCGCCACCCTCATCCTGAAGTGGGGCGTGGGCTAATAATATATGTTAATTTCCCCAGGTTAACTGGCGCCCGGTGATCGGCGGGTTCATCCTGCAGTTCTACTTCGCCACCCTCATCCTGAAGTGGGGCGTGGGCTACCGCCTGTTCAGCTTCCTGGGGCGGGAGGCCTCCAAGTTCCTCTCCTACACCGACGTGGGGTCAGAGTTCGTCTTCGGCAACAAGCTCATGGATCACAAGTTCAGCCACATCTTTTTCGTCCAGGTAAAATCCAAATCAGATCTTTAACTCTTCTAGATCCATGTATTTTTTGACGTTCTTGGTTGTCCGTTGCATCTCAACCGACAAGAGGGGAGTAACTAATTTTTTTCCAAGTGCTCATGTATTGTTTTAATGGAAGAAACAGTCACATAAGCTCTTAAAATAAACAAACACATGGCAGGGTACTTGGCAGTGAATGTCTGCATTTTGTGGGAGTGTAGAGTGATGTCTTGGGCAAATGTATTCGCCCGTGGTGCCAGAAGAGTTAAGGTCGGGTTCACATTAGCAGACCTGTTTACTCTACTCTTTTCAAGTAGTGTTCTACTCAATTAGGATCTCTACTACTCTTCAAAATTGAAAATAATGCTCTAATTACTCATTTTCAGTGAACATTGTTTGATGGTTTAACCCTTTCACCGCCAGCCATATTTCAGCCAAAATGTTCAATTAAGTTTACCTGGGTAGAGAACAAAATCCATCTGCAGTATTGGGGATTCTTCTGTGACAAATATAAAATAAGGTCTATCCTTACTTCCCAAAGCTAAGTCAATAGGGTCTTTGGATAATAGACCCCAGTTTGATGCCTTTTAGTGACATTGGTGTTAAATCACTGTGGTGCTAAAATGCGACTTTGGCGGTGAAAGGGTTAATGAATAAAACTACACATTTTGAGCCCAAACTACTCATTTCAGTTATCCAGACTACTCAAGACTTGTGTAGGGGGTAAACAGATCTGCATTAGACACGTAAGTTCCATATGGAAAACCCTAAATAAGTGGAAGAAAGAAGGATAAACATTTACGCATATAGGGGAAATTCGGACGCGTGCGCAAATCTTTTCCCTTCTTTTTTTCACTTATTTATGGATTGCGCACGGGTTTCCGCATGGAATATCCGCTTATGTGTCAGAGTGTACACGGCCTTACTCTTATAGCGTCATGTTGGTGGTTTTTTTTACATTCTTGGTTGTCTGTTGGATCTCAACCAACAAGAGTTTTGGGGGGTAACTATTTTTTCCAGTGCGCACGCATTGCTTTAACAGGAACAAAAAATCACTGACATATTAAGCTCTGAAAATTATGTTAACATTTTGATAGATCTTATCTACCTTTGTGTACAAGCTTTTGACTGTGCAAGCGGATCTTTGTGCACAGGTGGGTCTCATGAATGTTTGTAAAAATGGGGTTAATAGTCAACAATGTAAGTTTAATCTGTAACGTTTAACCCTCTGGGTTTTGTTTGAAATGAGGCATCAAAGCAATCTCCAAACTATGCTTTCTAGCCATCTATGGTCCACCAACTGTTGATTATTATTTCCCCATAGCAGGGCTGCCTACCGTCCAGTATTTGTCCCTGGAAACAGTTTAAAATGGCGCCCTGTCCCTGGAATCCACCTTTCTGTTTAGCGTCCCTGGAAACTGAGTAGAATCGAAATTGTGTAGAGCAGTCTCTTGTCTTGTTTGCTAACCTTATTATCGAACACTGGAACACCCAAAACAACAGGCACTGTTGGAAGTTTCTTTCTGTTGGGTTACTGAACATCAAAAGATCTTGAATATGGAAGCGTGTTGGCGCCGAAAAACAACTAAAAGACTACCCAAAATACCCAGTCACGCAGAAATGTTGCTAGATCTCGAAATATATTTCATGATGCATGATACCGCAACATTTGTCCCTGGAAATAAGTTTCTGTCTCTGGTTTTGAAGCAGTTTGTCCCTGGAAACTTCAATAGGGGGTAGGCAGCCCTGCAACAGCCCAATTATACAGTGGAACCTCCCTTATAAGACCTTCAACAATCATCAAAAAACAAAAAGGATGTCTTATAAGAAGACCTGTTTACCTTTACGATTTTGCCGTAATGCTTACGGGGGAAAAGTCAAATTACGGATACGGAGAAAAAATACAGGAAAATAAAATCCTAAATATAAAAAAACCCACTACAGTTGCGTCGGTAAGCGAAGCTTTTGAAACGATGCGGTGAAAAGTGATTTCGCGCCATTTCCATTTCTATTTCAAAATGGCGTCCAAGCGAGTGCATTCTGAAGCTTCTGTATCTTCTGGTCGAAAGACATCAAAAGTCTTTTAAATGGCACAGAAATTCCGGGAAAGTGACCTAAAAATCCTAGGAACTTGGTGACGAGCATGTGTTCTGTGTCTACTGCTCGACGGACATTTATTAATGCACACTCAGGTCAGTACCGAGTACGACATCGACGTTCATTGGTCACGTGTTGGATTAGGTTTTTTTCTTCAAAATTACGTGTTTTTTTTGTTTCAGAAATTACAACTTTGCAAAATAGGGGTAAACAGGTCTGTATAAGGGAGGGGTCTTATGAGGGAGGTAATTTTAATACTTACAAAGAAGGGCAGTGCCTCGGGGAAATGTCTTAAGTAGGTCTTATATGGGAGGGAGGTCTTATAGCTGTGTGATCACCATGCTGTACCACATGGGCGTCAGGTTCCACTGTATTAAGCGCTGTTTGTTTGCGTTCAGGTGCTGCCGGTGGTGGTGTTCTTCAGCTGTGTGATCACCATGCTGTACCACATGGGCGTCATGCAGTGCGTCATCTCCAAGATCGCCTTCGTCATGCGAGGTCTTATAAGGGAGGTTCCACTGTATTAAGCGCTGTTTGTTTGCGTTCAGGTGCTGCCGGTGGTGGTGTTCTTCAGCTGTGTGATCACCATGCTGTACCACATGGGCGTCATGCAGTGCGTCATCTCCAAGATCGCCTTCGTCATGCGCCTCACCCTGGGAACCACTGCCGCCGAGTCCCTCTGTGCCGCGGGGAACATCTTTGTGGGCCAGGTGGGTTTCAGAGATTGACAGTAGTGCTTACGTTTTTCACCAAGAATGAAATTGAATTTCAGTGAGAAAATATATGATTTTAGGTGAAACGAAAGGTCAGGAACAATCAACGAAACACCAGCTTTTTAGTACAGGGTCAACAAAACTTCTGACGTTAGCTGAGAATCCAGGTGGAAGGATTTCTCGGCTGAAAAAATCTTTTTTTTAACAGTAGTTTTCATGCCTGAATATACTAGGAAAATATAACAACAAAATCTGAATTTTGTGTTAAAATCAGAGGTGTGCCTAATAGTAAAAAACAAAAATACAGTACAGTGGACCTTCAAAAATCATCCAAAATGAGGTCTTATAAGGAGGGTAATTTTAATACTTACAAAGAAGGGCAATGTTTTAGAGAAGTAGATGTGGGAGGGAGTCATAATGGGAGGTCTTATAAGAGAGGTTCCACTGTATTAAAATTCGGTCCGTGTATCCTATGAATATGCATTCTCTGTGCTCTACACGAACAGACGGAGGCTCCCATCTTGATCCGCCCCTTCCTGTCGCTGATGACCAAGTCGGAGCTGCATGCCATCATGGTGGGCGGCTTCGCTACCATCGCCGGGGGCGTACTGGCCGCCTACATCAAATTCGGAGTAAGTGAGCTTTTTTTTTGTTTCATACTTGTGCATCACTCAGACCTGTTTACCTTTACGATTTTGCCGTCATTGTTACGAAACAAAAAGTCTAATTACGGCGACAAAAGAAGAAGAAAAAAACCACCCCACCACTACAGTTGCGTCGGCAAGCGATGCTTTTGAAACAATGCGCAGACCTGCCACTTGCTCCGATTTCAGAGGAGCAGCTCAGATATGTTGAGCATTGCTCCTAGCTCCTCTTGCAACCTCCCCAGCTCCTATATTTCAAAATCTGTCTTGTATACATTTTCCACTCAATTTCACAACAAAGAGCATGCATTCAAAGCACCAGCTAATGGACATCTAAGGGTCAGCATGAGACAGTGAGGGGCTACACGAAAATGGATCTCAAATTGACAATGGTCAATATTTCTTACTCTAAAATGGATCTCAAACTGACAAAAACGACTGCATGTTTGAAGAACAAAAGAGAAGGCCGCACATTTCGAAGTGGCAATGGATTTTACTGGGGGGCCAGTGCCAGCCCCTAGATTCTCGCTCCTCTTTTTTATTCTCAGAATGTGGCAGGTCTGAATGCAGTGAAAAGTCACCAGGGTCTCTTATGCACTTTTTCTTCTTACTGTTAGGAGATAAGAACAGGCCTAATGTTACACAAACCAAAAATGAATCCCCAGCATTGCAAAGAGAACTTTTCTATTCCCAAGTAAGTTTGATGCAAAATTGAAACCTAAAAAAATGGCTGGCGTTGAAAGGGTTTTAATTTTTTGGTTATATTGTAATTTCAGATTCCGCCAGAGCACTTGCTGTGTGCGTCAGTGATGAACGCCCCCTGCTCGCTGGCCGTGTCCAAGCTGCTGCGTCCAGAGACGGAGAAAAGCAAGATCTCCAAGATCAGCGCCATGACCGACGCTCAGCAGTATGTGTGCTTATACCCTTCGTTGGTTTTTGTTTTTTCTTCCCTAAATTGAAATCCCTTATTGGAAGAAAAATGGGCACGTGCACAGTATAAAAGATGAAATATTGGTTGTTTTCTGGTATGCATGAAACATTCCACAGAAACTGAATTGGAGTTTAACCGTTTCACCACCATGTAATTTATAACTTTCATTGCATTTTTCAGAGATTACAGAAACCTGTTGAAAATTGCGGCATTTAACCCCTTCACTGCCAGAGGAAAACAGAAATTATCGAATCTAATTTAATCATACTATACCAACACTCAAAACAACTGCATTAGCCTAAAACAACAACCTGGAACCTTACCCTAGCACATAGCTAAAACGAAAGTGGCCCCAAGGGACTGCACCCATACCGCAGGGAGTAGCGGGAGTGACTCCCCTTACTTCCGGGTATGACGCGCACCCTTGGGGCACCGGATATGTCATTCTTAAATTTTCCAGCCTTTCAACCACACCTGGGCCTACCCTGCTCCGCCTTTTCTGACTCTTGTCTATCTGGTGGGTTCGTTCCGTGTTTAGCTTTGTTCTATTCAGTTTCTTGGGTAGGCTGTTAGTCATCCTATCGATATTATTTCATTGTCATTTCTTGGTGTTCGTTTTAGTTGAAAAATTATTTTGTTCACTCTGTTGTTCGTTTTCGGGGTGGCGTCAGCCATTATGGCTTCTTTCACCCCTCGGTTTCCACTTCGGGGAAAGCAGTTTCTCTTCGGTTGTTTTTCTGTTTTCCAAGTCAGTTGACTCTTCTTCTCTCACTAGGGACCCTTTGGGCAGGTTCTCTTAATCTTCTCAAGAAGTTTTCGTCTAATCCCCTCACAAATCCTACGTCTAACGTCCAGTCACAGTCCGTTTCGGTTACACCGGCCTAACCGGTTTCGGAGCCCATTCCAGTTTCTCTCCCTTCGGAGGTTTCTGCTCCTTCTCCTTTTCCGTTGGACTCGCAGGCTTTGTACTACGTCACTTGGACTCTTCGGGTTTCAGGGTTCTCCCTTTCGCTTCGACAGAATCTTCCTCCTATTTGTTTTCTGACCCAGACTCGCCCCTTCGATCGATATTTTCCAGTTCGAAAGGGCGTAGCAGTGTGTAGTGGCCCGGTCCGGCCACTCATAGTCCGTAATGTATCAGGCCTTGGCTGCTCTAGGTGACTCGATGCGGAGTTTGTCTTCTTCAGTATGAGTTCCATGGCCTTAGGTGCTACCGTACCGCTAAGCTGTACGCCACCACTGTCTCGCACTTCTTGCTGAAGTGCATGCCGTTGTATTCCTCCCCTCTGATGGCACTAATCCCCCGGGTGTTGAAGAAGTCCTCCGGGAGCACCCGGACTTGATTCTCGTCACACCATGTGGCCCACGAGCCATTGGTTCCCAGAGCTCCTCGACATGGCGCAAGACGGTCCTCTTCCGCTCAATCTCACTCCCGCCACTCTTCTTCAGTCAAGAAGCGGGGTCGGACACCCTTGCCCTTCAAGGCTAAACCTGGTCGCATGGCGGCTGTCCGACTAGGCCTTCGCTCTCAGGGGTTTTCCACGCGCACCGTGGATCTGTTGGTCGCCTCTCGGCGTAAGTCTACAAACGATCTGTATGATCTTCGCTGGGCCACCTGGTTTGCGTTTTGTCAGGAGAGAAAGTTTGACCCGCTTCGTCCCTCAACGGTTCAGTTCGTGGAGTTCCTCTCTCACTTGCTTAGAACTAGGAACTCTTCCTCTCAAACCTTGTCAGGTTATAGGGCGGTCTTGATTAGCACGATCTCGTTGTCTTTAGGTTCCAAGTTTACGGGGAATCTCTCGGCTTTGCCAGTTTCTCACTTCCTGGACGCTGTGCGCCTCCAAGCCCCGTCCAGAACGGTCCAGTGTCCTCAGTGGGACATCTTTTTGGTTCTGGTTTTTCTCTGGGTCAAATTTGAACCCCTGGAGTCGTTGTCTCTTAAGCTTCTGACTCTCAAGACAGTTTTTTCTCATTTCTTTCGCCACTCCCGTCGCCTCAGTGGTTTGCATGCTCTGAGAGGTCTCACCAAGGATGTCAGTTCGAGGAGGACTTCTCGTCTGTCTCCCTTTCTTTTCTCCCGGAGTTCCGTGCAAGAACCAGTCTGGTTATGTTTCCTCTCCCTTGGCCTCTTTTTCGAGTCTTCGCTCCGTTCTGGGTCCTGATGATCGTGATATCTTCCTCTGCCCCGTTAGGGCTCTTCGTTCTTCTGGCTCGTACCAAGTCCTTCAGAAGGGCTAAACGTCGCCTGTTCGTCTCCTTTAATCCCAAGTACTGCAGCGATGTGGCTAAGGGTACTGTGTCCCGTTGGTTCCTCGACCTCATTAAGTTGGCCTATGCCCGCTCGCTGGTTAGGTTACCTGATAACCCCATTCGCGCCCACGAGTTGCGGGCCATCAGCTCTTCCCTGGCGGTAGTCAAGGGTGTCCCTCTTGTGAAGGTTATGGCCTCAGCGTTCTGGTAGTCGCAGAACACCTTTCTTCAGTTTTCCTGAGGGATATCTCTGCTCAGGGCGAAGACGACTCCTTTTCCATCTAGAAGGTGGTCGTTTCGCAGGTCCCGGTCTCCTTGTAGTGTGAGTTCCGGTGTTTTTTGTGCCTCTGTTTTTTCTCTGTGTTCTTTGGTATATCATTGACATGACTGTTTGGGGGTATTTATTTGCATATTTTCAGGGATGTTGTACATCTTTCGGGGGATTCTCTTAGGTGTGTTTCCCCTCTTTTACTGATATGCTTTTGGGGTTGTTGGTGTGTCAGTTGGCACGCATCACCCTCCACCACAGTGGTAATCTGCAGTTGTTTTGAGTGTTGGTATAGTATGATTAAATTAGATTGGTGGATTTTGATTAATCCTACTATCTATTTAATTTAATACTTACCAACACTCAAAACAAAAAATGTTCCCTCCCAGCCTCCCTCCTGATGCGGGGCTGTAAAATTACATGAATGACATATCCGGTGCCCCAAGGGTGCGCGTCATACCCGGAAGTAAGGGGAGTCACTCCCGCTACTCCCTGCGGTATGGGTGCAGTCCCTTGGGGCCACTTTCGTTTTAGCTATGTGCTAGGGTAAGGTTCCAGGTTGTTTTAGGCTAATGCAGTTGTTTTGAGTGTTGGTAAGTATTAAATTAAATAGATAGTAGGATTAATCAAAATCCACCATTTTTGGTTATAAAGTTTAAAACAACTCTGTTTAAAAGACTCAATCTGAGAAAATGGTCTAGAGATAATATATTTTCTGGCTTATCTAAGCCAAAAACCATCATCCCAGGCTTATGACATCAAAAGTTATGACATCATACACTACGAGACTATCTCATAGCAAGGCAGGGAAGGGGTTAACATGGTTTTTGTTTGCGTTTTCTTCAGAAAATACAGAAACCTTCTGGAGGCAGCAGCGGCGGGAGCGTCCCAGTCCATCGCCCTGGTGGCCAACATTGCGGCCAACCTGATCGCCTTCCTGGCCCTGCTGGCCTTCGTCAATGCCACCATTGCCTGGTTCGGGGCCTTCGTCTGCCTGCCCGGCCTGTCTTTTGAGGTGAGAACACCTGTCATTTATCAATCTGTTCTAACCATACTGACCAACACTCAAAACAATAGCAAAGACACTTCAGTTTGGAAACCAATACCCTAGCAACATAAAAACAAACGGGGCAAAGGACTGTAACTCTCCCTTTCCGGAAGGACGCATGAACTCCCCTTACTTCCGGTCACGCTGTCTCTTTGACCTGTGAGTTCCATTTTCCATGATGGATGACACGTCGTCTTTGGAAACCTCCCTTGCTGTTCTCCAGTTTTTTACTTGGTCGGCCTGTCGAGGTGAGAACACCTACAGTTTATCAGCCTTGTCTGTTGAGGGTAGGGTGAACATTCTTTTTCTTCTGCGTTCCCAAACCATACGTCCATGATGGGTAAAGTACGTATGTGTCCGCCTTTCAGTTTTCACTGATCTCCCCGCTTGCATTATAGCCAATACTTTCCAATTTCGGAGGAGCTCAAAGGAGAAAATTACTTGGAAGATTTATTTATTTTTGTTAAACGGGCAGGAGAATGGGCCAATAAGTCAGTCCAGTAATTTTCGGATTATAAGGCAATATTATTTTTAATCCAATTTCAACCTATGCTCCTAATAAACGAGGGCGCTCTATTAATGGACAAAATTTTCGGTGTACCTGACAGCAGTGAGATGGGATGAAACATACCCACACACAAAAACACATACTCAAGTCAGTTCAATGATTCTGTACATGTTTGTGCCCACAGAGCATCTGCCACTACCTGCTGATGCCGGTGGTCTACCTGATGGGGGTGAGATGGGATGGAACATACCCACATACTCAAGTCAAGTCAGTTCAATGATTCTGTACATGTTTGTGCCCACAGAGCATCTGCCACTACCTGCTGATGCCAGTGGTGTACCTGATGGGGGTGCGGTGGGAGGATGCAGGCCACGTGGCCGAGCTGATCGCCCTCAAGACCTTCCTCAACGAGTTTGTGGCCTACGAGAAACTGTCGGAATACATCAGCAACAGGATGGAGTGTTCTGTGGACGGTCACATCATGACTGTAAGTCCTCTTCACATTTATTTATTTAATACAGTGGAACCTCCCTTATAAGACCTTCAAAAACCATCCAAAATGAGGTCTAAAAAGGGAGGGGTCTTATAAGGGTGGTAATTTTAATACTTACACAGAAGGGCAATGTCAAAGAGAAGTAGGTCTTAAGTGGGAGGGAGTCTTATAAGGGAGGTTCCACTGTAATGGCATGCAGCCTTTGAGCAATATTTCTAACAAGTTTGTGGCCTACAAGAAACTGTCAGAATACATTGGCAACAGGATGGAGTGTGCTGTGGATGGTCACATGACTAAGTCCTCTTCTACATTTATTTAGTTAGAATTTAGTACATTGTTTTGGGACTATATTCTTCAATGCGTTTGTGGCTTACAAGAGCTCTCTGAGTACATCAGCCATAGTAATACGTTTGCACAGGACTCACATTATGTATGGCTTAAAGTTAAATATGCACAAATGTATTAATTTTAAAAATATGTTAATTAGATGTCTTTTGATGGAGCTATAATGTCTTTAATGAAAGCAAAGAGCCAAAACACTTTTCTACCCCTCCCCCCTTTTATTTCTTTTCAGAATGACACATCTTGACTTTGATGTCAAGCTTTGATTGACAGTAAAGTCAAAGCTAATGAACGATCAGTCTTGGTTTTCACACACCTACAATACCACATACCATGGATGCAAGCATTACCGTATTTTTTTCGGATCATTAGGCGCTGCTGTGTTTAAGGCGAATAGGGCAATTTTCAAGAAAAATCTATTTTTAAAAAAGTAAAAGGCACCTTTGTTTATTAGGCACTTACCGACCGCCATTACTGCTGTCATAAACGAGAGTTGGCTCCCCTTTCAAATAATTGAACTTCCGTTTTTGTGACTTCCAGTTGTTGTGTTTGGACTTTTCTTCGCGAAAACTGGTAGAATTATGGCATTTTAAGCTCTATAACGATGCTTTTTACATCCAATGAAGGGTTGTGGCATCTGTTGGACGGTATCTTGGATGATAACAGGGATTTTGAAGCATTTTAACGTGAGTATTCGTCGTATCGGCGACTCGTTGCCACTTTCAATGTTATGACTCACAGTAGACTGTACTGAGAACGGCAATCGTTGCCTCTCTTCTCACGATTTTTATTTTATATTTTAGGTCCCATCTTCTGGGCCGTACAGTTCTTCTCACGATTTTGTGCGCTAATAGGGCGCCCTCGTTTATTAGGCACATAGGTCGAAATTGTAAAAAAACCAAAAACATCACCTTATTGTCCGAAAATGACGGTACTAGACAAAAGCGAATTTTCAATTTGTGCAAACACTTCACCACATTTGTGCTTTCACATGCAGCCTCACATTATTTTCTCTGCTCAGCCCCGCTCGGAGATGATCGCCACCTACGCGCTGTGCGGGTTCTCCAACCTGAGCTCCATCGGCATCATGCTGGGAGGGCTTGGCCCCATGGCCCCTCACAGGGTCAGCGACATGGCTTCCGTGGTGGTCAGCGCCCTCTTTGGGGGAATCACCGCCTGCCTCATCACCGCCTCTGTCGCCGGTACGTCATAGATGGGTGTACACATAGATGTGTTGTTGGTTTTTTCTGTCCCATCTTCTGGGCCGGCAAGTGGCGTTGCTCCCACACCGCTCAATCAATTCGCAGCCACACCCCGGCTTGTTCAGGTCGCAGAATCTGAGACTAACAGTCCAAGGGGAGCGAATCTATGTTAGGCCGTCAGGAAGCAACGGTACACATAAATGTTAGATGGATAGAGATAGAAGGATGGATGCATAGACATGGCTTCAGGGGTGGTCATCGTCCTCATTGGGGGAATCACCGCCTCTGTTGCAGGTAAGGGAAACACTGTATTTTAGTTACAAAATATCACGAGGGGTCATTGCCTAAACGTGTTATCACAAAAGGAAAAAAGAAGGGTGATAACACGTTTTGGCCGAATGGACGTAAAATATTAATCTTCGTAGTCCATAAAATATGGTATTCATTGTGTGGGTGCAATTCAACATTTTCACTCTCATCGTGCGATTGCAGGGTTGTTGGTGGTGGAGATTCCCACAGACATCCTCAGCTGTATGGGGAACGAGACGATGCTGGTCAACGCCACAGGAGCAACGGTCGACTACCTGCTTCAGAACGCTACTGACGCTGCCTCCGGTCTGGTGTCGACTGTCGCCACTGCTGCTGTCAATGCCACCCTTTGATCTCAGGGAAAGGTTCGCTAGGTGGATGAAATGATACGGTGGAACCGTAAATGTGTGGATCGTAAAATTGTAGGGTAGAACCTGAGTGTTTGTGCGGAGAGATACAGAGTTGATATTCCCTCAGGGAAGATCTCTGCTAAGAGAAATCAGGAACACAGTTAAGGACCTTGCAAACATTTGCTTTTCTTCGTTTTCTTGAGGTATCGTGTAGCATTTAATTTTGTGGCAGGACACAAGAACAAGTATTGGATCATAGCCAGGTAGCATTTTTTGCTCAAGCATCTTTTGTTTCAGTACTAACTTCTTCTTCCATGGCCATAATGGGCAAGGTACGTATGTGTCCGTTTTTCAGTTTTCACTGGTCTTCCCGCTAGCGCTGCGTACGGCCGACACATTCCGATTTCGGAGGAGCACTACTAACAAATTCGACTAGTTTTACTGAGTAAATGCAGCAATGACATTAATCCAACAAAATTTTGCAAAGCCATGGAATTTTCAAAATGATTTTAGCGTAAGGCATACTCAAGGTAACTGTTGTCCTCTCGTTCAACATAAGCAAATGAACGTCGATCTTTCTTGCCAACATGGTAGCTTTAGGACTGGTCCTTAATAATAATTTAAAAAATTGGTGACATCTGTAATTTTTAAAAAGATAGCTTTGCTTCCAGTTGATGGTTGATTTTTATTGGTATATGTTACGTCGAGGTGTGAGATTTATAGTTGATGCTTAAATTGAAGTGGTGTGCAAGTTTGATATGTGTATGAATGATGTTTGAAATGTTTTGGGTTTTTTCTTACTGCAATCCCATTCTAGTGAATATTGGTATGTATAAATGTTCTGTGTGCAAAGAAAATGCTCGATTCCATCAGTTTCAAGGTTGCCCAGGAATCTATCTCAAAAGGCATAGTATTATCACTTAAATGAATCCACGAATCTCAATGACGCCGTCTACGTTTGCAGCATACTATCACAAAATTGTATTATTTTCACTTGTGTTCCAATTTTTAACAATTATTCATGAATGTTTATGACACTTTTTGTTTTAACTTCCTCACAAGGACGAATAAATAAATAAAATTATCTTCTTTTTGGAGGTTGGATGGTGGGGAAGAAATATACCCCCCCCCCCCCCCCCAAAATAAAATAAAATGAAATGCTCATTCCATAATGTAAAATGCCACTTTGCAAATATCACAATTATAAACCAGGGCTGCCTACCGTCCCTCAAGGGGTATTTGTCCATGGAAACAGTTAAAAATGGACACCCTGTCCCTGGAATCCACGTTTCTGTCTGGTGTCCCTGGAAACTCAGTAGAATCATTATTTTGTCGAGCAGTCAATTTTGTACCCTACTAATGAACACTGCTACTCCCAAATCAGCAGACACGTTACACATAGGTTGCTGAACTCCAAAGGATCATGAACATGGAAGCATATTTGTCACCGAAAAGCATAAAAGAAAAATTCCAGAGTCGTAGAAATTTTGTTAGATTACAATTTCATGGGTGCTACTCCCCCCAAAATGAAAAAGAATGAAAGGCAGGGGTCCAAGGACCCATGGCCCTGGCAATGTACAGGAGCAGAGCCCTGTCGGACGATTCCGGAGGGCAAATTAAAAGAGAGAGATAACGAGACAGACAGTTAAAATGATAAGACAGTTTGCGTGCGATAAGCCTTGTAAAATTATTACATTGCCTTTGTAAACTTCCAAGATAGAACAAAGTTCAAATCGCTTGTCACTTTTCTTTTTCTTTTTTTTGATGATGAATAATAATTTTTTAAAAACAAGTTCAGTTTCTGGTAAAATAAAAAATACTGAAATCAGTGTAAAACTGAAAGAGTAGCACCCAATATATGTTTGTTTTTTAATCATGATGCATGACATCGCAATTATTGTCCCTGGAAATAAGTCTGTCCCCCCCCCCCCCCCCCAGTGGGCTTCCACCTATCATGGGGGGGGGGCTTACGGAGAGTAGCCC
Source organism: Phymorhynchus buccinoides (assembly GCA_017654935.2). Taxonomy (NCBI): domain Eukaryota; kingdom Metazoa; phylum Mollusca; class Gastropoda; order Neogastropoda; family Raphitomidae; genus Phymorhynchus; species Phymorhynchus buccinoides. The sequence goes on from CM065704.1 coordinate 37,443,611, forward strand.
AGCAGCCTCTTAAAGTCCAACCACACGTCCTCGTCGTAGGAGGTGGGCAACGGCTTATGTGGTTAGGGCCCTCCCGGGGGGTCTTTCAGTAGAAATAGTTCCCCCTTCTTCTGGAAGTTCTATGCTAATAACTTCCCCTACTCTGTCACTCTCTTTGACTCTGCCTTTTCTCTTCTTTTTGCTTTCTGGCGTCTACTTTTTTCTGCCTTATTGGTCCATTCACCTGCATTTTTTCTATAAAACCCTTCCACGTTTTTCCTTTTTACAATTTATGACATGCCAGGTTTTTTTTATTCCACGCATGATAATTGCACACTTGAGTGGGCACTTGTCCATTCTGCAGTGCATATTCGCTTATATAGCCTTTTTTATGTATTTTAGCTTACTAGTATGTGTTTGTTATCCTTTTTTTACTGTTTTTTTAAACCTGGATCCGATAAATAGAGTAGAGTGGCTCAACGTTTCCAGCACTGTGTGGACTTATGTGCTATAGGGTGCAATGATGGAGGTGTCATGTTATGAATTGTACTGTATGTTTTGTTGTTGAACGTTGGTAAGATACATTGATGAGTGTTTTGTACTAAGTGGTCATAACTTTACGCGGTGACAGTCCTGAGATGACCGTAGCTGTTGACGGGACTATAATGAAAAAAAAAAAAGTCTCTGTCCCTGGTTTTTAAGCAATTTGTCCCTGGAAACTGGAAGAGGGGGTGGGCAGCCCTGATGAACCTACCTCGGGATCATGCATGCTTGGAATTCAAGGCTACCCCTTCCCATCATCCCCTCCAATGCTATGTCAAGATTACTGTACACTGAACATTTGTAACGAAATTTAAGTACAGACAAACCTCTATTTTAAGACTTCCAAAATGTCCGGAAAAATCGGTCGTAAATTGGAGGGGTCGTATGATGGAGGTTTTCACTGGCAGCCGTAGAAAGAAAAAGTTCAGCACAGTTCATACTCTCTTCTTCATGCACACATACAATGACATATTAAAACTGGATTTGGGTCTTTCCAACTCCATAGGATTGTGCAATCGATGTATTACAGTTTCACTTCGCCGACTTCTGTTAATCACCTCCACTCTCGTCCAAAGTCAGTGGTTTTCTTTTTCAAAGTCAGTGGTTTTCCTGCGCTTTCCGCCATCTTTTCTACAACAAGGGAAGCGACTCCGCTTTCAGGCCCTTGACCGTGGTTGTTTCCCTTTGCTCGAAGTCTATGCAGACGACAACAACGGTTGTAAAAACCAACAAAATGGCGGTCGTAAGTCGCGTTTTAGAGGAAGTCGTTTAAGAGAGGTCGTTTACGTAGTAAAATGCATCCGTGCCAACAAATCTGGTCTCAAATGAGAGGTGGTCGCTTAACAGAGGGTCGTAAAATAGGGGTTTGTCTGTACTGTACAAAATACAATGTTTCTTTTCTCCGTGAAAACCCACTCTATATTCCCAGTAAATGTCTGCTTGTCCTACTCTTTGTAACTAACTGGGAAGTAGAATTAACTCATTTGCACTGCAACGATTTTTAATTATTAAAAAAAACTCACAAATCACTTCAGCCATACACTCAAACAGAATGTACATAAACCAAAGAATAAATTAAAGATTACAGGTTTTTACTTCAGGTTTAGACATAGGGAAGTGGTAGATCAGACTTTTTTTTAATATATAGACTATATAGAAAAAACTCCACACCAATGGTCAACCTATGGCGATAGTTTTCACGCCAGAGGGCAGTCAATGCACTAGGGGCTTATCACGCAATTTTCTTACTTGGGCGTAGTGAGAGAGAGAGTGATGGTAGGACCACTCACTGTCTCTATCTCTTTCTTTATCCCCAACTAATAATATAGAGAGGATTAGCCCCACACGAGCGTCATGCCCTCTGGCGTGAGAAAAATCGCACTAAGTCTCTCATTGGTTACCCCCAAAGACTATACAGAGGAAGGTAAACATCCGGTCTCTTTTCCCTATATGAGTAGTGAGCCTGAGGACAGAAACACTGGTTATGTAATGTCCCTTTGAAACGTGACACATTTTACACATCGATAGGCCAGTTGAATTCTCCGTTCAAGTTCCAGTCCGAGTTTTTGGATAGCCTCCACTGAATAGTGTACACGTCCGCACTAACGATAACTCTATCAGCCCAGTTCGCCGAGCTTTTAAGTAATCCATCTTACCCTTTTAGAATATCTTTGTTACCCCACAACAAAAAGCAAGGTCAGAGGCAAAATTGTGGTCTAAGGGAGCGAAACGAGTTTAGAAGTGACCAAGGTATGGTGTGCACACAGATTTACTTCCCTTAAAACAAATGCATCAAATTGACAGCTATCTGTTAATTCTGGACACATGACTTGAATGAGTTAATGGAAAATACTATTTGTTCACAACTCGTGCCATAGTACCATTAGGTCTAACTCTTAGGCTTTTTCTGTAAGCCATGATCATGTCATCAGGGTCTACCATCATTTTTGTTATTTTCAAATTTGATCAAATGTTTTGAATGCATTTCTTTTACATTCTCAGCGGATCTCCAAATATTAATATGAATAATTCACATTCTTGCTGTTTTCTGCTGAGACAGTCTGTTCTAGTCAGTTCTTAAACAATTTACTTTATTTTACTCTAACCTCAACCAAAAGAGAACAACAAAATGGTGGCAACTTTCTATGTATCTTGTCCTGTTAGTGGTGAAAAATACAGTGACGTCCTGAGCCCCCAGTCGTAGGACATTGACCTATTGAAATTGTCCTATTGTGTTCTCCTCCCCTGTCAGGACAAATGTCTGATTACATTTTTCACATTTTTAATTCTTTGTCTTTAAAATAATTTGATGGCTTGGAGTCAAAACGGACTATCTTTAGATAGTCCATTGACGTATCATTGGATTTATTACAAAAACTAATAACTTGTATCAAACAATGACTACAGAAATATAAAAAGGCGGTTTTGCTTTTTATATTTCAGCAGTCTTTATGTTATTAGTTTTCGTATTAAGTTCAATAATATGTCAATGGACTATCTAAAGATAGTCCGTTTTGACTCCAAGCCATCGTATTGATTTCTGCAAGAGCCAGGACATTGTCCTATTAATTTCTCTTTTAGGACATTTTTCGATCTTAAGTACATCACTGAAAATAGGGACCACTTACAACATTTTGAGTTGTTATTTTTGCCTCCAGTTCATTTTAGGGAGAAAGGTGGCAGAGTAGTTAAGACGTTCGCATGCCAAATGTAATGCGTGAGTGACCTGGGTTCGAATCCTGGCCTCGCCCTTTCTTGCTAGTTTGATAGGAAAATCGAACTGAACGTCGAGTCCTTCGGATGGGGACTTAAAGCTAGTCTGACCTTTACGCACGTAAGTCGGTAAGAGCAGGGAGAAATCTCGCTGCCTGGTTTGACCAAATTGATAACTAGGTTTTCCAAGTGTGCCCCCCCCCCCCCCCCCCCCCAAAAAAAAAGGTAGGTAGGTGCTGCACTTGCGGCGACGCGCTCTCCAGGGGAGAGCAGCCCGAGATAAGTCTCTGTGACTAGAATATACCAAATACCATATTTAATGAGGATCATATTTGTCATTGTATTATATTGTTATACCCTTCGTTCCTTCCATACCTTGCTCCGAGTTTGACGATGGTACTAGTACTGCCGTGTTCAAGACATTGGTTTTGATTTTCATGTTTGAGCATTGAAATGTGTGTAAATCTGTTTTTGTGAATGAGTTTTTTTAAAAGACCTTTTTGTCTATACCTTATCCCCACCCAAACTCCCAACACGATCATAATAAATTTATACAGTATTGTTTCTATGAACAGTGGAGAAAAATTGCGTTTTTGTTCACAAGAACATCCTTTTATTGTTGTTGGGTTTTTTAATTGTTTTGTTTGCTCGCGGTGATGGTCTTGTTTGGCAGTATTTATTGTCATTAATATGTAACTTATTCCCTTGACTGCCAGAGAAAATTAAAGGGAAAAAAATCATTGTACAAATCATGACATGAAAAAGACAACTGATAGAGCCAATCTGGTGAAATAGTCTGGGGATGTAACTCTTGACTGTTGGAGCAAAAACCAGAATATCACAGTTATTCCTCTTCATCTGATGACGGCATCAGTGATGCCATCAAGTCAGTACGTGATGCGTTTATGTCAGTCAAGGGGTTAAGGGACTGCTGCACTACATACAACTCGATCCGAATGCGATGCGATTGTGACTATGTCTGTAAGTCTATATTCACGTGAAATCCTTCCGTCTAAAAATAATTCTATTTTTGCTCACTATTCTCAAGTAGATGTATACCCCAACACATAAAATGTCTGATACTACTACTACAGTGGAACCTCCCTTAAAGACCTTCCTCCAAAGTTGGAGTGGGGCTGCCCACGTGGCGGGGTAGTCAAAAAGCGGTCACACACGTAATGTTCTCATCCTTAGCTGGTGCATTTGTACCATAATGTTTAATTGCTTCGGCTGTTGGGATGATCCCTGGAGTCTTTAAGCCAGGAAACAACAACAACATAACGATGGCTTGGAGTCAAAACGGACTATCTTTAGATAGTCCATTGACGTATTATTGACTTATTACAAAACTTAACTTGTATCAAGCAATGACTGCAGAAATATAAATTACTTTTTATATTTCTGCAGTCTTTTTCTTATACAAGTTATTAGTTTTCGTCAATATTGTCAATGGACTATCTAAAGATAGTCCGTTTTGACTCCAAGCCATCGATAAGACCTACCATACTTCTTTGAGACATTGTCCTTCTTTGTAAGTATTAAAATTACCTCCCTTATAAGACCTTCAAAAATCATCCAATATGAGGTCTTATAAGGGAGGTAATTTTAATACTTACAAAGAAGGACTGTCAAAGAAGTATGGGAGGTCTTATGTTGTTGTTTCCTGGCTTAAAGACTCCAGGGATCATCCCAACAGCCGAAGCAATTAAACATTATGGTACAAATGCACCAGCTAAGGATGAGAACATTACGTGTGTGACCGTTTTTTGACTACCCCGCCACGTGGGCAGCCCCACTCCGACTTCGGAGGAAGGTCTTATAAGGGAGGGAGTCTTATAAGGGAGGTTCCACTGTACAAAAAAATATAGATATTTCATCAGATTCGTGTACGGGGGACTACAAAATAGTGAACAAAACTAGGATTTCATCATGAATTTCCCGAGAATCCTGCCTCACAAATGTCAAATCGCATCACATTGGGATCCAATCGTACGTAGTGTAGCAACCCCTCTAGACCATGGCCTTGATCAAGAATTTCAAACTATATTTTCGGGAGAGAAAAACAAACACTTTGTACACTTTAAGTGCAATACAAGTTATTCTACTCAGCTCGGCTGAAATCCAAAATTCTCCGCGAGAAATGGGCAGCACTAAGAGAATCTCGACATAACCGTTATTTTACATCGATCACAAAAACACTGAGTGGATCTCAGGCAAAAGGCGTTTGCATTTATATCAAAATAAGAATTGGTTGACTGGTGTGATGGATTTGGGGAAGAGATGTATGTAAAGCTGGCGACAGACTATGTGACTGCCTCATGTGACTCGATCAGGTCGTGACGTTTCACCTCATTTGCATACCATCCTGCTCGATCGGTCTGACTCAGTCGGCCCCAGTCAGGTGATAGGGCGGGTTCTAAATCGATCTGATCGAGTCAGATGGCTTGTGACCTCTTCTGTGCGGGAAACAAAATTTGGTCTACGTCACGACCTGATCGAGTCATATGAGGCAGTCGCATAGTCTGTCGCCCGCTTAAGATGTATTGTTGCTAAGTGTGCTTTTGTTTTACAATGTAAAAACCGGTAATGCATTCTTGAGGTAATGCAATCTTTTTTCTTGGTATTACTTGAAAGTGTGCCAAGCTTTTGCTGTATGATTCTAGACCAAGTTTTACCTGTATTTTAATTCAATTGCTTATATATATATTTTGTATGTACAGTAAACATTATTTTCCATATACTGTGTTTTTAAAAGTTTATCTAATGACGAAAAGTTTGTTAACTCCTTATCTTTCAGAAACTTGCTACATATTACTTGAGCTTGGTTCTTGAAAGGGGCACCCTGACGGATGAGTTTTTGCAAGAAACATGTCGATATCACCAGGAAAACACCCTTTACAGAGATTGCAACACTCACTTTGCTCTGGTTTCCTAGAAACCAAACCATTAAATCGGCAATTCCTCCTTGGCGGAGGTGCTGGAAGTCAAATTCTTTCAGTGAAAGAGAAGGCATGTGGCTTCTCTTTTCTAATGGCCGCCTGAGTTTAGACAAAATCATTTGCATGAAATATCCACAATACAAGCATTTTTTTAATTATTATTTTTATAGTTTACCAAAAGAAGTTTCGCTCACAACAAAGGAAATAGCTCCATTATTTTTAGTTACTGCACTACAAAGAAGAAAAAGCTTCAACCACAATGAGTGGCCTCCACCCACCCCATCCAAAATGGCTTCTCTCTCTAGCATCTCCGCCAAGGAGGAATCGCTGTTTTGACGGTTTGATTTCTAGGAAAACCAGAGCAAAGTGAGTGTTCCGATCCTTGAAAAGGCTGTCTTTCTGGTGATCTCGACATGTTTCTTGCAAAAACTCATCCATCAGGGTCCACCTTTAATAATTTATCATTCTGTCAACAGTATTTCTTGCTTATTTTCTTCATTCATTTGATTCATTGTATGCTATGCATGACAGAGAAAAAAATTGTACATATATATTTTGTCTTGTCAGTATTTTCTGTTAGTGTGACAATTTAGACTATTTAAAACATATCTGATGAATGAATGGATAGAAGTTGAGTCGGCGTGTTCACAAAACAATGTATTCGTATTTTGCTTGCATTGAGTACAAGGCACTTCTGAAACTAATGTATGGTCTTTGTTTTTAACTTGAATGAATGGGCCTCCCTGTGGGGATACCGGGGGATCTTTCGTAAAAATAGTTCCCCCACCTTCTGGAAGTTCTGCGCTTGTAACTTCCTCTAATCTGCCACTCTCTTTGACTCTGCCTTTTTCCTTTGCTTACTGTCATCTACTATCTTTCTAACTTATTGGCCCATTCTCCTGCCTTTTTTCAAAAAAAATCTTTCAAATAACTTTTCTCCTTTGAGCTCCTCCGAAATTGGAATGTGTCGGCTGTACGCAGCGGGGAGACCAGTGAAAACTGGACACAACATACTTTACTCATGGCCTTTTGTCCTGGGAACGCAGAAGATGAAAACGAATGAATGGGTCTTTGAATGGTTTCAACCCTCTTGCATTCGCATATATTACACACACAAAACAACAAAACTTTGTATTAGTGTTCAGGTATTTTCAAGAAAATCTTTTGAAGCACATACAGTTACCATCACATCACATCACTGCAAGCAAAAAACTTTTACAAAATGTCCTAATACTCTTCTGCGTTCCCAGGCCATATGGCCATAATGGATAAGGTATGTATGTGTCCCGTTTTTCACTGGTTTCCCTGCTGCGTTCAGCCGACACATTCCGATTTCGGAGGAGTGTCATAATATATGTTCTTATCTTTTAAACCCTTTGTGCCCTAGAAGGCATCAGATTGATAAAAATTATTATTTAGACTGAAAAAAGGCTAAAGCCTCCTGAAACTGAAGTTTTGTTTCTAATCTTAAGCTTTAAAAACAGCATTAGAAGTAGAATTGATATATTTAGTTCTTTTTTTCCCCCACTCATTTCTATACACAGTAGTGTCTCTTTTCAATCTCATAATGGCCTCTGGGGCCATCAAAAAGCCTGAAATCAGCCTAAAATGCTGACAAATCTCATGCCTGCCATTTGACCTGTGGACTGCACTCCCAGATATCAGGTTCTGAGATATACTGATTTAATTTTTTCAATAACAAAAATGACCAAAAGACGATTGCAAATGCACAAGTTCAACAAGTCCCCCCCCCCCCCCATGGGGATACCGGGGGTCTTTCGTACAAATAGTTCCTCCACCTTCTGGAAGTTCTGTGCTTGTAACTTCCTCAAAACAAAAGAGGGGGACAACAAAAGAAACAGCCAAGTTACAAAAATCGAAGACCCAATCAAACAATTCTGCACCACAGTGGTTTGATTTCAAACATTTTTAATCTTGGGTAAATGTTAAACACAGCACCTCTTCATTCTGGCTACTATTTGGTTTTTTAAAGCAAAAAACACCCAGATCTTTCATTACAAATCTAAGGGATGAAAACAGGTAGCACAATACGCATCTAAGGTGGGGTAGGAAGCATATGATTGTTTCACATCCTCCCGATCGTTTGATCATATGGGACACATTACTATTACATAGTTATTGAAGGTGGGATGTTTTTTCCCGATAATTTTATAGAGAATACAATGCATAGATGATATGAATGCATTATTTCAAAGGATAAATTGAAGGGATATAATTTTCAAGAGCAACCTCAATTTTAAATTATCTCAAGGTGGTTGTTTTTGGGGTTGTTTTTTTAAACCACAAAATGGCATCGAAGACATCTTTTAAAAAAATTGAAAGTACTCAAGTAAACCTCAAACTGCAGTAAACTAGTCGTTTTTGTTCTAGGAAAAGAATTTTATTCAACCGCATACTTAGCAAGTCGCACGTGGCTTAGCTGTGGGAAGGTCATCAACAACTGAGATCTTCGAATTAACTTTACCAGACTTCCTGGGTCGCCCACGACCCAGAGACACACAAAAACGGTTATATCTCAAAAACTATTTAAGCAATCGTCATGAAATTTCATGACTATCAAAAACGTTAATGGCTTTATGTGTCTTAAATTTCATTAATGTGTATAAAATACAAATGACGTAATATGATGCGTCATTTTAACATGCTTGTCCTGATGGCGCGGGTCTCCTACGACCCATACTTTAGAGAGCAGAAATGTGCCACTGCAGTGCATTGAGTATGGGTCGTGGGTGACCCGCGCCATCTGGATAGGGATAAACACATGGTGACTCTTTGACGAGTATGGGTCCTGGAGGACCCGCATCATCTGGACAGGGATAAACACTGTTAAAATGCATGTCCCTTTTCTTTTTTTTACTGAGTATGGGTCGTGGAAGACCCGCGCGATCGTGTCTGTGTAGTCAAAAGCGTGATCCGGTAAAGGTTAAGAAAGCATCATACTGCATGTGCTGTATATGTGCAAACTGCATGCATGTCATTATGTGTGAGAGCATGTTTCATCATCCTTTATGTTGAAAATTTAAATCAGCAGGTGCAAAGCTTTGACATGAAACAAATGCAGTACAACACATTAAGTGTAGAGTGGCACAGAGGTAACGCGTTTGCCTCATATACAATAAACCCAAGTTCGAACCTGGGTACAGGGGATATTTCCTCTCACTAAGCATTAGGCCTTACGGTCTTTCGGATGAGATGTTAAACCGAGGTCCCATGTGCCCATGCACTTAGCATACGTTAATCCCAGTGGCAACAAAAAAGTTGTCATTTGGAATTGGAAAATGTTAACCCCCACCCCTTTTCCTTGTCCGTCACACAAAAAGCGCATGCAAATTAAAAAAAATATGGGTGGCGCACCTCTGGCTGCGACATTCTCTCCAGGTGGGAGCAACCCGAATTTCACAGAGACATCTCTGACTATAAAGTACCAAATAAATGAATACAGCACCAGCTGAGGTGAGAATTTTGCTTTGATTACAGAACACAAACATGAAGTCTTAACCGGACAGACAAGAGAAGAGCTTGTGGCTTGGCCTGTGTAATAAGAATCTCCCATAAAAATGATCAAATACAGTAAAATAGTTCCCCACGCATAATAGTTAACACACAAAAATAAAAAAAGATTTAGATTTTGAAAAGAATCAAATGTTCATACATGGCAACAACAGTAAAAAGATATAAATGGAGGGGAAGGAGGAAGGGTGTTTATGTACAACAAAGTTTCAATATATGAAATAACACAATTCAAAAGAAAAAAATTACAGTTTTTTCAATTTTTTTTTTTTTTTTTTTTTCTTGTTTTTTAATTTTTGCATTAGATATACTGATTGCCTAATGCCATGGTTTATATCATCAAATTATAATTGAGTACCAAAAAATCTTCTCAAAAACCTCCAGGTAAAAAGTGAATAATTAAATAGTTATCAAACTCTCTCAGCCAAAAACAAACCCTCATTGCCCAAACCAGTGCAGCATGCATTAAATTATACATGAAAATTGCTACGCACACCAAAAAAAAAGAACAAAATCAATAACAAGTCAAATAAAATAAAATATTGCTGGTAATTTCTTGAAAATAAAAGTTAAAAATTCCTGAGATATCATCCTTGTACAAGTTTTAGCTACTTTTAGTTTTACACATGTATCTAAATAGTTCAACTTCTTGATTCTGTCTTTCTAACTATAAAAATAATAAGTGTGTAACAATCCTCTAGTCAAAATTAACAAGACTGACACATTTAGGAGGGGGGTGGGCTAACGTGTACTTTAGTTCCATTCTGACATTTTGGGGAAAAGGTTAGGATCAGCCTAGGATTATTTTCATAAAGCTGAAAGAAACAGACTGAGATTGAGAGGGGGGGGGGGGGGGGGGGTATTTTCAAACATACATAAATATATTTTTTTTACATGTTTTGTTTCTAACTTCAACATTCATACCATAGTTCGTTTTTAAATGCAATTTTTAAAAACTTTTGTAAACACACTCATTTCATTACTGAACTTCAGTCATCTCTCTTATAAGAACAAGAATCTGCCTTCACATCACAACCACCATACAGTTTCAGATTAGGATTTTCCAGGTCTCCAACATTTTTATGCGATTCATTGCCTTGAGCATTTGACGGCGGCCCGGTATTTCGCACACAGACACATCGTGGCTTGTCCTGCGCCTTTCCTGGCTCAAAAAACTGCCGAGGAACCCCGACCCAGTCTCTCTGAACCCCTCCACTACGGTTGGTACACCACACGCGGGTATGTCCGCCTTGACTCCACTGAGAATTGCACGGAGGGAATATCTTTCTCAAGTCATCCTCCGCCTTTTTCTCAGCCATCGCTTTTCGGAGAGTCTCTTTGTGCTGGTTCAGCGCAGCAGTTGGGTTGCCCTCCGCATCGTAAAAATTCCCAACCAGCTTGCCGACGTAAGTGTAGTCTTTTCTATAAAACGCTTCCCATTCTTCCAGAGTGAGAGCTTGTGCGGTAGTGAAGCCTGACACATCATCCGTTAAACCTTTTTCAGTGAAATCCCCACTGACAAAGGCTCTGGAACCATCTCGCCCGGAGAAAAAGCTGTACCCACCCCCTGGCCCGTAGTGCTTCTTTCCTCTCGTCACGTCATAAACGTGCCCTAAAATTGCCAAATATATGGAGCCTTCAGTTTCTCCAGTATATTTAGCGAGTTCTTGTTTGGTGAACAAGCGTCCCTGGGTTGAAATGAAAGCAGCTATTTTCGTCTGCAAATCACTGCACAACTGCTTGACAGCATCCGGGATGTTCTGCGCCAGCTGAGATCGAATAGGGGCCAGTGAATTGAGAGAGAAGAGAACGGCCAGTGCACAAACCGACAATGAAATCCATAATAACAGTCTACTCATTTTTGATTACTCTGATTTCCTGAAAATTGGTAAACACGTTGTCTGCTCTCACATTCGAGTAATCATGAATGCAGACGAACCAGGAAGACGGGGAGATTATCCTCGTGCTTTTTTGCAGAGTGAGCTCCCTTGGGTGTACATGTTGATGTGAGGGGGGGAAACATTGATCTTTATTAAAGTGGAATAAACAAAGCTTCATAATAACAATGGATGTTCAATCAACAATTCTGGAACATGAAGTTGAAGCTATTCTCTCTAGATCATACCCAGCAAAGGTATACTCATCTAATACTGCCATGATAGACTGGCATAGTAATAGTTCAGAATCATACTCATAGTCATACTTGTGTTGTGTGTGTGTGTACTGTGTGTGTGATGATCAGCATGTCACTGTGGATGTACACGTGTGTGTGTGTGTATTCATCAACATGTCACTCTGTGTGTGTGTGTTTGACACTGAGTGTAAGTGTGTGTTGCTAGATAACAATTAACATGATTCAGTCACACTAACTGGAAGAAGAAGAACATAGCATTGGACTTCTTATTAGAATAAATGTGAAGTTTGAGTGTGTGTACGTGTGTGTTCATTAATAGTAGTATTAAAGCGTGGAACATATTAAGTTCAAGCTGCCATTTTCCCGCACCTTTCAAGACATCTCATGAACAGAAAGAAGACTCAATGAGTCAATAGGAATTGTTCGGAAATAATTAGGGGCAGTAATTTCATGGTGTGTGGAAGTGATCTTGCCTAATTCAATCGATCAAACAGGGGACGTCACTCTACCATCAGCTCTCGTAGCCTATCGACTCGTGTGTTTGAGCAGACATACAGCACTTAGAACACTGTGCGTCATTCTAAAAGTTTATGTCATTTATATTTTACGTCACATTTTGCAAGTTCTATCAGTTTGTGGCCACTGGCCATCCCTAATTTTTCTGAAAAAATGTTTGCAAGTCGCTGACTCGCATCCTGCGGTTTCAAGCTTCGACACCATTGTTGCATTGTTGCTATGGTATTTGACTGAGTAATGGAGATAAACAACTCTAATTTTCACAAAGTGCTCTCCCCTAGTTTTTTCCCGAAAATCGTCTATTGACATTTCCGTCAATTAACTTTTCTCCTCTAGTCTTATGGAGATCGATGTATGTACACATTGACATTGCCCTCTGTCTTTAGATCTACTATGTTAGCTGATGTACACATTGTATGTACACATTGGCATTGCCCTCTGTCTTTAGATCTACTATGTTAGCTGATGTACACATTGTATGTACACATTGGCATTGCTCTCTGTCTTTAGATCTACTATGTTAGCTGATGTACACATTGTATGTACACATTGGCATTGCCCTCTGTCTTTAGATCTACTATGTTAGCTGATGTACACATTGTATGTACACATTGGCATTGCCCTCTGTCTTTAGATCTACTATGTTAGCTGATTGGAGGCAGTCCACTCTCCCTGTGGGGATACTAGGGGGTCTTTTGTACAAATAGTTCCAGGGCTCTCAATCGTTCCGCAAAACAAGGGGTCCCAGGGACTCCTTCACTTACAGTATAGTGGGTCTTAGAGGTGGGATAGAGGGTCCCAGTGGCATTGCGAATGCTAAAAATAATGTTTCTAGTGCATCCCTGGGACCCCCTGCACATTCTTTTAAAGGGTCCTTTAGAATTCTAGTGCTTCATAGACCCCAAATGGGGGTCCCTGGGAGCCCTGTACTTCCCCAACCTTCTGGAAGTTCTATGCTTGTAACTTCCTCTAATCTGTCACTCTCCTTGACTCTGCCTTTTCCCTTTGCTTTCTGTCATCTACTGCAGTGGAGCCTCCCTTTTAAGACCTCGAAAAATCGTCCAAAATAAGGTCTTAAGTGGGAGGGAGTTGTATAAGGAAGGTAATTTGTTTAGGCAATGTCTCAGACTAGAGAAGTAGGTCTTAAACTTAAGTGGGAGGGAGTCTTATAACTTATAAGGGAGGTTCCACAGTATCTTTCTCAGTTTCTGCCTTCATAAAGACAGCGATCATATCTGTATTGTTAAAAATTCGGGACTTTACTGGTGTTGCACTGCCTCCAGGATCGTTCCCACCATCTTTATATAGATCTGCTAATGTGTCTATTCCAGACCGGAGGACGTTAAACAGATTTTCATTCATCTCCTGCTTTTGCTCCAGAAACTCTTACAAAGATTTTATCCAGCCGAAGACAGATATGCTGCCGAGACCTAACAATTCCATAGCTAGGCGCATAACGGCAGCATGACGCATCTGCGCTGAAATGACAGGAAGCTGTCTGACCGATCGACAAAGAAAGAAAGAAACATTGGAGACACATAATCTTTCGGATTAGACGATAAACCGAGGTCCTGTGTGCCCATGTACTTAGCACACATTAATCCCAGTGGCAACGAAAAAGTTGTCATTTGGTCTAAATTTACACACACACCCCACCACCACCACCCCTTTCCATCAGTCACACAAAAATCGCATGAAAAAAACCTTAATTGGGTGGCGTGCCTCTGGCTGCGACGTGCTCTCCAGGTGGGAGCAACCCGAATTTTACAGAGACATCTCTGTGACTATAAAGTACCTAATACATGATGCACACCCCCTGGGGATACCGGGGGGTCTTTCGTACAAATAGTTCCCCTACCTTCTGGAAGTTCTGTGCTTGTAACTTCTTTTAATCTGTCACTCTCTTTGACTCTGCCTTTTCCCTTGCTTAACTGTCATCTGCTATCTTTCTATCTTACTGGTCCATTCTCCTGCCTTTTTTCTATAAATTCTTAAAAAAATATCTATTGAGCCGAAGTCGGACATGCTGGGCCTAACTATTTCTTAGTTAGGCACATAACGGCAGCATGACACATCTACGTTCATATGACAGAAAACTGTCTGAGCGAACGAAGAAGAAGAAGAAGAAGAAGAAGACAGATCTCAGCTGCTTGCCCTTTGCAGGGAGAGGAAGATGGACAGAAGGCCCAGACAACTTTGTCGGAGTTGCTGCGGTGGCTGTGTACACCCCCCACGTTCACCACCCTGCGCGTGAACACCACCACGACATCCGCACAGACAGCGCTGAGTCTGGTAGAAAAGCGACTCCAGGAGGTATTTTGTATGCACATGTCACGCATGGGTGCTACTCTTTCATTTTTACACTGATTTCAGTATTTTCAATTTGACCAGAAACTGAACTTCATTTTTTTTTAATTCGTCCAAAACAAAACAAAAAATGACCACAAGCGATTTGGGGCGTTTTGAACTTAGTTGTTTTTATCTTGGAAGTTTACAAAGGCAATGTGATAATCTTACAAGGCTTATCAAACTCAGACTGTCTCTGTCTATCATTTTAACTGTCTGTCTCGTTATCTCTCTCTCTTAAGTTGCCCCCTTGAATCGTCCGACGGGGCTCTGCCCCTGTACCCTGCCAGGGCCATGGGTCCCTGGACCCCTGCCTTTCAGGTTTTTTTCATTTTGGGGAGTTGCACCCAAGCATACATGGATGTAATTTATTGTTTAAAAGTATAATAAACAATACATGAGTTTGAACAGTACAGTCAAACCTCTATTTTATGACTTCCAAGAAATCAGAAAAAAGGGTCTTAAATTGGAGGGGTCTTATAATGGAGGTTGGTTTTATGCATACATTATAGTAAGATACATTACATCCGTGCCAAAAACAGTCAGACTTAAATGAGAGGAGGTATTTTAACGCAGGGTCTTGTAATAGAGGTTTGACTGTATTGAAATATGGTACAGCTTATTTTTTGTGTGTGTGGAAGACTACGACTGTCAAAACAGGGGGCCTTTGCACTGGCTCTAGTGCTGCAGCTATGCGTGTGTTTGCACGTGTGCGTGCGTGCGCCTTCGCTCCCCTAATAGTCCTACTATACCAACCTCCTACTTAGCTCGAGTCTATAGTTACCAACAGTTACTAACCACAGCTCCCCACATCCCTCTCTCATGGTCACCCACCAAGTTCCGTGTCTTGTGACCAATGACCCGTTAAATTACATACCGTCTCGTGATAATAATCCACCCCCATCCAAGATATGACCCTCTGTTGTATTTCCAACATGTATTTTCCTATACAGCCAACCTTTCGAAAACAAACCCTCCCTTCCCCCTTTTCGTCAACAGTTTTCTTATTTCCTGAACCCAGTCACCAACTGAAAAATATTCAGATTTTCAGTCTCCAAGTTTCATATTAAAATCAAATTCTTTTCAAGCTCAAGTAGCAAGATACGTTCATGATTGCTTTGCTGTCCGCAGTAAATGATTACGCGAGTATCTTTTTATGTTTACTAGTCTTTATCTGCTACATTTATTTTGTCACCAACTTTATCCTGTGCTTTTTGTTTTATTTTCTTTCGTGGTATGTGTTTACCACATCTGTGTCAATAATCCCTTTGATGGTTTTACGACAAATAAAAGAGTTTGAGGTTCCTTATGATCATACGAATAATTATGGTTGGTTATATCTTTATCGATTAAAAGTTCGGGACTTTCCTGATATTGCAAGGATCATCCCTTTGAATGTATTCACTTCAGATTTTGTGTCAAAGTGCCTTACCCAAAGAACGCAAACAGGGTGGGGGATAAGATGTGGTGGGTAGAGGAGGTGGGGCATATAGAGCTCGAGAATTTACCGCCGCTCGGCGACTCACTTGTTATTAATATCGTCATTGTTATTCTTATTATCATTATTACGTTTACAGCAGTGCACAGAGCGAGGCATCCCTGGCTTCACAGTGGCAGTTCACCACTGTCTGCCCGACTGCCTGGTCATCCACAACACCGGCCCACACCACCCCGCACACCAGGTTAAACCTAGTACTACCCAGACAAAAAAGCACATTTGGCAATCTCGTACTTTAAACCCCCTCCTCCGCATGTTTATGACCTTCAGTCTCAAAGTCGGAGTCTGCTTCTTTCAGTTTTACGAAAATAATCCTAGGCTGAACCTAACCCTATCCTTTTCCCAAGAATAGCAGAATTTCACTTCTCACGTAAAGTGTGTGTGTCTAAACTACAATTTTGCCTTGTCTTTTTCTTCTCTGGAACATCTTTGCACTTACATCTGTTGTTGTCTTCAATGTGATTCATTACATTATGGTTAAAACATTTTTTTATTTCTTTAACTTAGTTTTTGTATGTTGTCGGAACCTTCTTCTTCTTCTGCAGTCCCAGGCCATATGGCCATAATGGGTAAGGTAAGGTAAGGTACGTATGTGTCCGGTTTTCAGTTTTCACTGGTCTCCCCGCTGCGTACAGCCGACACATTCTGATTTCGGAGGAGCTCAAAGGAGAAAAATTATTTGTAAGATTTGTTTTTTTAAACGGCAGGAGAATGGGCCAATAAGTCAGAAAGATATTAGATGATAGAAAGCAAAGGGAAAAGGCAGAGTCAAAGAGTGGCAGATTAGAGGAAGTTACAAGCACAGAACTTCCAAAAGTTGGGGGAACTATTTTTACGAAAGATCCCTCGGGGAGTGTCAGAACCAATGTGAACTTCATAAGCCTTAAAAGCCCTACCCCTACCCTGGCCCCCGTACCCAAATAAAGGACCTCAATGCATTGTTGAAAAGTTCGCCATTGCCAGCCCCAAAATCCAACAGCTCCAGTGTTGTGGGTTCGAATCCCGTCAGTGGCACTTTTTTTTTAAAACAAAAAAAGTGGCAACAGCATCGGGGCTCCAAAAGTCACGATTGAGAGGGTGGGGTTGGGGTGGGGGCTTCTTCTCTTGAGACCCTCTGTTGTCCGGCTCTCCTGAGAGTTTCTTTGCTTTGATGCTTTTACTCAATGTTTCAGGCAGACATGGAAGTGATGGTGGATGTTGCCTGTGGTATGGCCGTTCTGCGTGGGGCGGACATCTTCAAACAGGGAATTCTTGCAGCCCCTACTGGTATCAAACTGTAGTTAACGCTTTTGATGTTTTTGTTCTGTTTGTGGGTGGGTTTTAAAAAAACTCATTCTTCTTCTTCGATCGCTCAGTTTCCTGTCAGTTATGACCACAGATGCGTCATGCTGCTGCTATACGCCTAACTAAGAAATAGTTAGGCCCAGCAAGTCCGACTTCGGCCTTTTTTAACTCATCATGTGATGAGAAAACTTCCAGCTCATAATCAACCCCTTAAATCCCCCCCGTGAGGATACCGGGGGGATTTTTCCATACAAATAGTTTCTCCACCTTCTAGAAGTTCTGTGCTTGTAACTTCCTCTAATCTGTCTCTCTCTTTGACTCAGCCTTTTTCCTTGCTTTGTGTCATCTACTATCTTTCTGACTTTTGGCCCATTCTGCTTTTTTTCCCCAAAACAATTTCCATGTTATAGCTTTCTCCTTTGAGCTCCTCTGAAATCGGAATGTGTCGGCTGAATGCAGCGAGGAGACCAGTGAAAACTGGAAAACGGACACATACGTACCCATTGTGGCCTTATGGCCTGGGAACGCAGAAAAAGAAGAAGAAGAAGAACCCTTTAAATGCCAAAGAAAATCTTGGAAAGTAACTTTTGAAAACGTATAATAGAGAAAAGAGACATGTTAGAGTGAATCTGGCCAAATGTTTCAAAGCACAAATCTGCATTTTAATTACAGTCATTGCCGTTGAAGTTATAACTTCATCAATGACAACATCCTTGTCTCCCTGTAGTAGTAATGCTTGTTGCTGTGGGACCAAATGGGTGATTTTTTGTTTCTTCTGGGAAACTACATTTTGAAATAAAAAGTTCAAAGAAATGCAAACATTATGACCATTTCATTGCTGTTTTATCAGATGCAAACAGGTTGACTGGCAAAGTTTGTACAGAATAGGAATTGTTCAGAAATAATTAAGGGGAGTAATTTCATGGTGTGTGTGGGTGATCTCGCCTAATTCAATCGGTCAAACAGGGGAAGTTACTCTACCTTCAGGTAGATTCCCAGCCGTCGCCTCGTTTGTTTGAGGAGACACACAGCATGTAGAACGCAGTGCGTCATTCTAATTTTGACGTAATTTATATTTTTACGTCACAGTTTGCAAGTTCTATCACTTTGTAGCAACTGGCCACCCCTTATTTTTTATTTTTTTAAAGTTTGCAAGTTGCTGACTGGCATCCTGCGGTTTCAAGCTTCAACGCCATGCCGCCATGGTTGCCGTGGTTTTGACTGAATAAGTCGAGGTAATCAACTCTAATTTTCACGAAGTGCTCTCCCCTATTTTTTTTCCGAAAATCGTCTATTGGAGACCCTCACCCCCCAAAAAAAAAAAAAAATTCTAAAGATTTATATGATTTATTAACAAAGAAGCAAAGTCTGAAATATAGTCATTCTCCAGCATACAAAAAGAGTAAGCAGCACTAACACTGAAGTGCAGTGGAACCTCCCTTATAAAACCTCCCGTTATAAGACTCCCTCCCACATAAGACCTACTTCTCTGAGACATTGCCCTTCTTTATAAGTATTAAGATTACCTCCCTTACAAGACCCCTCCCTTATAAGACCTCATTTTGGATGATTTTTGTTTATACACTTAATCAGCAAAACTATCTGTATTGTTAAATAAAATTTGGGACTTTACTGGTGTTGCACTGCCTTCGGGCATTGCCTCCAGTATCGTTCCCACCATCTTTACATCTACTAATGTCCCATATGTGTCTGTTCCAGACCGGAGGACGTTAAACAGATTTACTACTATGATTTTTGAAGGTCTGATAAGGGAGGTTCCACTGTATTTATACTCTATTGTTATCGACGGATGATGATCAGGCACACTTTCTTTACTTGCTCGATCCAGTAAAGTAGAAAATGTATAGTTTCAAACATATTTATATTTTGTGTGTTATTTGTCAGCCATGATGCCTGGCTGTCGTGTGCGAGTCATGGCCGACCTGGATGCTAAATGCCTGCGAGGCTTCACGCAGACCTACCAAGGGAGGAAACTCTACGTCGGAACAGGAACCGCTCTTGTGAGCAGGGAGGAGATTTTCTGCACAGAGGCTTCAACTTTGAGGTTTGTGAGATTTGTTTGTTTGTTTAATGTTGTAAAAAGATGGAAATGGACATAAACTTCATGCAGACCTACCAAAGGAGGAAACTCTACGTCGGAACAGGAACCGCTCTTGTGAGCAGGGAGGAGATTTTCTGCACAGACGCTTCAACTTTGAGGTTTGTGAGATTTGATTTGATTTTTTTTTTAATGTTGGAAAAAGATTGAAATGGACATAAAAGTTGTATTTCCCTTTGTAAGGCGTATTCAGTTGCGGCAAATGTTCAAATCAAATAGGGGAGATAAGTTTGTTGTTGTTGTTGTTGTACCCTGGCTTAGCTCATTCTACCCCATTTACGAGTATACTCGTAAACTCAAGCCAACCATATCTGCCCGTTTACGAGTTAACTCGTAATACAAACCCATCTTCAAACTGAAGTGTCTAGCTTGGTTCTCGTCCTCAAATTGTTCATTTTGGTAGCTTTAGCCTGTTTACAGACATTTCCTTTCCGGTCATGTTTAGATTTTATCGATTTTGGAGCAGATTTTTCATATTTTTACTGATTTCTTTCGATGATGGGTTCATACCTATCATGTCTTTAATGAAATAGCAAGTAAAATTGTGTTTGGATTGATTTACGACTATTATATTGAAAAAAATAGTGATTGTAACGAGTTTTTAGCGAATGTAGATGAAGTAGAAAGCTCTACTTTCGATCATTTCATAAAGAACAAACAGTTTCTATATTTGTGTTTTTTGTGTGTAAAAGAGTTATTTTTAGAACTACAAGCCGTACTTTAAATTAATGAAACTTTGTAAACTTTTAAAACACGCATTTGACAATAAGACTTTAAAATTTTAAAGCAATACAGTGAATTGTTTCAAAGTTATAGCAATTTTTCTAAACATTTCAATAGTTATGCTCAGAGCTCTCCGCACAGCTGGGCCAGGGAAGATAAATACGGCTGCACGGATGGGGTAGAATGTGTTAAAGACTCCAGGGATCATCCCAACAGCCGAAGCACTTGAACACTATGGTACAAAGTCACCAGCTGTAAGGATGAGAACATTGCGTGTGTGACAATTTTTGGGCAGCCACACTCCGACTTCGGAGGATTTTGGATACTGATGATGTTATGCTATGAGGTTGTCATGGCTAAAGAAAATCCCCGCATAACTATGCAGAGCATTTTTATGTAGCCTTGGTGTTCTAGCCTATGTCAATTGGCCTGACACAGCCTTAAGCCAAGGCGAGGAGATGAGTTTATAAACACAAAAGAGAAAACCAGGAAAACTGTTTCTTGTCCGTAGTTGACTCCTACAGATATTGTTTAAGTTGCTTCCATATACTTCTGTTTTTTGGGTCGAAATATATATATATAAAAGTGCTTTATGTGTCAAATTTATTTTTCTTCTGCTTTCCCAGCAATGCTATCACAATAGGAAATGTTCGCAAATAGCCAAGGGTCATAATGTCGCGTTTTGCGTGAGTGACCTTTCATTAATTGGCAGGACAAGCGCCTTGTGTTTGTCCTACATTTTCATGGGGGGCAATACGATTTTGTGGTTAAAAAGACACATTCTATTTTTCCCAAAAAATCGTCTTTTGCTCCTGTATCCATTATTAGTTACCATAAAATGCGGACTGTAAGCTGCTATTTGGGGATTTGTTTTCCATTCTACATTTATCAATATGATTAAATATGTTTCTGGCCACATTCTTCAGCCTATTCTGAGCTTCTTTAGACTCAAAACTGGTTTTGGTAATCAATAGATTCAAATCTCATGTTTAAAGTGTCTGAGGACATTGAATTGTTCTGATAGGAGAATTTCTATATTTGTGTTGGTTTGTGCACATATATGCAATTTTCTCTGCGGCTTATAAACTGGTGCGGCTTATATGTGAATAAATACCTAATTTGTCAATTTAGGGGACGCGGCTTATATACAGGTGCGTCTTATGGTCCAGTTTTTATGGTATCACCCTGTTCTTTTTTCAGAGGCATTGGCATAAAGATGACTGAAGCGTTGTATCGCGCCCCATCGTTGTCGGACATGTTGCCAGGCGTGGTCTTCGCGCAGAACCTGCCGTCCATCGTCTGCAGCCATGTCCTTGACCCCCAGCAAGGGCAGGTCATCCTGGACATGTGCGCTGCCCCTGGTAGGTCAAAGGTCGAGGGAAATAATTCACAACAGCAAAATACAGTCAAACCTGTATTCAACGACTTCCCAAAAGCCGGAAGAAACAAAATCGGTCGTAAATTGGAGGGGTCATATAACGGAGGTGCTCACCGGCGGTTGTGAAGGCAGTTTCTTCTTTCTTCTTCTTCTGCATTCCCAGGCCATATGGCCATAATGCGTAAGATACGTATGTGTCCGGATTTCAGTTTTCACTGGTCTCCCCGCTGCGTACAGCCGACACATTCCAATTTCGGAGGAGCTCAAAAGAGAAAATTATTTGGAGGAATTTTGGAGAGAAAAAAAGGCAGGAGAATGGGCCAATAAGTGAGAAAGATAGTAGATGATAGAAAGCAAAGGGAAAAGGCAGTGTCAAAGAGAGTGGCTGATTAGAGGAAGTTACAAGCACAGAAGGTGGGGGAACTATTTTTACTGAAGACCTCCCAGTATCCCCACGGGGAGAAGGCATTATCGAATGTTGAATTAAAAAAAACGAAAAAAAAAGAATCTTGAATTTCCGTCGTTGGCGCAAATAACGCCTTCACAGACATGGGAGGTCCTGATAGCGCAGTTGCTTCCCTTGACAAAACAAAGATGGTGGACACGGCAAAGTCGTCACTATCATGTGGTTGTCGGAAGATGAAAACTGCTGACTTTGGAGGAGAGAGTTGGTGAGATCAAACGAACTTGTATTCAAAATTTATGTCTGGTAAAGTGGTCACTGTTAATGCGGTTCAGTTCACTTCAGTAGTTTCTTCTTCTTCTGCGTTCCCAGGCCATATGGCCATAATGGATAAGGTACATATGTGTCCGGTTTTCAGTTTTCATTGGTCTCCCCGCTGCATACAGCCGACACATTCTGATTTCGGAGGAGCTCAAAGGAGAAAAATTATTTGGATGAGTTTTGGAAAAAAAGGCAGGAGAATGAATGGGCCAATAAGTCAGAAAGATATTGATTGTTATAATGATGGCTGAAAGGCCAAAGAGGGCGTAAAGCATTATTACACTATTGTTATAATGATAACAAAGAATTGTCAAAGAGGTAAGTAGGTAGGAGTAGGGCTATTTATTGGCCTCTCAGCCCTTTTACTTCTCAATGAAGTTGACTTGTGACATATTGTCTCCTTAAACTAAAGCTAATCAAAAATGAATCTTTAAGAGAATGGGTTTTTTCATTCATCAAAACTTTTAATTTTTGTTTTCAAATTTGGGTTTTCGTCCAAAAGATTTCTGAATTCCTGAATGTTGTGTGAAGGTGCATTCTTTATATTAATTGGTAGATTATTCCACATCTGAACAACACGGTTAGTAAAAAAACAACAGTTTGCGGGTGTTAGTATTGGATCTGTTAACCCCTTGCCTGCTTGTCCCGTAGCTACTGCGTCCTGTTGGTATGATTGTTGTGTGCCTGTAAACGTAGGTACTACGTGCATTTTTTATCACCATATTTCAGCTACAGTGTAAGGGAAATAACTGCAAAAAATGACCTAGAACACAGTAGAAGGGTTTAAGTTACAGAGTCATCTACCTTGGTCTACCTTGGCCTTTATTTGGCGAATTTTACTGGAATTTGATAGAGATTTTTGTTCTTGGAAAAAAAACAAGATGGCGTCAACTAGCGGCAGTACTCGACAATGTGGATGATTTAGACGATATACTGCACTAGAAGTGCTAAATGATGCAGTCACTGAAGTGTGTATTCTGGATTACCTAGTGGATTATATCTGGATTACCCTGTAATGTTGAAGAAATAAGCAACAAGATGGAAAGGTCAGTCAGTTTTAGATCTAGTGTTTATTCACCTGCATGTTTCATTGTCTGTTTATTTGTATCTTTTGTCTTGTTTATTTTGTCTGTATTGTTTTGTATAATATGCAGTCTAATCTATTGACAGTAATGCTGTGAAGTTTGCAGCTTCAAAGTTAAATATTGTAGGAGTTATAACAATGTTAGCATTGGAGGGTGAAATTGAGCTTTTTTTTGCTCGGCACACATGGATTCCTTGAACACAAAAATGGTCGGCAGGCAAGGGGTTAGGAAACAACTCACCATCACTATTTCTTGTTTTATCTATTGTGCTTTTCATGAAAAAAGTCATTGGAATTTACATGAAAAAGTCATTGGAATTTACATGAAAAAGTCATTGGAATTTACATGAAAAAGTCATTGGAATTTACATGAAAAAGTCATTGGAATTTACATGAAAAAAGTCATTGGAATTTACATGAAAAAAGTCATTGGAATTTACATGAAAAAAGTCATTGGAATTTACATGAAAAAAGTCATTGGAATTTACATGAAAAAGTCATTGGAGTTTACATGAAAAAGTCGTTGGAATTTACATGAAAAAGTCGTTGGAATTTACATGAAAAAGTCGTTGGAATTTACATGAAAAAAGTCATGGAATTTACATGAAAAAAGTCATGGAATTTACATGAAAAAGTCATTGGAATTTACATGAAAAAAGTCATGGGAATTTACATGAAAAAAGTCATTGGAATTTACATGAAAAAGTCATTGGAATTTACATGAAAAAGTCATTGGAATTTACATGAAAAAGTCATTGGAATTTACATGATCAGAACATGACATCAGTAAACAGCCATAATGATTGTTTGATGTTGTTCACTTACCCTGGCTAAAAGACTCCAGGGATCATCCCAACAGCGGAAGCACTTGAACACTATGGTACAAGTTCATCAGCTACGGATGAGAACGTTACGTGTGTGACCGTTCTTTGATTACCTCGCCATGTGGGCAGCCACACTCTGTCTTCGGGGGATAAATGTGTGATCATTATAATAATAATGCCATCCAAAGAACAATGATAATAGTAAATAGCCATAGTGGTTGTAATGATTAGAAAGTAATGACGTAGAGCAAACTTGTGCATGAGAGCCGTACTAAGTTTCTACACAACTATTTCAAGGCTAACAATTCCCGGTGCTAGTGCGTTGCTTTCCCTTGCAAAACAGTCGAGACGAGAGATTCAGTTGGGGTTACTCCCCGTGGGGATACCAGAAGGTGGGGGAACTATTTATACAAAAGACCCCCCGGTATCCCCACGGGGGGTCTTTTGTATAAATAGTTCCCCCACCTTCTGGAAGTTCTGTGCATGTAACTTCCCCTAATCTGTCTCTCTCTCTTTGATTCTGCCTTTTCCCTTTGCTTGCTGTCATCTACTATCTTTCTTCCTTTCCGGTCCATTCTCCTCCTTTTTTCAAGAAACACTTCCAAAAAGATTTCCTACAGCCGAAGTCGGACATGCTGGGCCTAATTATTTCTTAATTAGGCGCATAACGGCAGCATGATGCTTTAATTGACTTCATGGGAGTACTTATGTACAGGCTTTTTTTATAAGTCATAAGTTTCTTTATTGTAAAAAAATATTTGAACAAAGCAAAATATAGAAAATGCAGCAAAAGAAAGCTAAGAGCTTTAACTAAACGATAGGAGAGCTGCTAATCAGAACGAACCCACCGTAGAAACGATAGAAATTAAAGAGAAGCTAGAATTATGGTGCCCAGGTCTGCCATGTGAGCGCTGGAAAGTAGTAATGACGGAAGTAGGCTCTCATTGGCCTAGCCACTACTAGACCGGAAGGGGGGATAACTCCCCTCTCATATCCGGCTAGGGGTCAAGGCCAAAGGGCTACTTTCGTTTTTCTATATACTATGGTATAGTTCCAGGTCGCTTGACGCTCATGCAATTGTTTCAGGTGTTGGTAAGTATTTAGTTAAATAGATAGTAGGGATTAATAAAAATCCACCAGTTTCTTTATTGTTAATGGCGTAGAACAAATGTAAACATTGATTATCAGCCATTTCATAATGGGAATGTGTTTATTTTGTGCTTTTATTTGATTTTTGTTGTTTCAGGTGGAAAGACCTGCCATCTTGCAACTTTAATGAAAAATAAGGTATTTGTGTGTCTGTCTGTCTGTCTGTCTGTGTTGTGTATGTGTGTGTGTGTGTGTTTTGTGCTGTGTGTGTGTGTTGTGTATGCATGCGTGTGTGTTTGTGTTGTGTGCTGTGTGTGTGTGTGTGTGTGTGTGGTGTGTATGCATGCATGCACGTGTTGTGCCATGTGGTGTTGTGCTACACTGTACTGTATTGCATCGTATCGTATTGTGTCACATTGTATTGTTTTGTACTTTCACGCCGTTGCACTGTATTTTATTGTGTTGAACTGTACTCTTTTTCTATTCTATTCTATGACGTCAGGGTCGTGTGGTGGCGTTCGATAAAACGGCAGACAAAGTGAAGAGGGTGAGGGAGAATGCTGACAGTATGGGACTGAGCTGTGTGGAAACCTACGCCTTTGACGCCAGGAATTCTGTGCAAGAGAATGCAGGTGTTTTCTCTATGTGTGTGTGCATGTGCGTGCGTGTGTATGTGTGCGTGTGTGTATGTGTGTGTGTGTGTTTAATGCCATGGGGCTTAGCTGTGTGGAAACCTACGCCTTTGACGGCAGGAAATCTGTGCAAGAGAATGCAGGTGTGTTCTCTGTGTGTGTGTGTGTGTGTGTGTGTGTGCTTAATGCCATGGGGCTTAGCTGTGTCGAAATCTATACCTTTGACTCCAGGAAAGCTGTGTAGGAAAACGCTGTTGTGTTCATTCTCTCTGTCAGTCTATCTGTCTGACTTTTCTTTCTCTCTCTTCTCTTTCTCTCTCCCTCCATCCCTACCTTCCTCTCACTCTTCATCTCTCTCTCTCTCTCTCTCTCTCTCTCTCTCTCTCTCTCTCTCTCTCTCTCTCTCTCTCTCTCTCTCTCTCTCTCTCTCTCTCTCTCTCTCCACGCCTCTCCCTGTCTTCCCTCTCACCCTCTTTAACTTTCCTCCTCTCTCTCTCTCTTTTCATTTATGCTACTAAGAGTACATTTATACACTTGCTGTCTTGGTCAAGGTGTATTAGGATATGCCCCCCCCCCCCCCCTTCTCTACGCATATACACAGTGGAACCTCCCTTATAAGACCTCCCATTATAAGACTCCCTCCCACATAAGACCTACTTCTCTGAGACATTGCTCTTCTTTGTAAGTATTAAATTACCTCCTTTATAAGACCCCTCCCTTATAAGACCTCATTTTGGATGATTTTTGAAGGTCTCATAAGGGAGGTTCCACTGTATTAAAATTACCTCCTTTGGAAGACCCCTCCCTTATAGGACCTCATTTTGGATGATTTTTTAAGGTCTTATAAGGGAGGTTCCACTGTAACACGATTTGGCAGATACCGTATTTTTTTTACTGTAAGGCGATACTTTTTTTCCTAGATGGAGACCCCTGCGCTTTATAGCATGACTGATAATATAGTAAGAAACTATAATAACAAAATCTGAATGTTGTGTCAAATTTGGGGGGTGCACCTTATAGTGTGACTGATAATATAGTAAGAAACTATAATAACAAAATCTGAATGTTGTGTCAAATTTGGGGGGTGCGCTTTATAATGTGACTGATAATATAGTAAGAAACTATAATAACAAAATCTGAATGTTGTGTCAAATTGGGGGGGGTGCCTTATAATGTGACTAATAATATAGTAAGAAACTATAATAGCAAAACCTGAATGTTGTGTCAAATTTGGGGGGTAGCCTTATAATAAGGTGCGCCTTATAGTCAGAAAAATACGGTAAATCATATATATCTGTGTCCCCTTTTATTTTACCTTTTAACATCTTTTGTCTTTTATTTCTCTCTGTCTATGTGTCTGTCTTTGTCTTGTTTTCTCGCTCTCTTTTCACTTCTCTCTCTGTCTCTCTCTTTCTCTCTTTCCTTGCTCCCCACCTCCCACACCTTCACTACACCCACTACCCTCTTTCTGTATATTTACACTTCTGACATTACATTTATACTCTCTCTCTCTCTCTCTCTCTCTCTCTCTCTCTCTCTCTCTCTCTCTCTCTCTCTCTCTCTCTCTCTCTCTCTCTCTCTCTCTCTCTGTGTTCAGATTCATCGGGAGGTCCCCCTTATCCTCCCGACTCGTTTGACGCCATTTTGTTGGACGGACCTTGCAGTGCCTTGGGCCAGCGCCCCTGCGTGAAGAACAAAATGAAGGCGTCGGAACTGACGTCTTTTCCTAAACTGCAACGCAGCTTGCTATCTGCAGTAAGTGGAAGATAGAGAGAGAGAGAGAGAGAGAGAGAGAGAGAGAGAGAGAGAGAGAGAGAGAGAGAGAAAAGAGAAGAGATATAAAGAAGAATAAGTTTAATAGTGTACGTGTTTCTGTTTGTGTCTCTGTGTGTGAGCAAAGATATTCTAAAAGGGTAAGATGGATTACTTAAGAGCTCGGCGAACCGGGCTGATAGAGTTATCGTTAGTGCGGACGTGTACACTATTCACAGTGGAGGCTATCCAAAAACTCAGACTGGAACTTGAACGGAGAATTCAACTGGCCTATCGACGTGTAAAATGTGTCCTGTTTAAAAGGGACATAACCAGTGTTTATGTCCTCACTACTCATATAGGGAAAAGAGACAGGATGCTTATCTTCCCCATTACAGTCTTTGGCGTGAGGAACAGAATGAAGGCGTCGGAACTGGCCTTTCTTAAACTGCAACGCAGCTTGCTATCTGCAGTAAGTGGAAGATAGAGAGAGAGAAACGAGAAGAGATATAAAGAAGAAGAAGTTTATAGTGAGCGTGTTTCTGTCTGTGTTTCTGTGCTTGAGGAACCGAATGAAGGCGTCGGAACTGACCTCTTTTCTTAAACTGCAACGCAGCTTGCTATCTGCAGTAAGTGGAAGATAGAGAGAGAGAGAGAGAAAAGAGAAGAGATATAAAGAAGAAAAAGTTTATAGTGTGCGTGCTTCTGTCTGTGTTTCTGTGCTTGAGGAACAGAATGAAGGCATCGGAACTGACCTCTTTTCCTAAACTACAGCGCCGCTTGCTATCTGCTGTAAGTGGAAGATAGAGAGAGAAAAAGAGAGAGAAAAGAGAAGAGATATAAAGAAGAAAAAGTTTAATAGTGTGCGTGCTTCTGTCTGTGTCTCTGTGCGTGAGGAACAGAATGAAGGCGTCGGAACTGACCTCTTTTCCTAAACTGCAGCGCCGCTTGCTATCTGCTGTAAGTGGAAGATAGAGAGAGAAAGAGAGAGAGAAAAGAGAAGAGATATAAAGAAGAAGAAGTTTAATAGTGTGCGTGCTTCTGTCTGTGTCTCTGTGCTTGAGGAACAGAATGAAGGCGTCGGAACTGACCTCTTTTCCTAAACTGCAGCGCCGCTTGCTATCTGCTGTAAGTGGAAGATAGAGAGAGAAAGAGAGAGAGAAAAAGAGAAGAGATATAAAGAAGAAGAAGTTACTCATTCAACACTGGCCGATTGCTTCCCTTTACAACCGTTCAACACGAATGTACGCTATAGCGTACATAGCGTTTAACCATTCACAATTCACAACTCCGCGAAGCCATGCAACCCAAACTAGTATAGAAGTGTTCCTCTATGGTCCCTTAATAGTTTTCAACCAATGAAATCACTTCCAGTCTATTTTAAGTACCGCAATGAATGCAAATGAGTCACTACCCCTCTCTTTGTCTTCTTTGATGATGATGATGATGATGATGATTTTGATAATGACGGTGATGATCATTATGTTAACAGGCGGTATCATTGTTGAGACCAGGGGGGGTGTTAGTGTACAGCACGTGTACTGTCACACTGGAAGAGAATGAAGACCAAGTGTCCTGGGCTCTACGCACCTTCCCTGAACTACAGTTAGAACCACAGGTAACAGTGAGAAGAAAGATAGAGAGAGAGATAGAGACCCTCTGAGAGAGAGAGAGAGAGAGAGAGAGAGAGAGAGAGAGAGACCCTCTGAGAGAGAGAGAGAGAGACCCTCTGAGAGAGAGAGAGAGACACACAAACATACAGACAGACAGAGAGAATGAAGTCAAGTGTCCTGGGCTCTACGCACCTTCCCTGAACTACAGTTAGAACCACAGGTAACAGTGAGAAGAGAGAGAGAGAGAGAGACTGAGAGAGAGAGAGTGAGACACAAACATACAGACAGACAGAGAGAATGAAGACCAAGTGTCCTGGGCTCTACGCACCTTCCCTGAACTGCAGTTAGAACCACAGGTAACAGTGAGAAGAGAGATAGAGAGAGACCCTCCGTGAGAGAGAGAGAGAGAGAGACTGAGGCACAGACAGACAGAGAGAATGAAGTCCTGGGCCCTACGCACCTTCCCCGAACTGCAGTTAGAACCGCAGGTAACAGTAAGAAGAGAGAGAGAAAATATGAGAGAGAGAGAGAGAAAGAGAGAGAGAGACACACAGAGAAAGAGAGAGACACACAAACATACAGACAGACAGAGAGAATAATGTCCAGGTGTGCTGGGCTCTACGCACCTTCCCCGAACTGCAGTTAGAACCACAGGTAACAGGGAGAAGAGAGAGAGAGAGAGAGAGAGACCCTGAGAGAGAGAGAGAGAGAGAGAGAGAAAGAGAGAGACCCTCTGTGAGAGAGAGAGACAGACTGAGAGAGAGAGAGGCACAAACATACAGACAGACAGAGAGAATGAAGTCCAGGTGTCCTGGGTCCTAAGCACCTTCCCTGAACTGCAGTTAGAACCACAGGTAACAGTGGGAGGGAGTTGTATAAGGGAGGTAATTTTAATACTTACAAAGAAGGGCAATGTCTCAGAGAAGTAGGTCTTAAGTGGGTGGGAGTCTTATAAGAGGAGGGGGGTGGGTGTCTTATAAGGGAGGTTCCACTGTATAATTGAAGATAACGTGTACGTTACAGTGTCCTCATCTTGGGGGTGGGGGATTGCCGCACAGCTCTCTATCAGAGGAGGAACTTAGAATGGTGCAGCGATTCCATCCCAGGAAGGATCATGACAGTGACGTTGAACGACACACCTGTGACACGGACACCATCGGCTTCTTCATTGCCAAGTTTAGGAAAAAGAAAGGATGAGAAAGAAATAGAGAGACAGACTGAGGAGGAGAAAGAGAGTATGATCAAGAGAGAGAGAGGATGATTGTTGTGTGTGTGAGAGAGAGTGTGGGTGATTGAGAAGGAGAAAGAGTATGATCAAGAGAGAGAGAGGATGATTGTTGTGTGTGTGAGAGAGAGTGTGGGTGTGTGGGTGTGTGTGGGTGATTGAGAAGGAGAAAGAGTATGATCAAGAGAGAGAGGATGATTGTGTGTGAGAGAGAGAGAGAGAGTGTGTGCGCATGCGCATGTGTGTGTGCGCACTAGTATATGAGCGAGAGGGGCACACAGAGAGAATGTGTGTGGCTGTTTGTGCATTGTGGCTGTATACTTTCTGCTTCTTTAACCCTTTCACCACCAATGTCGCAGTTTAGCTCCACAGTGATTTAACACCTATGTCACTAAAAGGCATCAAATTGAGGTCTATTATCCAAAGATAATAGTTTTGGGAAGTAAGGATAGACCTTTTTTTTTTATATATGTCACAGAAGAATCCCTAATACTGCAGATGGATTTTGTTCTCTACCCAGGTAAATTTAATGGACATTTTTGGCTGAAATATGGCTGGCGGTGAAAGGGTTAATGGCAAGTCCAGGAACTAATGTAGAGGTTCAATCCCAGACTGGATCTTCACAATGATGCTGAAAATGTGTGTGATACGGACGCCATTGGCTTCTTCATTGCCAAGTTTAAAGGTGGACCCTGATGGATGAGTTTTTGCAAGAAACACATCGAGATCACCAGAAAGACAGCCTTTTCAAGGATCGGAACACTCACTTTGCTCTGGTTTCCTAGAAATCAAACCGTCAAAACGGCGATTCCTCCTTGGTGGAGATGCCGGAGAGAGAAGCCATTTTGGATGGGGTGGGTGGAGGCCACTCATTGTTATTGAAGCTTTTGCTTCTTTGTAGTGCAGTAAAAAAAACAAATTGGAGCTATTTCCTGTGTTGTGAGCGAAACTCCTTTTGGTAAACTGTATACAAATTTATAAATAAGTAAATAAAAAGGCTTGTATTGTGGAAATGTTGTGCAAACGGTTTGGTCTAAACTCAGGCGGCCATTGGAAAAGAAAAGCCACATGCCTTCTCTTTCACTGAAAGAATTTGACTTCCAGCACATCCGCCAAGGAGGAATCGCCAATTTGACTGTTTGATTTCTAGGAAACCAGAGCAAAGTGAGTGTTGCGATCTCTGTAAAGGGTGTTTTCCTGGTGATCTCGACGTGTTTCTTGCAAAAACTCATCCGTCAGGGTGTCCCTTTAAGAAAAAAAAAGGATGATCAAGAGAGAGAGAATGTGTGTATATGTGTGTGTTAGTGTGCGTGCATAGATATTCGGATACTATTATAGTTTCTTTATTGCTACGATTAGTGTGGTGTTGAGTGAGAGAGAGAGAGACAGAAGCAATGGAGAAAGAGTGCATGACATAATGGAGAGAGAGTGCATGACATAATGGAGAAAGAGTGCATGACATAATGGAGAAAGAGTGCATAACATAATGGAGAAAGAGTGCATGACATAATGGAGAGAGAGTGCATAACATAATGGAGAAAGAGTGCATGACATAATGGAGAAAGAGTGCATGACATAATGGAGAAAGAGTGCATGACATAATGGAGAAAGAGTGCATGACATAATGGAGAAAGAGTGCATGACATAATGGAGAAAGAGTGCATGACATAATGGAGAAAGAGTGCATGACATAATGGAGAGAGAGTGCATGACATAATGGAGAAAGAGTGCATAACATAATGGAGAAAGAGTGCATGACATAATGGAGAAAGAGTGCGTGACATAATGGAGAAAGAGTGCATGACATAATGGAGAAAGAGTGCATGACATAATGGAGAGAGAGTGCATGACATAATGGAGAAAGAGTGCATGACATAATGGAGAAAGAGTGCATGACATAATGGAGAAAGAGTGCACATAATGGAGAAAGAGTGCACATAATGGAGAAAGAGTGCGTGACATAATGGAGAAAGAGTGCATGACATAATGGAGAAAGAGTGCATGACATAATGGATGGAGAAAGAGAAAGAGTGCATGACATAATGGAGAAAGAGTGCATGACATAATGGAGAAAGAGTGCATGACATAATGGAGAAAGAGTGCATGACATAATGGAGAGAGAGTGCATGACATAATGGAGAAAGAGTGCATGACATAATGGAGAAAGAGTGCATGACATAATGGAGAAAGAGTGCGTGACATAATGGAGAAAGAGTGCGTGACATAATGGAGAAAGAGTGCATGACATAATGGAGAAAGAGTGCATGACATAATGGAGAAAGAGTGCATGACATAATGGAGAAAGAGTGCATGACATAATGGAGAAAGAGTGCATGACATAATGGAGAGAGAGTGCATGACATAATGGAGAGAGAGTGCATGACATAATGGAGAAAGAGTGCATGACATAATGGAGAAAGAGTGCATGACATAATGGAGAAAGAGTGCATGACATAATGGAGAAAGAGTGCATGACATAATGGAGAAAGAGTGCATGACATAATGGAGAAAGAGTGCATGACATAATGGAGAAAGAGTGCATGACATAATGGAGAGAGAGTGCATGACATAATGGAGAGAGAGTGCATGACATAATGGAGAGAGAGTGCATGACATAATGGAGAGAGAGAGAGAGGAGAGAGTGCATGACATAATGGAGAGAGAGTGCATGACATAATGGAGAAAGAGTGCATAACATAATGGAGAAAGAGTGCATGACATAATGGAGAAAGAGTGCATAACATAATGGAGAAAGAGTGCATGACATAATGGAGAAAGAGTGCATGACATAATGGAGAAAGAGTGCATGACATAATGGAGAAAGAGAGTGCATGACATAATGGAGAAAGAGTGCATGACATAATGGAGAAAGAGTGCATGACATAATGGAGAAAGAGTGCATGACATAATGGAGAGAGAGTGCATGACATAATGGAGAAAGAGTGCATGACATAATGGAGAAAGAGTGCATGACATAATGGAGAAAGAGTGCATGACATAATGGAGAAAGAGTGCATGACATAATGGAGAAAGAGTGCATGACATAATGTAGAGAGAGTGCATGACATAATGGAGAAAGAGTGCATGACATAATGGAGAAAGAGTGCGTGACACAATGGAGAAAGAGTGCATGACATAATGGAGAAAGAGTGCGTAACATGTGTGAGTACATACTATTGGTTTGTTTACTACCACATTCAAAGAAGAAGACTGGTTAATTTGAGTGTGTGGTATTTAAGGTGTGTGTGTGTGTGTGCATGTGTGTGTGTGCACCCACGTGTGTGTGCATGTATGTGTGTTAGAATATAAGATTGCGAGTCCTTGTTTTTATAGTGTTTTTTATTTGTTGTAAACCATGCATACAATAAAGTGAACTTGAATTAGTTCCTGGTTTTCTTCTTTTTTATGTGAGAATTGTGCATACACAAGCTCACACTTACAAAGGCACACACACAAGTACACATACAGACATTTAAATGCACATGCGCTTATGAAGACACATATAAAGACACCTATCTGCACACAAATACAGTACACACAAACATGGCACATAAAACACATGAATGTAAGTCGGTAGATGTTAAATTAATGACAGACACGCACACATAATGACACGCACACTCACTCGCTGTGACACATAATGACATGCACACTCACTCGCTGTGACACATAAGTGCAAGCACACACACAAACACACAAAGATGTGATGATGTAATTATGATGATGATAAAAGAAAGACAAGATGGCATATCTGATAACGATGACGATGATGATGATAAAAGAAAGACAAGATGGCATATCTGACAACGATGATGATGATGATGATAAAAGAAAGACAAGTTGGCATATCTGATAACGATGACGATGATGATGATAAAAGAAAGACAAGATGGCATATCTGATAACGATGATGATGATGATGATAAAAGAAAGACAAGAAGGCATATCTGATAACGATGATGATGATGATGATAAAAGAAAGACAAGATGGCATATCTGATAACGATGATGATGATGATGATAAAAGAAAGACAAGAAGGCATATCTGATAACGATGATGATGATGATGATAAAAGAAAGACAAGATGGCATATCTGATAACGATGACGATGATGATGATAAAAGAAAGACAAGATGGCATATCTGATAACGATGATGATGATGATAAAAGAAAGACAAGAAGGCATATCTGATAACGATGATGATGATGATGATAAAAGAAAGACAAGATGGCATATCTGATAACGATGATGATGATGATGATAAAAGAAAGACAAGATGGCATATCTGATAACGATGATGATGATGATGATAAAAGAAAGACAAGAAGGCATATCTGATAACGATGATGATGATGATAAAAGAAAGACAAGAAGGCATATCTGATAACGATGATGATGATGATGATAAAAGAAAGACAAGAAGGCATATCTGATAACGATGACGATGATGATGATAAAAGAAAGACAAGAAGGCATATCTGATAACGATGACGATGATGATGATAAAAGAAAGACAAGAAGGCATATCTGATAACGATGACGATGATGATGATAAAAGAAAGACAAGAAGGCATATCTGATGACGATGACGATGATGATGATAAAAAAAAGACAAGAAGGCATATCTGATGACGACGATGATGATAAAAGAAAGACAAGAAGGCATATCTGATGACGACGATGATGATAAAAGAAAGACAAGACATATCTGATGACGACGATGATGATAAAAGAAAGACAAGAAGGCATATCTGATAACGATGACGACGATGATGATAAAAGAAAGACATATCCGATGACGACGATGATGATAAAAGAAAGACATATCTGATGACGACGATGATGATAAAAGAAAGACAAGAAGGCATATCTGATGACGATGATGATGATAAAAAAGAAAGACATTCTGATGACGACGATGATGATAAAAGAAAGACATATCTGATGACGACGATGATGATAAAAGAAAGACATATCCGATGACGACGATGATGATAAAAGAAAGACATATCTGATGACGACGATGATGATAAAAGAAAGACATATCTGATGACGACGATGATGATAAAAGAAAGACATATCTGATGACGACGATGATGATAAAAGAAAGACAAGAGGGCATATCTGATGACGATGATGATGAAGAAAAAAAGACAAGAAGGCATATCTGATGACGACGATGATAATAAAATAAAGACATATCCGATGACGACGATGATGACAAAAGAAAGACAAGAAGGTGACAATAATGATGATAATAAAATAAATATAAGAAGCATATCGGATGACGACGACGACGATGATGATGATGATAAAAAGTATTCCCCCGAAGTCGGAGTGTAGCTGCTCACGTGGCGGGGTAATCAAAAACGGTCACACGCGTAATGTTCTCGTCCGTAGCTGACCCACTTGTACCACAGTGTTCAAGTGCTTCCGCTGTTGGGATGTTCCCTGGAGTCTTTTAGCCAGGATAAGCCAACAAACAACAAATAAATACAAGAAGACATATATGGGGAAGACGGGGTAAAAAGCGCATGGGCGGGTAAGAAGCCCACCCCAATTATCTCATGAAATGAAGCGAATTTCAGTCTCATTTTGCCCATGAGACGAGCGTTAATGTCTAGCATTCGTCTCATGGGCAAATTTGACTGACATTTTCTTTATTTCATGAGATAATTGGGGTGGGCTTCTTACCCGCCCATGCGCTTTTTACCCCGTCTTCCCCTATCTAACGATGCTGATGATGAAAGAAAGAGAAGAAGGCATATATCTAATGACGATGATGATGATAATAATAAAAGAAGCCAAGCGGGTATAAATTGCTTGTGAAACTTTAATCAATTCCTATCGAATCACTGATGATACTTGGAAATCCATTCTTTTTAATTTCCTGTTGTTGAGCGAGGATCTGCTTGCTGGTGTAGGGGAAGACGGGGTAAAAAGCGCATGGGCGGGTAAGAAGCCCACCCCAATTATCTCATGAAATAAAGAAAATTTCAGTCAAATTTGCCCATGAGACGAATGCTAGACATTAACGCTCGTCTCATGGGCAAAAAAGAGACTGAAATTTGCTTCATTTCATGAGATAATTGGGGTAGGCTTCTTACCCGCCCATGCGCTTTTTACCCCGTCTTCCCCTAATTATGCTGCCTAGTTAGATAGGCCTAGTGCTGGATGATCGGTCTTGAATCCTGTATCATGAAATGACGGAGGAGCTAATCGATAAAGATTCCTAGACAGACGACTGCCGTCAGGGAATTTAGTCTCTCTCTCTCTCTCTCTCTCTCTCTCTCTCTCTCTCTCTCTCTCTCTCTCTCTCTCTCTCTCTCTCTCTCTCTCTCTCTCTCTCTCTCTCTCTCTCTCTCTCTCTCTCTCTCTCTCTCTCTCTCTCTCTCTCTCTCTCTCTCTCTCTCTCTCTCTCTCTCTCTCTCTCTCTCTCTCTCTCTCTCTCTCTCTCTCTCTCTCTCTCTCTCTCTCTCTCTCTCTCGAGGTGCGTGTATGGTTACACGCATGTCTGCACACACGAGTATTAACAATTATGCATGTGCGTATGCAAGTTTCATAAATCCATATTTCAACCTATCTTTTATCATAATATCACCTGCTTTGCTACCTTTATGTTCAAATATGTATGTGTAATAGGCTAGTATGCCTTGTGTTCTAAGTTCATATATGTAGGGGAAGACGGGGTAAAAAGCGCATGGGCGGGTAAGAAGCCCACCCCAATTATCTCATGAAATGAAGCAAATTTCAGTCAAATTTGCCCATGAGACGAATGCTAGACATTAACGCTCGTCTCATGGGCAAAATGAGACTGAAATTTGCTTCATTTCATGAGATAATTGGGGTGGGCTTCTTACCCGCCCATGCGCTTTTTACCCCGTCTTCCCCTATCAAGGCCAGATTGGAAGACTAGGCGTTGCCTAAAATCTTTATCCTTGACAAATAAAGTTTTTCAAGTCTCTCTCTCTCTCTCTCTCTCTCTCTCTCTCTCTCTCTCTCTCTCTCTCTCTCTCTCTCTCTCTCTCTCTCTCTCTCTCTCTCTCTCTCTCTCTCTCTCTCTCTCTCTCTCTCTCTCTCTCTCTCTCTCTCTCTCTCTCTCTCTCTCTCTCTCTCTCTCTCTCTCTCTCTCTCTCTCTCTCTCTGAAATGTCACCTGAAAAATAGATAGACTAGTAATGATAATGTACAGTGAGTCTCAACTTCCCTACCATTGGTTATTAATTCTTCTTCAATTTCACCAAGCAATTTCCGTACTGAGATTTGTTCCGAATGAAAAATGGTGTTTTACGTCCTCTCGGTCTGGAACAGACACATAGTATGGGACATTTGTAGATACAAAGATGGTGGGAGGCAATGCCCGGAGGCAGTGCAACTCCAGTAAAGTCCCGTCTTTTTGTTATCAATACAGATAGGTGTAGCAGTAACCACGCCTCGGTTAAACCTAATCGGCTATGGTACCGCCACATTGAGTGAGAGATTTGTTCCCTGCCCGCGTGTGCTTTTTATAT
Organism: Phymorhynchus buccinoides; assembly: GCA_017654935.2. Classification (NCBI taxonomy): domain Eukaryota; kingdom Metazoa; phylum Mollusca; class Gastropoda; order Neogastropoda; family Raphitomidae; genus Phymorhynchus; species Phymorhynchus buccinoides. The sequence continues at coordinate 37,481,768 of CM065704.1, forward strand.
TAATGAAAAACCAATATTTTCATCAAAGACAAATTATGCTTTTATCCTTTTTTTGTGTCAGTCTTCTGTTTATTGAGGTTTCTTCTCTTCTTCTTATGCGTTCCCAATATGGCCATAATGGGTAAGGTAGGCCTACCTAACTTATATGTGCATGTCCGGTTTTCAGTTTTCACTGGTCTCCCCGCTGCATTTCAGCTGACACATTCCGATTTCGGAGGAGCTCAAAGCAGAACATTAGTTGGGATTTTTTTTTTGGGGGGAAACGGCTGGAGAATGGGCCAGTTAGTCAGAAAAATAGTAGATGATAGTCAGAAAAAAAGAAGTCAGAGTCAAAAGGAGTGATGTTATTGTCATACCCTGGCTAAAAGACTCCAGGGATCATCTCAACAGCCGAAGCACTTGAACACCAATTAAAGGTACAAGATGCACCAGCTAGGGATGTTGTTGTCCTTTTAAAACGAATTACGCAATGGTGGTGGTACCATAGCCGATGAGGTTTAACCGAGGCGTGGATAGGGGAAGACGGGGTAAAAAGCGCATGGGCGGGTAAGAAGCCCACCCCAATTATCTCATGAAATGAAGCAAATTTCAGTCTCATTTTGCCCATGAGACGAGCGTTAATGTCTAGCATTCGTCTCATGGGCAAATTTTTGACTGAAATTTTCTTTATTTCATGAGATAATTGGGGTGGGCTTCTTACCCGCCCATGCGCTTTTTACCCCGTCTTCCCCTACTGCTACACATATTTGTATTATAAAAAAATTGGGACTTTACTGGTTTAGCACTGCCTCCGGGCATTGCCTCCAGTATTGTTCCCACCATCTTTGTATTTGCAAATGCCCCACATGGCCGAAAGGCCGAAGAGGGCGTAAAACCCTATTTTCATTCACTCGTTGTTGTCCTTGTAGTTTCCTGGCTTAAAGACTCCAGGGATCATCCCAACAGCCGAAGCTGTTTTTTGTGTGTTTTGAGGTGTGTGTTTTGTTTTTTCTCCCCTGCGCAGCGATTTTTCTTTGAACCCCAATATATGTCAGTTATTGCCGGTTACGGCAGGTGGACATCATTGGTAGAAGAAAGAGAAGAACACCAAGGTAGAAATGCACCAGCTAGGGATGAGAACATTAGGTGTGTGACCGTTTTTGATTCAGTACCCCGCCACGTGACAGCCACACTCCGACTTCGAAGGATAAAAAGAGTGATGCCGGGATTAGAGAAAGTTTCTTGACCTTTATTCAAGATAAAAACCATAGAATCAAAATAAAAATAAATTATAAAAGAAAAACATCTATGTTCTGGAGAAAATCTCTCTTTCTTTTCCCCTCCCCCCTTTTCCCCTAAAACAGTACAAATCACAGTATGGCTCTGCCGAGAGGACGTAAAACTTTAACTTTGGAGGAAGTTTACTGTCTATAAGAGGCTACGCCTAATTAGATGTTAAACCAACCATAGAGAGAGAGGGGGGAAGTTGATAGCATAGAACTTCCAGAAGGTGGGGGAACTACTTGTACTGAAAGACCCCCGGTGTCCCGAAGGGGAGAGACTTGATCGTGGGAGGGGTGGTGTCGTGTCGTTCAGCTCCTCGTATGAAAGCACGAGACATCGATCTGTTTAAAATCTTTACTCTGGAAGTCAGACTCTTTCGTCCCCAGTGGGTGCACCGGGGGATCTTTCAGTACAAGCAGTTCCCCCACCTTCTGGAAGTTATGTGCTAGTAAATTCCTCTACTCTGTCACTCTCTTTGACTCTGCCTTTTCCTTTTCCTCTTCTTACTACCATCAACTGTTGTTTTTGTTCTGACTTATTCTTCTGCCTTAAAAAAAAATTCTTCCAAATAATTTTCTTTTTTAAGTTCCTCCGAAATTGGAATGTATCAGCTGATTGCAGCGGGGAGACCAATGAAAACTGAAAAACGGACACATACACATATGGCTTTAATGAAAATCTGTTTAACGTCATCCGGTCTGGAACAGACTCATATAGGACATTAGTGGTGGGAACGATCCTGGAGGCAATGCCCGGAGGCAGTGCAACACCAGTAAAGTCCCGAATTTATAGCAATACAGATAAGCTGTACCCATATGACTTGGGAACGTAGGGGAAGACGGGGTAAAAAGCGCATGGGCGGGTAAGAAGCCCACCCCAATTATCTCATGAAATAAAGAACATTTCAGTCAAATTTGCCCATGAGACGAATGCTAGACATTAACGCTCATCTCATGGGTAAAATGAGACTGAAATTAACGCTCGTCTCATGGGTAAAATGAGACTGAAATTAACGCTCGTCTCATGGGTAAAATGAGACTGAAATTTGCTTCATTTCATGAGATAATTGGGGTGGGCTTCTTACCCGCCCATGCGCTTTTTACCCCGTCTTCCCCTATAAGACATTTTATAGAGGCATGCTGGCACTATTGAAACAAAAAGCACTGTGACAGTGAAAACCCGACCATGGCTTGGGAACGCATAAGACATTTTATAGAGGCATGCTGGTACTATTGAAACAAAAAGCACTGCGACTGTGAAAACCCGATCAGGCTTATGTTTGATATGTTGCAACTAACCAGTCATATAGGTTATATTTTACTATGCTTGTTAAAGAAACAGTCCTCTCGTTTTACAGTTTGCTTAATACTTAGAATAGTTATAGTTCCATTTTATTGCTGACAACATTTATTTGGAGCGAACGTTCCTTCTCTTTCCAGGCCCCCTCCACTTGGAATAAACTCCCTTTACCTCTCCGTTCTGCCAACTCCCTTTCTTCATTTAAGTCTTCTCTCAAAACTACTCTTTTCAAGTCATAGCCTGCTATAGGGGAAGACGGGGTAAAAAGCGCATGGGCGGGTAAGAAGCCCACCCCAATTATCTCATGAAATGAAGCAAATTTCAGTCTCATTTTGCCCATGAGACGAGCGTTAATGTCTAGCATTCGTCTCATGGGCAAATTTGACTGAAAGTTTGCTTTATTTCATGAGATAATTGGGGTGGGCTTCTTACCCGCCCATGCGCTTTTTACCCCGTCTTCCCCTATTTATTTTCAAAGTACTGTGCCCCTTCCATCCGAGTGTGTTTCTGTGCATGCGTGTTGTTTGTGCGTGTGTGTGTGTGTGTGTGTGTGTGTGTGTGTGTGTGTGTGTGTGTGTGTGTGTGTGTGTGTGTGTGTGTGTGTGTGTGTGTGTGTGTGCGTGCGCATGCGTGTAGTGCGTTTGTGCATGTGTGTGTGTGTCTGTGTTTAGTGCGTGCATGTGCGCGTGCGTGCTTCCTGGTTTATTCATGTATTCAATTGTAAGCGCTAAGGCCTTTTTTAAGATTTGGCGCTATAAATGCTCATTATTATTATTATTATTTGTGCTTGGACCAAAACAAATATTTTTTTAAAAATCACTAGCAACCATCAAGGTCATGATTATCGCAATGAAGCTTTATTTTTCTTTTGCCTACCCCTCTACCAAATTTGATTAAAATATGTAGGGGAAGACGGGGTAAAAAGCGCATGGGCGGGTAAGAAGCCCACCCCAGTTATCTCATGAAATAAAGAAAATTTCAGTCAAATTTGCCCATGAGACGAATGCTAGACATTAACGCTCGTCTCATGGGCAAAATGAGACTGAAATTTGCTTCATTTCATGAGATAATTGGGGTGGGCTTCTTACCCGCCTATGCGCTTTTTACCCCGTCTTCCCTACAGTAGTTTTTCAGAAAATTACACATACATAGGGGAAGACGGGGTAAAAAGCGCATGGGCGGGTAAGAAGCCCACCCCAATTATCTCATGAAATGAAGCAAATTTCAGTCTCATTTTGCCCATGAGACGAGCGTTAATGTCTAGCATTCGTCTCATGGGCAAATTTGACTGACATTTTCTTTATTTCATGAGATAATTGGGGTGGGCTTCTTACCCGCCCATGCGCTTTTTACCCCGTCTTCCCCTACAGACATACTCTGTCTGGCCAGGTAACAAAACAAAAAAACTTGCTGGACAACAGTGCTGTGCCGTGTCTCCACTTGTGGGTGCCCTAATGACAGCCTTACTCCATGGGGATACCAGGGGGGGGGGGGGGGGGGGGGGGGGGGGGTGGGGGGGGGAGGGGGGGGGTTCCGTATAAATAGTTCCCCCACCTTCTGGAAGTTATGTGCTTATAACTTCAACTAATCTGTCTCTCTCTTTGACTCTGCTTTTTTTTCTTTGCTTTGTGTCATCTACTATCTTTCTGACTTTTTGGCCCATTCTCCTGCCTTTTTTCCAAAAACATCTTCCATATAGTTTTCTCCATGGATGCTATATTTAGAATGTAGTGTCCATGTTTTCTCCTTTGAGCTCCTCCAAAATCAGAATATGTCGGCTGAATGCAGGGAGGACACCAGTGAAAACTGAAAAACGGACAAATGCGTAGGGGAAGACGGGGTAAAAAGCGCATGGGCGGGTAAGAAGCCCACCCCAATTATCTCATGAAATGAAGCAAATTTCAGTCTCATTTTGCCCATGAGACGAGCGTTAATGTCTAGCATTCGTCTCATGGGCAAATTTGACTGAAATTTTCTTTATTTCATGAGATAATTGGGGTGGGCTTCTTACCCGCCCATGCGCTTTTTACCCCGTCTTCCCCTACCCATTGTGGCCTTATGGCCTGGGAACGCAGAAGAAGAAAAAAGAAGACAGCCTTAAATTTAACTATAAATTGCTGAATGATGCTGGCCTAAAAGGGTGGAGGAATCCAAAACAACTCATGATGCTGCTATTGATGATGATGATGATGTGTGTGTGGTACAGTGCATGTGTGTGTGTGTGTGTGTGTGTGTGTGTGTGTGTGTGTGTGTGTGTGTGTGTGTGTGTGTGTGTGTGCGTGTGC
>CM065704.1:37491614-37519114 GCA_017654935.2 Phymorhynchus buccinoides
CTCTCTCTCGTGGATAAACGGGGTGGGGGAAAACAGTGTCTTGATTTATGAGAGCATTAATCTTTTGATCTTCTATATAGTGCAATGCAGGTAACATTGCCAATCTGTCTGTCTGTCTGTCTGTCTGTCTGTCTGTCTAACGGTTCTGTCTGTCTCTCTCTCTGTCTGTCTGTCTGTCTAACGGTTCTGTCTGTCTCTCTCTCTCTCTCTCTCTCTCTCTCTCTCTCTCTCTCTCTCTCTCTCTCTCGTGGATAAACGGGGTGGAGGAAGACACTGCATTGATTTATGAGAGCAGTAATCTTTTGATCCTCTATATAGTGCAATGCAGGTAACATTGCCAATCTGTCTGTCTGTCTAACGGTTCTGTCTGTCTGTCTGTCTGTCTTTAAGGGTTCTGTCTGTCTCTCTCTCTCGTGGATAAACGGGGTGGAGGAAAACAGTGTCTTGATTATGAGAGCAGTAATCTTTTGATGCTCTATATAGTGCAATGCAGGTAACATTGCCAATCTGTCTGTTTGTCTGTCTAACGGTTCTGTCCGTCTCTCTCTCATGGATGAACAGGGTGGAAGGAAACACTGCCTTGTTTATACGAGAGCCGTTATTTTAACTTCTTTTCACCTTCTTTTGAGAAATGCAGGTAAAATCTGTCCATCTGCCTGTCTGTTTGTCTGTCTAACGGTTTCTGTCTGTCTCTCTCTCATGTATAAACGGGGTGGAGGAAAACAGTGTCTTGATTATGAGAGCAGTAATCTTAACGTTCTTTTACCCTCTGTTGTGCAATTGCTGGTAAGATTGCCAATCTGTTAAATTGTCTGTCTGTCTGTGTGTCTGTCTATCGGTTTTTGTCTGTCTGTCTCTCATGGATGAACGGGGTGGAGGAAAAACACTGTCTTGATTTATTATGAGAGCAGTACTCCCCGTGGGGATACCGGGGGGGGGGGGGTCTTCCGTACAAATAGTCCCCCATCTTCTGGAAGTTCTGTGCGTGTAGCTTCCTCTAATGTCTCTTTGACTCTGCCTTTTTCCCTTGCTTTGTGTCATCTACTATCTTTTTGACTTTTTGGCTCTTCTTTCTCCTGCCTTTTCCCCCCAAACAATTCTTCCATATAGTTTTCTCCTTTGAGCTCCTCCGAAATCGGAATGTGTCGGCTGAATGCAGCGAGGAGACCAGTGAAAACTGAAAAACGGGCACATACGTACCCATTGTGGCCTTATGGCCTGGGAACGCAGATGATGATGAAGAAGAAGAAGAAGAAAAAGAAGAAGAAGAAGAAGAAGAAGAAGAAGAAGAAGAAGAAGAAGAAGAAGAAGAAGAAGAAAGCAGTAATCTTTTGATCCTCTTTTGTGCAATGCCAGTAAGATTTTATCAATCTGTCTGTTTGTCTGTCTGTGTAACGGTTTATGTCTCTCTCTCTCTCTCTCGTGGATTAACAACAAGGCGGAGGATAACATTGCTCTTATTATAAGATTATGAGAGCCGTTATCTGAACTTCTTTTGACCCTCTCGTGCAACGCCTGTACGATTCTGTTTCTGTCTGTCCGTCCGTCCGTCTGTCTCTCCCCCCCCCCCATCTCTCTCTCTCTCTCTCTCTCTCTCTCTCTCTCTCTCTCTCTCTCTCTCTCTCTCTCCGCATACCCGTCTCTCTCTCTCTTTCCCTTATTCCAAGTAGCCTAAGCTCTGTATAAAGAAGCTTTGTGTGTGTGTGTTGTTTTTTATTTGCTGGAGGTGTATGTGTCACAATGTGTGCGTGTGCTGTGTGTGTGTGTATGTGTGTGTGCGTGCGTGTGCGCGCGCACGCGTGTATGTGTGTGTGTGTGTGTATGTGCGCGTGTGTGCGCGCACTCATTATGAATAGGCCTATGTGTGAATATGCGCACACACACACACTCACACACGCTTATGCTCACTTGCCACATGTTATGCTGTGCAGCTCAGTACGTACTTCCTATCTTCTCGATCAATGCAGGAAACCCGAGCTGTACAAAGAGGCCTTTGACTGCGTTCTCAACGTGCTGGAGATGTGTTCCTACCCAAGGGAGTCCGTCATGAGACTGCCAGAGATCGGCAGACTGCAGGCTGGAATGGATCTCATGTGTTCCCAATTCTACAGTAAGACAACCACCCTCAATAACACCAGTAACATGAATTCAGCGTAATGTTGGTTCTTCTTCTTCTTCTTCGTTCGCTCAGACAGTTTCCTGTCATATGAGCGTTGATGCGTCATGCTGCTGTTATGCGCCTAAGTAAGAAATAGTTAAGCTCAGCATGTCCAACTTCGGCTCAAGAGATTTGTTTACACCAAAAAATAATTTATGGAAAAAATGCAGGAGAAAGCCGATAGAAAGATAGCAGATGACAGTAAGCAAAGGGAAAAGGCAGAGTCAAAGAGTGTGACAGATTAGAGGAAGTTACAAGCACAGAACTTCCAGAAGATGGAGAACTATTTGTGCAAAAGACCCCCCGGTATCCCCAAGGGGGGGATGTTGCTTCAATTTGAGCCTTTTGTTTGGAAAGAAAAATAATGTTTTTTTCTAAACAAAAAACAGGACAGTACGGTTATTTAATGTCTTCTCCGTTAAATTTGTGTCGCGTTATTTATTTTGAAGCTTTTAACAGATTTATTTTACAATAGGCGACCTTACCTTATTTATTTCTTCTTCTCGCCTGGGCCTAAGGCTGTATCTGAGACCAACTGACATAGGCTAGAACACCAAGGCTACATCAAAATGTTGTTATGTTCTGCATAGCTATGCGAAGATTGTCTTTAGCCATGACAACTCCTAGCATAACATTACTCAGTCTCCGAAATCCCCCGAAGACGGAGTGCGGCTGTCCAAGCGGAGGGGTAATCAAAAACGGTCACGATCGGTCACGGACCTACATTACATGTAAGTTCGTGCGATCGGTAGACTGCGAGCTGGAGTGGACCTTACGTGTTCCCAATTCTACAACAAGTCAACCCTCAATGACATCAATAACGATGATGATGATAATGGTGATGATGATGATGAAGATATATTGATTTCACCAGCGGCCAATGCCCAATGCCTCAAGGACCAAGACCAACACATTCTGGACTGTGGAACAGACCTGAGAGAGAAAGAGAGATAACGATGATGATGATGATGATGATGAAGATGATGATATATTGATATCACCAGCGGCCAATGCTCAATGCCTCAAGGACCAAGACCAACACATTCTGGACTGTGGAACAGACCTGAGAGAGAAAGAGAGATAACGATGATGATGATGATGATGATGGTGAAGATGATGACATATTGATTTCACCAGCGGCCAATGCCCAATGCCTCAAGGACCAAGATCAACACATTCTGGACTGTGGAACAGACCTGAGTAAGAACCTTCTACAGACAGTAGACCCTGGCATCCTTTCCAACATCCCTATTGTGTGCCTGTAAGTATATAAATCAATGTGTGTATGTGTAATATTAATGTGGTGTGTGTGTGTGTGTATGTGTGAGTGTGTGCGCGCGCGCGTGTGCGTGTGACACGTGCGTATCGCATGCGCGTGTGTGTCAGCAAGTATGTACACCTCGGCCTTCTATAATATTATATAATATTAAAGAAACACACATTTTATCTGAATTTTTGTTCATGTGAAGTCTATGCTCTTTCTATCTCTTTGTCCGAATATGTGCCTCTCTCTGTTTGCCTCCTCTATCTATCTCTTATTTCTTTCAAATTGTGTGTATAAGAGAATGAGTTTCACAAGCTTACACATGCAAGTCTGGACGCGTCACACACACACACAGAGGGAGAGAGAGAGAGAGAGAGAGAGAGAGAGAGAGAGAGAGAGAGAGAGAGAGAGAGAGAGAGAGAGAGAGAGAGAGAGAGAGTCAGACTCTAAACTTTTAATTGCAAAGGCCACCGACCTATCTGAGAGAGAGAGAGAGAGAGAGAGAGAGAGAGAGAGAGAGAGAGAGAGAGAGGGAGGGGGGGGGGGGGGGGGGGGGGGGGGGGGGGATCGTATGACATACTTTCTTTTTTATTTCAATGAGGTAACGAGATAAGCAGTACATTACCTTTTTTACCCGGCCAGAGGCCGAGGTATTGCGATCGGTTTGTGTGTCTGTGTGTGTGTGTGTGTCTGTGTATCGATTATCTTAAAAACTACTGTTTGGATTTTGATTAAAATTGGCAGAGGGGTAGACAGCTTGAAAAGGAAGCTTCCTTTCGTTAATCAACACTGTGCAGACCTTGACCTTAAAATTTAACCTACATACTTTCTTTTTTATTTCAATGAGGTAACGAGATAAGCAGTACATTACCTTTTTTACCCGGCCAGAGGCCGAGGTATTGCGATCGGTTTGTGTGTCTGTGTGTCTGTCTGTGTGTGTGTCTGTCTGTGTATCGATTATCTTAAAAACTACTGTTTGGATTTTGATTAAAATTGGCAGAGGGGTAGACAGCTTGAAAAGGAAGCTTCCTTTCGTTAATCAACACTGTGCAGACCTTGACCTTAAAATTTAACATTGAAAACCGAAATTTCCTTCTTTGGGCTATGTAATTTCCCAGCTTTATTTCGTGAACTAGTGAACAGAATCGCTTCAAATTTTTGTGTGGTGGTGTACCATGGTGCAAGGAAGTTTGTATAAAAGTTCAGCTGTATCTCGTGAACTACTGAACAGAATCGCTTCAAATTTTGAGCTATGTATTTTATGCGTTCTGTAAGGGTGGAAAGTGATGTGTTTATTGGGGGGGAAGGGGGGGGGGGGGCAGGACATAACTCTGGCCGGGTTTGCATTGTCACAATGCGTTGCTGCCGCCCGGCGATGCTCTTGTTTTTTTTTATTGTGTGAGGAATCTCCCAGGGAAATTCCCCCGGCCCGAAGTCGGAGTGTGGCTGCCCACGTGGCGGGGTAATCAAAAACGTTCACACACGCAATGTTCTCATCCCTAGCTGGTGCATTTGTACCACAGTGTTCAAGTGCTTCGGCGGAGTCTTTTAGCCAGGGTACATCAACAACCCAGGGAAAATTTGAATCAATTCCTATCAACAGTCCCGACTCCAAAGGATCACACAAATGATCTGATCTGTACAGTTTGTTTCAACGAGGTGGCAGGCCTACACACTTCCAAACACACACTTATCACACAAATGATCGGATCTTGTTTCAGCAAGGTGGCAGAATGGTTAAGACGTTCACCTGCCGATTTCAATGCAATGATTGCAACGTGAGTGACCAAGGTTCGAATCCCTGCCTCGCCCTTTCTTTCTAATTCGACAGGAAAATCGAATGTTGAGTCCTTCGGATGGGGACTTAAAGCTAGTCCGACCCGTGCGCTATTATGCATGTCAAAATCCCACGGCAATTGAAAGTTGGTAAGAGCAGGGAGAAATCCTGCTGCCTAGTATGACCAAATCGATAGCTAGTTTTTCCAAAGTCTCCCCCCCCTCCTCCTAACCCTGCCCCCCCCCCCCCCCCACACAAAAAAATTGGTAGGCGCTGCGCTCTCCGGGGGAAAGCAGCCCAAATTAGTTAGTTAGTTAGTCTGTTATAGTCCCGTCAACAGCTACGGTTATCTCAGGACTGTCACCGCATAAAAATCCACCACGTATAGCAAAACACAAATCCATGAATCTTAACAACGTACAAAACCTGAAAACAAAAAAAATGTAGTACAATTCATAACATGACACTTCCATCATTGCACCCTATAGCACATAAGTCCACACAGTGCTGGAAACGTGGAGCTACTATACTCTCATTTATCGGATCCAGGTTAAAAAAACAGTCAAAAAGGATAACAAATACATACTAGTAAGCTAAAATACATAAAAAATGCTATATAAGCGAAATATGCACTGCAGAATGGACAACAGGTGCCCACTCAAGTGCGTAATTATCACGCATGGATGCCAGTGTACAATTAAAAAAACTGGCATGTCATAAATTGTAAAAAAGAAAAACGTGGAAGGGTTTTATAGAAAAAATGCAGGTGAATGGACCAATAAGGCAGAAAAAAGTAGACGCCAGAAAGCAAAAAGAAGAGAAAAGGCAGAGTCAAAGAGAGTGACAGAGTAGGGGAAGTTGCTAGCATAGAACTTCCAGAAGAAGGGGGAACTATTTCTGCTGAAAGACCCCCCGGTATCCCCACGGAAGGGCCATGACCACATAAGCCAGCCTAAGCCGTTGCCCGCCTCCTATGATGAGGACGTGTGGTTGGACTTTAGGAGGCTGTTGGGCTACTCTCCGTAAGCCCCCCCCCCCCCCCCCACCATGAAAGGTGGAAGCCCGCCAGCCCAAATTGCAGAGATAAGTCTCTGAGACTAGAATATACCAAACATTTAAAAAAAATTATACACTTCCAAGCACACACACAATAGAGTGAAAGAATGAAAATAAAGAATGATGCTTTGTTTGTCTCACTTTGGTTCTGACCCACGCACTGCTAGATGATTGGTATCGTAATCAACTTTGGTGGAGGGGAGTTAATTAGAAAGAGAGTATTCACCCGTTGTTCAATTTCACACACACAATACACACAAATGAGCTGCTCTGTACTGTTTGTTTCAGCGAGGTGGTACACTCTTCCTCGAGTGTGTCTCACTCCAGGGATGGACCCGGCACACACACAAATGAACTGCTATGTACTGTTTGTTTCAGCGAGGTGGTACACTGTCCCTCGAGTGTGTCTCGCTCCAGGGATGGACCCGGGGCGTAAAGATCGCATTCGTCACATCGCCTTCGACGATAACGATTCCTCCACTGCCCCTGTCTCTACTCTCCCTCCCTTTCAAATTATCTCCCTTGCTGGGCTGGCTACGGTTGTTTTTGTTAAACATTATTATTAATCGCAGGGATTGTCCCGAAACCCCGGTCATAGGACAAAGTTCAATTAAAACTGAAAATGTCTTATCGTGGTTTTCCCTTGTCGGGACAAATGTCATTGAAATTAGACTTTGTCCTATTGATTGAAATAGTGAGGTTAGGAGAGGAGATAGTGAAATGAATAAGGGGAAGAAACTCTGTTAATTAACTCCCACCACCAAGTTATTTTCAGCACCACCACCTAGCAAAGAAACAGACCTATTGATTTCTGCAAGAACCATAACTGTATTTTTGTCCTATCGATTTTTCTTGTTTCAGGACAGTTTACCCCCCCCCCCCCCCCCCCCCCCCCCCCCCCCCCCCTTAACATTTTTACTTTGTGGATATAAATTTAATTTTTATGGTCACTGTTCACTTTGCTTTGAATTGTATAGTTGATTTAAAATTTCGATCACAATTTTTTTAACATGTAAATCATGGCAAAGACAACAAATATCAAATAGTTCATTGGTTTAACAAATAATTGCAGAAAATAGTTTTTCTAAGAAATGTTATATTGCAGGGTAGAGTGGCACATAGGTAACGCATTCACCTCGTATACAATTAACCCTTGAGTTCGAACCTGGGTACAGGGGATTTTTCCTCTTATTCTGCACTAGGCCTTACGGTCTGAACGTGGAATCTTTCGGATGAGACGATAAACCGAGGTCCAGCGTGCCCTTGCACTTAGCACACGTTAAACCCAGTGGCAACGAAAAAGTTGTCATTTACGCATTGGACTGTAGAGGGGAAGTACTGTTTTTATTTTGATCTTGTTGGTTATTTGCTCCTTTTGTTGCCTGCTTTTTGCTCCTTTTGCTATATTTGCTGTTTAATTGTTTGTCTGTGTTGATAAAGGCGCATTCGCCGAAATATCAATTAGTTTTTGTTGTTGTCTCTTGTGAATAAAATAACGTCACTTTACACTTGTCGTGTAGTTGTTTGTTTGTTGTATGATTTGGTCAAGATTTAACCCCCCCCCCCCCCCTCCTCATCAGTCACACAAAAATCGCATGCAAATTAAAAAAAATGGGTGGCGCGCCTCTGGCTGCGACACGTTCTCTAGGTGGGAGCAACCCGAATTTCACAGAGACGCCTCTGCGACTATAAATTACCAAAATGACAAAAACAAACAGCAATGTTGGGCGAGATATTTTTGGTAAGTTTTCCTTCCTTGTGTTGTGAAAGTTGTGATGAAAAAAAAAGTTTTAAACATTATTTCATGTTGCGCATAGCAGAACCAACAGCAGAAAACCATGTCAGGACTGTATAAAAGTTAAAGTCGATGAATTGATTAAAACCACCAAACCTTCACATTTTGTGTATGTGTGTTTGTGTCCAGATATGTAGTATGGTTGGCCTCTAAGTGTGTGTGTGTGTGTGTGTGTTGCCGGCAAGTGTTTATACGGACGTGTGTCTCTGTGCATGTATGAGCATGTCCTTAACTTAAAAAGTGTTTTTATAAACTGTGCACTTCACATCACAAAATTTGCTCACTCAGATCATTGCTATACAACAAACAGTGATGATGCCATGATTTTTATTTCATCTACACTAAGTATTGCAATATTACTATTTCTAATGATACCATACACACAAATACTCAACTCTCTTAATCAAATCCATTTTCAATGAAAAATACATCCCTGAAATAAATGGCATTCTTCTCAAACAAACCGGGCTAACTTATGAACAAAATGATGATGAATGACACTAAGAAGAATGGAACACATTAAGTCTGAACTTACAGGAAAACATTTTTAAAAAAAGCTTATGCAAATCTCATTTGTAATATTGTAGACTGATCAAATGGCTGTTGCTATAGTGTAGACATGTGTTGGATATTTTGTGTGTGCATGCATTACCTGTTATAAATATAATTATGAGACATGCAAGAATGCATCTTAATAAAAGTTTGTGATGTTTCTTTTCTACATTTGATTTCTAACCTACTTACCTAGCCAAGAACTGTTTAAATCTGATTAAAGAAAGTAATTTCATAAAAAACAAAACCCATGCACTAATAGATCTGTATATATATCACAATTGAACGCAGTCATGATCACATTATAATTTAGGGTCATATAAATCATATCAAACATCTCTCTCTCTCTCCTCTCTCACATACACAGACACACAATCACAATTTCAGACTACTTAAACTTAGATTTTGCTGTGACTATGATATTCTCAAGCCTTTCCCCTTAATTTCAGTATTTTGTACTTTTTGAGTTTTCACTCTGCATGAATAAGTCAAAAGACTGACACACTGAAAAATGAAATAAGTACTTTTCATAAAAGACATGCTCTGACATTTCCATGGATATCAGGGTACGGGATGAGAATTGTGTATCTTCAGTAATCAATTAATCCCATTCTTAATGAAAAAATACCCCAAATACATGAATATATCACTTAAAAAATAAAACCAAACAGATGCTTTAAGCTTGATTATAACAACACTAATATGATGTTATACAGCAGCCCTAAATACTGACCCTTATGACACAAAAACAAACTAAAAAATGAATGAAACTGACCTCTATAAGTACAGTTCTATTATCCTTGTCTGCTTGAAGCTGTTTATTGTAAAAAATAAAAAATTGTTATCAGAATTTCCAACATGCCTGATGTAGAGAGAGCCTAGATCATCAAATTGTTATATTATTTTCAGATATTTGATGCAATAAGTTACCGAGTAGTCAGCACAAACTTAACTTTTTCAATGTTGTGCTTCTTCGTACCTTAGCTACCACCTAACAGTTTCTACCCTTTATTGAATTTTTTAACGCACACCTCAATCTTCACCTCACTATCATAAAACATTTCTTCTTCTTCAGTAACTCCATCTCAAAATGCATTCAGACTAACTCCTAACTCATCAACACTTCACACACACAAAACAAGGAGTCCTAATGCAGAAACTACACAAAAATGTTGATCTATTCTGCAAATACACATAATTATGAAACACTGCCGAGGAAACATGCACCTGGCAGTTGACATGCGTACTGATCACAAGGGAGGGAACTGGTGCAAGTGGGAATGTGTGCTGTAGCTTGTGTCCACTGATGCAGGGGGTGAACAATGGATGGGTTCAGTCCATTGTGTGTTGATTCCACTCACTGTACACTTGCTCCTTCCTTTCGTCTCTCAGCTCTAAGTATCACATCGGGGTTAGTCTGCAACACGAACAAGTACAGTGGATATCAATTAAGCTGGACAAAACATAGTCTTGTATCCGAGTTCCCCCGTGGGGATACTGGGGATCTTTTGTACAAATAGTTCCTCCACCTTCTGGAAGTTCTGTGCTTGTAACTTCCTCTAATTCTGTCACTCTTTGACTCTGCCTTTTCCCTTTGCTTACTGTCATCTGCTATCTTTCTGTCTTACTGGTCCATTCACCTGCCTTTTTTCTATAAATTCTTACAAAGATTTCTTCATCCGAAGTCGGACATGCTGGGCCTAACTATTTCTTAGCAAGTCGCATAACGGCAGCATGACGCATCTACGCTCATATGACAGGAAACTGTCTGAGCGAACAAAGAAGAAGAAGAAGTATCTGAGTACAACATAACAAAGGCATGTTACACTAGAGCGTGAAAACGCTAGATCAAACAGCCGCGTGGCAGCATTTTCGGGTCCTGTGACCTTGCATGAACAAACGGACAAACACCCCTGAAACTTAAGTCCGGTCGAACAGTCTACACCTGCACTTTACAGTACCCCTGCACCTGCGAGGATCTCAACTGTAGCTTGCCAGCTAGAGAAAAAAGCAGGTGCACAGCAGCATTTTCGGCTCCAGTGACCTTGACTATTTTCGAACTTGGCCTAGGTATTTTAAATACCTATCCGCATGCAACATTTGAGCCTCCTACTCCTAGGTCCCTCCGTTCAAACGTTATCGTGTTCACACAGTCAGGAACAAACAGACAGCCCTGAACACATTAACCAGCTTTTCAAACTGTTGAAACCTTCCTACAGTATTTCATCCACTCTAGCATAAATGGATTTGTAATATTTCCCAAAATTCATGGGGGTTAGTTTATGCGATTGATCATTAAAAAAAAAAAAAGGAGCAAAAACGTTGATTGAAGTTATGTAACTTTAAGGAGAGTGATTTCCTTGCTTTTATCCTTCAATCTTACTGTTCACATATCATTTTTCATTATTTATTCACAGAGCGTTATCATGCTTCTGCATCTTTTAAAAATATCAGGCCAATATTTTCTGTTCAATATACACCAACCAAGGTCCAATGTCAATGCACCTTTTAAACACATTTATGATCCCAGTCTGAAATAATCAACACACAAAAATGTCAATAATACATGTCAAAAGTTTGAGAAGATGCACACACAAACAAAACAAACATTAAACATAACGGTAAGTGCCATGTTATCCTCATCTGAACATAGTTACATGGATGCAACTGGAGAAAATCCAAAAACAGGCAAGGCAGGCCCCTGGCGGGATACAGTTGCCCCCCTGAAGCTAATAAAAAAGCAAAATCGTACTCAATTTGAAGCTTATTCCAGGCTTGTAAAGCGAGAATTCAACACTTTTTCTCCCTTGAACTTTGAATCCAATTTTTTTTTTGGGGGGTGAAAATTTTGAAAAACAGGCGCCGCCTTATATCCGAGGCATGCTTGCATCCATGTAGTTGTTACAACTGATGGTGATGATGCTAGGACTCACTCTTGTCGGCGGGCCATTCCAGCTGCATCATTCGGATCAAGTTGGTCTCCAGCTGGGGGCCGATCAACGGATTCAACTGACACAGGTACGTAGACAGCCAGCTGTTAAACACAACCAGGGACACGGCATTAAAACACCATCAGCAACCAACCATACTACTTCTTCTTCTTCTTCTGCATTCCAAGGCCATATGGCCATAATGGGTAAAGTATGTATGTGTCCGCTTTCATTTTTCATTGGTCTCCGCGCTGCGCACAGCCGACACATTCCGATTTCGGAGGAGCTCAAAGAAGAAAAGTTATTAGGAAGATGTTTTGGAAAAAAGGCAGAATAGGCCAGTAAGTCAGAAAGATAGTAGATGACAGAAAGCAAAGGGAAAAGGCAGAGTCAAAGAGAGTGGCAGATTAGAGGAAGTTACAAGCACAGAACTTCCAGAAGGTGGGGGAAGTATTTTTACGAAAGACCCCCCGGCATCCCCACAGGGAGCCATTATGACTCTATATGAGCCAACCATACAGCTGGAAATGTTGCTAATAACACAGTGCACCTGCTTTTCAGGTGAAGGAATAAATTAGAATAATTATTACACAGCAGGTGATCACAAAGTCACCTGCAAAACTATGTGTGACTGCTTCCGATTCCAAGGTGGTAAAGTCTAAAGATATACCGTATTTCTCGGACTCTAAGGCACACCTTTGTATAAGGCGCACCCCCCAAAAGTTTACCCAAATTTCAGATTTCGTTATTATATTTTCTTACTACCGTAATTTATCATTTTATGGCCTATTAGGCGCAACTTTTTTTTTCTTTTTTCTTTTTTTACTGAACTTTGACCTCTGCGCCCAATCCGGTGCATGCGCCCTTTCTAAACAGAAAAAAGTAAGGGGGTCGAGAGTTGAAATGAACAACTCACCATGCTCTGGTAGCTTCCACAAGAAACCGATAACAGTTTACTCACATAGCATTAAGCAAACAAACAACTACACGACAAGTGCAAAGTGACGTTATTTTATTCACAAGAGACAAAACAAAACTACTGGATATTTCGGCGAATGCGCCTTTATCAACACAGACAAGCAATTAAACAGCAAACATCAAATATAGCAAAAGGAGCAAAAAGTAGGCAACAGAAGGAGCAAAAAACAAAAACACACACATCAAGATCAAAATAAAAACAATACTTCCCCTCTACAGTCCAACGTGTAAATGATAAAAGACAAAATATAGTTATATAGTTCATTTTCCACTTCTGTCACTGGCCCTGTAAGATGTTACTTTCGCTGATCGCTTCGTTCTTCCTTTTTTTGATTTCTTTGGTTTATTTGCGCCTTATCGGGTGTATGCGCCCTATCTGTGTTCAAATTACGATTTTTTTTATAAAAAGCAGCCTTACGGTATTTTATATTATAAGACGCAGGGGTTTGAATCTGAGAAAAAAGTATCGCCTTATAGTAAAACAAAAATATGGTATATAGCAAATGCTAAAATAAAACTGAGTAAAGAATTATGTGACTTGTAATAACTTGTTCATGTTCAAGGCCCATTGCTATGAAAGGGACATGTCAAAATGACCATTCTGAGACAATAGTCCAGTTAAAAAAATCCAGACAATTTTCCTTCAAATGATGTAAGAACCATTCTTGCAACTTTTTTCGTTTTAGAGTTATGAGCATGCAAAGTATGGGCGACTGTCGGCCATTTTGAGAAATCACAGTCCAAAGTTTAGCCTAGCAGAAAAAAACCCTGCATCAACCTACTCATTTCAAAGCACTTTTTGGAATATTCAGAGACCATAACATAGATTATCCTTTATACTATGAAAGGAGATATTTGAGAGCACGAAAATACCCATAACTCAAAATTGACGAAAAATAAGATTTTTGACTTTGCAAGCCTGTTGTGAGAAACTAGCTCAGCGACTTTAATCAATTAATGTCCCTTTTGACTTGTGGTGCTGGGTCAGTCACATACTATTTGGTATTTTATTTTACAGTCACAGAGGCGTCTGTGAAATTCGGGTTCCTCCCACCTGGAGAGCGTGTTGCAGCCAGAGGCGCACCACCCTTTTTATTTGGCATGCGAATTTTGTGTGACTGATGAGGAAGGAGGGTGTGTGTGTGTGAGTAAATTATGACCAAATCACGGCAAATGACAACTTTTTCGTTGTCACTGGGTTTAACGTGTGCTAAGTGAGTAAGTCATAGGCACACGGGACCTCATTTTATTGTCTCATCCGAAAGACCATAAGGCTAGAGGAAAAATCCCTTGTACATAGATTCGAACTCGGGTTTATTGTGCATGAGGTGAACGTTACCTCTGTGCCACTCTACACCTAATATACACATGTGTTGAATGCTAAAACAAACATCTAAATCATGTTAAAACAAACATCTAAACATACAAAATATAAAGCTAGAACTATTGTATCCCTGCTGTTTGAAGATGAAGGTGTTTTACAAATATGCTACTACTTTACAGTTTACTACTTTAACTGAGCAGTACTTTAAATAAAAGAACATGCCTAAATTAGAAAATGCTCAAATTTTATATGTTTCTCAGAAACGAAAAGAGCTCAACTGTTCAGTTCACCCATAGTGCCATACCTAGTATTTGCAACCTCCACAAAGATTAGTTTGGACAAATCTTTTTCAGTCAAATGATTGGGGTACCTTTTTTCAAGGGTACTAAATCAGTAAATGTGGATTTTGAGCACTGTCACTAGTTACTAACAAGTAATGTGTCATAAATTTACAAGTATTGAACAGTGCTCTTGAACAGCTTGGAAAGCACTGCAAAAGTGATTTATAATTTATTGCAAATAAGGCAAGGCACTTACAACAAATAGCAGCATGCTGCAGTCAGGATAGCAGATATCTGGATGACACTGGAAAAAAAGAAACAAAGAAATAAATCATCTTTAATATGACATGTATCTTACATGGATGTGTGTGTGTGTGTGTGTGTGTGTGTGTGTGTGTGTGTGTGTGTGTGTGTGTATGTGTGCATGTGTGTGTGCGCGTGCGCGCGCACGCGCATGTGTCTCTCTGAATCTGAATTTTTCATTGCTCATGCTCTATCCCTCCGGATTCTTATTCAGCATTGTGCAATGCAGCAGGGATGAAAATAAAGATTAAAAAAAAAAATGAACTAAAAGAAACATCAGATTAGAAACCTAGTAGCATTTCATGACTCGGGTCAGGCCAATCCGTTTAACGTAGTGCCCCCACCCCCCTGACTAACCCCAACCGGCACAGCCACAACCTTAACTGCCACTTTTTTTGCTAGGGGGAAGTGATAGAGATAGAATGAAAGTTTTCTGGGGTTTTTTTTTGCGAGCTCCTGCATGAATTATAGTAAGCTGGGAGCCTTTGCAGCAACTGCTAGAAGGTATATTCTAAACAGGAACAGTTCGGGGGGGGGGGGGGGGGGGGGGGATTAATTTGAAAGTGTTTGGGGAGAACTGGTGAAATTGGTTCATACGGTTTCTTCTTGTACGCCCTGGCATGGTGGTTAAATATTCACAACAGTTCAGTTGATATCGACTATGTAGTTGGCAATCTTGTACTGAACTTTTAGTCTCCTCAACTCCAGCGTCTCCAACCCAAGATCTTGCAGCATGGATGTTATGCTGCTGGCGTTGTAGTAACGGTTGGCTGTATACTATACTATACATAGCTGCTCTTCATTGGACCATTTCGTTGTGGGGTTTTATTAGGTCTTGAAGGCAAGGACTCCAGATACTGAGACAGAGCAGCAATACTCTAAGCAGGGGCGAATGAGTATCTTGTGAAAGTGAGTCAAGTCTGTTGTGTACTGACATGTCTTCTTCTTCTCTTTGGGGCCCACAATTATCATTTTACTGATCATTTTGATCTATCTGGCAGTGGCACCCCCAGGAACAAAAAAAAGCAAAAAAAAGTGGGGTCAGTTTCATTTGATAAAGGGCTTAGGCTGCTGTATAGACATAGGAGCATATACTGATATATGTTTTAGTGACCCAGCCAGCTTGCGCCCGCTGATCGGATTTTGGAAGTGTGATGCAGTGTCCTGGAAACAGGGTGTGCAGGGGTTGAGGGAGGGAGTGGGGGGGAGGTGGAGGCTGGTGGCTTTATTGGTGATTCAACAGCACCGCTGACACACTGGGGATGACAGGAGTGAAGGAGCAGAAGTCGTCCTGCCGCAGATCTTTCCACTCCCTGATGGTCCTTGGGAAGAATGCGTTGGATCTGGAGGCTGGAGGCTTTATTGGTGATTCAACAGCACCGCTGACACACTGGGGATGACAGGAGTGAAGGAGCAGAAGTCGTCCTGCCGCAGATCTTTCCACTCCCTGATGGTCCATGGGAAGAATGCGTTAGATCGGTATTTAGACTTAGTGCAGCATTTGTAGTCTCTTGAATTGAATGCTCTAGATGGCCAATTCGCTGCTGAGGAGGAAGAGAATCCAGCTTGGATTGGAGGCCATGGCAGTGCACAGCACCGGTGTGTGTGTTGAGTCAGTCAGTCACTCAGTGTCTGTGTGCGTGTTTTGTGTGTGTACAGTGTACTGTAATTAACTTAAACTTAAATATTATTACACACACACACATCTTTAGAAATAATTTAAGCAATGGCATTAACATTGATATTCCTTCACTTGTGAACAGTCACGAGTATTTTGCCGACAACATCCTGAATCGTCCACAGCAGACATTAATCAAAATTTGACAGTCACAGTCATGAGATTGAAAGTGACAACACTTGTCTTGACTGAGTTTGACACATAATCAAATTGAATCGATTGAATCACGTCAAGGGTACACTTTCATGAGGAAAAAATGCCTTCTTATAGCTTCTTTACCCTTTGTTTGGTGATTTCCACATCAAAAACTGCACCAGGATAGGCACAACGATGCCAACAAAGGCCCACACGGCCGTAATTACACCGACAGTTGTTGCAAGGTCCACCATTTTGACCAGAAATGAATAACTAATCACATGACGTAAGAGTTGTCGGAACTTGGGCTTTGTCAGTTGCGTCCCTGGATTGAAAACGAAACTTCGCTCCCTTGTGGTCTGCCTCAACTAAGTCTGTGGTAGGCTGTAACCTAAACAAATAAAATTGTGTGTTTAAAAAAACCTTTAATTCTGTAACAAAGAGATGAGCAACCAGTTGCACATAGCATAGCATAGCATAAATGGCACTATAGGCTATTTTGTTTAGCCTTTTGCCCTCTAAATATGTTTTTGATTTTTATTTGGTTTGGCTTCATTCACTGATGACTACTAGTAGTAGTAGTACTAGTAGTAGTTAGGGACAGAACAAGCCGTGAGGCTTTTTAGGAGTCCCATCGTTTTAAACTTTGGCAGGTATTATATAGGTCTGAGGAAAAGGCTTTGGGAGTAATATTTGATGATAAACTGAAATTTGATGAACACATTCACAGTGCTGTAAGTACAGCTAATCAGAAAATTGGTATAATTAAACGAACGTTTTCTTTCTTGGACAAGGACACTTTTTTTATGCTTGTACAAAGGTTTAGTAAGACCTCATTTAGAATATGGAAATTGTATTTGGTATCCAGGTTTAAAGAGACAGTCAGCTTTGATAGAAAAAGTACAGAGACGAGCAACTAAGTTAGTACAAGGTCTTCAAAATGTTTCTTATTCAGACAGGTTGAAAGAATTAAATTTACCTACATTAAAGGCAAGGAGAATTAGGGGTGACCTAATTCAAACTTATAAAATATTTAATAGTGTAGATGACCTAAATGTACATGACTTATTCACAATATCAGATTATGACAAAACAAGGAACAGTACCGACAAAATATTTATTCAACATTGCAGGACTAATAATAGAACATTTTATTTTACTAACAGAGTTGCACCTGTGTGGAATAAATTACCACCTAACATGAAAAGAGCACAGAATACTAACATTTTTAAAAACCTTCTCGACGAATGGAATGACTATAAGGCAGTTATGTTTGATTACGATGAATAAATATTAATAAAAACTGAGTGTGCGACAGACCGAGACAAATAACTAAATAAAATAAAAGATGGGACAGGAAAGCCTTACGGCTATGTTTTGAGTCCCTAAATCCTAATCCTAATCCTAATCCTAGGTCAAGGTTTATACGGCTAAACATTTTTCCTATAAAATAAATTAATCAAAGCTTCTAAATATACTAATAAATTTTGGAAATTCATCAAGACGATTTTTGAAGATGTTAGTATTTGGTGCACATTTTAACTCAAAAGGAAATTCATTCCACATGTTAAATTGTTAGCAACTCTGTTACTGAAAACATTTTTCTAAGGCATCTGTGTTTTATTCCTTTAAATCTGTATATTAACTGAATACATTTTGTTTTGGAAAAACTTGTCTATGATATTTTTGAATGAATTTAATGACTTTGCATTAACTGCTTTATCGGGAAGGTTATTCCATGCATTTATTACTCTGTTAGTAAAAAAGGTTTGTGCTAGTCTGGTGTTAGTATCTTTTTTGTACAGCTTAAAGTTATGACGCATAACGTGTAATCCAAAAGATCATTGAGCCCAATCATTGCTTAAACTTTGTTAAATGTGTGACGGTTAATTAATAATTGTGTAATCATTTTAAATAAACAAACTTTTTGCAAACTTGCGTAAAACATCATTTTCATCAAACTTGAGGAATGATGGATACTCAGCAGCATCTTTTCAAGATATACTTGTGGCGGTGCCTATAATAGCCGATGAAGTTTAACCGAGGCGTGGTTACCGCTACACCTATCTATTAATAAAAAATCGGGACTTACTGGTTTCGTACTGCCTCCGGGCATTGCCTCCAGTATTGTATCCCACCATATTTGTATGTACAAATGTCCCATATGTGTCTGATTCAGACCAAGAGGATGTAAAACACCATTTTCATCGTCGTCGTGGATACTCAGTAGTATTTGGTATTTGGTACTTTATAGTCACAGAAGCGTCTATGTGAAATTCGGGTTGCTCCCACCTGGAGAGCGTGTCGCAGTGACAGTATCTGAGTATCAAACAATATAATAATGAATATTCATGCAGGTGCATGAATCTCTCTCTCTCACACACACACACAGTGACACACACACACTCTCTCTCTCTATCTCTCTCGCTCGCACACACACTCATACACACACTCACACACACACACATTAAATTATCACACACACACGCTTTTTAAAAAAAGGGCATCAAATCAATTGGAAGGGCTGTACGCTGTATTAGCCTCTCAATATAATGTCACAAGATGTTAATTAAACTACTGTCAGCTGTATATATCCGCATTTTCACCCATAAGGGAGATAATTTTTTCTCTCTCTCTTTTTCCTGTTCTTTTACATATCAACAATCTTCCGAGGCAACTATCTTCAACTTCCCGTCTTTTTGCAGACGATGCTCTCTGTCACTGACCAGTGAACTCTCCTAAAGACCATGAGGATCTCCAAGTGGACCTCAATGACTTAGCATCCTGGGAGAACAAATGGATGATGTCCTTCCAGCAGGACAAATGTGAGAGCCTCCATGTGACCAGAAAAAGGAATCCCCTGATCAAAAGCTACCAACTCCATGGGCAGGACCTGAAATGGGTAGAGGAGATCAAGTGTCTGGGTGTTACCATCTCGCAAGACCTTAGATGGGACACCCATATCTCAAATGTGACCAGCAAAGCCAGTAAGACCCTTGGCTTCCTCCGGCAGAACTTAAGTTAAAAGTGGGGTCAATCAACATCAAGGAGAAGGCATACAAGTCGCTGGTCAGGCCCACCCTAGAATATGCCTCCCCGGTATGGGACCCCTACACCGCGAAAGATGTCGGCAGAGTGGAGAAGGTACAGCGACAGGCTGCCCGCTGGGTGGTGAATAGGCATTGCCAGACATCCAGGTATGGGACCCCTACACTGCGAAAGATGTCAGCAGAGTGGAGAAGGTACAGCGACGGGCTGCCCACTGGGTGGTGAATAGGCATTGCCAGACATCCAGCGTCGAAAACATGTACACCCAGCTACACTGGACTCCACTCGCCGACAGGAGACAGGCATCTAGACTGTCCACCTTTCTCAAGTTTACCTTGGGAACATCTCCATCAACTCCCCCTCTCAACCCGCCAGCACATCAAACAAGACAGTCACATGAGTCAACTTACCTCCTTCCCTCCTGCAAGACAAGTTACAGAAAGTTCTCCTTTTCCCCCCGGACCATCAGAGATTGGAACTCACTCCTTCCCCCCTGAGGCAGTAACATCAACCTCAGTGAAGGGCTTCAAATCCCGGATCTAAGAAACAACGCCCCCCTTCTCCCCTACCCTACCCATCCCCTCTTACCCCCCCCCCCCCCAATCCAAACCCTCCCTCCACACACACACCCATCATGTCCCCATCACCTCCCACTGCCAGAACCAGAATCAGATTAAGATTATCCTCTCTTAAGGGCAAAAATGTGGATAATTTTGCCCTACTGTCAGTTCACTGCTGCTGAACCCATGATAAAGAATCGAATAATAACAATAATAATAAACGGGTATTTATATAGCGCTTTTTATCGAGTACAAAGCGAATTAGGTAATGATACTGATTTGGTTTCAGACCTCATCGTGACAGCTGAAAAGTGAACAATGTTTCGCCCCAAGATGGCTGGTTTCACCGCGCTGTCTCAGATTTCTCGACGTTTTCACAGGAGTGGAATCAGATCTCTGAAGACATCCTATGACGCCATTGTGATTGGTGGAGGTGTGTGGTGATCAATGGAATCTCTCATCTTTCCTTTCCCCCTCCCTCTCCCCACACCTTTCCACTTTTTCTGCAGACTTGATTATACTACAATTTTTTGTGACATGAAAATAGCCATTAACCTACCGTATTTTATGGCCTATAAGGCGATACTTTTACCCCAGACTGAGATCCCTGAGCCTTATAATGTGACTGATAATATAGTAAGGAAATAGAGCAACAAAATCTGAATTTTGAGTCAATTATTTGGGGGTGCGCTTTATAATCAGGTGCGCCTTGTAGTCCGTAAAATACGGTAATAGTAACCCTATTCCTTTCCTCAAATGTTGGAACCTGCATTAGAAAAAAAATTACATGAGAAAATTTGAAGAGTAGGTTAGGGGACACTAAACTCGGCCTTTGTCCACTTAAAGCCAGTAAAAATGGATAATCATAATGGAATGTTAACCCTTTCGCCGCCAGCCATATTTTAGCCAAAATTATCAAATAAACTTACATTGGGTAAAAAAACCATTTTGTCTGAAATATTGGGGATTCCTTTACTACATGCTTAAAAAAGGGCCTATCCTTAACTCCTCAAATCAATCATTGTGGCGCAAAAATGCGACGTTGGCGGCGAAAGGGTTAATTAGATTAGAAGAAAACAATATTTTATGTTACCTGGGAACATGAGATAAGCAGGAGAGAAAGAAAGACAGAGAGAGAGAGATGAAGATGCTAATGATGAAGCTAAATATGATGTTTATATCATTTTGCAAAATAAAAATGTAACAGTGTGTGTGTGTGTACCTGTGTTTGTGTGTGTGACTGTGTGTGTTTGTGTGTATGTATGTGTCACTATATGTGTGTGTGTATGTGTCACTATATGTGTGTGTATACATGTGTCACTGTGTTTGTGTGTTGTTGTTATTCAATTTAACATCCTTCCACTAAAAGTGATTCACACAAAATTATATATTGTGTTGTGATGTTGGTGTGTTGTGATGTTGGTGTGGTGAGTGTGTGTGGATGTGCCTGTGAGTGTGTCTAAGCATTAAAGAAAGTAAGAGGATAGTTATGCAGGCCTAATGTGTGTGTGTGCGTGTGCGTGCGTTTTGTAAAATGAAGAATGTAATTGTGTGTGTGTGTGTGTGTGTGCATGCGCATGGGCAAGAAGGAAAAGGACAAGGCAATAATGAAGTTTGTCCTGTTATTGTCTACTTCTGTTTCAGGTCACAATGGCCTGATTGCTGTAAGTAAGATTCTTTTTAAAATTATTATTATTATTGTAATGAGCGTAATAGCATGATCCAACAACAAGAATTGTAAAGTAATTTTCTTTTTATAGTGAACAACAATAGCAATCTTGTCCACACAGAAAATCACAGACAATCAAACTGCAGTGCAAGCTTGGTTCAGCCAGAGCGTCAAAGTAAGGCAAAATTTTGCCTTATCCTGAATGCTGCAGATTCTAAGTCATGTGATTTAATTTGCATGTAATTTTCATGTTGATCACTCAGAACTACATGCTTAATTTGACCAAAGACACTGTAATGGGAATAAGACAGACAAGCGCCCATTTTCCCCTATATGAGTAGTGAGGACAGAAACCCTGATTATGGGGGGGCCCCCCCCCCCCCCCCCCCTTAACCATGAACATCAGCAGTAATATAACTCTTTTTGTTACTGTTTCATAGATTTTCTGGCCGTATTTGTCGCTTCCTTACCTTTCTTTGTCTTCAGGAAAGCAGAAAAAAAGTTTGCCCAAGCACTCAAATTTGAATCTGGTATTTAAAAAAACGTTGATTTAAATTCCAGTCTCTGGTATTTAAAAAAACGTTGATTTAAATTCCAGTCTTTGGATAGAGCCGCCATTGTTAATGGGATCACTAACGATAACCCTATCAGCCCGGCTCGCCGTAACTCTCCAGTTGTCTGTCTTATTCCCATTACAGTGTCTTTGATTTGAGATCATCTAAAATGAAGCAACTGAAAGCTCTACTCTAGTGCCAGAGCGTATGCTTGATCTTATGCAAAAGAAAATGTGAGTGTAACATACGCTGAAGTGAAGAGGGGATAATCCAGCAAAATAAGAATCCTTTACAGAAACCTTGACTTTCTCTCCATCCGTCCACACATGATCTCCACTTGCCGGGAAATGTGTCTTCTTCTTCTTCTTCATTCGCTCAGACAGTTTCCTGTCATTTGAGCGTAGATGTGTCATGCTGCCGTTATGCGCCGTTAACTAAGAAATAGTCAGGCCCAACATGTCCGACTTTGGCTGAAAAAATCTTTGTTAAGAATTTATAGAAAAAAAAGGCAGGAGAATGGACCAGTAAGATAAGAAAGATAGCAGATGGCAGTAAGCAAAGAGAAACGGCAGAGTCAAAGAGAGTGACAGATTAGAGGAAGTTACACTTACAAGCACAGAACTTCCAGAAGGTGGGGAACTATTTGTGCGAAAGACCTCCCTGGTATCCCCACGGGGGATGGGAAATGTGTGAATGTTACCACATGTTGCAGACTATAGGCCTCTGCAACCAGGGTTATTAACGCCCTTGACAGTGAGAGTGATGCCCTTGCTGGTCAGTACTGACAAGGGCATTCACTCTTGCGAAAGGCAGCCATTTAGTGGCCTCAAATAGGGTTATTGGTGAGAGTTATCCCCCTGTTTGGTCAGTACTGAACCATCTCCCCCCACCCACCAAGGGCATTCACTCTTGCAAAAGGTGTTATTTGCAGTAGCCAATAAAGCGATAGTCTTGCGTAAATTTAGTGTGTATGTAGGTGGGAGTGGTGGTGGTGGGGGGGGGGGGGGGGGGGGGGGGGGGGGGGGGGGGGGTGTTGTGCCTTAATATGATACACCTTACAGTCTATTAAATATGGTACTGGTTCTTGACTGAATTCTATTTTTGAAATAAGGGGGTTAGAATCAGATTGTGTGTATGTGTGTGTGTGTGAGAGAGAGAGGGGGGAGGGGGGTCATGTCACCTGCATATTTTACATGGTCTTTTTATATAACTTTAAAAAAAAAAATTGAAAACTTGTGTTTCAGGTAAAAAAGGACGGTAAAGGTAAAGATGTGCCACCCCCCCTGCATTTCTCAGTTAATTGTATTTTTCCGTTTTTGCCTTTCTTACCATACATACAGCTGTATTTTAGGAACATTTTTAGCTAATAACCTTTTTGGAATACTAACCCTAGCCCTAAACCTAACCCTACCCCCCACCCTACCCCCCCACTATGTACTGCAGTACACCGCGATTTGTCACAGTTGTGGTTTGTTGCGTTTTTCCGTCTTATAGTGGGGGGTAGGGTTAGGGTTAGGGCTAGGGCTAGGGTTAGTATTCCAAAAAGGTTATTAGCTAAAAATGTTCCTAAAATACAGCTTTATGTATGGTAAGAAAGGCGAAAACGGAAAAATACAATTAACCGAGAAATGTAGGGGGGGTGGCACATCTTGACCTTTACCAAAATGACTTTTACTAAAAGTTTCAGTGATGCACCGGTCTGTAAATCTGTGTGTCAAAACTAACAGTGCAGGGTGTGGTGTAAATTGCAGGCAGCCTACCTGCAGAAGTCTGGGAAGAAGGTGTGTGTCTTGGAGAGGAGACACGTGCTGGGGGGAGCAGCAGTCACTGAAGAACTGGTGCCAGGTAGGGATATTAAATTTAGTACCATATTTTACAGATTATATTATAAGGCAACTAGATAAACCCGTGCTCCGCACAGCAGCATGAAGCATCTGCGTTCATAATTGATAGGAACCTGTCCAAGCGATCGAAGAAGAAGAAGAAGAAGAACTGGTTAGATGTACATTATTGAGTATAGCAAAACCTGTGCTCCGCTCGAGGCAATGCTTTTTTCCCCCTTCTAACTGAGAGGACAAATATGTGGTGGCTGAGTGTTGTGTGTGTGTTTTGGTCCCTTGGATTAGAATATGTTGGTTAGAGAGAAGATCTTCGGCTCTTTGCAGGATCTTCGGTGGACGGCAGCCTTCGTTCGTGTCTGAACAATCAATGATGAAGGAGAAGAATATATGTAAAATGTGTATATGTGAGTGTGTATGTATGTATTTGGTATATTCTAGTCACAGAGACTTATCTCTGTGTGTGTGTGCGTGTGCATGTGCGTGTGCGTGTGCGTGTGCGTGCATGCGCAGGTATAACCAAGATCATTTAGGAAATTGTTTATGTTTCACAAATTGCTACATGACTGTCTATTGGGTCTGAAGGATATGAAAATATCATGAGTGTAATTGCTGTAAAAGATGAAAGATGGGAATCTGCATTTTTAGGTTTCCAAATATCCTGGGCTTTCTGTATTTATAGTCCTTGTGTGTTTCGGAATTCAATATTGTTAGAGCTTCCAGCGTTTCTAATCGTCCTGTTTGTTTACTGTTTTAAAATTTTCAAGTAGTAGTTGTAGTAGTAATTAGGGCTAGAAGTGGGCCTTGCGACCCTTTTACGCCCTTTCTCGTTTGTGACTTTGATTTGTTTCAAGGTGACTTGCTTTCTACAGCTAAACTAGAAAATTTAACAAAAATATGGAATGGACATTTTTTTCTTTTTTCTTTTTTATTCATCGAAAGTATTATAAAAATTTGACATCATTGTGTCTTTGTCCGAAGGCTTCCTATATTTTGAATCTTTTTCTTTCAGTTTGCCAAAAATATTGTTTCCTTCAGGTTCCAACATTTCAAGTAAAGGGCTTCCTATATTTTGCGTCTTTTTGTTTGTTTCAGGTTTCAAATTTTCCAGGGCCTCCTATGTTTTGAGTTTGCTCAGACCTCAGATTATGAAGGATTTGGAACTGAAGGTGACAAGAATGAACAAAGAATTAAATGTTGCTGTAGCTTTAACAGATTTTTTAAAGATAAAATTGTTCCTTGGTCATTTATATTCGGCATTGATACAGTGGAACCTCCCTTATAAGACCTTCAACAATCGTCCCAAATGAGGTCTTTTGAGGGATGGGTCTTATAAGGGAGGTAATTTTAACCCTTTCACCGCCAGCCATCTTTGAGCCAAAAATGTCCATTAAAGCTACTTGGCTACAGACAAGATTTTGTCTGCAATATTGTGGGATTTCTCTGTGACACATTTAGAATGGGGTCAATCCTTACTGCCCAAATTTAGGAACACAATATAATTGAATAACAGACCCTGATTTCAAGAGGTTTAATGACATGGGTGCTAAACCATAGTAGTGCATGCATGCGACATTGGCGGTGAAAGGGTTAATACTTACGAGGAAGGGTAATGTCTCGGAGAAGTAGGTCTTATGTGGGAGGGAGTCTTATAATGGGAGGTCTTATAAGGGAGGTTCTACTGTATAATCTTCTTCTTCTTCTTGTTACCAGTCATGCTGAATGCTGAGTCCGCTTCGGTGGACGAAGGTCGCAGTCAGCTGCAGCACTGCAGCTGGACATTGACATGCAATGTCCAAAATATTCATTACTGTTTTGGATATGCATAGATGCGTGGGTAAAGGTAAAGATGCGCCCCCCCCTCCATTTCTCGGTTGTTTCCATTTTTCCGTTCTTGCCTTTCTTACTGCAGATTGAGTACTTCATCCTCTATCATTTGCTATATTTCACACTAATTTTCATCCATTTAGCATAATGAAACACATGCATTCAATAATAGTAGAAGATAAAGGCAAGACGGAAAACGCAATGAACCAGGACTGTGACAAATGCTGCGGTGTACTGCACTACATAGAGGGGGTTCTATTAGATAATGGCCTTTATCATGACTGATTAATTATTCAACCAAGATAATTAGCTGAAAAGGTTAATAAAATACAGCTTTATGTTTGGTAAGAAAGGCAAGAACGGAAAAATGGAAACAACCGAGAAATGTAGGGGGGTGGCACATCTTGACCTTTACCGATGTGTGCAGCTAGGGGTCTCTTATTGTTGTCTCCGATCTTTATGAGGTATAAAATGGAAGTAAAGGAACCTGACTTTCCCAATCATTCATCCTTTCTTTTGTGTTTTCTTTCTTTCTTTTCTTTGTTGCTCTCTCTCTCTCTCTCTCTCTCTCTCTCTCTCTCTCTCTCTCTCTCTCTGTCTCTCTCCCTCTCTCTCTCTCTCTCTCTCTCTCTCTCCCCCCGTCTCTCTCTCTCTCTCTCCCTCCCCCCCCTCTCTCCTCTCTCCCTCTCTCTCTCTCTCTCTAATTATCTGTTTGTCTTATCGTTTTGTATTAGTCTTGTTTCCGTCTCAAGGACAGATTGTAAGAATAGGCCTGGCCTAAAATCTCAATCCTTGAGTAATAAAGTTTTCAAGTGTCAAGTGTCTCTCTCTCTCTCTCCCTCCCTCCCTCCCTCCCTCCCTCCCTCCCTCCTCCCCGCTCTCTCTCTCCCTCCCTCTCTCTCTCTCTCTCTCTCCTCTCCCTCTCTCTCTCTCTCTCTCTCTCTCTCTCTCTCTCTCTCTCTGTGTTCTCACTTGTATTCACCAAGCAAACAAGACAGTGAAGAACATCGCTGCCACCACCGCAGATCTTCTTAGACCTGCCCATTTGATCTGAGGTGAAAATGGAGTTTTACGTCCTCTTGGTCTGAATCAGACACATATGGGACATTTGTAAATACAAATATGGTCGGAACAATACTAGAGGCAATGCCTGGAGGCAGTACGAAACCAGTAAGGTCCCAATTTTTTTATTTATGCAGATAGCTGTAGCGGTGACCACGCCTCGGTTAAACCTCATCGGCTATGGTACCGCCACAAGTTAATAAGATCTGAGGTCACATGGCTGTCATTACATACTTATGATGATGAAAATCCGTTTAATGTCCTCCGGTCTGAAACAGACACATATGGGACATTAGTAGATATAAAGATGGTGGGAACGATCTTGGAGGCAATGCCCAGAAGCAATGCAACTCCAGGAAAGTCCCGAATTTTTAACGTTTTGTATTTATTGGTATCATTGCATACTTATCCTTTGTGTCTCCCTTTTATTCTAAAACACTAGGGAAATACCAAGAGGAATAACTCTTGGAAAAAAACTCTAGGAAAATGCGAAAACAAAAAATAAATGGGGAAAAAAAGAAGGAAAAACAACAACAACAATAACTCTTGAGATTGCTTCCCATCCCTTTCACCCACCTCTTTCTAAAACAAACATGATGGAGAAACAACAACAACAATAACTCTTGAGATTGCTTCCCATCCCTTTCACCCACCTCATTCTAAAACAAACATGATGGAGAAACAACAACAACAATAACTCTTGAGATTGCT
>CM065704.1:37524114-37611614 GCA_017654935.2 Phymorhynchus buccinoides
AGTCGCAAAAATGGAAGTCGCAAAAACGGAAGTTTCGATTATTTGAGAAGGGAGCCAACTCTCGTTTATGACAACAAAATGGCGGTCGGTAATCGTTTACAGGACATGTACGGGCTTCAAACTTCAACTTTCTGTTGCGAGGTGTGTATTGCCTTATAAACGAGGGCGCCTTTTACTTGGATTTTGTCAGATTTTTCTTGAGAATTGCCCTATTCGCCTTATACACAGCAGCGCCTAATGAGCCGAAAAGTATGGTAGGTTAGTGCATTTTCTTCAGCTAGTCTACACTTTAGACTGTGTGTTCTCAACATGGCCTACTAACTTGAAATGCTTATATCTCTGGAACGGAGAAAGCTACAAGGATGGCTCTTGTATCATTAGAAGGAGAATTGTCTGAAGTTTTCTAATGTGTAATGTTCTCAGAATGGTCAGTTTCACACTTATCTCATTCAAGTCGTTCCAGCCATATATGTTGGAATTTATAGACAGCTGTCAATTTGATGCATTTGCTTCAAGGGAAGTAAATCTGTGTACACACCATACTTCCGTCACTTATAAACTCGTTTTGCTCCCTTAGACCATAATTTTGCCTCTGATTTTGCTTTTGTAGTGGTTTGTTGTGGGGAAACCAATTGGTGTAAAGACTTTTTCTATATAAAGTCTATATATAAAAAGTCTGATCTACCGCTTCCCTATGTCTAAACCTGAAGTAAAAACCTGTAATCTTCTTTCATTTCTCTTTTTGTTTATGTCTGTTTTGTTTGTGTGTATGGCTGGAGTGATTTGTGAGTTTTTTTCAATTATTCAAAATCGTTGCGATGCGAATGAGTTAAAGTCCCTTTCGTGGTGCTGGGTCACAATTGATCGAAAGTCAGTCAAATGGTTCTTTTCGTTTGCTCCTTTCAGCATCCAAGCTTGGCAAGGATTTGCCTGCGTTTTACGAACTGATGACAGCCCCGGGGCAAAAGGTAGGATATGTTGTTGTTGTCGTACCCTAGCTAAAAGACTCCAGGGATCATCCCAACAGCCGAAGCACTTGAACACTATGGTACAAATATGTCAGCTTAGGGATGAGAATATTATGTGTGTGACCATTTTTTATTATCCCGCCACATGGGCAGCCACAATCCGTCTTCGGGGGATTTTGGAGACTAATGATGTTATGCTAGGAGCTTGTCATGGCTAAAGACAATCCCTGCATAACTATGCTTAGCATAGCAACATTTTGATGTAGCCTTGGTGTTCTAGCCTATGTCAATTGGTCTGACACAGCCTTAAGCCAAGGCGAAAAAGGTAGGACTTATCAGGAAATAACATTGTTATAAAGTAAAGTGTTGCTTGAATAGTGATTGTTAATAATTACTACATTTATCAGCAATTACCGGCTTAACCCTTTCACCGCCAATGTCGCATTTTTGCACCACAATGATTTAACACCGATGTCATTAAAACCCTTGAAATCAGGGTCTGTTATTCAAT
This sequence comes from Phymorhynchus buccinoides, assembly GCA_017654935.2. NCBI lineage: Eukaryota > Metazoa > Mollusca > Gastropoda > Neogastropoda > Raphitomidae > Phymorhynchus > Phymorhynchus buccinoides. The sequence continues at coordinate 37,525,594 of CM065704.1, forward strand.
GATACTGTGTTCCTAAATTTGAGCAGTAAGGATTGACCCTATTCTAAATATGTCACTAGGAAATCCCACAATATTGCAGATGAAATCATTTATATAGCCAAGTAAGTTTAATTGAAATTTTTGGCTAAGAAATGTCTGGCGGTGAAAGGGTTAAAAACTTAAAATTTAAGTCCTCTGAAGAAGTTGGAAATGCTTGGGATGCGTGCTTAACCCTTTCACCGCCAATGTCGCATTTATGCACCACAATGGTTTGACACCCATGTCACTAAAAGGCATGAAATCAGGGCCTGTTATCCGAAGACCCTATTTTCTTCATTTTGGGAGGTAAGGATAGGCCTAATGTTATGCATTTCACAGAGAAATTCACAATACTGCAGATAAATCTTTATTTCTACCCTGTTCAATTTAATGGGGGGTTTTGCTAAAAACTGGCTGACGGCAAAAGGATTAAAGTTGTTCATGATTGCATGTATGACCTTGTTTTGATGAATTGCAGGTTTATTGTTTTGTTGAGTTTTGAGTGAGACTTATTATTCTCTAAATTTTAGTTTTAGAAAAAAAATCCTTTTCTGAATATGACATGTTTGGGGACTGTCTTTTGACATCCATGAGTGCAACTCTTTTTTGAGTTTCACACTGATTTCAGGGTTTTTTGCATGTTACCAAAAACTGAACTTCAGTTTAAAAAAAAATTAATCCAGGAAAAGAAAATCGACCCCAAGCGATTTGGGACGTTTTCAACGTGATCGTTCTATCCCGGACGTCTTTCTCAATGAAAATCTTAACAACAGCATGGTGATGCCATATTGTTTTCAAAGGCAATGTAATCATTTTACAAGGCTTATCGGACTCAAACTGTCTCTATCCATCATTTTAACTGTCTGTCTGTCTTGTTATCTTTCTCTCTTGCGTTGCCCCCCACCCCCCACCCCCTCCCCCCTCCCCCCCCTCCAACAGGGCTCTGCTCCTGTACCCCGCCGGGGCCCTGGGCGGCCCCTGGACCCCTGCCTTTCAGGTTTTTTTTTCATTTTGGGGAGTTGCACCCATGGACATTCTTCACTCCTGTATTTGTTATAGCTAAGCACTCTAGGATTGTTTATGTCAAACATATTTGTGACAATTCTAGTTACCGTAATTTACGGCCGATTAGGCGCTACTTTTTTTAACTTAACTTTGACCCCTGCGCCCAATCCGGTGCATGCGCCCTTTCTATTCTCTAAACAGAAAAAAGTAAGGGGGTCGAGAGTTGAAATGAACAACTCACCATGCTCTGGTAGCTTCCACAACAAACCGACAACAGTTCACTCACATTGCACTTTCGCTTCACGATCGTATCTCTTCCGTGATCACAATCGGACACAGCAATAGACCTGTAATGATGTTACTTTCGCTGATCATTTCGTTTTTCCTTTTTTTAAATTTCTTTGGTTTCTTTGCGCCTTATCGGGTGTATGTGCCCTATCTGTGTTCAAATCACAATTTTTTTTAAAAAGCAGGGGGTGCGCCTTATGCGCTGTGTCGCCTTGTGGGCCGTAAATTACAGTACTCTTATTTATCTTTCCCATTGCTCTGCATTTTTTTTATTCTTAAAAAAACTCTGGTTAGGACACAAGATATTGATCATAACATTTGATATTGATAAGACATGGTCTCAGGAAATCTAGTATTGTTTATTGAATTTCTGTTTGATGCTTAACAGAACATTTAAAACTTTCATTTCAGGAATGTTTGTGAGCAGAAGTACTTATAGGTAAATTTGAAACATTAGTTTGTTGTTCTTGGCTTTGATGTGTGAAACTGGGTTAGCAGTTATTTTGCAGGATGGCTTTGAGTGTAGATATTTGCTTTTATTTTATATGTAGATGCGCCTTTTGGTTTGCTTCGTCAGATCACGCTGCCAGAATGAAAGTCACATGTGTTTGGTTGCTTTTTAACCCTCTTCTGGCCAATACCAGCCGGATGTTGCCTAGACGTATTCAAGCTGGCCAATACTGGTCATAGCATGCCTCCACTCTGAGTCCTGTCTGGTGGCATGTTCCACTACACCCAAACTTTGCTATGCACACACTATGAAGAAGCTTCTCACTTGCAATGACGTGATGGTGACTGTATGGTCCTCTGTGTGCCTCAAAATGTGTGAAAAAGTCTGAACTCTAGAAGAGCTTTTTTGTCTGTGACGTATGCCAATGCAAGAGGGTTAAAGGGGCACCCTGACGGATGAGTTTTTGTAAGAAACACGTCGAGATCACCAGGAAAACACACTTTACAGAGATTGCAACTCTCACTTTGCTCTGGTTTCCTAGAAATCAAACCGTCAAATCGGCGATTCCTCCTTGGTGGAGGTGCTGGAAGTCAAATTCTTTCACTCAAAGAGAAGGCGTGTGCCGTCTCTTTTCTAATGGCCGCCAAATCGTTTGCATGAAATGTTCGCAATACAGGCCTTTTTATTTTTATTTAAAGGAGTTTCACTCACAACAAAGGAAATAGCTCCATTTTTTTTTTTACTGCACTACAAAAAAAGAAAATGCTTCAAACTCAATGAGTGACCTCCACCCACCCCATCCAAAATGGCTACTCTCTCCGGCATCTCCGCCAAGGAGGAATCGCCGTTTTGACCATTTAATTGGTTTAAACAAGAATGTATTCAAGAATAGAAAATCATAGCAAAGCAGCAATACATTTATGAACTTCGAGTACAACAAGCTAAGAACTTATACAGGGTACTCCAATACTTGAGTTGCACAGTAAGGGCTGCACACGCAAAACTAATCATTCATTGAAAAATAATAACATAAAAGCAACAACAGTAGTAAACACTTTTATACAAAAAGGAAAAAAAAGAACAGAAAAAAAGAAAATACACAACAAAATTAAGTAAATCTAAACTACATGAATTTTAGGGGCAATATAAAACATAATGTCAGCTTGCATTGAATCAGAGTCATCACAAAGCTATACCTACCAGGGCTAAAAAACACACAAACAAATGGGATTGTAAAGTCATGTCAAGAGCAGAATAAATATTTGTTTATGCAAGCTTGCGCCCCTTATCAAAGGGAAACGACGAATCATGTTACAATCAGAATTGATCATGTTATTGAGAATTTGTTTGACAGTTGAATAAAATTATAATCAGTAGTATTCTCAATAATTTAGTTTAGGAATTGGACAAAATATGCATGGAAAAATAATTTGACATATGCATCATTCCACGCCTAGCCGACCACAAACCTGTTGTGTGACCATTTAATTTCTAGGAAACCAGAGCAAAGTGAGTGTTCCGATCCTTGAAAAAGATGTCTTTCTGGTGATCTCGACGTGTTTCTTGCAAAAACTCATCCGTCAGGGTCCACCTTTAAAGATTTATATTTTTTATTTTGTTATGCTGCTGTGCTGTGTAATCATCAGGCTGAAGTCTGTATTTGTGCGCTTGGATGCTTCTATGTAGACTAAGTTTTGTTGCGTGCCTTGCTTTGTTTCCTTTGTGTATCGTAGCATGTTGTTTTTAGTTTAGTTGTATGGTATAGTCTGATATGTTTTTGCAAACTTTGTCATTGCTGAAGGGGCTAAATTGATGCGGGATAGGCTATAGACATTCTTAGACATTATAATACTAACACCAGTTAACCCCTCTGAATATGGAATGTGTTGGCTGAATGCAGACAGGAGACCAGTGAAAACAGAAAACCGGACACACGCTTATGTAGCCCATTATACCAGAAAGTAGTAATGGTACAAGTAGAAACGACAGAGACAAAAGTATGTTGTATTCTTGGTTGTTTACCAACTGTTTTGAAAACCTTTTGATATATGCAGTGGAATCCGTTTAATTGGCCATCGGATAATCAGCCAAAGCCGCTTAATCAGCCAATTTCCTCTGGAACGGAATTTTTTCTTCTTAAGCATGTGTTATTTTGTTCGTTTTTAAGGCCAAAGCTGAAATCTTCAATTTCGCTTTATTGGCCACTTTCTCTCTCTAATTTTTCCTCTTTACCCCTTTTTGAGAGGGAGAACAACAGAGGCAAACAAACTGACAACACACTTTTGACGTTTACATGGTTGAGTGTGAAGTTGGAAGGTGAGCTGTTGTCAATTGAAAGACCCTGCATGGCGTTAAAATCACTCAAGAAAACAAAATCATTGTCTTTTACTCGTGCTTCTGTCAAGTTGTAGGATTAATAAACACACACACACACACACACACACACACACACACACACACACACACACACACACACATACATCACAAAAAGGGAAAGAATTTGAATTTGAACTGCAACATTTAATTTTGACGTCATTGCTTTTGACTTGCATAATTGCGTCATACAGTATCTCGATGTTCGTTTTATCGGCTGATTCGCTTTATCGGCCATATTTTTTCTGGTTCCAAAAGTGGCCGATTAAGCGGATTCCACTGTATCTGTTTTCAGAAATATTTGAAGTTAGGTATTAGATACTTTATAGTCACAGAGGCGTCTCCGTAAAATTTGGGTTGCTCCCACCTGGAGAGTGCGTCGCAGCTAGAGGCGACGTACCACCCAATTTGTTTTTGTTTTTGTTTTTTGCATGCGATTTTTGTGTGACTGATGAGGAAGGAAAGGGGTGTGTGTGTAAATTTTGACCAAATGACAACTTTTTCGTTGCCACTGGGATTAGCACTATTGTGACTGGCACCGCGTCAGTGAAACCACTCTGCTGGCCTGAGGCTGCACTGGAAAAAGTATTGTTGAATGACTGCTTGTGATCAAACATTGTTTAAGAGCCTAAATGAAGTCTGATATGCACCAAACTTTCTGTACTTTATGAAAAATGGATGCTTAACCCTTTCACCGCCAGTGTCACATTTATGCACCACAATAGTTTAACACCCATGTCATTAAAAAAAACCCATCAAATCAGGGCCTGTTATCTGAAGACCTTATTTTCATAATTTTTGAAGGTAAGGATAGGCCTAATGTTTTACATGTCACAGAGGAATTCGCAATACTGCAGATATTTTGTTTTTCTACCTAGGTAAGTTTAATGGTATTTTTTGGCCGAAAAAGGTTGGCAGCGAAAGGGTTAATTCAATTTTATGCTTTGTAAAAATATTGCATGAACGATTTACAGCCAACATGCTGCTTGACTTCGAGATCGAACGATTCTGCCGATAACAGCAGTTTTTGTTGTCACATTCTCACTCTAGAGTACTCGTACTGGGCACTCACTGTTCAATTTAATCAGTACTTACATTATTTTTACTACTTTCATCCTTAAAACCTGACTGATTGCCAGCATTACTTTCATCTTCATCAAGTTCGAGCAACCAAACAATCTCCTCGCCACTCAGACCTCTAAATTTTGACAATTTTCATGCAAAAATCTCCTAAAATTTCGACTGCAGACAAACGAGCAATGCCATTTCCGTTTCAGTATCCAGGGGAAGTAACTGTAAAATCAAACAAGAAAAGTCCGCTGGTATGGTAGGGAGTTTTGTACCTTAGACCGTTCTACCTACGATTGGAGGTTCCCGGCAGATAGAGATGTTCTGCTGAACCTACGATCGGAGGTTCCCGTCACGGAAGTGTTAACGTGTGCTAAGTGCTTGGGCACATGGGACCTCGGTTTATCGTCTCATCTGAAAGACTCCATGTTCAGACCGTAAGGCCTAGTGCAAAGTGAGAGGAAAAATCCCCTGTACCCAGGTTCGAACTCGGGTTTACTTGACACAAGGCGAACGCATTACCTCTGTGCCACTCTACACCTGAGTGTTCTATATGGAGCGACAGTTTGAGAGAGACAGAGGGATAGAGAGAGAAAGAGATGCATATGATGATGGTAGTTGAATAGAAGAAGAAGAATATGCATGAAATTTTGAAAATGGTCTGGGAATATAACTCTCTTGACTGTGTTACAGCAAAAGCCAGCATATCAGAGTTATTCCTCTTCATCTGATGATGTCATCAGTGATGTCATCAAGTCAGTATGTGATATGTTATATGGCTGTCAAGGGGTTAAGGAATGCAAATGTCAAAAACAGGTTTCCTTTTTGGTGGCTGGTGGTCAACAAGTTTGTATAAGGTGCACCCCCAAAATTTTACCCAAATTTCAGATTTTGTTACTATATGTTCTTACTATGTCATCAGTCACATTATAAGGCGCAGGGGTCTGAGTCTTGGGAAAAAAAGTATCACCTTATAGTCCAAAAAATACAGTATCTTAAATATGGTTTGAATCTAAAAGAAAAACATAAAAATTCTGTGCTGATGTCAATATTTTGATATTTTATGCAAGATGTTAGGCTGACTGACAATTTGAAGAAGTACATTAATTTGAATAACATTTTTGATTCATCATGGTTTTTAATTCAGGTGTTAGACCAGTGGTTTGAATCTGAGCCCCTGCGGGCCACGCTAGCGACCGATTCTGTCATCGGTGCCATGACTAGTCCCATGATTCCCGGCAGTGCGTGAGTAGAATGGGTGTGATTGAGGAACTTCCAAATAATTTTCTTCTTTGAGTTCCTCCAAAATCAGAATGTTTCGGCTGTATCAAAGATATTCTAAAAGGGTAAGATGGACTACTTAAGAGCTCGGCGTGCCGGGCTGATAGAGTTATCGTTAGTTGGAACAGTACACTATTCACAGTGCAGGTTATCCAAAAACTCAGACTGGAACTTGAACGGAGAATTCAACTGGCCTGTCGACGTGTAAAATGTATCCTGTTTAAAAGGGACATAACCAGTGTTTCTGTCCTCACTACTCATATATAGGGAAAAGAGACCGGATGCTTATCTTCCCCTATACAGTCTTTGGCTGTATGCAGAGGGGGGAGACAAGTGGAAGATGAAAACCAGACACATACATACGTACCTTACCCATTATGGCCTGGGAATGCAGAAGAAGAAGAAGAATTACAGACAAACCTCTATTTTAAGACTTCCAAAATGTCCGGAAAAATCGGTCGTAAATTGGAGGGGTCGTATGACGGAGGTTTTCACTGGCAGCCGTAGAAAGAAAAAGTTCAGCACAGTTCATACTCTCTTCTTCATGCACACATACAATGACATATTAAAACTGGATTTGGGTCTTTCCAACTCCATAGGATTGTACAATCGATGTATTACAGTTTCACTTCGCCGACTTCTGTTAATCACCTCCACTCTCGTCCAAAGTCAGTGGTTTTCTTTTTCAAAGTCAGTGGTTTTCGTGCTTTTCCTACGCTTTCCGCCATCTTTTCTACAACAAGGGAAGCGACTCCGCTTTCAGGCCCTTGACCGTGGTTGTTTCCCTTTGCTCGAAGTCTATGCAGACGACAACAACGGTCGTAAAAACCAACAAAATGGCGGTCGTAAGTCGCGTTTTAGAGGAAGTCATTTAAGAGAGGTCGTTTACATAGTAAAATGCATCCGTGCCAACAAATCCGGTCTCAAATGAGAGGTGGTCGCTTAACAGAGGGTCGTAAAATAGGGGTTTGTCTGTATAAGAAAAACGTGCAACATACGTGCAAGCCAAAATCGTCTTTAACGAATCTGATCTAATCGGGGCTTGCAGTGTCGGGACCGGAATTTCATAGACCATGTCTACCTTGATGTGTGTGTGTTGCAGCTGTGTTTTGCTACATCACATGATGGGAGAGTTGGAGGGGTGGGGGGGTATGTGGAGAAGAGTGTACATGCAAAATGACAGATACCATATATACCCTAAGAAACTGATACCATATTTACCTTAATTAGAGCAAACACTGTGTGTGTTGCAGCTATGTTTTGCTACATCACGTGATGGGGGAGCTGGAGGGGGTGAAGGGGGCGTGGGGGTATGTGGAGAAGGGTGTATGGACAAAATGACAAATACTGTATATACCCTAATAAACTCATACCGTATTTACCTTAATAAGACCAAGCACTGTGTGTGTTGCAGCTGTGTTTTGCTACATCACATGATGGGGGAGAGTTGGAGGGGCTGAAAGGGGTGTGGGGGTATGTGGAGATGGGTGTATGGACAAAATGACAAATACTGTATATACCCTAATAAACTCATACCGTATTTACCTTAATAAGAGCAAACACTGTGTGTGTTGCAGCTATGTTTTGCTACATCATGTGATGGGGGGGGGGGGGGGGGGGAATTGGAGGGGGTGTGAAAAGGGGGGGGGGGTATGTGGAGGGGGGTTTGGACAAAATGACAAATACCGTATATACCCTAATAAACTCATACCGTATTTACCTTAATAAGCGCAAGCACTGTGTGTGTTGCAGCTATGTTTTGCTACATCACGTGATGGGGGAGCTGGAGGGGGTGAAGGGGGCGTGGGGGTACGTGGAGGGGGGCATGGGGAGCGTGTCAGAAGCCATCGCCAACTGTGCCCGCGATCATGGCGCTGACATCTTCTGTGACAAGGTCAGTGGATGGCATTGACATGACTCATGTTGTTGTCGTACCCTGGCTAAAAGACTCCAGGGATCATCCCAACAGCCGAAGCACTTGAACACTATGGTACAAATGGCGTCCGCTACAGAGGTTCCTAGCTTGGCACACTTCAAGCAGGACCTCTCATACTAAGCCTATCACTCCCTCCCCAGCAAAAAATGGTTAAGAAGGTTGGGGCTGTGCCGGTCGGGGTTTGTCCTCGGGGGCCGCTACGGTAGCCGGATTGGCCTGACTGCAGCCATGAAACGCTGGGAAGATCTCTATATTTTTAATTAATTTCTTTTCAGTTGCTTCTTTCATTTTGTTTTATTTTTCCTCCTGATGCTCCACACCACGCTGTATAATTATCCAGTTGGATAGCTCAGCGTTACGAGTCAGATTCAAATAAATCGATCAGCTAGGGATGAGAACATTACGTGTGTGACCGTTTTCGATTACCCCGCCACGTGGGCAGCCACACTCCGACTTCAGAGGATTTTGGAGACTGATGATGATATGCTAGGAGCTTGTCATGGCTAAAGACAATCCCTGCATAACTATGCAGAGCATAACAACAGTTTGATGTAGCCTTGGTTTTCTAGCCTATGTCAGTTGGTCTGACACAGCCTTAAGCCAAGGCGAGGACATGACTGATTCCAAACAAAAATCTAAATAAAAATGATTGTTGTTGTTGTACCCTGGCTAAAAGACTCCAGGGATCATCCCAAACAGCCAGAGCATTTGAACACTATGGTAAAAGTCACCAGCTAGGGATGAGAACATTACGTGTGTGACCTTTTTTGACTACCCCGCCACGTGGGCAGCCACACTCCGACTTCGAAGGAAAAATAAAAATGATGGGGAGAAAGATTATGTAAAAATGAAAGCAGTCAGGGTGAGAGAACAAAGGCATGATTAAAAATCTCAGAGTTTGCATGGTTTGAAATTGTGCAGATCACTTGTAGATCTCGTGTAAAATGGTTTTAAAAAAAAAAGAATTGCTCTGAAGTTGCAATGATTTTTCTATGGAAATCTGATGACAAGGAATATCACTTGAGTTAACTGACTCCATTTTAATGGTGTGTGAGTGTGTGCCTGCGTACGTGCGTGTGTGTGTGTGTGTGTGTGTTAAAAGGGGACCTAATAAACAAAGAAATAAAAAAAAGAATAAAAAGAAATAGAGGAAACAAAACCTCCAGGTGTCTAGTGGTTTGACTAGCTTCTAAACTTACAACAAAAAAAGTCGTAAATAAGGGTTTGTGTTTCAAAAAAATACTTTGTACACTATTTTTCAACGTAACGGGAACAAAACTGCAGGATGTGAGTGAAATTCATGCACACAGTATATAATCTTGTGTGTGTGAGAGAATGTCTCTACCCCCTCCCCCCCTCTCCTCAAAATCTAAAAGTTATAGAAATGTCTCATATGACTTCGGTCGAGAAGACGTTAAACATAAACTCATCGAGAATGTCTCATGACACTCCGTTTTCAGTTAATGCAACATGTTACCTTTTTTTTTTTTTTATTGCAGTGGAACCTCCCTTTTAAGACCTTGAAAAATCATCCAAATTAACGTCTTAAGTGGGAGGGAGGTATAAAAGAGGTAATTTTAATACTCACAAAGATAATGTCTCAGAGAAGTAGCATGTCACGTGTCAAAATCATGGTTTTCACGTGTTTTCTCTCTTATAGTTGGTAAGAAATCTTCAGAAATCTTCCTAGCATAAGAGGGAATGTGACACGTGATGTTGGGGGGTCTTTAAGTGGAGGGAGTCTTATAATACAGTGGAACCTCCCTTATAAGACCTTCAAAAATCATCCAAAATGAGGTCTTATAAGGGAGGGGTCTTATAAGGGAGGTAATTTTAATACTTACAAAGAAAGGCAATGCCTTAGAGAAGTAGGTCTTATGTGGGAGGGAAGTCCCCCGTGGGGATACCGGGGGGTCTTTTGTATAAATAGTTCCCCCACCTTCTGGAAGTTCTGTGCTTGTAACTTCCTCTAATCTGTCACTCTCTTTGACTCTGCCTTTTTCCCTTTGCTTACTGTCATCTACTATCTTTCTGCCTTACCCAGTCCATTCTCCTGCCTTTTTTCACGAAACGCTTTCAAAAACATTTCCTCCCAGCCGAAGTCGGACTTGCTGGGCCTAACTATTTCTTAGTTAGGCGCATAACGGCAGCATGGCGCATCTGCGCTCATAATTGACAGGAAACTGTCTGAGCGATCGAAGAAGAAGAAGAATGTGGGAGGGAGTCTTATAATGGGAGGTCTTAACAGGGAGGTTCCACTGTGGGAGGGTCTTATAAAGGAGGTTCTACTGTACCTGTGTTCAGCCTGTGACCCAAGTGACCGCTAAAGGGGACAAGGTGACGGGGGTGGTGCTGCAAGATGGCAGCGAAATCAGTGCCAACGTCGTCCTGTCCAACGCCACGCCAAAGATCACTTACCTTGATCTGCTTCCTGAGGTTAGTACAGTACAAGCTTTTCTGCAGCACCCCTTTTTGTTTGTGGCTCAAGCCACAAACCTATAACTCACTTTGTCGGTCGGTCGGTCTGTCTATCTGTCGGTCGGTCAGTCCAAAATTGTCGCACATTTTGACAAAATTGTCGCACTTCAAATCGAGGCTACACTTCAAATTGAGGCCGCACTTTAAAATGATGTATTTTAAAAGCGTACAAAATAATAAACATACGTAATACAGACACTACAACAGACACGACGAGTATGCGGTGCTTCTTTTGATGAGTATAAGTAGGATACATAGTTTTAAATGTTTTCCAAAAGATATAAAAAGTTACGAAAGGGTGCAGAGATAACATTCTGGTTTACAGATTAAAATTATTGAAAAGCCAGGGGAGGTGACTCATGATTGGAGTGGTAAAAATAGACCGCGTGCCACAAACTATTGCGATTTCACGCTTGTTTTTGTTGCTGTCCCATGGGTGAAAGTAAAACATTCTCTCAATCCTGAAATGACGCGTTCCAATGTTGTCTGAATCTTCTCCATTCCTGAAGTGGTGACCATATTAACTCATTCGCATCGCAACGATTTTGAATTATTAAAAAAACCACTTACAAATCACTCCAGCCATGCACACAAACAAAACATGCATAAACAAAAGGAGAAATGAAAGAAGATTACGGGTTTTTACTTCCAACTGATATCAAACTGGCCCCACACTTTTCACAATCTTGTCTGAAAGTTACGACTTGACCACAAGAGAAGCAGAAGGCATGAAAGAATTCCACGTTTCGCGGAAAATCCGCGGACATTTTTCCAAAATTCCGCGAAGAAAAAAAAATTCTGCGTAAAGGACCGATCTTTCCGTATTCTTATATCTACAAGTCTCTATTTGGCGATTCTCAAACTGGTTAACCGGAAGTCGCTTTAGCTCACTTGCTTCAATCATGCGAAGGAAGGCGAAATGAGTAGCTCCCGCTCAACAAAAGTAGCGATGTTAGCTGAAAATGTGGTTGGAAGGCTATTTGTGCCGACCAAATTTTCGGAATAGATTATCCCCCTTCCTCGCTGAACAAAACTTGTGACGTGAGCTAGGTGAAAAGGTGGTTTGAAAATTTTGTTTGTGGAACGTTGTGCCCCCGTCAACAAAACTTCCAACGTTAGGTGAAAATCCGGGTGGAAGGATTTCTCGGCCGAAAAAATCTCTTCTTTTTTGATCTTCATCCACTTTCATGCCTGAAGCAGGTATAACCGGAAATGACACAAACAAGTGGTAGTGGACTGTAGAAGAGTTCACTTTCATCCATCGAGAATCCAATTTTCATCGATTGTGATTTTTACTTTTATAAATGTCTGTCTGTACAGGGGGTGTTGCCTGCCGATCTCACCCAGTCTCTGAAGCATTTTGATTTCACATCCCCTGTTACCAAAATCAATGGTAAGTGTTAATCCCTTCACTGCCAGAGGAAAACAGAAATTATCCATTTTCTTATCGTAAAATTTAAAAGAGATCTGTTTGACTCAATTTGAGAAAACGGTCTAGAGATATATCTTTCCTGACTTGTCTAAACCAAAAACCACCATTCCAGGGCTATGACATCATCAATGACATAACACACACCACATAGTAGACTAGGCAGGGAAGGGGTTACAGAAAATTTCTGTTTCTGATAATATTGCTGAATCAAACTCGGTTTCCTTGATCTAAGATGTTGTGTTTGACATTGATGTTTTTCTTTTTCACTATATCGCTACATTGGACTCTGCTGAATGTGTGTGTGTGTGTGTGTGTGTGTGTGTGCGTGCGTGTGTGTGTGTGTGTGTGTGTGACTGTGTGTGTGTGTGCTTGCGTGTGTGTGTGTCTCAGTGGCTGTGCACAGAATCCCTAACTTTTTGGCTGACCCCAACATTAAAGAAAACGAACCCATGCCTCACCATGTGTGTGTGTGTGTGCGTGCGTGCATGTCTGTGTGTGTGTGTGTGTCTCAGTGGCTGTGGACAGAATCCCCAACTTTCTGGCTGACCCCAACATTAAAGAAAACGAACCCATGCCTCACCATGTGTGTGTGTGCGTGCGTGCATGTGCGTGTCTGTGTGTGTGTGTGTGTGTGTGTGTGTGTGTGTGTGTGTGTGTGTGTCTCAGTGGCTGTGGACAGAATCCCCAACTTTCTGGCTGACCCCAACATTAAAAAACCCGAACCCATGCCTCACCATGTGTGTGTGTGCATGCATGTGTGTGTGTGTGTGTCTCAGTGGCTGTGGACAGAATCCCCAACTTTCTGGCTGACCCCAACGTTAAAGAAAACGAGCCCATGCCTCACCACCGATGCACCATCCACCTGAACTGTGAGCACAGCGCCCTCATCCACGAGGCCTTCCTCAGCGCCCAGCAAGGACAACTGCCCTCCAAGTCAGTGCTTATGTTGGGGCAGTGGGTGGATGCCTTGTGCCTCCATACGGGGAGCTGGACGACCCCGACCCCAACCCCTCCATGAGTCTCTCCCCATGGGGATGCCAGGGAGTCTTTCATAAAAATAGTTCACCCACCTTCTGGAAGTTCTGTGCTTGTAACTTCCTCTAATCTGTCACTCTCTTTTTTATTCTGCCTTTCCCTTTGCTTTCTATCATTTACTAATCTTTCTGATTTATTGGCCCATTCTCCTGCTTTAATAAAAAAAAATCTTCCAAAATTTTGTTCTCTTTTGAGCTCCTCCGAAATCGGAATGTGTCGGCTGTACGCAGTGGGGAGACCACTGAAAACCGGACACATGCGTGCCTTACCCATTATGGCCTTTTAAAATTTTTGCTACGTCTCAAAACAATAAAAAGTTAATGTTCATCTTGACCTGATGCATGACATCGCTGTGTTTGTCCCTGGAAGTAAGTCTCTGTCCCTGGTTTTTAAGCATTTTGTCCCTGGAAACTGCAAGAGGAGGCAGGCAGCTCTAGAGACTCGGTGCAGATGCTTTCTAGTTCAAAAATCATAATCTTTCACAATAGAGCGCCACATTTTACGGACTATAAGGCGCACATGATTATAAGGCGCACCCCCCAAATTTTACACAAAATTCAGATTTTGTATAGTTTCTTACTAAATTATTAATCACATTATAAGGCGCAGGGGTCTCAGTCTAGGAAAAAAAAGTATCGCCTTATTGTCCGTAAAAGCTGTAGCATGATTTCCCGTTCTGCATAAAATCACATGTACTATAGCTCTTGAATCTGATAGTCCTCAGAGACCAACTTTTCCCTAAGGCTTTACCTCAGAGCCACTTACCATTGTTGTTGTCGTTCCCTGGCTTAAAGGCTCCAGGGATCATCCCAACAGCCGAAGCACTTGAACACTATGGTACAACTGCACCAGCTAGGGATGAGAACATTACGTTTTTGATTACCCCGCCATGTGAGCTAGCCACACTCCGACTTTGGAGGATTTTTGGACTTGATGATGTTATGCTAGGAGCTTGTCATGGCTTAAGACAATCCCCGCACAACTATGCAGAACATAACATTTTGATGTAGCCTTGGTGTTCTAGCTTATGTCAATTGGTCTGACACAGCCTTATACCAAGGCGTACTTACCATTGAGTTGCTCCTATTTTGAGAGTGAAAGTCTCTTTCACACAAAAAATTAAGTTGCAAAGTAATTTATCCTTTCTGATAAAATTCATTGTTGGTAAAGCTCTCACACTCTCCTTATCTTTGGCCACAATTTGGTACCCCGGGTCAGTGAAGGGTGTATTGTTTGTCACAGGCCGATGATCGAAATGGTGATTCCGTCCAGCCTGGACCCCACAGTGGCTCCCCCTGGGAAACATGTGGTGCTGCTCTTCACGCAGTACACGCCTTACACACTGACAGATGGCCGAAAATGGGATGACGAAACACGTAACCAGTATGCTGATTTAGGTATGGGACATGTAATCAGTATGCTGACAAAGATATGGTATACGTATATTCTGTTGATGTTCACACAGTTCACGCCTTACAAATGTGAGTGTTTTCATTGTTCTTCTTCTTCGATCGCTCAGACAGTTTCCTGTCAATTATGAGCGCAGATGCATCATGCTGCCATTATGCGCCTAACTAACTAGTAGTTAGGCCCAGCAAGTCCGACTTCGGCTGGAGGAAATCTTTTTTTTAAAGTGTTTCGTGAAAAAAGACAGGAGAATGAACTGATAAGGCAGAAAGATAGTAGATGACAGTAAATAAAGGGAAAAGGCAGAGTCAAAGAGAGTGACAGATTAGAGGAAGTTACAAGCACAGAACATCCAGAAGGTGGGGGAACTATTTATGCAAAAGACCCCTGGTATCCTTACGGGGGGGAGGGGGGGGGGGGGTTAATTGTTCAAAACCATTAAGCAGTATGGTCCGAGCTTCAAAGACAGCATGGTTTCATGTAGATGCAACTAGGAAATGAAAGAAGGAAGTTGTGTGTGTGTGTTTGTGATTGCATGTGGGGGGTTTTCGTGTATGTGTGTGCGCATGCACATATGAGTACCATATTTTACGGACTATAAGGCGATAATTTGTTCCTACACTGAGACCCCTGCGTCTTATAATGTGACTGATAATATAGTGAGAAACTATAATAACAAAATCGGAATTTTGTGTAAAATTTGGGGACTTATAATCAGGTGGGGACTTGGGGCCTTATAATCAGGTGCGCCTTATAGTCCGTAAAATATGGTGCGTCTCTGTGTGTGTCTGTTTCTAGTTTTTGTTTGTTTATTTTTCACAGTGTTTGACACCATTGAGCAGTACGCCCCAGGGTTCAAGGACAGCGTGATCGACAGGGACATATTGTCACCCCCTGACCTCGAGAGAATCTTCGGACTGACCGGAGGGGTGAGGAATTATTGTTTGTGCGCATTCACACTTTGCATGCACACACACACACACACATACTTTATCAATGTCTGTCTCTCTCTCTCTCTGTTGTGATGCTCTCCCATTTTCTCTCACTCTGTCTCAGCAGGCACATAACTCACATAACTCACACACACTCACAAACACATACACATACACATACACACTCACACACACACACACACACACACACACACACACATGCACACGCACACGCACACGCACACACACACTCACACACACACACACACACACACACACACACACACACACACACACACACACACACACACACACACACACACACACACACACACACACAAACACACACACACACACACACACACACACAAACACACACACACACACTCACAAACACACACACCTGACGGTGCAGCTTTCTTAATCTAGAACATCATTTGAAAGGTCTACTTTGAGAGTTGACCCCCCCCCCCCCCCCTTTTTTTTGAGAATAGCCTTATAATGTTTGATGGTGTGTAGATCTGTAATTTATTGTATGGAAACCTCTGGGCCAATAACAGTCCAACTTCGCCCAATGAACACTCCAGTATCACTGACAAGCCAGTCTGTACTTATCTGTTTCTAAATGAATCTCCAGTACAACACTTAAAGTCACCTCACAAACATGGACAATTGTAGTCAGTTCTTCCTCTTCTTATGTCTGTGTGGATGTTTCTCCTGCTCCATGCCCAAAGTCTTCATTTAGACTGCTAATGGCGCACAGGATGTGTGATGCGTGAGTTCGTGTCATCCATTCCATCGGCACAACACGACCTACTCCTGCCAAATAGTGGAATGGGTTTTAATATTTGCGCAAGATCTTGTGCATGTGTTTGCGCACAGGACCTCGTTCTTAAGTCTCATCTGAAGGACTAGGAAATAGAAGTAAAATGTTTTTCCCAAGGACACAATGCCGCGGACGGAGCTGGGTTCGAACCTCCGCACTTGCAAATGTGTTGGATTATGAGACTGTGACTGTACCCATCTGAGCCATGGCACCTCCGGTTTATTGGGGTGGTTGCTATAATGAGATTTGACTGTGCAACAAGGGATAGAAACCAGAACACCCCTGTGGGGATACTGGGGGGTCTTTTGTATAAATAGTTCCCCCACCTTCTAGAAGTTCTGTGCTTGTAACTTCCTCTAATCTGACACACTCTTTGACTCTGCCTTTTCCCCTTTGCTTTCTGTCATCTACTATTTTTCTGCCTTTCCGATCCATTCTCCTGCCTTTTTTCAAGAAACACTTTCAAAAAGATTTCCTCCAGCCGTGTTGGGCCTAATTATTTCTTACTTATTATGTGCATAACGGCAGCATGACGCATCTGCGCTCATAATTGTTGACTAGAAACTGTCTGAGCGATCGAAGAAGAAGAAGAAGAAACCAGAAGATATTATTAGTCTTCTGTATTTCCATTGTGACGGTAGCTTTTTCCCCTTGACATTATTTTTCCAGAACATTTTCCATGGAGCAACTGTAGCTGTCTCTGATGTACCTCACCCTTTGATGTCCAGCTATCGCTGTCCACTGTCTGACCTGTATCTGTGTGGCAAAGTGAGGCAGGCAATTATGGTATAAATGTGATCTAGGCAATTAGGGTACATGTATGAACGTGACATGACCGTCCTTCGGATGTGGACTTAAAGCTTGTCTGACCTGTGCGCTTTACGCACGTAAAAATCCCACAGCAGCTGAAAGTCAGTAAGAGCAGGGAGAAATCCTGCTGCCTGGTATGGCCAAATTGATAGCTAGGTTTTTCAAGTGTGCCCACACACCCTCCTCACCCTGTGCCCCCCCCCCCCCCAAAAAAAAAAGGATAGGTGCTGCACTTGTGGCGAGCAGCCCAATTTTCACAGAGATAAGTCTCTGTCACTAGAATATACCAAATACCAATATATATATATTTTCCAGAACATTTTCCATGGAGCGATGTCCCTGGACCAACTCTACCTGTCCAGACCCCACCCTCTGATGTCCAACTATCGCTGTCCACTGGCCGGACTTTACCTGTGTGGCAGTGGGGCTCACCCAGGTAAACTAGGTCCAACATACAACAAACAAACAACTACACGACAAGTGTAAAGTGACGTTGTTTTATTCACAAGAGACAAAGTAAAACTACTGGATATTTCAGCGAATGTGCCTTTATCAACATACACAAACAAGAAGCAAAAAGCAGGCTACCAAAGGAGCAAAAAATCAACAAGATCAAAAAACAATACTTCCCTTCTACAGTCCAATGCATAAAATTGTTGCCTGCCTTTTGCTATATTTGCTATTTTCTTGTTTGTCTTTGTTGATAAAGGCACATTCGCCGAACTATCCAGTAGTTTTGCTTTGTCTCTTGTGAATAAAATAACATCGCTTTACACTTGTCATGTAGTTGTTTGTTTGTTGTATGTTCCTGTTTCATTTTTTTTTAAATTAAAAAAATGTATAGGTCCACTATAGAAAAATAAAGACACCTTGGACAAAGGCAATATCACCGAAAGCAAATCCAAGCTTGTTTTGTTTGTCATTTGAACGAATGTTTATCAATTTGAATGTGTTTGCTAGTTCAAACTACACTCCTCCCCGTGGGGATACCGGGGGGTCTTTCATAAAAATAGTTCCCCCACCTTCCGGAAGTTCTGTGCTTGTAACTTCCTCTAATCTGCCACTCTCTTTGACTCTGGCTTTTTCCCCTTTGCTTTCTATCATCCACTATCTTTCTGACTTATTGGCCCATTCTCCTGCTTTAGAAAAAAAAATCTTCCAAGTAATTTTACACCTTTGAGCTCCTCCGAAATCAGAATGTGTCGGCTGTACGCAGCAGGGGGACCAGTGAAAACTGAAAACCAGACACATACGTACCTTACCCATTATGGGTATATGGCCTGGGAACACAGAAGAAGAAAAAACTACACTCACTCTGGGATATAGGCCGCCAATGAGAGACCTCCACAGCCCCCTGTCCTGTGCCTTTGCCCCTAGCTGGTTCCAGGTAAGGTCCATTCTTTCAGTTGTTGTCGTACCCTGGCATAAAGACTCCAGGGATCATCCCAACAGCCGAAGCACTTGAACACTATGGTACAAATGCATCAGCTAGGGATGAGAACATTATGTGGGTGACCGTTTTTGATATTGCAAGTTACTCAAGTATAAGAAACTGTGTCCTGTGTAAAAGATGTTGGGTGTGTGTGTGTGTGTGTGTGTGATTACAAATCAGAAATATGACTAATTTACCCTAACAAATTGCTCAAGCATAAGAAACTGTTACATAATAATTACTATAAGTTGGCTGTGTGTGTGTTTCTTGATGTAGCAAACAAAATGCAATGAACTCAGTGTATTTAATCAATCCTAAGTGATCACTAAAGTTAATAGATCAGATTCCAATGTTTAATGGACTGCAGAAGGAAGAGTGCAGAGCAACATATTATTTTCAATGTAGAGTGCAGGCTGTAGAGTGGCACAGAGGTAACGCGTTCGCCTCGTATACAATAAACCCGAGTTCGAACCTGGGTACAGGGGATTTTTCCTCTCACTCTTCACTAGGCCTTACGGTCTGAACATGGAGTCTTTCGGATGAGACGATAAACCGAGGTCTCGTGTGCCCATGCACTTAGCACATGTTAAACCCAGTGGCAACAAAAAAGTTGTCATTTGGTCAAAATGTACCCCCCCCCCCCCCCCTCTCCCCTTTTCTTCCTTATCAGTCACACAAAAATCGCATGCAAAAAAAAAGAGGGTGGCACGCCTCTGGCTGTGACGCGCTCTCCAGGTGGGAGCATCCTGAATTTCACAGACACGCCTCTGTGACTATAAAGTTTATATATATACCAAATGATCACATCATTATGTAGGCCATAATGCATACCTTACGGCGATTGCAGGAGGAGTGTGTGACATATCTCAGATAATCATATTATAATGTGGGTCAGATGCATACATTATGTTAATTGCAGGTGGAGGGGTGATGGGGTCAGCTGGACGATTAGCAGCCCAGGCGGTTCTGGCTGACCTTCCTAAACTTTGATTGGTCCGTCATCTGTCAATCAACTCAGCTCAATTGCGATTGGTTCATCAGATGTCGATTAACCAACTGTGATTGGTCAATAAACTCTCAACCAACTCAATATGATTGGATAATATAAACTGTCAATCAACCCACTGTGATTGGTGAATCAAATGTCAATCAATCCATTTTGATTGATCAATAAACCATCAATCAACCCAATGATTTGTCAATAAACTGTCAATCAATTCATGTTGATTTGGTCAAAATAAACTCACTGTGATTGGTCAATAAACTCAACTGTGATTGGTCATTAAACTCAACTGTGATTGGTCAATAAAGTGTCGATCAACCCACTGTGATTGGTCAATAAACTGTCAATCAACCCACTGTGATTGGTCAATCAACATTCCCAGGGGTGCTGAATTTCCGGAGCAGGTCGGAAATCGTGGCTTCTGGTTTTCGAAGTGCCAAAACTTGTGGCTTCACATTTCCAGAGCGGTAAAAATATTGCTGGGATGAGAGTTCAGGAAAATGTCAATGAAACTTTCGTAAGCAATGACATACTTTTGTGTGAACAACCATTGACATCAGTGAAGATTATGTAAACCCCCCCATCTGCCCGCTCAAGAAAAGTTTTGGTGATTGTGAATATTCCTGGTTCGAAGTTTGGTTGACGTAGCCACATGTCCACCCCCCCCCCCCCACCCCTCCTGCTCCACAACAGTTTAGGAAGTTTCAGGTGTTTTTTTCCATGATCTTTAATTTCAGGTGTTGGGGCTTTCAGGGTTTCTAGTTTCAGGTTTTTGGACCTCCTCCCACTAGCACCCCTGCAATCTTCTTCTTCGATCGCTCAGACAGTTTCCTGTCAATTATGAGTGCAGATGCGTCATGCTGCTGTTATGCGCCTAACTAAAAAATAGTTAGGCCCAGCATGTCCGACTTTGGCTGGAGGAAATCTTTTTGAAAGTGTTTCTTGAAAAAAGGCAGGAGAATGGACTGGTAAGACAGAAAGATAGTAGATGACAGTAAGCAAAGGGAAAGGCAGAGTCAAAGAGAGTGACAGATTAGAGGAAGTTACAAGCACATAACTTCTAGAAGGTGGGGGAATAATTTATACAAAAGGCCCCCCGGTATCCCCACGGGGGGACCCCTGCATTCCAATATGATTGGTCAATCATCAATCAATCAACCTAGCATGATTGGTCAATCAGCTCTTAATCATTCCAATATGATTGGTTCTTTCAATCAGCCCAGTCCGATTGGTCAATTGATTGTCAGTCAACCCAATTTGATTGGTTCTCCCATGTGCGACAAATTTTCTTTGATAAATTTGTCCAGTCTGTTTTTTCTTGTCATTGGTTTATTCAGAGGTGCATTCAAATCATTTCGTTGTTGTTTTTTCTTAAACATATTCACATCTTGATATGGATTTGTATAAGAATGATTTGCTATTTTTTTTTAAAGATTTTGTATTACAGAAAAAAGTTGTTTTTTTTAGCTGAATGGCTCCCAGCATTTGTTGTTAAAGTATGTGGAACATTTATTTTGTTGTATTGTATTTAAATAGATTGTCTATGTGAACAGGTTTTACTGTTTGACTGTACTTTTTTTTGAGACTTGTGAATTTTTGAAAATTGTTGACTGATATCTACTAGATTTATATTTTCTATGCCGTGTTTCATGTTAATTTTGTTTTGTTTTCTTCTCACCTGATTAGTTTTGTTCTGTTTCTACTTTTTAATTTGGAGACACTTTTATTGATTTACATGTGATGCAATTATTTTTTTATTTTTAAAGAATTTAGTTTAATAGTGAAATATGATTTCTTCTCCACAATATGCAGGTGTTTTATGCATAACCAGTGTCAGTCACGTATTGAAATATGATTTCTTCTCCACAATATGCAGGTGTTTTATGCATAACCAGTGTCAGTCACGTATTGAAATATGATTTCTTCTCCACAATATGCAGGTGTTTTATGCATAACCAGTGTCAGTCACGTATTGAAATATGATTTCTTCTCCACAATATGCACATGTTTTATGCAAAACCAGTGTCAGTCACGTATTGAAATATGATTTCTTCTTCACAATATGCACATGTTTTTATGCATAACCAGTGTCAGCGTGACTCAATAAAATATGTGTAATATGTTGATCATGAGATGATGTGAACTTTGTGATTGAGAGAGACTATTTCATCTTTCACACAAAAATTTTGCAAGGTTGTGTGTGTGTGTGTGAGTGTGCTTGCATATGGCGTGTATGTGTGTGAGCGCAGATGTGTGCATGTGCAAGTGCGCACGAGTGTGTGTGTGTGTGTGTGTTTGCATATGGCGTGTATGTGTGTGAGCGCAGATGTGTGCATGTGCATGTGCAAGTACGTGCGAGTGTGTGTGTGTGAGTGTGCTTGCATATGGCATGTATGTGCGTGAGCGCAGATGTGTGCATGTGCAAATGCGTGTGAGTGTGTGTGTGTGAGTGTGCTTGCATATAGCGTGTATGTGCGTGAGCGCAGATGTGTGCATGTGCAAGTGTGTGTGTGAGTGTGCTTGCATATGGTGTGTATGGGTGTGAGCGCAGATGTGTGCATGTGCATGTGCGTGCGTGTGTGAGTGTGTGTGTGTGAGTGTGCTTGCATATGGCATGAATGTGCGTGAGCGCAGATGTGTGCATGTGCAAGTGCGTGTGAGTGTGTGTGTGTGAGTGTGCTTGCATATAGCGTGTATGTGTGTGAGCGCAGATGTGTGCATGTGCAAGTGTGTGTGTGTGTGTGAGTGTGCTTGCATATAGCGTGTATGTGCGTGAGCGCAGATGTGTGCATGTACAAGTGTGTGTGTGAGTGTGCTTGCATATGGTGTGTATGGGTGTGAGCGCAGATGTGTGCAAGTGCGCGTGAGTGTGTGTGTGAGTGTGCTTGCATATGGCGTGTAGTGTGTGAGCGCAGATATGTGCAAGTGCGTGCGAGTGTATGTGTGAGTGTGCTTGCATATGGCGTGTATGTATGTGAGCGCAGATATGTGCAAGTGCATGCGAGTGTGTGCTTGTGAGTGTTCCTACATGCATTCATACATGACTACAGGTGAATGAGAGGGAGAAGAAAGATAAATGTGGGATGAATATTTCGATTGAAGTTTATTAAAACCAGATGTAGGAACAAGAGCAACAGTGTGACGAGCAAAATCCACATTTGTTGCCCATATGGGGAGATAATCTGATGACGGAAAGAGCAACCTGTTTCACTCTTTTCTATCGTCAAATGATCCCCCTTTCAGGCAAAAATGTGGATATAGCTGTGTAACCTTTTGGCAGAGGTGAAGGAGATTGTAAACAACGCATCCCCTGTGGGAATACCAGGTGTGTGTGTGTCTTTTGTACAAATAGTTCCTCCACCTTCTGGAAATTCTGTGCTTGTAACTTCCTCTAATCTGTCACTCTCTTTGACTCTGCCTTTTCCCTTTGCTTGGGGGTCTTTTGTACAAATAGTTCTTCCACCTTCTGGAAATTCTGTGCTTGTAACTTCCTCTAATCTGTCACTCTCTTTGACTCTGCCTTATCCCTTTGCTTGGGGGTCTTTTGTACAAATAGTTCCTCCACCTTCTGGAAATTCTGTGCTTGTAACTTCCTCTAATCTGTCAATCTCTTTGACTCTGCCTTTTCCCTTTTCTTGGGGGTCTTTTGTACAAATAGTTCCTCCACCTTCTGGAAATTCTGTGCTTGTAACTTCCTCTAATCTGTCAATCTCTTTGACTCTGCCTTATCCCTTTTCTTGGGGGTCTTTTGTACAAATAGTTCCTCCACCTTCTGGAAGTTCTGTGCTTGTAACTTCCTCTAATCTGTCACTCTCTTTGACTCTGCCTTATCCCTTTGCTTGGGGGTCTTTTGTACAAATAGTTCTTCCACCTTCTGGAAATTATGTGCTTGTAGCTTCCTCTAATCTGTCACTCTTTGATTCTGCCTTTTCCCTTTGCTTACTGTCATCTACTATCTTTCTGACTTATTGCTCCATTCTCCTGCCTTTTTTCAAGAAACACTTATAATAAAGATTTTCTCTAGCCGAAGGCGGATATGCTGGGCCTAACTATTTCTTAGTTAGGCGCATAACAGCAGCATGACGCATCAGCGCTCGTAACATGACAGGAAACTGAATGATCAACGAAGAAAGAAAAGAACAACACTACCCTAAACTGAAGAACATTTAACACTGATTTGAAACCACTGAAATGACGACAATTCCTTTTTGATGAGCGAAGTCTCATCTAATATACTGAAAATTGGTGTGTGTGTATGTGTGTGGTCACCGTCTAAAAACTTGAACATAGCAATTTTCTCAGAAATGACAAATTTTGCAGAACAAAAGACTGCCACTAAAAACATTTTCTGTTCGACCCACAAACAACTCTTTTTTAAAAACATAAACAGGTACTGAGAAAGTGGGGTGTAAGTGCACACACACACACGCACACGCACACACACACACACACACACACACACACACACACACACACACACACACACACACACGCACACGCACACACACACACAGAGTGCGTGAGACAATATCAAGTATTTCAATCCAAAACCTGTAAATAAGTGCATGTATTCATTATCATATTATTATGCTTTGAATCAACCCATTTAATTATTTTCTAGTGACTAATCATCACATTCCAACCATTGCAGGTTATAGTCAAAAGCTATTTTTGCAATGGGCAGACATTATTCACTCAGATAAGTTGTTGAATAATGAGCAGAATATACATTCATGAAACTGAAACGGAAACACGTTTGTGGTTCCCCTATCAACTTTCGTTTTCTATAAGCAGTCGTCTGCAATGTCACGTGACCATGTTGTTTCGGAATTTAGACGCAAGAGACTTCCGGAAACACACAGTTGGTGATCTAGGCCTTCTACTAGTACTAGACGAATTTATCGATCACCGGTCCTGTTTTAAAACAAAACAGACCATATGATACATTTGAAAAAGTAGACAACCGTCAAAATGATTAGTATGTGGAAGATCCGAGAGCTAACTGACAAGGTGTAAGTATGGTTTGACATTTCATGATTTTGATCTTTGAATTGAGTTTGTTCTCACTGAATGCAGTGAATCTCAGTCTCATAAATCATGATCTGTACAGTGTTGACTGTTGTCTGTTGATCAATGTTTCTGACTATTTTTACCCAATGACTTAACAAACTGTTTGTTGTTGCATACTCTCATAATCTTAAAAATAAAATAGGATATTGCAGTCCACGCTGATTCCATTGAGTGATTGCATCACAATGTTTTGCAATAGCATCAGTTTTGTCTTTTGTTGTACAACTACATCATCATGAACTGTCTTCTCCTTCATCTTCTTTCTCATCCCAACCATCATTATCAAGTTGATGGTTCTGTTGGTATAGAACGTGGGGACTTTGGTCAGGCAGAAACTGTCGGTAAAAACATTGCCGCCCGGATGATCGGCGTTGATATATGGAAGCAAATGTAGGGTTGGAGGGTTTAGGTTGGGGGGGGGGGGGAGGGGGGGGGGGGGGGTTGTTTCTTAGATCCGGGATTTGAAGCCCTCCACTGAGGCTGATGTTACTGCCTCAGGGGGTAGGGAGTTCCAATCTCCGATGGTCCGGGGGAAGAAGGAGAACTTTCTATAACTTGTCTTGCAGGAGGGAAGGAGGTAAGTTAACTCGTGTGACTATCTTGTTTGGCGGGTTGAGAGACAGGCTGTAGGGCCTAGGGGGTGTTGATGGGAATGTTCCCCCGGTGATTTTTGAAGGTGGACAGTCTAGATCAGTAGATGCCCGCCTTCTGTCGGTGTCTAGACTGTTCACCTTCTTCAAACTGTCGTGAACATGTTTGGAAAACCAACACATAGAGCTGTGTGCAGTGACCATACATTATTTAATTGGATGACGGCAAGCTGCCAAGCAGCCATTCCAGTCAAGTTTTAACAAGTTTTTAGAGCAGTGGACACTGTTTAAGTGTTTTTAAGGCCAAATAAAAAAATATGTCTTTCCGAGAACATGGCCAAAAAAAAAAGGGTAGGTAGGTAGGCTTTCAATTTTTTTTGTTCGCGGTGCAAGATTTTTGCTGTATTTGCTGAAACATGTGAATGTGAGTATCAATCAACAGATTATCTTTACCACTTGACTGTTTTTCACATAAGTACGCTGATGGAAATGTACCAATTGATTTCACTGCATCCGCATGATCGCATTTAGACATAGAAATGGCAATCGCGTGCCTTGCGCCCGCCATTGTATTGGCGGATGTTGATCACGAAAGTCTGCGCGAGTAACGGTCCTTCAATGCCTTGACTATGCCGAGTGAGAGTGCAATGGTTGTTTCCCTTGCATCATCTGCTCAAATTGCTTTTCTTTTTCTTTTCTTTTTTGAAGCTCATCAACAACAAAAATTAGGGTCGGCAGCAAAAACTAGGCTCGGTCGGGTTACCGGAAACAGACATTTTTTTTGGGGGGCCTAACGCAAATCTTTAAATTCTTAGTTAAGAGTGCTCACAGATTCACAGAGGCTATAGGCTGTAACTTGTGTAAGCCTTTTGCCCTCGGTAGTGAAACTTATTCACAGAGGCTATAGGCTGTAAGTCTTTTGCCCTCGATAGTGTAACTTCTTATTAAGAGTGCTCACAGATTCACAGAGGCTATAGGCTGTAACTTGTGTAAGCCTTTTGCCCTCGGTAGTGAAACTTATTCACAGAGGCTATAGGCTGTAAGTCTTTTGCCCTCGATAGTGTAACTTCTTAGTTAAGAGTGCTCACAGATTCACAGAGGCTATAGGCTGTAACTTGTGTAAGCCTTTTGCCCTCGGTAGTGAAACTTATTCACAGAGGCTATAGGCTGTAAGCCTTTTGCCCTCGGTAGTGTAAATTCTTAGTTAAGAGTGCTCACACAGATTCACAGAGGCTATAGGCTGTAAGCCTTTTGCCCTCGATAGTGTAAATTCTTAGTTAAGAGTGCTCACACAGATTCACAGAGGCTATAGGCTGTAAGCCTTTTGCCCTCGATAGTGTAACTTCTTTGTTCAGAGCTTGATTGACTTTATGGCCCTTGGATTTAGTTATGATGTTAGTGTATAACTAACTCTCGATTTTACAATTTAAGCATGTCCAAATTGGTAGAAAACATTAGTGTTGCTAATTCCTTATCAATGTGCCTTGTGTGATCCTGAGTTGGACATTATACGCCTGAAGGCCCTGTCCAGTGTACGGAAGAAGAAGAAGAAGAAGCCAACCCTAACCTTGTCCTAACTCTATCCCTTAACCAAGAAAAGCAAAAAGTTGCATTTCTTTACTGAGTATGTAGTGAGAATGTTTAGTGGGGGACAAAAACAAAAATTAACCTTTGCAAGTAACGAAAATAGCAGCTTTCAGCCAGCCAATAAAATTGATGTATTGTCTCTGCGCACAGCTCTATGTAAACCAACAGTAGAGTATCTAGAGAGTATTTTATCGCCTGGTGAAGCGAACAATTTTTGTCGCCGTTGAAAATAGTCTAAAAATGGGCGGATCTAAAACATCACACCTTTTTTTTGAGTGAGCATGGCTTCCAAAAGCATGGAGAAACTTGTGGTACAGGTGAAAAAGGTTGCTTGCAAATGCAATTCTGAGGCGCAATCAGGTTTTTTATCGCGATGTTTGAATAGCGCCATCGAAAATCGACAGCGATTTTAGCGTTGATGGAATTGCAAGCAGCTCTTTTCGTCGCTGTCGATTTAAGCCAGCGAAAATAGTGCAGAATTCCAGCTTTCCCCCTGTGGGGATACCGGGGAGTCTTTTGTATAAATGGTTCCTCCACCTTCTGGAAGTTCTGTGCTTGTAACTTCCTCTAATCTGTCACTCTCTTTGATTCTGCCTTTTCCCTTTGCTTACTGTCGTCTACTTAGTATCTTTCTGCCTTACCGGTCCATTCTCCTGCCTTTTTTTCAAGAAACATTTTCAAAAAGATTTCCTCCAGCCTAAGTTGGACTTGCTGGGCCTAACTATTTCTTAGTTAGGCGCATAACGGCAGCATGGCGCATCTGTGGTCATAATTGATAGGAAACTGTCAGAGCGATCGAAGAAGAAGAAGAAGAATTCCAGCTTAACCCTTTCAATGCTAGCCATTCCTCGGCCAACATTTACCGTTAAACTTAACCGGGTAGAGAAAAGATTTCGTCTGCAATATTGGGGATTCCTCTGTGGCGTGCATAAAATAGGGCCTATCCTTACCTCCCAAAATTAAGAACATAAGGTCACTGGATATACCAGATCCTCAATTGATGCATTTTATAGTGACATGGGTGTTAAATCATTGTGGTGCCAAGAGGAGACAGTGGCGATGAAAGGGTTAAAGCAAAGGGTGTAACACTGTTATCAGCACCAATGTGGTGATGAACTACTCGGAGGTGGAGACCAAGGTGCGCGAGGCGACCAACGATGACTCGTGGGGTCCCCACGGCCAGCTGATGAAGGAGATCGCCCAGTACACCTTCACCTATGAACACTTCCCCGAGGTCATGGGCATGCTCTGGAAACGCATGCTGCACGAGAACAAGAAGAACTGGCGCAAGGCGTACAAGGTAACTAGTTAAAAGTTTGTAAGTGTGTGTGTGCATTCCCTGTACACCTGTAACCTTCACCTACGAACACTTCCCCGAGGTCATGGGCATGCTCTGGAAATGCATGCTGCACGAGAACAAGAAGAACTGGCACAATGCGTACAAGGTAACTAGTTAAAAGTTTGTAAGTGTGTGTGTGCATTCCCAGTACACCTTCACCTACGAACACTTCCCCGAGGTCATGGGCATGCTCTGGAAGCCCATGCTGCACAAGAACAAGAAGAACTGGCGCAAGGCATACATGGTAACTGGTTAAAAGTTTGTAAGTGTGTGTGTGTGTGTGCATTCCCAGTACACCTTCACCTATGAACACTTCCCCGAGGTCATGCTCTGGAAATGCATGCTGCACGAGAACAAGAAGAACTGGCGCAAGGCGTACAAGGTAATTAAACTTACAAGGTTAATTTTTAAAATGTCTGTCTGCCTTTCGTAAAATCTGTAAATCCCAGACTTCAGAGACTTTATTTAAGAAAGATCAGAAATTAGGGTGAGCCTATTCTTCCATTCTGTCCTTGGTCCAAAACATGCAACGTGTTACTAATACTATAAATGACATTGTGTTGTTCCTCTACGGCCTTTAGCCAAGAGGGCCCATTTATCGCAGTTTTCAGAGGACTGGACTTAGGACAATTCTGATGCCTGTTGTATAGCATGTATGTATGTGTGTGTAACTACTTGAACTATAATTTCTGTTGTGTGATTGTCACACAGTCTCTGATCTTGCTGTCATACCTGGTGCGGAACGGGTCAGAGCGTGTGGTGACCAGCGCCAGGGAACACATCTACGACCTCCGGGGGCTGGAGACCTACTCCTTCATGGACGAACATGGCAAGGACCAGGGACTGAATGGTAAGCATGTCTTAAAGTTAACAATTCATTGTGTCGTACATTTCGGACTATAAGGCGCACCTTATTATAAATCACATCCCCCAAATTTTACACAAAAATCAGATTTTGTTCTGATATTTTTTAGCTATTTTATTGGTCATGTTATAAGGCGCAGGGGTCTCAGTCACGGAAAAAAGTATCGCCTTATAGTCTGTAAAATACGGTATAATGCGCACCTATTATAAGCCACATCCCCCAAATTTTACACAAAATTCAGATTTTGTTCTGATATTTTTTAGCTATTTTATTGGTCATGTTATAAGGTGCAGGGGTCTCGGTCACGGAAAAAAGTATCGCCTTATAGTCTGTAAACTATGGTATAATGCGCACCTATTATAAATCACTCCCCCAAATTTTACACAAAATTCAGATTTTGTTCTGATATTTTTTTACTATTTTATTGGTCATGTTATAAGGCGCAGGGGTCTCAGTCACGGGTCAAAAAGTATCGCCTTATAGTCTGTAAAATACAGTATAATGCGCACCTATTTTTGGCCACATCCCCCCAATTTTACAGAAAATTCAGATTTTGTTCTGATATTTTTTAGCTATTTTATTGGTCATGTTATAAGGTGCAGGGGTCTCGGTCACGGAAAAAAGTATCGCCTTATAGTCTGTAAAAACTATGGTATAATGCGCACCTATTATAAATCACATCCCCCAAATTTTACACAAAATTCAGATTTTGTTCTGATATTTTTTAGCTATTTTATTGGTCATGTTATAAGGCGCAGGGGTCTCAGTCACGGAAAAAAAGTATCGCCTTATAGTCTGTAAAATACAGTATAATGCGCACCTATTTTTGGCCACATCCCCCCAATTTTACAGAAAATTCAGATTTTGTTCTGATATTTTTTACTATTTTATTGGTCATGTTATAAGGTGCAGGGGTCTCGGTCACGGAAAAAAGTATCGCCTTATAGTCTGTAAACTATGGTATAATGCGCACCTATTATAAATCACATCCCCCAAATTTTACAGAAAATTCAGATTTTTTACAACCGCCATCATCGGCAATTTGGTTTTTTTCTTGTACGTGGTGCTTTTTTGTTGTTAACCCCTTGACTGCCACCAACGTATTACGTACCTGATGACATCACTGATGATGTCTTCAGATGAAGAGGAATAAACCTGCTATGCTGGCTTTTGCTCTTGCACAGTCAAGAGGTCCATATCCCCAGACCATTTTTCCAGATTGTCTATCAATTGTCTTTTTCATGGCATGGTTTGCCCAATTATTTTTTCTTTAATTTTCTCTGGCAGTCAAGGGGTTAATTGGTAACGCCCCTGTTTCTTTTGGCTGTTTTGTTTATAAAATCCAAGTCTGAGGATTTCACATGGATATTTCAGCGAAATCCACTGATGCAAGAAGGTCATAGAAATCTGTTCCTAGTAGAATCTTTCACATTTCAGATGTAGGAAAAACAAGAGTTCAGAGAAAACAAGAAATTGTGTCTGATGAGAACCAGACTCTCAGTGATGTACCAAGGATTGAAAAGTGATAGGACACACTGTCCTGAGACAAGAGAAATCAATAGGACAATGTCCTGGCTCTTGCAGAAATCAATAAGACAAAGCACGCCAGTGTTAAAAATTTAATCAGATATTTGTCCTGATAGGGGAGAACACAATAGGACATTTTACATTTTAATAGGTCAATGTCCTATGACCGAGGCCTCGGGACATCACTGGACTCTCTCAGCGAGCTTCTTGTAGCTCTCTGATTTCTGGGATTTTTTAAATCCATTTAAAACAAAAAAATCTCTAAATTTAATTTTTAACTAATACGGAACAATGACAATGCGAGTGAAAACAATTGCTATTGGTGTGAGTTGTTGTTGTTGTACCCTGGCTAAAAGACTCCAGGGATCATCCGAACAGCCAAATCAGCTAGGGATGAGAACATTACGTGTGTGACCGTTTTTGATCACCCCACCTTTGGGGGATTTTGGAGACTGATGATGTTATGCTAGGAGCT
This sequence comes from Phymorhynchus buccinoides, assembly GCA_017654935.2. Lineage (NCBI taxonomy): Eukaryota > Metazoa > Mollusca > Gastropoda > Neogastropoda > Raphitomidae > Phymorhynchus > Phymorhynchus buccinoides. The sequence continues at coordinate 37,556,822 of CM065704.1, forward strand.
TGTCATGGCTAAAGACAATCCCCGCATAACTATGCAGAGCATAACATTTTGATGTAGCCTTGGTGTTCTAGCCTATGTGAATTGGTCTGCCATTTCCTTAAGTCTTTCACCCCGTACTAATTCCCAGTAACTTTTCACCACAGATGTAGTCAAATGTACAATTTTCATCTCTACGTTTCCTTACTTTGTTTGCATACCAAGTGTGAGTGTTTGGTGTTGTTGGACACAACAAGTCTCTACTAGCTATAACTACATCAAGTTTCTTCAACTATTTGTTTCCATTTTCACACCAGAAATGCAGGAATACAAACATACCCAACTTGTTTCGATGGTGGGTTTTTTCCCTCTTTGCCACCATTGGCCGCGCTTTCAGTTGGTCTTTTCAAAAGCTGCTTGTGACCAATTTAGACCAGTTTTCCTCAAGGGAAAGCACTCAGAAGACAGGTAACTGATTGCTGAATATAATTTAAAGTTTTTTTCCATGCTTAGACGTGCGCTGTTCATAGTCAATGTCACCACACATATATATGCGTACTGAACGGAGGAAGCTTATAGCACTCGTATGTGCATGCTACGTAGTGAAAAAGTTAAGCCAAGGCGAGGTGTTTATGTATGTGTGCGTGTGTTGCAGTGCGCCACAAAGTGAAGGAGCTGCTGGACTTCATCCAGGATGACGAGCGTCTGCGAGAGGAGAGGAAGAAAGCCAAGAAGAGCAAGGACAAATACACCGGCTTGTCCAGCGAATTGCAGGGAGGGTCCAGATACAGTGAGGAGTTGTCTTTATTTCTCTCTGTGTGTGTGTGTGTGTGCAAGCCAAAAAGAGCAAGGACAAATACATTGGCATATCCAGCGAATTGCAGGGAGGGTCCAGATATAGTGAGGAGTTGTCTTTATTTCTGTGTGTGTGTGTGTGTGTGTGTGTGTGTGCAAGCCAAAAAGAGCAAGGACAAATACATTGGCATATCCAGCAGCTTGCAGTGAGGGTCTAGATATAGTGAAGCTTTTACTTTATTTCTCTGTGTGTGTGTGTCTGTCTGTGTGTGTGTGTATGCGTGCGTGCGCGCGTGTGTGTGTGTGTGTTTGTGTGCAAGCCAAAAAGAGCAAGGACAAATACACCGGCATGTCCAGCGAATTGCAGGGAGGGTCCAGATATAGTGAGGATTTGTCTTTATTTCTGTGCGTGTGTGTGTGCTTTATTTCTGTGTGTGTGTGTGTGTGTGTGTGCCAAGAAGAGCAAGGACACATACATTGGCATGTCCAGTGACTTCCAGATACAGTGAGTACTTTTTTCTCTGTTCAGTCTTCTGGGCCTACCTGTGGCATTGCACCTTGGCTGCTCATTTTCTGAATCCCAACTTGGCTTCACCCTAATTTGTCAGGTTGCTCGGCCGATACCAGCAGTCCGCAGGGAGCAATCGTATTAGGTCGTGCTACTGCAGAATCGCACGATCCTACTACTGCACTACTGTAGAGTCACTTTGGTGGACTTCAATGGAGCCTGTTTTGACATAACTTTTGCAGGACACCACCTACTCTGCCCCTATGCTGACGACAAGAATGGTTTTGGCACAAAGCCACTATGTATGAGTGAGGTCTGCTGAGGTCCACAGATTCTTTGTCTAGTGATCGCTTTACTGAACGTATCTATCCTATTTGCTGTTTGATTTGTGTTCTTGATCAAAAGCAGAAATTGGAAAATAAAATAAAATAATCAGTGAAATTTGCTCTTTTTTTTGTTCTCTGAGAGAGAGGATGCTTTGCTTATTACAGGTGACAGTTAGTAATGTTAAATTAACCTTTTCCCTACCAGCCCTGTGTCTACTACGAGCAACATTATGTCATTGATGATGTCATATCTTTTGATGCTATAGCTCTGGAGTGTTGGTTTTCGCTTCAAAGCAGTCAGGAAAGATATATCTCTAGACCATTTTCTTAGATTTAGTCCAACAGGCCTCATTTTGGTATTTTGTACTTTTTAGTCGCAAAGGTGTCTGTGAAATTCGGGTTGCTCCCACCTGGAGAGCGTGTCGCAGTCAGATGCGCACCACTCTTTAAAAATAATTTTTTATTAGCATGCGATTTTTGTGTGACTGATGAAGGATAGGGGGGAAGGGAAGTGTATAAATTTTGACTAAATGACAACTTTTTCGTTTGCACTAGGTTTTACGTGTGCTAAGTGCATGAGCACACAGGACCTCGGTTTATCCTCTCATCCGAAAGACTCCACGTTCAGTCCGTAAGGCCTAGTGCAGAGTGAGAGGTGAAATCCCCTGTACCCAGGTTCGAACTCAGGGTTTATTGTATATGAGGCGAGTGCATTACCTCTGTACCACTCTACACTCTAATTTGAATTTTATTATTTAACTAACCCTTTCATCGCCACTGTCGCCTCTTGGCACCACAATGATTGAACACCCATGTCACTAAAAGGCATCAAATGAGGGTCTGTTATCTAATTACCTTATCATGTTCTTAATTTTGGGAGGTAAGAATAGGCCCTATTGTATGGATGTCACAAGAAAGGAATCCCAAATATTGCAGATGAAATCTTTTCTCTACCCAGGTAAGTTTCATGGAAAGTTTGGGCTGAAAAATGGCTGGCGTTGAAAGGGTTAATAAAAAAAAAAGGTGAATCTCTCAATTTTTTCCCCCAACAGTGAGTGAAGAGCATCGAATAAACGTTATTTGATTGAAACACGCAGGTGACAGATACGATGAGGAGCCCCACCGCCCTGGCCCCCCACGTCGTATGGACGATGTGGACTGGACCAGCAGCAAGAAATCGGTGGTAGGGGAGGCCATCGACAAAGCCAAGGACCTGTGGAACCGAGCGTCGGGCCGCCGCTGCCCTGAGAAGTATGACCAGTACGTTGTGCGTGTGGCATGGGCTGTAGGCCTGTCAGTCTCCTTCTCCTGGTGGTGCGGTGCCTTGCGGGGTGTACTGTTGTCTTCTTCCTTGCTTTCAGGCTGGAAAACTCTCCTTGGATCAAAGGGTTTATGACAATCCTTTGACTTTTTTTGGTAAAAGGACAGTTTTCCAGCCTGACTTTTCTTTCCTTGGGGTTTGTATTTCAGTACCATATTTTTCTGACTTTAAGTATAAAATTCAGATTTTGTTATATTTTCTTACTATATGATTAGTCATATGTGATGGTGCATGGGAAAAACCTACATAAGTCGCTCAGAATGTTTTGAGCAAAAGCCAAAAATAATCAACAACACCCAAAATATCAATTTTCTATTTAGGGCATATTTATGTCTATTTTTATGTGTTCTAGCAGTATCCAGAACATGAAAGACAATGTTCAATGATTTCTTTGTTTATTTGATTGTTTTCTAAATCAAATCAATAGAGGCAAAGTTGCATCTTCTATGTCTAATTTCTGCAAATGATCTATCTCAAATGCCAAACTTCAAATGATTATAAAATAAAAACTAGACAAGATAACTCAATACGGTTTTCTGTGTATTAACAAGGAATCTTTGCTCCACCATGAAAAATTAAAGCTCAATGTATGCCAACATTCCATTATGTCTGTTTTCCCCATGCACTGTCACATATTATAAGTCGCGGGGGTCTCAGTCTGGGGAAAAAGTATCTACTCCAGTAGGAAACCGTCTCTAAATCGCCTGGAAAAATTCCAACTGGTATTGGTAGTATGATGTAGCATATGTGGTAAAAAATTGCCACTTATATCCTGATCAACATGAAGATATAACCATTGTAAACAGGATAGAGTTTATGTAAATTTCTATCTTTAAGCGGTTATATCTTTGTTCATCAGGATATGTGGCAATCGTTTACCATAATACTTCTTAAACATCATACTACCAATACCAGTTGGAATTTTTAAGTCCTCTCAAATAAAGAAAATGAGAAATCTCGTTTTCTTGGCGATTTAGAGACGGTTTCCTTCTGGAGTAATCGCCTTATACATGTAGTCCAAAGAATATGGTACTGATTCTGGTTTGGTTTGGTTTTGACATTCTTTTTTGCTTCCTTTTGACCTTTTTTTTTATGTGATATTTTTTTGTTTGAGTCGTCTTCTTGTCTGTATGTCTAGTGCGTTGTATATATGGCATGGGTTGTAGACCGTCAGTCTTCTTCTTGTCTGTATGTCTAGTGCGTTGTTAATATATGGCATGGGTTGTAGACCGTCAGTCTTCTTCTTGTCTGTATGTCTAGTGCGTTGTATATATGGCATGGGTTGTAGACCATCAGTCTTCTTCTTGTCTGTATGTCTAGTGCGTTGTATATATGGCATGGGTTGTAGACCGTCAGTCTTCTTCTTGTCTGTATGTCTAGTGCGTTGTATATATGGCATGGGTTGTAGACCGTCAGTCTTCTTCTTGTCTGTATGACCAGTGCGTTGTATATATGGCATGGGTTGTAGACCGTCAGTCTTCTTGTCTGTATGTCTAGTGCGTTGTATATATGGCATGGGTTGTAGACCGTCAGTCTTCTTCTCCTTGTCTGCCTTTTGGTGCTGTGGTACTGTGTAGTAGCAAAGACTGTACAGGGGAAGATAAACATCCGGTCTCTTTTCCCTATATGAGTAGTGAGGACAGAAACACTGGTTATGTCCCTTTGAAACATGACACATTTTACACATCGATAGGCCAGTTGAATTCATTATTCTGTCTGCTTGTAGATCTTCAATTTAGTCTTTCTAAAACTTCAACAACAAAAAAGACCAAGTACTTGTCTTGCTTTCTTTCCTTCCACGCAAGCCGATATTTTGTTTTCTATGAATCCCATGACCATATTGCCACTTTTATGTACAGCAAAATTGCCTTACTCAGACAGTTTTGCGGTAGCGGTTTCGAAATGACCCCAGATTGGGTCGTCACGTTCTGTCAAAAGCATGGACACTTGTATAGATTCAAAATGCTTGCTGACTTTATTTTGTTAAATTGCTTTAACCTTTTCGCCACCAGCCATTTTTCAGCCAAAAAATATCATTAAACTTACCTGAGTCACAGAGAAAAAAAGATCTGCAATATTGCAAATTCCCCTGTGACATGTGTAACATTAGGCCTATCCTTACCTCCCAAAATTACAGAAATAGGGTCTTCAGATAACAGGCCCTGGTTTGATGCGTTTTAGTGACATGGGTGTTAAACCATTGTGGTGCAAAAATGCGACATTGGCAGTGAAAGGGTTAAAGTCTAAGTTGCGCAGTGGTAGTTTTACTGAGTATGCGCACTATAAGGCTCTCTGCATTATAAAGCACACACACACACACACACCCATAGTTCAGAAAAATCTAATTTTGTAATTCATCGTTACTTTGTGAATGAATAGTCATGTGATAAGATGCAGGGGTCTTAGTCAGAAAAAGAAGTATCGCCTTTTAATCCATATAATACGGTACTCTTATTTTCTCTAAGCTACAAAAAATGAGACAGGCAATTATTCTATAAGCATGACGGTGTTCTCTGTCGTATCATTCCAGTGACGAGGATGATGACGAAGACTTAAGAGATCGACGGAACCGAGATTTCCAGGACTTCGACTGGGACCGATCCGACAGAGGCGATCGGCCGGATCGGGGTGACCCGGATTTCGAGTTTGGGGAGAGGAAGCGAGAGCGACAGTTCAAGGACGAGTTCAGAGACGAGGATGAATACACCTCCGTGGAACAGACGCAGACGACGCGCACGGAGAAAATTGTCACCAACCGCCGAACGCGTTCTGTGGGAAAGAAGATGGATCTGGCTGGGGGTGGTGTGACGACCAAAGAGTCTGATGCCAAGGTGAAGTTTTAGATCAGTTTGACAATCATGATAAAGTGGTTTGTAGGTGTAAAGAAACTCTAGGGAGAGCCGGATGACAGAAGGTCATCAGAGGTCATTGCAGCAAGGTTATGACTTGCACAGCGCTGATGTAGTACCATATTTTTCGGACTGCAAGGCGCACACCCCAAATTTTACCCAGATTTCAGATTTTGTCATTATATTTTCTTACTATATTATCAGTCATATTATAAGGCGCAGGGGTCTGAATCTGGGGGAAAAGTATCGCCTTATAGTCCGAAAAATACGGTATACTGCATCGTGTCACAGTTAATGTTTTGTATGACAAAGGTCAAAAGTGGTTATGAATTAAGTTAATAATCGCATTATGTATTTATAGCAGAATTGTTGTATGAAGTAGATACTAGATTGTCTAATATTTACTGGATAAGTTCATATGTTTGCCTGTGCTTGTGTGCTCTCCATACGCAGACGGTAGAGGCTGAGGCCCCCAGTCTGATTGACGTGGGTTCTACTACAGGCCAGAGTCACGGGGCAAGGGAAAGCTTCACAGACTTTTCCTCCTTCATGTGTATATGTGTGCATGATGGCATGCATTACATATCTCTGTATGTGTGTTCTCCAGACGCAGACGGTAGAGGCTGAGCCCCCAAGTCTCATCGACATGGGTCCTACCACAGGCCAGTCACTGTGGTGCAGGGGAAAGCTTCACAGACTTTTCTTCCTTCATGTGTATATGTGTGCATGATGGCGTGCATTACATATCTCTGTATGTGTGTTCTCCAGACGCAGACGGTAGAGGCTGAGCCCCCCAGCCTCATCGACATGGGTCCTGCCACAGGTGGTGCAGGGGAAAGCTTTGCAGACTTCTCCTCCTTCATGTGTATATGTGTGCATGATGGCATGCATTACATATCTCTGTATGTGTGTTCTCCAGACGCAGACAGTAGAGGCTGAGCCCCCCAGTCTCATCGACATGGGTCCTACCACAGGTGGTGCAGGGGAAAGCTTTGCAGACTTCTCCTCCTTCATGTGTATATGTGTGCATGATGGCATGCATTACATATCTCTGTATGTGTGTTCTCCAGACGCAGACAGTAGAGGCTGAGCCCCCCAGTCTCATCGACATGGGTCCTACCACAGGTGGTGCAGGGGAAAGCTTTGCAGACTTCTTCTCCTTCATGTGTATATGTGTGCATGATGGCGTGCATTACATATCTCTGTATGTGTGTTCTCCAGACGCAGACAGTAGAGGCTGAGCCCCCCAGTCTCATCGACATGGGTCCTACCACAGGTGGTGCAGGGGAAAGCTTTGCAGACTTCTCCTCCTTCATGTGTATATGTGTGCATGATGGCCTGCATTACATATCTCTGTATGTGTGTTCTCCAGACGCAGACGGTAGAGGCTGAGCCCCCCAGTCTCATCGACATGGGTCCTGCCACAGGTGGTGCAGGGGAAAGCTTTGCAGACTTCTCCTCCTTCATGTGTATATGTGTGCATGATGGCGTGCATTACATATCTCTGTATGTGTGTTCTCCAGACGCAGACGGTAGAGGCTGAGCCCCCCAGTCTCATCGACATGGGTCCTACCACAGGTGGTGCAGGGGAAAGCTTTGCAGACTTCTCCTCCTTCCAAGGCAGCAAGAGCAGCAGCACGGATGACTTTGACCCGAGGGGAATGGGCTGTGTGCAGGGTGAGTTTATATCACAGAGGGGTGCATGTGGCGGAGGTATCTGCATCTGAATGACTCGCTAAATGTGTGCGATTTTAAATACCCACCAGGTCACCTGTCAAAATCACGGGTTTCACATATTTTCCCTCATATAGCTGGTAAGAAATCTTGAGGTTTGACTCCCATACAAATGTCCCCAAATTGAAAACGAAACATCATTTTAAAGAGCAGTCTCAATTTGAAGTTGGGGACATTTCTATGTGGGTCACAGCTACCTAGGAAAAATCCAAGGGACTTAATTGTGGTCTTTAAAGCATTTGCAAGCATTTTATTATCGGTTTTTATCAGATTTTTATTTTAAAAAACTTGTACCTCTTTCTCAGCCCTGTGGTCAAATGGGCAGAGCACAAAGTGTTAATTCTTAGAGAAATGTCCATGCACAAGACCAGACTCAGTAGATATTTGAACCATCAACCTTTAGCTGATGAAATCGTTTCCAATCAATTGAGCTGTTTTAGACTCCCAAAGGATCAAAATTTCACCAAAATAAATTAATGGGTAATTGAGTAAATTTGTTCATGGACAAAGACACATTAACATGATCATTTTGATGAAGGTGAAGGGGGGGTGTATTTGTACATATATGTTTTGTTTTGAATTGTCACAGGTGAGTTAGGGAGGATATTTGTACATATATGTTTTGTTTTGAATCGTCACAGGTGAGTTAGGGGGGGATATTTGTACATATATGTTTTGTTTTGAATTGTCACAGGTGAGTTAGGGGGGGATATTTGTACATGTATGTTTTGTTTTCAATTGTCTTAGGTGAGTTAGGGAGGATATTTGTACATATATGTTTTGTTTTGAATTGTCACAGGTGAGTTAGGGGGGATATTTGTACATATATGTTTTGTTTTGAATTGTCACAGGTGAGTTAGGGGGGGATATTTGTACATGTATGTTTTGTTTTCAATTGTCACAGGTGAGTTAGGGGGGATATTTGTACATATATGTTTTGTTTTGAATTGTCACAGGTGAGTTAGGGGGGATATTTGTACATATATGTTTTGTTTTGAATTGTCACAGGTGAGTTAGGGGGGATATATTTATACATGTATGTTTTGTTTTGAATTGTCACAGGTGAGTTAGGGGGGATATTTGTACATGTATGTTTTGTTTTGAATTGTCACAGGTGAGTTAGGGGGGATATTTGTACATATATGTTTTGTTTTGAATTGTCACAGGTGAGTTAGGGGGGATATTTGTACATGTATGTTTTGTTTTCAATTGTCACAGGTGAGTTAGGGGGGGATATTTGTACATGTATGTTTTGTTTTCAATTGTCACAGGTGAGTTAGGGGGGATATTTGTACATGTATGTTTTGTTTTGAATTGTCACAGGTGAGTTAGGGGGGGATATTTGTACATATATGTTTTGTTTTCAATTGTCACAGGTGAGTTAGGGGGGATATTTGTACATGTATGTTTTGTTTTGAATTGTCACAGGTGAGTTAGGGGGGGATATTTGTACATGTATGTTTTGTTTTGAATTGTCACAGGTGAGTTAGGGGGGGGTACATGTATGTTTTGTTTTGAATTGTCACAGGTGAGTTAGGGGGGGATATTTGTACATGTATGTTTTGTTTTGAATTGTCACAGGTGAGTTAGGGGGGATATTTGTACATGTATGTTTTGTTTTGAATCGTCACAGGTGAGTTAGGGGGGGATATTTGTACATATATGTTTTGTTTTGAATTGTCACAGGTGAGTTAGGGGGGATATTTGTACATGTATGTTTTGTTTTGAATCGTCACAGGTGAGTTAGGGGGGATATTTGTACATATATGTTTTGTTTTGAATTGTCACAGGTGAGTTAGGGGGGATATTTGTACATGTATGTTTTGTTTTGAATCGTCACAGGTGAGTTAGGGGGGATATTTGTACATATATGTTTTGTTTTGAATTGTCACAGGTGAGTTAGGGGGGGATATTTGTACATGTATGTTTTGTTTTGAATTGTCACAGGTGAGTTAGGGGGGATATTTGTACATGTATGTTTTGTTTTGAATCGTCACAGGTGAGTTAGGGGGGATATTTGTACATGTATGTTTTGTTTTGAATCGTCACAGGTGAGTTAGGGGGGGATATTTGTACATGTATGTTTTGTTTTGAATCGTCACAGGTGAGTTGGAGGGGGATATTTGTACATGTATGTTTTGTTTTGAATCGTCACAGGTGAGTTAGGGGGGATATTTGTACATATATGTTTTGTTTTGAATTGTCACAGGTGAGTTAGGGGGGATATTTGTACATGTATGTTTTGTTTTGAATCGTCACAGGTGAGTTAGGGGGGGATATTTGTACATGTATGTTTTGTTTTGAATCGTCACAGGTGAGTTAGGGGGGGATATTTGTACATGTATGTTTTGTTTTGAATTGTCACAGGTGAGTTAGGGGGGGATATTTGTACATGTATGTTTTGTTTTGAATCGTCACAGGTGAGTTAGGGGGGGATATTTGTACATGTATGTTTTGTTTTCAATTGTCACAGGTGAGTTAGGGGGGGATATTTGTACATGTATGTTTTGTTTTGAATTGTCACAGGTGAGTTAGGGGTGGATATTTGTACATGTATGTTTTGTTTTCAATTGTCTTAGGTGAGTTAGGGGACATATATGTTTTGTTTTCAATTGTCACAGGTGAGTTAAGGGGGAATATTTATACAAATATTGTATGTTTTGTTTTCAATTGTCTTAGGTGAGTTAGGGGGAATATTTATACATATATGTTTTGTTTTCAATTGTCACAGGTGAGTTAGGGGGGAATATTTATACATATGTTTTGTTTTCAATTGTCACAGGTGAGTTAGGGGGAATATTTATACATATATGTTTTGTTCTCAATTGTCTTAGGTGAGTTAGGGGGTGGAATATTTATACATATATGTTTTGTTCTCAGTTGTCTTAGGTGAGTTAGGGGGGATATTTATACATATATGTTTTGTTCTCAATTGTCTTAGGTGAGTTAGGGGGGATATTTATACATATATGTTTTATTCTCAATTGTCTTAGGTGAGTTAGGGGGGATATTTATACATATATGTTTTGTTCTCAATTGTCTTAGGTGAGTTAGGGGGGATATTTATACATATATGTTTTGTTTTCAATTGTTACAGGCTCAGCTACTGGTAACGAGTTTGGAGACTTCACTCAGTTCCAGACAGGCACTGCTGCTTCACCCACAGGGTAACATAGAAATTACTGTTATCACTATCGCCTTATGCACTCTGGACTGACGCACTGCTGCTTCACCCACAGGGTAACATGGAAATTACTGTTATCACTATCGCCTTATGTACTCTGGGCTGATGCACTGCTGCTTCACCCACAGGGTAACATGGAAATTACTGTTATCACTATCGCCTTATGCACTCTGGGCTGATGCACTGCTGCTTCACCCACAGGGTAACATGGAAATTACTGTTATCACTATCGCCTTATGCACTCTGGACTGATGCACTGCTGCTTCACCCACAGGGTAACATGGAAATTACTGTTATCACTATCGCCTTATGTACTCTGGACTGATGCTGATGGTTCTCCTTGATTGTTCCATGCCTTTAAAAAGAACTTGAATGTTTTTCTTGTTCAATATTATAGCATACCGGGTCCTCTTGACATACCATATTTTTCAGACTATAAAGCTCACCTTATTGCGCACCCCAAAATTTTGCACTAAATTCTGATTTTTTTCCTTATATTTTCTTACTACTGTATTTTACGGATGATGATGAAAATGATGTTTTACGTCATAGACACATATGGGACATTTGTAAATACAAAGATGGTGGGAACAATACTGGCTGCAATGCCCGGAGGCAGTGCAACACCAGTAAAGTCCCGAGTTTTTAACAATATAGATAGGTGCAGGCTACGGTAGCCACGCCTCGGTTAAACCTCATCAGCTATGGTACCGCCACATTGTATGACATGTATTTTACGGACTACACGGCGATTCTAATTATAGGGCGCACCCCCTGAATTTAACTAAAAATGCGAATTTAAGCATACACAAGGCGCAACATATTTTAAGGCGCATGCAAAATGATCGAACAAAAGCAAAAAAAGATAGATCGAAAATATGAGATTGACTGAAGCAAAGGAGTTCGTATTTTGCCTAGTTCTGTCAAAACAATCTTCAGAACGACAGATATTACACTCACGCCGCTATCCGGATATACATATGATTAAGCACTTTTACGAATCGTCTGCGTCAGAGAGCCCAGAAAAGTCGGAATTGATAAACACGGAGTAGTTTTCTACAATGAGTCTTGCTCGCCTTGAGCAGCGACATACTTTTCCGCCATGATTGTTAGGGCTTTTACTGTCGAAACCGAAGCTGTGACGTCATATCCTGCGGCAACACCCCACCCCCCACAGCTTTTTCAATTCTGATTTCAAGAGCATGCCTAAAAGACGCTCACCCACAGTAATACAGTATAAATCGCTTAACCCTCTAGCTCTCAGTTGAGAAAATAAGTATCGCCCTGTAGTCCGTAAAATATGGTATATTAGATGTCACATTGTAAAGCGCAGGGTTTTTCCTCTGGGGAAAAAAGTATCGCCTTATAGTCAGAAAAATATGGTAGTTTAGAACTGTAGATGCAGAATGTATTGCAGAAGAAATATATGTGAAAAGAAAATTAGAAGAAAACCAGTCTGCATTACATATTAAGCTTGGTTGCTTACACTCTGCTCTCCTTCCCCCTCCCCCCCCCCCCCCCCCCCCCCTTGTCTTTATGCTATGGGGATACCCATAGTTCCCAAACTCTTGGGGTCTGGTCTGATCTGATAATAATAAACAGTGAACTGGAATTTCAAAGACAAACTAATGCAATGTTTTAGCTGGTATTCGTGAAGACAACTATATTTAAGACCCACTTGCTAACAAAATTGTTACCATCTTTTTCGGACTATAAGGCGATACTTTTCCCCAGACTCGGACCCCTGCGCCTTATAATATGACTAATTAAATAGTAAGAAAATATAATAACAAAATCTGAAATTGGGGTAAAATTGGGGGGGGGTTGTCTTATAGTCTCTAAAAAGACGGTAATATGCACAAAAATAGGGTTTTACGCCCTCTTTGGCCTTTCGGCCATGTGGGGCATTTGTAAATACAAAGATGGTGGGAACAATACTGGAGGCAATGCCCGGAGGCAGTGCTAAACCAGTAAAGTCCCGATCCCTTAACAATACAGATATGTGTAGCAGTAACCACGCCTCGGCTAAACCTCATCGGCTATGGTACCACCATAATGATGGGTTGCGGTAATATGCACAAAATTTATATACCCTATATAAATATATATATGTTCATATTGTAACTATTTTACTCTTGTATAACTGATTAATTGTGAGTGTGTGTGTGCGCATGTATGTGTGCGTGCGCGCGCGCGCGCGCGTGTGTGTGTGTGTAAGGAAGTAAGAGAACGTTGCGTGCAAGCATCATGCTTATTTTACTTTCTAATGATTAATTATTTGTTTGCCTTTAATGTTCTTGTTATCAATGTAAAGCGCACTGAGCTCATGTGAGAAAGAGCGCTATATAAATTCCTTTATTATTATTATATACTCTTCAAATTCAATAGTGTGTCTGCTACAAAATCAATATTAACTCTTCTACTTCTAGCGTCATGTATTTTTTTACGTTTTTGGTTGTCTGTTGCATCTCAGCCGACAAGAGGGTAGTAACTATTTGTTTTCGAGAGCGCATGAATTGCTTTAACTGAAGAAAAAAACACTGACATAAGCTGTAAAAATAGACAAACACATGGCAAGGGTACTTGGCATTGAATGTGTTTGCATTTGGTATTAGGTACTGTATAGTCACAGAGGCGTCTCTGTGAAATTCGGGTTGCTCCCACCTGGAGAGTGAGTCGCAGCCAGAGGCGCGCCACCCAATTTTTAAAAAAAAATTGAATGCGATTTTTTTTGTGACTGATGAGGGAAAGGAAAGGGGGTAAATTTTGGCCAAATGACAACTTTTTCGTTGCAACTGGGTTTAACGTGTGCTAAGGGCATGGATACACGGGACCTCAGTTTATCGTCTCATCCGAAAGACTTCACGTTCAGACCGTAGAGCCTAGTGTAAAGTGAGAGGAAAAATCCCCTGTACCGAGGTTCGAACTCGGGTTTACTTGACACGAGGCGAACGCGATACCTCTTTGCATTTGCCAATGGTACCAGAAAAGTCGACGCATTGTCACGTGCATGTTGATGTTCAAGGGTATGCCTGTTTATCCTGACCCACAGGAACCAGGGTTTTGCGGACTTCAGCCAGTTCAGCTCAGCAGCAGACAGCGGTACCGCTGGGGGCCAGGCAGCCCCCAATGTTCAAACCCCCAACGCCGGCAGCTCCAGCAGCGACCTGTTTAACGTGTTCGCCAACGGTCAGCCCACCCCAACCCCTGCCCCCAACGCCCCTTCCCTGACCATGAACATGTCCGCCTCCTCCCAGGTGTCCATGTCCGGCAACATGACCATGCCCATGGTGAGTGGGTGTTTGTATGTTAAAGACCCCACTGTTCGTGATGATCAGTAACAAGCTGAAACTGAATGGTGAAAAGACCGAGGTGATGCCTGTTGGAAAAGGTGTGAAAAGGTGAAGCGGCGCATATCGCGCGCGTTTATTAATCGATTCACTTCCGGTTTGGCACACGGATAGTCACCGTCCCCGGTCATCTACCTTCCAAATTCGAAGGCAATCCATCCAGAAATACTGGAGATACGGGCGCCAAGAGGCCGGTGGATACGCGTTTCGCGCATTTGCCGAACCGCGCAAATGACATGGCCGCCTCGGTTGCCGTTGCCATCACCTTTCTTGAAAATTGCCCTATTCGCCTTATGCACAGCAGCGTCTAATGATCCGAAAAATACGGTAAATGTCAATGCTGGAAGAGACAATTTAGCAATAGGGTTTTCAGATTCACATTCCCCCATGGGGATACCAGGGGTCTTTTGTACAAATAGTCCCCCCATCTTCTGGAAGTTCTGTGCTTGTAACTTCCTCTAATCTCTCACTGTCTTTGACTCTGCCTTTTCTCTTTGCTTACTGTCATTTACCATCTTTCTGAGTCATTGGCCCATTCTCCCAAATGGTGTTATTCTTTGAGCTCCTCCAAAATCAGAATATGTTGGCTGAATGCATCAGGACGACCAGTGAAAACTGAAAAACAAACATATTCTCACCTTACTCATTACGGCCATATGGCCTGGGAATGCAGAAGAAGAAGTAGAGATTCACAAGCGTCTGATCTCCTGCCATACATTCACAAAGTGCATTATAATTCTGTGTTGTCGGCTGTTTGCAGATGGGAGGCATGGGGATGCAATGCGCTATGCTCATAATTGCATTTATTGTATTTATTCCAAAGTGCGTTAAAATTCTGTGTTGTCAGCTGTTTGCAGATGGGAGGCCCCATGCAGGGCGCTATGCCCATGAGTTTATATTTATTGTATTTATTTCAAAGTGCGTTATAATTCTGTGTTGTCTGCTGTTTGCAGATGGGAGGCCCCATGGGGATGCAGGGCGCTATGCCCATGCAGGCTGCCATGACTTCTAACATTCCACTACAGGTACAGAGCCACCTCTTGTTTCTTTTTCTTTTTTTCTTCCTTCCTTTTTTAAAATTTTATTAATCTTTTTTAAAAAATCACGGTGGAATGATTAGATTTGAGACATTCAGTATCAGCACATAGACATACATGTAAAATCACATGGGAAAAAGCAATCAATCATGATATATCAAAGATGTATGGGGAAGTCAGCATGACAAGTATATTAATTTTCAATTAAACCTCTTGTTTCATCCTATCGTCGCCGCACAGTTTAGAGTCTAGCAATTACCTGCGTTTTTTTAGTTTTTTTAAACTTTTTTTCTCTATACCTTGTGAACTTGATATTTATTGTTTGCGTATGGTACCCTGGCTAAAAGACTCCAGGGATCATCCCAACAGCGGAAACACTTGAACACTGTGCTACAAGTGCATCAGCTACGGATGAGAACATTACGTGTGTGACCGTTTTTGACTACCCAGCCATGTGGGCAGCTACACTTCGACTTTGGGGGATTTTGGAGACTGGTGATGTTATGCTAGGAGCTTGTCATGGCTAAAGACAATCCCCGCATAACTATGCAGAGCATAACAACATTTTGATGTAGCCTTGGTGTACTACTTCTAGCCTTAAGCCAAGGCGACTGTACCTTTTGAATTTGATGTTTTATTATCCATGAAGTTTTAGGTACTGGATTATTTTTTTGATCTTTAACTCCTTCCCCTCCTGCTCCCTGTGTCTGCTGTGGGAAATGTCATTTCATTGATGGTGCAGAGTGGCACAGAGTTAACGCGTTCGCCTCGTGCACAATAAACTATAAACCCGAGTTCAAACCTGGGTACAGGGGATTTTTCCTCTAACTCTGCACTAGGCCTTATGGTCTTTCAGATGAGACAATAAACCGAGGTCCCGTGTGCCCATCCACTTAGTACACGTTAAACCCAGTAGCGACAAAAAAAGTTGTCATTTGGTCAAAATTTACCCCACCCCCACCCCCTCCCTTTTTTTTCCCTTCCTCATCAGTCACACAAAAATCGCATGCAAATAAAAATGAAAAAAGGTGACGCGTTTCTAGCTGCAACGCGCTCTCCGGGTGGGAGCAACCCGAATTTCACAGAGACGCCACTGTGACTATAAAATACCAAATATCAATACCAAATAACTGTTGATGTAATTAAAATACAAAATACCAATACCAAATAACTGTTGATGTCATAGTGTGTCCTGAAAAGGGATATTTTATTTTAGACAAGTCAGGAAAGATATACACTAGCGACCAAAAGTTAAGGCCCAGAAAGACAATCATCTCCGAAAACTCACAAACTCAATAAAACGCACCCAGCTCATAGCAAAACTGAATTTATTCTTTAAACATTAAGTTCATTCCAAAAAATCATTAATCAGAACGAGTTCAGTCAACAAAATGCCCCTTTCAACAACTTCCCCCTCCTCTTGAAAAGTCACACTCAGAATCAATGCACTTTGAAACAGTCAGTACACATTACTGAATTTTTTTGGCGCGGATGCCTTCCTCTCATGGTGACACATCACCACACAAAAGCGATTCGGTTAAGCGGTTCGGGAGATATCCTTGGGACAGACAGAAAACACACACAAAAAACCCACATTACTGACTGTTCCAAAGTGCATTGATTCTGAATGTGTGACTTTTCAAGAGGAGGGGGAAGTTGTTGAAAGGGGCATTTTGTTGACTGAACTCGTTCTGATTAATGATTTTTTTGAATGAACTTAATGTTAAAAGGATAAATTCAGTTTTGTTATGAGCTGGGTGCGTTTTATTGAGTTCGTGAGTTTTCGGAGATGATTGTCTTTCTGGGCCTTAGCTCTAGACTCTTTTCTCAAATTGAGTGTAACAGGTCTCTTCTTCAATTTTGTATGTATGTATGCCAGTCAGTCGTTTCCGACCAGGACTGCCTGATAGCAGAGGGGGCAGATGCTATTCCAGCAGGCTGGGCTAGAATTTGTTTATAGGGGATATGCCCTGCCCAGAGTACATCCTCACTCTTTCGACCAAAAGGATTTCTTCAGTTGTGTAATTGAATAAAAGATAGTTTCTAAATATTTCTCCAGCAGCGAAAAGGATTAAGTTTGAAAACAGGAACATATTGAATTGCAAGTTTGCTGTGTCTGTGACTTAGGATGTGGAGTGAAGTCTGACTCAAATTTCATTTTCTTCTTCTTCTTCTTCTTCTGCATTCCCTGCATTCCCAGGCCATATGGCCATAATGGGTAAGGTACATATGTGTCCGGTTTTCTGTTTTCACTGTTCTCCCCGCTGTGTACAACCGACACATTCCGATTTTGGAAGAGCTCAAATGAGAAAAAAAAAATTGGAAGATTTTTTTTTAAGGGCAGGAGAATGGGCCAATAATTCAGAAAAATAGTAGATGATAGAAAGCAAAGGGAAAAGGCAGAGTCAAAGAGAGTGGCAGATTAGAGGAAGTTACAAGCACAGAAGGTGGGGTAACTATTTTTACGAAAGACCCCCCCAGTATCCTCACAGGGAAAATTTCATTTTAAGTTTCACTGAGAGAGAGAGAGAGAGAGAGAGAACAGTCTGGGTCAAAGCTAATGATTTTGATTAGCGACTATTGAATTGTTAAAAGTGGTATTCTACAAGCACTATTCTATAGCTTCGTTTTGTATATGTGTGAATCTTTTTAGTGGCGTTTTACTAGAACTATTCTTCTGCTACATTTTGTACGTGCGCTTGGTGCAGGGTTCAGGGATGGGGATGACGGGTGGGATGCCCCTCCTCACCCACTCCTCCGCCACAGGCTGGGGTGGCATGGGTGCACAGGTGAGACTGTTGGAATTACAGGGATGTGAGAGATACGCGTGAGATGCCCCTCCTCGCCCACTCCTCCGCCACAGGCTGGGGTGGCATGGGTGCACAGGTGAGACTGTTGGAATTACAGGGATGTGAGAGATACGCGTGAGATGCCCCTCCTCGCCCACTCCTCCGCCACAGGCTGGGGTGGCATGGGTGCACAGGTGAGACTGTTGGAATTACAGGGATGTGAGAGATACGCGTGAGATGCCCCTCCTCGCCCACTCCTCCGCCACAGGCTGGGGTGGCATGGGTGCACAGGTGAGACTGTTGGAATCACAGGGATGTGAGAGATACGCGTGAGATGCCCCTCCTCGCCCACTCCTCCGCCACAGGCTGGGGTGGCATGGGTGCACAGGTGAGACTGTTGGAATTACAGGGATGTGAGAGATACGCGTGAGATGCCCCTCCTCGCCCACTCCTCCGCCACAGGCTGGGGTGGCATGGGTGCACAGGTGAGACTGTTGGAATTACAGGGATGTGAGAGATACGCGTGAAATGCCCCTCCTCGCCCACTCCTCCGCCACAGGCTGGGGTGGCATGGGTGCACAGGTGAGACTGTTGGAATTACAGGGATGTGAGAGATACGCGTGAGATGCCCCTCCTCGCCCACTCCTCCGCCACAGGCTGGGGTGGCATGGGTGCACAGGGGAGACTGTTCAAATCACAGGATGTGAGAGATACGCGTGAGATGCCCCTCCTCCGTCACAGGCTGGGGTGGCATGGGTGCACAGGTGAGACTGTTCAAATCACAGGGATGTGAGAGATACGCGTGAGATGCCCCTCCTCGCCCACTCCTCCGCCACAGGCTGGGGTGGCATGGGTGCACAGGTGAGACTGTTGGAATCACAGGGATGTGAGAGATACGCGTGAGATGCCCCTCCTCGCCCACTCCTCCGCCACAGGCTGGGGTGGCATGGGTGCACAGGTGAGACTGTTGGAATCACAGGGATGTGAGAGATACGCGTGAGATGCCCCTCCTCGCCCACTCCTCCGCCACAGGCTGGGGTGGCATGGGTGCACAGGTGAGACTGTTGGAATTACAGGGATGTGAGAGATACGCGTGAGATGCCCCTCCTCGCCCACTCCTCCGCCACAGGCTGGGGTGGCATGGGTGCACAGGTGAGACTGTTGGAATTACAGGGATGTGAGAGATACACGTGAGCGCGTAGATGCGCTTTTTCTATTCGACAAAACAAACAAAAACTACAGAGGGAGACGATTTTCCAGATTGTCGAGTTCGGTAGACTTTCTTTGCGCACACACAGTGAAAACGTGAGTACATTCCCTTGACTGAATTTTGTAAGCTTCTCTGTGGTTCATCAGTTAACGTCCAATGGCAATGCGTCATTTTTATGCATTCGGCTATGATTTCGAAGGAGGATTTGGGTGTTTTCAAAGCCATTGAGTGACTGTTTCATCGTCAACCATGAACATTATTGATCACACCATAGATGTGAGGAAAGAGGAGATCAACAAAGGATGCGAGTCAAAGTTTTGTTTAAGTACTTTGACGATACCATTGGCTACGCTTTTTTGTTTGGGGCCCTCTCACATCCATGAAATTAGTTACCTGTCTGTTTTCCTTTCACCTGATCATTTCTGTCCACTCATGTACTTTTTTTTTTTTTTTTTTTTTAATAAATGTATTGTTTCCATTTTAAAACAAGGAAATTTGTCTTGCTGTCAATATAAAAAAAACAATATAAAAAATGCGAAATTCAATGCACTACAATAAATACGTACACTTTGAAGTGCCTGTACACGTGAACACTCCCCACCCCCAACCACAGCAACACAACAAAAGGCCAGTCACAATATACCCTGCATTCTTTTGCAATTTTACCTTTCCTTTGCTTATAATAGAGAACATGTAACAAAATTGTCCCCCATCCAAAGAACTCGACATTCAGTTCGATTTTATTGTCGAAGTGGAAAGAAAAGACGAGGCTGGGATCCGTACCCCAGTCACTCCACGTACTGTTCTCCTTGTGCCCAGCAGACAAATGGTTGTGATTTCCGAACAAAAAGTGCTAGGTAAATATCATGATGTTGTTGTTGTTGTCTTACCCTGGCTTAAAGACTCCAGGGATCATCCCAACAGCCGAAGCACTTGAGCACTATGGTACAAATGCACCAGCTCAGGATGAGAACATTATATCATGTGTGACTGTTTTTGATTACTCTGCCACGTAGGCAGCCACAATCCGACTTCGGTGGATTTTTAGACTGATGATGTTATGGCTAGGAGCTTGTCATGGCTAAAGGCAATCCCCGCATTTTTTTATAGCTATGCAGAACATAACAACATCTTGATGTAGCCTTGGGTGTTCTAGCTTATGTCAACAGACGATTTTCGGGGAAAAAAGTAGGGGAGAGCACTTCGTGAAAATTAGAGTTGTTTACTTCCATTACTCGGTCAAATACCATAGTAACAATGTAACAGTGGCGTCAAAGGTTGAAACCGCAGGATGCAATCAGCGACTTGCAAACAATTTGTTAGAAAAATTAGGGGTGGCCAGTGGCCACAAACTGATAAAACTTGCAAAATGTGACGTACAAATATAAATGACATAAATGTTTAGAATGACGCACTGTGTTCTCAGTGCTGTATGTCTGCTCAAACACACGAGTTGATAGGCTATGAGAGCTGATGGTAGAGTGATTTCCCCTGTTTGACCGATTGAATTAGGCAAGATCACTCCCACACACCATGAAATTACTCCCCTTAATTATTTCCGAGCAATTTCTATTGGTCTGACACAGCCTTAAGCCAAGGCGAAATATGATGATGATTATTGTTCAGCTCTTCAAGTTGTTTCCTTCACTGCGTTTTCCCCCTCAGACGATTCCCAGCACCTGGTCGGACAGCAACATCAACATCTCTCTGGAGGCCCTCAGCCCCGGGGCTCGCCACAGCAAGATGGCCGCCCCTCCCATGAACCAGATGACGCACAACAAAGCGGCCCCCAGCTCCAACAACGCCGGTAGGTCGTCACGTTTTATACGAACAGAACCATGATGGTGGTTGGGAAGAGAAAGAAGAAGAAGGAGGTGAATGCACAGTGGAACCTCCCTTATAAGACCTTCAAAAAATCATCCAAAATTAGGTCTTAGCCCTTTCAACGCTAGCCATTCCTCAGCCAAAATTTACTATCAAACTTACCCTGGTAGAGAAAAGATTCCGTCTGCAATATTGGGGATTCGTGTATGACATGCATAAAATAGGGCCTGTCTTTACCTCCCAAAATTAATTTTAGGCATCCAAAAGTAAAGTCCCAATGCCCCACATGGTCGAAAGACCGCAGAGGGCGTAAAATCCTATTAACACCTCCCAAAATTGAGAACATAAGGTCACTGGATAACAGACCCTCATTTGATGCCTTTCAGTGACATGGGCGTTAAATTATTGTGGTGCCAAGAGGCGACAGTGGCGATGAAAGGGTTAAATGGGAGGGGGTTGTATAAGGGAGGTAATTTTAATGCATACAAAGAAGGGCAATGTCTCAGAGAAGTACCATATTTTACGGACTACAAGGCGCACCTGATTATAAGGCGCGCACCCCCCAAATTTTACACAAAATTCAGATTTTGTTATTATATTTTCTTGCTATATTATCAGTCACATAATAAGACGCAGGGGTCTCAGTCTAGTCTATTCCGTAAAATATGGTAGGTCTTAAAAGGGAAGGAGTCTTATTACGAGGAATCTTATAAGGGAGGTTCCACTGTATAGGCCTTTTCTTCGTCTGCTTTCAAACTGACTCGGATTGCGTGTAGATTTTGGGGCAAATGTTAAGATCACCTCCCTCCGCTGTTCCAGGGTGAAGTTGACCAATCAGCTTAACGGAAAAGGTAAATTGGAGGGAGCTGATTGGCCAACTTCACTCTGGAACAGCGGAAAGGGAGCTGATCTTAACATTAGCCGATTTTTGTTTTTATGCTGTTCCTTTCATGAAACGGGTGGCACAAAACAAAACCGCGCCCAGCTCCAACAATGTTGCTGTTAGGTTTGTGTGCAAAGCGTAGTAGGGCTTGATGCGTTTTCTTTCTCTTCTTTCAAATGACTCTGATTGCGTATAATTATACTTTTAACCCCTTCACTGCCAGAGGAAAACAGGAATTTTCGATTTTCTTATTATATATATGCATACAGAGATCCTCCGCCAATGCACATACATACCAAGTTTGAAGTCTGTGTGTAAGTCCAG
Organism: Phymorhynchus buccinoides; assembly: GCA_017654935.2. Lineage (NCBI taxonomy): Eukaryota > Metazoa > Mollusca > Gastropoda > Neogastropoda > Raphitomidae > Phymorhynchus > Phymorhynchus buccinoides. The sequence goes on from CM065704.1 coordinate 37,578,932, forward strand.
TAGTGTGGAAGATATGGCCCCTAAATAAAATTTAGGGTTTCAAGGTCATACGTCAAGGTCAAGACCAGCACGGTCACAATTTTTATATGGGACCATCTGTGTACCATGTACACCACCACACAAAATTTGAAGCGATTCTGTGCTCCGGTTCATGAGTTACAGGGCGGACAAACACACACACACGTAGAATTTTATATATTGGTATAGATACATACACATTTGCATGCATGAACTTGCGTGCGCACACACACATATTATTGTTTCACCTTAGGCTATGTAAGGTGGTTCTCTAAAGCATTCACATGTACATGTACACACAGGCTCAAATTTAAGCATCACCACACATGCATGCATAAATGCGTGCACACACACACACACTGACACGCGCACTGAAACACACACACACACACACACACACACACACACTGACACACATACACACACACACACATGCACTGAGACACACACACACACTGACACACACACACACTGACACACACACACACACACACACACACACATATACATACACACACATACATCCTCAGTGGTTGTCACACTAATCCTACTAACCATGCTATCCATTGTTTCTGTTGTTCCGTTGACTAAGGCTATGTAAGGTGGTTCCCTGAAGTTGGAAACACAGGTGTGTACCGCTCAGGGGTGGGGGGTAGGGGAGATCCCCCGTGCATGATGTGTCATTTATGGACCGTCTGATCTCAAAATGCATGCCTGTTTCAAACACCCTTGTCTTTGGTTTATTCCCTTTTCAATTTTCTTTCTTTTTATTTTTAGGGCTGTGCGCATCTGTGCGAAGAACACATTCAGGGGGGTGGGGGGTAGGGGAGATCCTCCGTGCATGCTTTATCATTTATGGACTGTCTGATCTCAAAATGCATGCCTGTTTCAAACACCCTTGTCTTTGGTTTCTTTCTTGTTCACTTTTCTTTCTTGTTATTTATAGGGCTATGCACATCCGTATGGAGAACACATTCAGGGGGGGGGGGAGTTCCACTGTGCATGCTATGTCATTTATGGACCGTCTGGACTCAAAATGCATGCCTGTTTCAAACACCCCTGTCTTTGTCTTCTTTCCTTTTCAGTTTTCTTTTTATCTTTAGGGCTCTGTGCATCCGTGCAAAGAACACATTCAAAGGGGGGTGGGGAGATCCTCCATCATTTTTTCACTGTCTTGTTTTAAAATGCATGCCTTTTTTCCAAACACCCCAGTCTTTGTTTTGTTTCTTTTGAAGGGCTATGCACATCCGTATGAAGATCACATTCAAAGGCATCATGCTTAATCCCGCTGATCGGGTGCGAGCTGGCTAGGTCAAATAAACCCTCTAATACCTAAGTCATAAATGCAGGTGTGTCCTTAAAGTAAAGAACGGATTGGGACCCCATTATTCAGTCTCTTTTTCCTGAAAGGAGCCAGAATGGTCAATTTACTGACCATGGGCCGTGAAGAGAAGAAACAATTTTTTTTTTATTTACGTAAAAATCGTAAGACTTGTTCAAGGTAAATTCCTAAATCCTTTGATCTATATTGTACGTTACACCCCCACCCCCACCCTCAAATTTTCGCATTTCTCTGTTCACTGAGAAGCAATGTTCTGCCATTCTTGAGAAAAAGATAGGTTTAGGATCAGCCTGGGGTTGTTGTCATAAACCTGAAAGAAGCAGACTTTAGATTGAGAGTTTTAAAGATCCACCAGATCATGTGTCAAAATCACGGGTTTCACATGTTTTCCCCTCTTATAGCTGGTAAGAAATCTTGTTTTGACCAGGGTTGAATCCCATACAAATGTTCCCAAATTGAAAACGAAACATAATTTTAAAGAGCAGCCTCAATTTGAAGTTGGGGACATTTGTGACAGAGTATGAGAAAACCCGACTAAAGTCGCTGAGAGACATTCTTAGCAATGCACAAAAACAGGTAGCTTAGATAAACTTGATTCTGTGTATTTCGTCAACTTGGGAATTGTCCGCCAAACAGCAAATTTCCGCCGAAATGACATTGCTTTTCTGCTCCCAAAAAGTCTGTTCGCCGAAAAAACAAAACAATTAACTAAATGTAGCTATTCTAATGCTATTTTAGGGCTTCAATTACCCAAACTAAAGCTTCAGCGGTACCCCCTGGCCCCTACTAGGGGCCTTCTGCAGCCCCCAGACCCCGGCTATTCAGCTTTCTTTTACTTTTCGAATTCCCATGCCTATGTAGCGCTACAAACAGTACTGCATCAGCCCATGATGTAAAATCTTCGTTTCCGATAACCAAGGCTTATTTGGGGACATTTCCAGAAGCAATGATAAGACAACCACATGCGAACTGTTATGACATTTGTCCCCTCCTACTTCTGAATGTCTTCTCTGTCCTGTTCATGTTCATTTTGGAGATTTGTTTTTCTCAGCAGCAGGCTTCATTTTTTTTAAGAGAATGTTTGGTTTGTGGATGTTATTCCCCCAGTGCATGATTTGTTTTATCATCCACCGCATGCAATTTTTATTTCCAAACAGTTACATTTTACTTCAGTGATTTTCAAGTTTGGTTGACTTTTTTTTGTTTTTAAACCCACCAAATTAATGTGACCAAAAAAAACTTTGCTGTTTGTGTTTCTGATCTGCTCATTTCAAACACGAGAATCTTTGAATCTATGTGTATTATTAATTCACTTCATCAGTTTTTTTCTTTTCTCTATTGTCCTTGCTTAATTTTTTTTAATTCTCTGCATTTATTGTTAGATGACTTGCCAAATCTGAATGATAGCACATTCTCTCTCTCTCTCTCTCTCTCTCTCTCTCTCTCTCTGATTTCTATCCCAGCATTTATCTCTGTTCCTGTATGTTCGCTATCTTTGCCTACCTTAAGTATCATATTTTTTATTTCAAATCAATAAATTGGCCTTTTTGAGAAAGATTTGATTTTACTGGGCTAGTATGTGTTTCGTGAGAGATTTGCTTTAGATGTCCTGATTTATTTGCAGTATGGTTTCGTTTTTAAAAAAAATTATTTGTCTTTTTAACAGCCTTTATATTTTTGTGCGTATGTTGTTCTAAGCGGCATGCGGTTTCTTTACATTTAACAAAACAGATTTGTTAAGGAGTGTTGACGATCCATTACGATGGTTTATCATTTCAGAGTTGATGCCTTCTTCATTCCTTATGTTATTCAGTCTTTGTATTTGATGTTATTATTTCATTGTTAGTTTCAAGAGTCAGTGGAAGTATTAATGTGTTCTTGTTCTATTGAAAGAAAAAAAAAGCTGTTGGACATTTGGAAAAAGGTTTCAAGAATAAGTGGATGTAGCCACATATTCATGTTCTATTCATCTTGTGATTTGAATAAAACAAATCAGCATAAAGTGTTATGTTAAGCCCTTTCACCGTCAAAGTCGCATTTCTGCACCACAGTGATTTAACACCTATGTCACTAAAAGGCATCAAATTGGGGTCTATTATCATTTATCCAAAGTCCCTATTGTCTTAGTTTTGGGAAGTAAGGATAGACCTTATTTTATATATGTCACAGAACAATCCCCAAATACTGCAGATGGATTTTGTCCTCTACCCAGGTAAATTTAATGGGAATGTTTGGCTGAAATATGGCTGGCGGTGAAAGGGTTAAAAAGTTGAGGACGAAAACTGAACAAAACAATGAATTCTGCTTGATGGGTTTTTAGTTCATTTGTTTGTTTGTTTATTTATTGTTTTTGTTGTTTTCTCTCTTTTAATATTGCTTCTTCTTTCAGGTAACCAAGGCATGATGATGGGTGGCGGCGGCAACTTGGGCCAACAACAACAACAGGGCATGATGGGAATGCCCCAGGGCATGATGGGAGCTGGGCAAGGCATGATGGGAACACCCCAGGCGATGATGGGAAACCAAGGAATGGTGGGGGGGTTGACACAAAACATGGCGACCATGAGTCTGCAAAGTCCGACCGGGGGGATGAATATGATAGGGGGTGCGCCGCTACCCATGATGGGACAGCAGATGGGTCAGTTGTTTCACTGCTTTTCTTTTGATTTGTCAGTGTCTCTAATAATTCAGGGCTGCCTACCGTTCTCCCCCTAAGGGATATTTGTCCCTGGAAACAGTTAAAAATGGGCACCTTGTCCCTGGAATCTACTTTTTCAGGGCTGCCTACTCGTCCCTCCTAAGGGATACTTGTCCTTGGAAACAGTTAAGTTAAAAACGGGCACCCTGTCCATGGAATCCCCCCGTGGGGATACAGGGGGGTCTTTTGTATAAATAGTTCCCCCACCTTCTGGAGTTCTGTGCTTGTAACTTCCTCTAATCTATCACTCTTTTTGACTCTTTCCTTTTCCCTTTGCTTACTGTCATCTACTGTCTTTTTTGCCTTACCAGTCCGTTCTCCTGCCTTTTTTTCACGAAACACAAAAAGATTTCCTCCAGCCGAAGTCGGACTTGCTGGGCCTAACTATTTCTTAATTAGACGCATAACGGCAGCATGACGCATCTGCGCTCATGATTGACAGGAAACTGTCTGAGCGATGGAAGAATAAGGTGGAGTACAGTTTCTGTGTTAGTGTTTGTGTGTGTGTGTGCACCGAAGCCACCATATTACCATGACCACTGTGAATTACAGTGGAACCTCCATATTAGACTCCCTCCCACTTAATACCTACTTCTCTGAGACATTGCAGTGTTGATTCTAGAGCGCGTCCTGGCCGAAATCGCGCAAAATTTACGGTGATGACGCCTAAATAAATAGCCAGTGCGTCCCCTGTGACGCTAGGAAAAAAACTTTGGACGCGTTTTTAAACCACCAATGCGACATTACAAAATTGCACTGCTACTTTGGGTATAGCCAGTAAGCCGGAAATGAGTAATTATCTTTCGCGCCATTGGACGTCAATGCTTTAGTTTAGCCAATCACGAGTTGAGTCTTCTGAGCGTAGCGCGTCCGAGTGTGAAGATGGAGTAGAGTGGCAATCATGAAGCAAGTCGTCCAAAACACCTAAAGTGTCCGACTCGGAAGAATCTGGCTAAACATCTATTGTGAATGAAGATACGGCTGCAGTAACGGAAGATTCGGGACCAACATCCAATGCAATTCCAAATGACGACGAACTTGAGATTGCCGACGGCAATGTTTCTGTGACTGAGCTGCCAAGTGACGCAGGTGGCGATGATCATGAGGAGGTTCAAAAGAAAACCAGTGCCAGTGGTGATACTCACATCAAAACAATACCCCATTTTTGGGGACCCCATTTTTGGACCATGAAGAGTCCCTAGGACCCTCTTTTTTCATCTTTAGGGGTCCTTGGACCCCCTTTTCTAAGAGTCTAGAATCAACACTGCATTGCCCTTCTTGGACTACATTGTCCGTATTGGACTGTAGAGGGGAAGTATTGTTTTTTTATTTTGATCCTGTTGGTTTTTTGCTCCTTTTGTGGCCTGCTTTTTGCTCCTTTTGCTATATTTGCTGTTTTCTTGTTTGTCTGTGTTGATAAAGGCGCATTCGCCAAAATATCCAGTAGTTTTGTTTTGTCTCTTGTGAATAAAATAATGTCACTTTACACTTGTCGTGTAGTTGTTTGTTTGTTGTATATTTCAGTGACGTTGCAGTCTGTTTCAGTTTTTTGGTGTATTTTTTTTAAACTATTTTTTAGTTAGGCGCATGATGGCAGCATGCACGCATCTGCGCTCATATGACATGAAAGTGAGCGATCGACAAAAAAGAAAAAGACAAAAGACATTGAGGTCATTTGATATTGAAGCAGTTTATCGATGACAGCTGGTTTGACAATAACATACAGTCATTTGATATTGAAGCAGTTTATCGATGACAGCTGGTTTGGCAATAACACAGTCATTTGATATTGAAGCAGTTTATCGATAACAGCTGGTTTGGCAATAACACAGTCATTTGATATTGAAGCAGTTTATCGATGACAGCTGGTTTGGCAATAACACATAGTCATTTGATATTGAAGCAGTTTATCGATGACAGCTGGTTTGACAATAACACAGTCATTTGATATTGAAGCAGTTTATCGATGACGGCTGGTTTGGCAATAACACAGTCATTTCATATTGAAGCAGTTTATCGATGACGGCTGGTTTGGCAATAACACATAGTCATTTCATATTGAAGCAGTTTATCGATGACGGCTGGTTTGGCAATAACACATAGTCATTTCATATTGAAGCAGTTTATCGATGACAGCTGGTTTGACAATAACACAGTCATTTGATATTGAAGCAGTTTATCGATGACAGCTGGTTTGACAATAACATACAGTCATTTGATATTGAAGCAGTTTATCGATGACGGCTGGTTTGGCAATAACACATAGTCATTTGATATTGAAGCAGTTTATTGATGACAGCTGGTTTGACAATAACATACAGTCATTTGATATTGAAGCAGTTTATTGATGACAGCTGGTTTGACAATAACATACAGTCATTTGATATTGAAGCAGTTTATTGATGACAGCTGGTTTGACAATAACATACAGTCATTTGATATTGAAGCAGTTTATTGATGACAGCTGGTTTGACAATAACATACAGTCATTTGATATTGAAGCAGTTTATCGATGACAGCTGGTTTGACAATAACACACAGTCATTTGATATTGAAGCAGTTTCGATGACGGCTGGTTTGGCAATAACACATAGTCATTTGATATTGAAGCAGTTTATCGATGACAGCTGGTTTGACAATAACATACAGTCATTTGATATTGAAGCAGTTTATTGATGACAGCTGGTTTGGCAATAACACATAGTCATTTGATATTGAAGCAGTTTATCGATGACAGCTGGTTTGACAATAACACAGTCATTTGATATTGAAGCAGTTTATCGATGACAGCTGGTTTGGCAATAACACATAGTCATTTGATATTGAAGCAGTTTATCGATGACAGCTGGTTTGACAATAACATACAGTCATTTGATATTGAAGCAGTTTATCGATGACAGCTGGTTTGACAATAACACAGTCATGTGATATTGAAGCAGTTTATCGATGACGGCTGGTTTGACAATAACACAGTCATTTGATATTGAAGCAGTTTATTAATGACAGCTGGTTTGACAATAACATACAGTCATTTCATATTGAAGCAGTTTATCGATGACGGCTGGTTTGGCAATAACACATAGTCATTTCATATTGAAGCAGTTTATTGATGACAGCTGGTTTGACAATAACACAGTCATTTGATATTGAAGCAGTTTATCGATGACAGCTGGTTTGACAATAACACATAGTCATTTGATATTGAAGCAGTTTATCGATGACAGCTGGTTTGACAATAACATACAGTCATTTGATATTGAAGCAGTTTATCGATGACAGCTGGTTTGGCAATAACACATAGTCATTTGATATTGAAGCAGTTTATTGATGACAGCTGGTTTGACAATAACACATAGTCATTTGATATTGAAGCAGTTTATTGATGACAGCTGGTTTGACAATAACACAGTCATTTCATATTGAAGCAGTTTATTGATGACAGCTGGTTTGACAATAACATACAGTCATTTGATATTGAAGCAGTTTATTGATGACAGCTGGTTTGACAATAACACATAGTCATTTGATATTGAAGCAGTTTATCGATGACAGCTGGTTTGACAATAACATACAGTCATTTGATATTGAAGCAGTTTATCGATGACGGCTGGTTTGACAATAACACACAGTCATTTGATATTGAAGCAGTTTATCGATGACGGCTGGTTTGACAATAACACACAGTCATTTGATATTGAAGCAGTTTATCGATGACGGCTGGTTTGGCAATAACACATAGTCATTTCATATTGAAGCAGTTTATTGATGACAGCTGGTTTGACAATAACACAGTCATTTCATATTGAAGCAGTTTATTGATGACAGCTGGTTTGACAATAAGACACGGTCATTTAATATTGAAGCAGTTCAATGACGGCTGGTTTGACAATGAAACTCGGTCATTTGATATTGAAGCAGTTTATCGATGACGGCTGGTTTGACAATAAAACTCGGTCATTTGATATTGAAGCAGTTTATCGATGACGGCTGGTTTGACAATAAAGCATGGTCATTTGATATTGAATAGAGGTGAGGGGGAAAACCGGTTTGAACCGAAAAATCGGTGCTAAACTTTCGCAGTTCGAAAAACCGGTTCGATTTGCTGTTAACTGGTTTTTTTAACTGCAAACTGACGCATTTTTTTTCGAAAAACAACACTGATTCTCTGTGCAGATTGGGTGTTTGTAAACCGAGAGTAGCTGTTTCTAGTTTGTGGTGGTGTATGGCTTTGACTTTGACTGATTGTTGAGTTGAGTGTGTGTGTGTCATAAGTCATAAGTTTCTTTATTGTGTGTGTGTGTACGTGTGTGTGTGTGTGTGTGTGCGTGCGTGCGTGTGTGTGAATATTCTGACAAATAAATGTGTTTGCATAGGCGAAACTAGTGATGCAAGTACTGGTTAAAAAAAACGGTTCGGATTTTTGAACCGGTTCTCAACTCTAATATTGACGCAGTTCGATGACGGCTGGTTTGACAATAAGACACGGTCATTTGATATTGAAGCAGTTCGATGACGGCTGGTTTGACAATAACATACTCTGTGGGCAGGCTACGGCATGGGCATGCAGCCGGGCATGATGGGTGCGATGAACGGCGCTGGCCCCGTGGGCATGCAGAACGCCAGCACCGCCATGCAGCAGTCGGCCTTCAAGCAGCGCACCGACCAGGCATTCTCTACCTTTGGCAACGTCAAACAGTGAACTAGCAAACTATGCAGTGCTGGTAGTTGTAGGTGGAAGGTTGGGGCGGGGGGGGGGAGGGTGTAAATGGGGGCTGGGAACGGGGGGAAGGATATTGAAAGAAGATTATGCCTGTAAAAGTAAAAATCGATTCAACCCTTTCACCGCCAACGTCGCATTTTTGCACAATGATTTAACACCCATGTCATTAAAAGGCATCAAATCAGGGCCTGTTATCCAATGACCCTATTCTTTTAATTTCGGGAGGTAAGGATAGGCTTTACTTAAATGTCACAGTAGAATCCCCAATATTACAGACAGATTTTTTTCTCTACCCAGGTAAGCTTAATGGAATTTTTTTTGATGAAAAATGGCTGGCGGCGAAAGGGTTAAAAATGAGAAGAAAACAAACGTATGCTGAGTTCCATCAGAAAATTGAAATCCACACTGGCCAGGTTTTCTCTTCTTTTCTTTTGGCAATGACAAATAGTGTCTGTGAACTAACAAACAACATGCAGTCAGATAGTAGTACAGTGCAACCTCCCTTATAAGACCTTCAAAAATCATCCAAAATGAGGTCTTATAAGGGAGGGGTCTTATAAGGGAGGTAATTTTGATACTCACAAAGAAGGGCAATGTTTTAGAGAAATAGGTCTTATATGGGAGGGAGTCTTATAATGGGAGGTTTTATAAGGGAGGTTCCACTAACTGCTAGTAGTAGCTAGTAGGGTGTGGTGGGAGTAGGAGGTAGGGAGTCTATGGAGAGAAAAAAGTTCGTATTTGCTAAAAAAAATATGTTGACTTCTAAAATAATATTTTTGGAAAAATTAGAACAGGTCTTTCCTTGTATTGCAATACCTCCAGGATCGACTCACTATCTGTACACTTGTAACTGTTCCATATGTAGGTGCTCTAGGTCGGAAGACGTTTGACCTGTTTACTCTACTCTTTTCGAGGAGTTTTCTACTCAATTTGGACCTCTACTACTCTTCGAAATTGAAAATAATGCTCACTCATTTTCAGTGAACATTGGTTAATGGTTTAATGAATAAAGCTACACATTTTGCACCAAAACTGCTCATTTTAGCCATCCAGAGTACTCAAGACTTGTGTAGGGAGTAAACAGGTCTGCGTTAAACACATTTTGTTCAAACAGACCACGCCTTCTCTCCCTTGGGCAACGTGAAGCAGCGAAGGGACAATCTTCTTACAGGGGTCTGTTAGCTGTAAAGAAAGAAACAGCAGAGGGGTAGTATTAGTAATGGAAGGAGAGAGGGGGCAGGCAAGGGTGGGAGGGGTAAGGGTCGTCTGTGATGGCTAACCCTTTCGCCGCCAACCATTTTTCAGCCAAAAATTTATATCAGATTTACCTGGGTAAGGAAAAGTTGGCGAACCCACTTTTGACACGTAATAAATAAAGCCTTTCCTTGTCTCACAAAATGAACAACATAAGGTCATTGGATAATACATCCTGATTTCATGCCTTTTAGTAACATTGGTGCTAAACCAGTGTGGTGCAAAGATGCGACATTGGCGGTGAAAAGGCTAAGCTGCTGCCGCCCATAGTGAAAAAGAAAAACGGGGGGTGGGGGGCGAGGGAGAACTTTTCTAAGTTTCGAAACCGGTATATGAAAAGCTTATTTTACACTTGGTCGAATGATCATAGAATGAAATAGTGAGGCCAAGAGAAGAGATAACGAAATTGAACAAAGGGTGAATACTCTCTTTCTAATTAACTCCCCTCCACCAAAGTTGATTTCGATACCAATCACCTAGCAGTGCGTGGGTCAGAACCAAAGTGAGACAAACAAACAAAGCATCATTCTCAATGATGCTTTGGGAGTTAATTAGAAAGAGAGTATTCACCCTTTGTTCAATTTTGAATGATCATATGTTTTCTTTTGTGGGAGGGCAGTAATATGAGAAAGAAGGGGGATAAACTATTGAGGGGTTTAAGCCAGACGGTATTGTCACAAAATGAAACAAAAGTAGGCTGGTAGTACGTTTGGGCTTTGATTCCTCGAAATAAGGAGTTGAACACGAACAAAGCGTAGAGCTCTGTGTGATCTTGAATTTATCTGTTGTTCTTTCTCTCCACCCCGTGCATTCCAAAGACTAAAATGTTTATTTAAATAATGAAAAAGAAGCACATATTATGAAAAATGTTTGAAACTCAAAAAGTTTATTTCTATGTTCATTTTGTATGCTGTTTTATTTGTGTGTGTGTGTGTGGAAAAGGGGTCAAGAGTTGGTGGCACTTGCACAGTTACACACTTCTCTCTGGTTCTCTCAAGCACCACGGGGAAATGTCGCTCAATTGATTCTGCTTTAAACCCCTTGACTGCCAGAGAATATGAAAGAAAAAGTCATTGGACAAATCGTGACATGAAAAAGACAACTGATAGAGCCAAAATGGTCTGGGGATATAACTCTCTTGACTGTGTTAGAGCAATAACCAGCATATCAGTGTTATTCCTCTTCATCTGATGATGTCATCAAGTCAGTATGTAATACATTATATGGCTGTCAAGGAGTTAAGGAAAGAATATTTATTGTTATTTTCCAGTCTCCACTGTTTTATTATGTTCTTGTGACTTGTTATTCTTAGAATATTGTTATGGTAATGTTTTGATGATATGTTTTGTAATATCTGTTGTTTGGTTGTATAATTTATAGTTGTTTTTTCTAATATCTGTTGTTTGGTTGTATAATACTAATAGTGTTTATGATTTTGTTAATGATTATGTATTTTTTATTACCGTTTGCCATAAAATTGTGTATGAATGGAGTCGATGGAGTCGGATTAACTTTAATTTCATGCAATGTTTTGGGGGTTGAATCAGGTTTTAATTTCATGCTCATGATATGCAATGGGGTTTTTTCTCTCCATAATTTATGCTTGGTTGTCAACAAGCATACTGCAGAGCTGTATCTCAAACGAAAGAAAAAGCTTTACATTTTTCTTCTTTTTCTTTCCTTAATCGAGCCCCAAGCTTTTGTGCAATAACATTTATACTGTTTTGTTCCAGTCTTGGTTATTTCCCCAGTATCTTGCTGTACCTAAAGAATGTTGCTTCCTTTTCTCGGAGGTAACCTACAGAGTTGTTCTTTCTGGAAAGTTCTTAGTTTGATGTGATTTCATGTCTGCATGTGATAATCTATATTGTCCCCGGCATATCACCGTTTTGTTTGGATTCCTGGGTTGTGTTTGAATCTGATTTTTATGGCAGTGGTCTGATGTTTCGTGTATTTTATTTTTGAGAAATCTTTGTGAACATATGGCTAGAAATAAAATGCTATGTTTTGGGATGAACTGAATTTTTTTTACAGGAAGTTGGTTTCTTTATGTTGGTGATTGTTTTATTGTTTTAATGTTGTTGCTTTAGTATTCTCTATGGTCCTCCTTCCCTTCCTCTCCAACTTTAGTTGTGGTGGTTTTTTTGCCACTAGTCTTATTCTACATATTCCCCCGTCATGAGTTTTTAAAGAAAATTTCGGTGGGCACTGGCATGCCTATAGTATTTGTACTGATACTATGCTAAGCTCCCCTTTTTTGTGGGGTGAGGGTGGGGGGTCATGTGTGTTCTACATTCATATGGTTACGTTGAGCGTCAGCATTTGATTTTCTATGCTCTATTTTCCCTTTTTAGTAAAGGAGTTTTTTTTGTTTTTTTGCTGTCCCATCTTCTGGGCCATACAGTGGCGTTGCTCCCACGCCGCTCATTCCGAGTCCCAATTCGCAGCCACACCTCCGCACGTTCAGGTCACAGAATCCAAGACCAGCAGTCTAAGAGGAGCGAATCTATATTAGGCCTTCAGGAGGCAACCAACCAAGGAGACACTGCACTGCTGCTGAGTCACTTCGGTGGAGTTCATTGAGAGTGTTCAGGACACCACCTACTAAGCCCCCTATTGACGACACTATTACAGTATTAGTCGCGGAGCCAGCATGAGTGAGGTCCTCCTCCAGGGCGCCACCACGACCGTCCATAGTAAAGGATTGATTGTGTGTGTGTTATCAATGTCTTTTGGTGTGGTAATATTTGAATTGCCAAAGGTACAGTGTAAAAAACACTGTTGCTTCAGTGTTCTTAGTTAGGAGCATATGTAGCTGATGATGGATGACATTGTAGTAAAGAGAGATTGTGCATTAGTCCTGTGTTCTTAGTTAGGAGCATATGTAGCTGATGATGGACGACATTGTAGAAAAGAGAGATTGTGAATTAGTCCTGTGTTCTTAGTTAGAAGCATATGTAGCTGATGATGGACGACATTGTAGAAAAGAGAGACTGTGAATTAGTCCTGTGTTCTTAGTTAGAAGCATATGTAGCTGATGATGGACGACATTGTAGAAAAGAGAGACTGTGAATTAGTCCTGTGTTCTTAGTTAGAAGCATATGTAGCTGATGATGGACGACATTGTAGAAAAGAGAGACTGTGAATTAGTCCTGTGTTCTTAGTTAGAAGCATATGTAGCTGATGATGGACGACATTGTAGAAAAGAGAGACTGTGAATTAGTCCTGTGTTCTTAGTTAGAAGCATATGTAGCTGATGATGGACGACATTGTAGAAAAGAGAGACTGTGAATTAGTCCTGTGTTTTCAAGATAAAGCATTGACTTGCCTCATGTGTCATATCATTGGTATCCGACTGATTTCACACTGCAACTGGCTTTGTTAGTCCCACATTCACTATTAGCAAGTCCACCCCCCCCCCCCCCCCCCCCCTGAAGTCGGAGTGTGGCTGCCCAATCAAAAACGGTCACACACATAATGTTCCCATCCCTAGCTGATGCATTTGTACCTTAGTGTTTAAGTGCTTCTGCTGTTCGGATGATCCCTGGAGTCTTTTAGCTAGGGTATCACAACAACTATTAGCAAGAATAAGCATAGAATCAAAGCAACAGATTTTTTGGAGTATAGCTTCCGAGTTATTTATTCGTTAATTATATGCATATTCAATGTGAACGTTTGTTCTGAAGTCTAATACAGTCTTTTTTGTTTTCAGTCCCATTTTCATAAGGACTGATAAGATGGACTATAGCTTTTGAGTATTTATCGTTTCATATTATATGCTTATTGAATGTGAACTTTTGTTCTTAACTATGCAGTCTTTTCCGTTTCCAGTCCCATTTTCCGAAAGATTTAGATTGTTGAAACCGATTTTGTTGAGAAACAGAAGTTTACATAATGGTACTTGTTTTTAGTCCGTATTCTCGAATCTCTCTCTCTCCTCTTGCTTTTGGATGGATTTATTATTTTTGTCATCATTGCTTCGTTTGTTTGCTTGATAATTTAAAAAAAATTATATTCTTTTCATTTATATTTGGTTTCATTATTGTTTTTCTTTCACTTGATGAGGTTGTGGAATATGAAATAGCAGAAGTTCTTTAGTTGAATCAGTGTTAATGACGGATCTCATATCATCATATATATCTTTTTCTAGCATACATTTTTCTGATTTGCAATTCGCTTTAAAAAATGCTGCTTAGCTTTGACATATTTCTGCTTTTGTTGAAAGAGATTGAACTGATTATTCGACTGGTTATGAAATGGCTGTTTTGTACTCTGGAAGAACAGTAATGTATGTATTTGGAGCTTGCTTTTGGTTGTCTGCTATTATAAGCATCTTTCATTTGTTTTGTGTGTTTATGTCTTTTCTGCTTTTTAAGTTTTGCTTGTGAATGGGTATGATGTTTAACACTATTGAGTTTGTGCTTACAACTATGAGACATTGAAATTTGGTTGAAGTCATGTGTTGCTGGAAAACCCCCGCTAAGTCCATTCATTTACTGTTGTCTTGACCACAACAGTACCAGTAATCTTTAGTCATGGTTAGTCGTCTATATATGTTACCAATATGACATGTTCTGTTTCTTATCATTGGGTACTTGGAGTTTCAGATTCAAGCTAGCTCTTGCTGAAAATGGATTCCTGTCGGTGTATTCTAAATAATATTGTCTACCGATTTCAAGTCTAGTCCTCATCACATTTGTTCCATTGTTCAACATTTTCTGAAAATCACAAGTGTTAGCCTACTTCAGAACTTGAACCAAAGATTGATTTGACAATGACAGTGTGTTTTTTCTTTTTTGTTATGTCGTCTGAGAATATGGCAAACCTCCATGCCAAATTGTTTTATGCAGAGGGACCATCATAGACACTCTTGAAATGTGTTTTGGCGTTTCTCTCTTTATTGTGTGGGTTCTGGTGTTTTTTTGTTCCTCCTTTACAATCATGTAGTGTTTGGTCCTGGCTTTAACTGTTGACAGTTTAACCCTCTTGCATTCTCACATTTGTTATAGAAAAAAACCTTTTCCTTGTGTTCAAATTCTTTCACACATTTTGGGGGAAAATCTGTCTTTTGGAGCACACAGAGCGCCATACAGTTACTATCACATCATCGAGTGAAAAGCTTCTTCATAGTGTGTGTACAACAAGCCAGAACTTAGTGCGTGGTGAAAATGCCATCGGAGGGGGGTCTCAGAGTGGGGGCAGCTACGGGCGGCTTGAATATACAGAGGCAACTTCCGGCTGGGTTGTTTTGGGTGGAATAAATGCAAGAGGGTTAAAGGGTTTGGTGTTCATTATGCTGTCAGTTACGGTCCTGTTCCATAAGTTAGCAACATCAGCAGTAAGAGGCAGCTAGATGTGTTTTTGCTCTGTTTCAAGCTGAACCAAAACAAATACTGCTGGTAACTTGTCAATTGTCAGCAGTAAGAGTCAGCTAGATGTGTTTTTGCTCTGTTTCAAGCTGAACCAAAACAAATACTGCTGGTAACTTCTCAATTGTCAGCAGTAAGAGGCAGCTAGATGTGCTTTTGCTCTGTTTCAAGCTGAACCAAAACAAATACTGCTGGTAACTTCTCAATTGTCAGCAGTAAGAGTCAGCTAGATGTGCTTTTGCTCTGTTTCAAGCTGAACCAAAACAAATACTGCTGGTAACTTCTCAATTGTCAGCAGTAAGAGGCAGCTAGATGTGCTTTTGCTCTGTTTCAAGCTGAACCAAATCATGCTACTGGTAACTTCTCAATTGTCAGCAGTAAGAGGCAGCTAGATGTGCTTTTGCTCTGTTCCAAGCTGAACCAAATCAAATGCTACTGGTAACTTCTCCTTTGACAGCAGCTAGATGTGCTTTTGCTCTGTTTCAAGCTGAACCAAATCAAATACTACTGGTAACTTCTCCTTTGACAGCAGTAAGAGGCAGCTAGATGTGCTTTTGCTCTGTTTCAAGCTGAACCAAATCAAATACTACTGGTAACTTCTCCTTTGACAGCAGCTAGATGTGCTTTTGCTCCGTTTGAAGCTGAACCAAAACAAATCATGCTACTGGTAACTACTCATAGAAACTTTAGGGAAAGCTGGAAAACGGGAGGGTCTTCCGAGAAGAATCCCCCCCCCCCCCCCCTTCAATAGTTTTGGCCCTGAACGCCATGCCCTCTTTGGGGGCCAGATTGCACTTGTTTCATGTCTCTTAAATACCCCTATGCTGTCATCATTTTTTGTTATGCATTAATTTACCGTTGTGTAGTGAGAAGCCACGAAGAAGTAGATATAAATTTTTTAAATCACGAAACTGTCATAACAAGCAAGCAAATTGCTGTGTCGATGGGTCAGGGAATCTGGGAGTTGAAGAGAATTTCATGTGTTATATGATACCATTTACATCTTAATATGAAAGACACCCCCCCCCCCCACTGGGGATACCGGTTGTTCCCCCATCTTCAGTGCTTGTAATTTTAATCTGTCACTCTTTGACTGCCTTTTTCCTTTGCTTACTGTCATCTACTACCATCTTTCTGCCTTATTTGTCCATTCTCCTGCCCTTTTTCAAGAAACACAAAGATTTTCTCCAGCCGAAGATGGACATGCTGGGCCTAACTTTCTTAGGCGCATAACAGCAGCATGACGCATCTGCGCTAGGAAACTGAGCAATCAGAGAAGAAGATACGAAAGGGTAAAACGGTTTAGTTTATTTCTTTTGTTTTTCCTTTTCATTTTGCATGGCTGAACATCGGCATTAATTCACGGTGCACATTTCTTGTTGATCCACGTCAGGGCAGCTGCAAAGTCGTTATGTACATACGTGGGGATACCGGGGGGTCTTTCATAAAAATAGTCCCCCCACCTTCTGGAAGTTCTGTGCTTGTAACTTCCTCTAATCTGCCACTCTCTTTGACCCTGCCTTTTTCCTTTGCTTTCTGTCATCTACTATCTGGACTTATTGGTCCATTCTCCTGCCTTTTTTTCAAAGAAATCTTCCAAATAATGTTTCTCTTGAGCTCCTCCGAAATCGGAATGTGTCGGCTGTACGCAGCGGGGAGACCAGTGAAAACTGAAAACTGGACACATACATACCTTACCCATTATGGCCATATGGCCTGGGAACACAGAAGAAGAAGTACATACGTCGTAAATGTCCTTTTTTTGTTTGTTGTTTTTGCAGAAGACGATGGCTTAGAAAGCAATGCAGTGGAGGATGCTAGCATGCATGTATATTCAACCAGACCAAGAGATTGTTTGTTTTCACTGATGCCATAATGCAACAACCCCCGTGCACATTTTTTGCAGCTTTTTTTTTTTTTTTGGTAGTGCGTTTATATATCTAGATGTGTTCTGGTAATAGCGACTGTGTCGGAAACTAATGTGTGCGTTTATATATCTAGATGTGTTCTGGTAATAGCGACTGTGTCGGAAACTAATGTGTGCGTTTATACATCTAGATGTGTTCTGGTAATAGCGACTGTGTCGGAAACTAATGTGTGCGTTTATATATCTAGATGTGTTCTGGTAATAGCGACTGTGTCGGAAACTAATGTGTGCGTTGTTGGTATACCTCCACACTGTACAGATGTTGGTACAACTGTGTTGTTTGCACCTGTAATTATGCTATCCTGACTTATGAGAATCAAACATTTTGTGAAAATAAAACAACATTGTCATACAGTTCATTTGTGAAATGCATCGCTGTTTTGTATTCCCATATTATTTCGGAGCATAAGGCACGCATTCATTATAAGGTACATCCCCAAAATTTACACAAAATTCGGATTATTATATTTTCTTGCTATATTATTACTAGTCATATTATAAGGCATATATTCTGAGAAAAAGGATCGCCTTATACTGTGTGTAGTGTAAATTTGGATATGATACCAGTTATAATTATGAAAAGTATTTATACAATGCTATCTCTGTGACCCCCCCCCATACATATCACCATTTGTGAAAAGAAACGAGATAGTCTGCGTTCATAACACGGTGGTACAATCAAATAAATATATTTTTTATTACAAACTGTATCACTATATAATGGCATACAATTTTTTTCAAATATATTCGATACATGTTCCGACACAAATAATGTTTAATATATTTTATGCGTATATTCCGATATGCTTTTCATATAATAGAAATGGTGGGCTGTACAAGTTGCAAGGAAAGTAGGCAAATCTTATAAAGACGTAAATCTTAAGCATTTATCTCACCCGGCTTTATAAGAATTTCAAATAAATAATATGTCTCAAAATTTCTGTTACAGCCTTAAAAAAATCAGCAGACTCGGGAAAGCAGCATGGAAAGTATAGAAAAAAGTAAAGTATTTTAATTTATCTCTTGCAACATTACAAAAAATGTTGAAATACCTATGTGTATTGTAACAGATGTCCCCCCGTGGGGATACCGGGGAGTCTTTTGTGCAAATGCCTTTCCCCTTTGCTTACTGTCGTCTGCTATCTTTCTATCTCACTGGTCCATTCTCCTGTCTTTTTTCTATAAATTCTTGCAAAGATTTCTTCAGCTGAAGTCGGACATGCTGGGCCTAACTCTTTCTTAGGCGCATAATGGCAGCATGACGCATCTACGCTCATATGACAGGAAACTGTCTGAGCAAGCGAAGAAGAAGAAGAAGTAATATATCTCAAAACCACTGTTAGAAACTTTAAGCACTGTTTTTTTGTGAAACTGTGATTGCCTTGTTAAAATATCTGTGTATTGAATTCTATTTCAAAACCTCTCCCTCCTAAATCGCTGAAAACTGAAAACTGAAAACCGGACACATACATACCTTATCCATTATGGCCAGGGAACACAGAAGAAGACGAGAATCTCTGTTAGAAAATCTAAGCTGTTTTCCGGAAACCATGATTGTCATCCAGGTGTTCACTTTCATTCCATATCTTCCACACACACAACTTGTGAGGTGTGTTAGTCAGGCAGAGGTGGTGAACTGTTTGATGGTGCTGTCTTGGCCGGCAGTAACAAACAAATTGGGACCCAGCCAGGCGATTCTGTTGGCATGACTGTTAGCATGGGCTGCACACACACACACACACACACACGCATGTACATCTGAGCACCGAGTGAACACACACACACACACACACACACATACACATCCAAGCACGTGACTGCACACACACACACACACGAGTGTGCATATGCACGCATACACATCCAAGCATGTGTGCGCGCGCACGCACACACATCCAAGCATGTGAGTGCGCACACACACACACATGTAAATGCAAACACACACATACAAGTGCACATACACCTACACAAACATGCACACATATCGTATCATATCTCTCTCACACACACATACTTTCCACACATACATTCATCAAAGGGTTATCAAAAGGATTGCACACACTGATGCTGTCAACTAAGGGATTGAGTGATCATTGCGATAGTAACACCTGTACGCTATATAAAAGAATATCTGGACTGTCAGCACAGTTTTTCCGTTAACTCATTCCCGACGAATTCCGAGTATAGTCAGAAGAGGAGGAGAACGTCAGTCAGGGCCTAATTCCGAGTATAGTCAGAAGAGGAGGAGAACGTCAGTCAGGGCCTAATTCCGAGTATAGTCAGAAGAGGAGGAGAACGTCAGTCAGGGCCTAATTCCGAGTATAGTCAGAAGAGGAGGAGAACGTCAGTCAGGGCCTAATTCCGAGTATTCTTGTAACAACGGTTTCTGAGCCTAAAACTTGTCTGAATCCATGTTTTCTCAATCCAAACCAGGTTTTTCGAGTTACATCTCTTCGTCACACTTCCAGCATTCGTTTCACTTATGTTTGGCACTTCTATTTCATTTATTAATGTATAAAATGTCCAAACAGTCGGCCCTATGCAAGCCCTCACAAAATGCTCCAACAAGTTTTCATTCATAGTGATAGAGACTAATAATTCTGATTTTAATGCAAGTAATGACGATTTAAACTTGTTGAAAATGAATTACAGACAGATGCGCGCTTTGTTGCTTTTTTTTATATTTGTTATATTTTTTTCTAGGCAACCCCAGGCCAGTAATGATGTTTGCCTTAGGGAGCAAAGTCCTCAAGGGGTTAACTCATTCACATCGCAACGATTTTGAATTATTAAAAAAAAAAAAAAATCACTCTAGCCATACACACAAACAAAACATACATAAACAAAAGGAGAAATGAAAGAAGATTACAGGTTTTTACTTCAGGTTTAGACATAGGGAAGCGGTAGATCAGACTTTTTTTTATATATAGACTTTATATAGAAAAAAACTACACCGATTGGTTTCCCCACAACAAACCACTACAAAAGCAAAGTCAGAGGCAAAATTGTGGTCTAAGGGAGCAAAGCGACTTTAGAATTGACCAAAGTCAAGGCACACAGATTTACTTCCCTTAAAGCAAATGCATCAAATTGACAGCTATCTATTAATTCCGGACGTATATGGCCGGAATGACTTGAAGGGGTTAAACCGACTGCAGCTGTTTTTCCTGTTATCTCTTCCAGCACCATACACAGATTTACTTCCCTTAAAGCAAATGCATCAAATTGACAGCTATCTATTAATTCTGGACGTATATGGCTGGAATGACTTGAAGGGGTTAAACCGACTGCAGCTGTTTTTCCGGTTATCTCTTCCAGCGCCATGTATTGTTTGACGTTCCTGGTTGTCCGTTGCATCTCAACCGACAAGGGTGGGGTGGGGGGGGGGGGGGTAACTATTCTTTTGAGCGTGCATGCGTTGCTTTAACGGAAGAAAGTCACATAAGCTCTTAAAACAGACATACATTTGTGAGGCATAATTGGCATGAAATTCTACTGTCTAAATAAATCTGATGAAATCCTACTAGTTATCATCACTATATTCAGACCTGCTTACTCTACTCTTTTCGAGTAGCATTCTACTCTATTTGGACCTCTACTACTCTTCGAAATTGAACAAAATAGCTCTAATTACTCAATCTAATTTAACCATACATTACCAACACTTAAAACATGAGCATTGACTCATAATGACCTGGAACTATACCAAAGAATATAGTAAAACGAAAGTAGGGCGTGACGTCACTCCCTGCGCCGGATATGGGGTGCGAGTTATCCCCCCTACATCCGGGCAGGCGAGGTGCGCGCGCGCACTACAAACATCATTCTTCCTTTTCCACCCAAGCTCTCTTGACCTGGCTTGCCATTGCTCTCCTCCTTTTGGGGTTTCTGCTCTGTTCTAGGTGGGTCCGTTCCATTTATTTTGTATCTGACTATTCTTTGGTTTCTTGGACTGCCTGTTGGGCTGTCTTTCGATTTTATTTTCTTGTATTTTTGGAAATTTTCATGATACAAGTCAGGCCGGTTCTCTTCGTGTGTGTTGTGTGGGCGGCCATCATGGCTTCACCCACCCCCCACACTCTGCCTAAGACTTCGGTCTCTTCTCCGGTTCTCTCCTCTACCCCTCTCCCTCGCGATAGGAGTGGTAGGTTCTGTTCTCCCTCTCTTTCTCAAGAGAAGTCTGCTAAGGAAAAATCTGTTTCAAAAGAGAAATCTCTCAAGAGATCTTCGCGTTCTTCTTCAAAGCAAGACGTTTCTTCTGTTAAGGGGGCTTCAGTTTCTCGAAACGAACTTGACCCCTCTTCTTCTGTTTCGGTGGCTTCCACCCCTTCGGGCGATACTCAGGCCGTTCTGCAGTCCTTTATCGACCAGCTCGGCTCTAGTGGTCTGCACATTTGCCCCGTTAAGTCAGTTGATTCTTCGGATTACTTTGCCGGTTCCCATGAGTCAGTTTACCCGGTTGTTTCGGCCCAAACAACCGGGTCTACTCTCTCGCCTACTCTTGTCCACAGGGTCTCCAGCAAGCGTCCTCTTTCCACGAGGGCCCTTTCTTCCTCCAAGACGTCGGAGGGCACTTACGTGGCCTCTCACTTCAAACCGGTGGGGCTACGGTTGGTCCACCCGATCCTGGAGGATCCACCGGTTCTTCTCCCGGAGGATCAGGAGTATCCTCCGGAGAGCTCGCCCCCCCATGCTATGGGATTTGAATCCGACGGACGGTCGGATTCAAGGCGAAGGCCCCCCACCTCTGTATCCAAAAGAGGTCACGGTTCGGCCGAACCGTGGGGCTATGAACCTACCGGGGACGAAGGGACTAGATCCCTAGGCCCCGAAGGCCACAGGCTCATGGCCAGTTCCGTTGAGACGCGAGCTCACGGTTCTGGCGCCTACAGGCAAACGGTGTAGGACGGGCTAGACCTGTCCGCCCCGAAGTTAATCCCGGTTCCCGTTACCGGGAGGACGGAACCGGTCGACTACCTTCCCACTCCTCGGTCTACCGACCTCTCATCCGGTTGGAACCGGCATCTTCGGATGAAGATCAACCGGCACGCATAGCCATGCGTGACCAACCGGCGAGGTTTCACCCGGTTCAGTTTAAGCCTAGAGCTACTCTACCGGGTGAACGGCACCGTACAACCGGTGAACCGGTTTTTGTCCACCCAGCAGGGGGGCAACCGGGTGATTCACGGCGGCATACGGATGAAGCATCTCCGTTTTTCCCTCAACGTGATCACCACCGTTCTCACGGTGAGGCTTCTCCGGTGGAATCGGAGCTTTCAGACGGTGAAACCGGTTCTGATTTGGAAGCGTTGATTGAGCGCGAAGTGCAACGCCGCCTTCGTTCAGCGGTGTCTGGCCTTGTTCCCCAGGAGGACGGGTCTTCCCAGGACGCGCCCTCTGTTGCCGGTGTTCAGTCCCACGGTGTGGGCGTTCCCCAACAAGGCTTGTTGGAGATTTTGAAGGACTCTTGCCCGGATGTTGTTGAGCTTAGTCGGTCTGTGTCACAGTCGGCTACCGGGGAGTCTGTCGGCTCTTTCCAGCAAGGCAAGAGCCGTCTCCTCCTCCAGGCTCCTACTCTTCTTTTGGACGCCGTGCGGAAGGCAGAGGCTTTCTTGCAGACGGGCAGACCAGAACAGCCCCTGATCGGTCTTTCTAGCCGTTCGAGCCGTTCGCTGCGTCAGAAAGAGGACACCACAGCTGTGGGTTCTTTTTCGGTCCCTCCGTTTAGGTCGGTCCTCCCTCTCTTGGAGGACTACCTTCCGTTTCCTTCCTTCTCTAAGCCGTCTAAAGCGGAGCTAGAGAAGTTGAGATTGAATGCAGGCTTCGCTGCTCCAATTGTCCTCAAGCAAGCTGTTTTCAGGCAACTGGAAACTGGGCTTTCTGACGCTCTCAAGGGGTGTGGCGTGGCCACTTCCCTTATTCGTGTTGTGGCGGAGTCTCTAGGGAAGTCCACCTCCGAGTCTCCGGTGGATTTTCGGATTTTTGATTCGGTGGACGAGCCTTCCATCGGTGTGGCTCTTGCTGCCTTAGGGGACTCTATGCAGAGTCTCTCTGAAGTCGTGGCGGCCTTGAAGGTCCAGTCTTCTGCTGTGTCTAGAGACAGTCTCTTGTCGGAGTCCAGATCTCTCTCCCAGAGGGAAAAGGAACGGCTTCGTTCTCTCCCTTTGCCGTTCTCAGGGCTGTTTGGCCAGGAAGTTGTGGATCCGATTGTGGAATCGTCCACTAAGAGGAAGTCTGAGGATTCTCATGACGCGTTGGTCAGGGAGCTTCTCAAGCGCTCCCGCTCTGATCCTGGGTTTCGCCAGTCCCTTCCCAGATTCCCTGCCTCAAGAGCTAGGAGGGGGAATTTGGCGTTCAAGTTACCGCAGCAGTCTAAAGCCCTACGGTACTCCTCCTCTCGAGCTCCTTTCCGGTCCAGGGCCCAAAGGTCTCGTCCTCAGGCCTCCAGGGGCTTCAGGAAGATGCTTTCCAAGGGCCAGCCTTTTCTTTAGACCCCGCACGGCCCCGGGAATCCACCGGCGCTCCTGCGTCAAGCGTAGATGCGCTCGCGAAGGCGTATCCCGCTTGGCAGTCGGCTGTCAAAAGCGCATGGATTCTCGGTGTTGTGCGGGAGGGTTTTCGGTTTCAGTTTGTCCTGGAACCTCCTCTGTCTGCACAACCGATCTCCTTCCCACCACCTTCGGATCCGGAGCGGTTCGACATCCTTCAAAAGGAGGTCTCCGCTCTGGTGGAGAAGGGAGCGGTCACTCTTCTAGAAGAACCGGGCCCCGGCTTCTATTCTCGCCTGTTCACCGTGCCGAAGAAATCGGGCGGCTTCCGTCCTGTTCTGGATTTATCTCCCTTGAACAAGTTCACCAGAAAGGTTCGGTTCAAGATGGAGACTCCTTCCACGGTCAGGGCTTTCATTCGCCCAGGCGACTGGGCGACCTCCATAGACCTTCAGGATGCCTATTTTCACGTGTCTATCCACCCGAGCCGCAGAAAGTTTCTGCGCTTCGTTTGGCAGGGTCGTGTGTTTCAGTTCAGCGCCCTTCCCTTCGGCCTCTCCCTGGCTCCTTGGATCTTCACCAAGGTGACCAGGGAGATGGCCTCCTTGGCACGCGCGAGAGGCCTCAGACTGAAGGTCTACCTCGACGACTGGCTGCTGCTCGCCGCCAGTCGGTCGCTGTCTCTTCAACACACTCAGGTCCTTCAGGACATTTCTGTCTCCCTGGGGTTCAAGATCAATCGGAAAAAATCCGATCTTGTCCCTTCTCAGAGGTTCAAGTACCTCGGCATGTGTTTCAACACTCTCACCTTCTCGGTGTCGCCCTCGCCGGAGAGGATTTCGGCTCTCTCTTCTCTGGTGGCGGACCTCTCAGAAGCGAAGTCCGCCACCCTTCGCCGACTCCTCAGCCTCTTGGGGCTGATGGAGTCGGTCTCCGAGCTTCTCCCGCTCGGCAGGGTCTTCAAGAGACCTCTGCAGAGGGAGATCACCGCGCGGGTCTCGGATCCATCCCTATACGACCAGCTGGTTCCGTTAGGGCAGTGGTTCCGGAAGGCGGTCCTTCAGTGGACCGACACATCCTGGATGAACAGTATGGTCCCAATCAGTCGATTGGGGTCCCAGCTGTTCATCTTTACGGATGCCTCCCTCAGCGGTTGGGGAGCCCACATGGACAAGGAGGAGATCTCCGGTCTGTGGACTCCGGCGGAGTCTCGTCAGCACATCAACCTCTTGGAGATGGAGTCCATTCGCTTGGCTCTCCTCCACTTCGCCCCTGCGATTCAGGGACGGTGGGTCACGGTGTGCGGGGACAACTCCGCGAGTTTGTCCTACCTTCGTCGTCAGGGAGGAACCCGCTCTCTTCCTCTTTCTCTGGCGGCGGAGAGGATCCTGCTCTGGTCAGCCTCTCAGGGCATCGATCTCTCCGTGGAGTTCATCCCGGGAAAACTGAATGTTCTCGCGGATTCCCTCAGCCGGTCTCAGCAGGTTCTGCCGACCGAATGGACGATCGCCCATCACGCCTTGGCTCAGATTTGGGATCTCTGGGGCAAGCCCATGATCGACCTCTTCGCAACGAAGTACAGCGCTCGCTTGCCTCTCTACGTGTCCCCTGTTCGGGACCCCCTAGCGTTGGCATTCAATGCGTTCTCCCTGGACTGGACTGGCATGTCCCTCTACGCCTTCCCACCGACGGCGTTGATCTCCAGGGTCCTTCAGAAGTGTTTCCGGGAGTCCCCCCACATGGTGCTGATCACTCCCTTGTGGCCCACGAGCCACTGGTTCCCGGAGCTCCTCGCTCTGGCCCGAGACGGTCCTCTGCGTCTCGAGCTCACTCGGGCCACTCTCATCCAGCCAAGAAGCGGGGTCGGCCACCCAGACCCCTCTCGGCTCAACCTTGCCGCCTGGCTACTTTAAGACAAGGGCTCAGGCGGCAAGGCTTTTCCACCAGGACGGTGGACCTTTTGGTTTCTTCGCGTCGTAAATCAACCAGCGACTTGTATGGTCTTCGCTGGGCGACGTGGTTTTCTTTTTGTTCCGAGAAGAAGCTTGATGCGCTCAGGCCTTCTACGGTTGAATTTTTGGATTTTCTGACTCATCTTCGTAACTCGAGAAATCTTTCGTACAAGACCCTGTCCGGCTACAAGGCCGCCTTGGTCAGTACCATTACCTTGGCTTTGGGGGCGAAGCGCGCTGAGAGCCTTTCGGCTCTTCCCGTTTCGCATTTTCTGGATGCCGTCCGTTTGCAGGCTCCTTCCAGGACGATTCACGTCCCACAGTGGGACGTGTTCTTAGTTTTGAACTTCTTAAGGGATAGGTGTGAACCCCTTTCCTCTCTGTCCCTTAAGCTGTTGACCTTCAAGACTGTCTTTCTCATCACTTTGGCCTCAGCTAGACGTGTCAGCGGGATACACGCCTTTAGCGGACTACCCAGGGACATTGAGTTCACGGACGATTTCTCCGCGGTCTCTCTGACCTTCCTTCCTGAGTTTCGTGCCAAGAACCAACCAGGGGATGTGGGCTCTCCTCTGGTGCACATCGCAAGTCTGTGTTCTGTCCTCGGGCCTGATGATGCGGACCGCTTCCTGTGTCCTGTCAGGTCGCTTAGGTTCTACCTGGCCCGGACTAAGCCTTTCCGTGCGGCTAGGCGTCGTCTTTTCCTTTCCGTTAACGTCAAGTATTGCAAAGACGTCGCTAAGGGGACAGTCTCTCGTTGGTTGCTGGACTGCATTAAGCTTGCTTACGCTTCCTCTCTTGTTAGACTCCCTCAGAACCCGGTTCGGGCCCATGAGTTAAGAGCAATTAGCACCTCTTTGGCCCTACTCAGGGGAGTGCCTTTGGTCAAGGTCATGGCTTTGGCTTTTTGGAAGTCTCAAAACACGTTCATCCAGCACTATCTCAGGGACTTCTCCATTAGAGGAGATGACAACCTCTACTCCATCAGGAAGGTTGTGGTCGCCCAACTCCCCGTCTCCCTGTGATGTAAGTGTCGCAATGCCCTCTTTTCGGGTATTTACTTGTTGGTATATCATGGGTATGATTTTTTGGGGGAATGTCTTTTCAGACAGGGTTTTGTGAGCCTTAAGAATACGTGTTGTTCTAGGCTTAAGCCTTTTTTATCAGGTCAAGGGTGCTTAGCTTCTCAAATGGGAGCATCACCCTCCTCCTCTCTGGTAATCTGCACATGTTTTAAGTGTTGGTAATGTATGGTTAAATTAGATTGGTAGATTTTTATCAATCTTACTATCTATTTTAACTAAATACTTACCAACACTTAAAACAAATATGTTCCCTCCCTGCCTGCCCGCCTGATGCTATTTGAGGGAAAAGGGTTTTCGAATGATGTTTGTAGTGCGCGCGCGCACCTCGCCTGCCCGGATGTAGGGGGGATAACTCGCACCCCATATCCGGCGCAGGGAGTGACGTCACGCCCTACTTTCGTTTTACTATATTCTTTGGTATAGTTCCAGGTCATTATGAGTCAATGCACATGTTTTAAGTGTTGGTAAGTATTTAGTTAAAATAGATAGTAAGATTGATAAAAATCTACCATTTTCAGTGAACGTTATTTGATGGTTTAATGAAGAAGACTACTCGTTTCACACCAAAACTACTCATTTCAGCTATCCAGACTACTCAAGACTTGTGTAGGGGTTAAACAGGTCTGCTATGTTTGTAGTCTCCCATACTCGAATCTGATCAAATATCTTATTTTTGTATCAGACATTTTATTTGATTTGTGCGTTGCGGTCTACGTGAGTATTAGTGAATGAAAATAGTAGTTATTTTTAGATGGAAGTATTTCATGACTCAGACATTGTCACAATCGTATCGTAGTTGGGTCAAATCGTATGCAGTGTGGCTAGGCCTTTAACCCTTTCATCGCCACTGTCGCCTCTTGGCACCACAATGATTTAACACCCATGTCACTGAAAGGCATCAAATGAGGGTCTGTAACCAATTATGTTCTTTATTTTGGGAGGTAAGGATAGGCCCTATTTTATAATAATAATAATAATAAATAACATTTATAGAGCGTCCTTTCTCTCTTGAGCTCATGGCGCTTCACAACTGTTTAAATAAATACATAAATCATAAGTAAGCTACTACAATATCAACTATCACAAACATTCACACAGCCACAACAGGCACGCACGCACACGCACACGCCCACACCCACGTACGCGCGCGCGCACACCCACCCACCCACAATGTGGGGGACATCATTTTAAGGCAGGAAACAGGACAAGGAAGAAGTCAGAGGTATTGCCGGAAGAGGTGAGTTTTAAGAGCAGTTTTGAAAGATTTAGCAGAACGAAGTTCATATGGTAGGGTGTTCCAGACAGAAGGGGCGCTGAAAGAAATGAACGTGCATGCATGTCAGAGAAGAATCCCAAATATTGCAGATGAAATCTTTTCTCTACCCAGGTAAGTTTAATGGAAAGTTTTGCCTAAAAAATGGCTGGAGTTGAAAGGGTTAAAGTCACTGACCTAGAATGGAGGGTCTCTTCTTGTACGAATCGTTGGTGTCGTCCCACATGATCACACGCCCGTCGCGTGCAGCGGTGACGAAACAGGAGCTGTGAGGACACCAGGCAATGCAGCACACCATAGCACTGTGCACCTCTCCTTTACTCAGCTCCTGACAACAAGACAAAATACTGCTGCTACTGCTGTTCCTACTGCTTGTTCTACTTGTATACTTGAAACGGTCAGCGGTGACAAAACATGAGCTGTGAGGACACCAGGCAATGCAGCACACCATAGCACTGTGCACCTCTTCTTTACTCAGCTCCTGACAACAAGACAAAATACTGCTGCTACTGCTGTTCCTACTGCTTGTTCTACTTGTATACTTGAAACGGTCAGCGGTGACGAAACATGAGCTGTGAGGACACCAGGCAATGCAGCACACCATAGCACTGTGCACCTCTCCTTTACTCAGCTCCTGACAACAAGACAAAATACTGCTACTACTGCTTGTTCTACTTGTATACTTGAAACGGTCAGCGGTGACGAAACATGAGCTGTGAGGACACCAGGCAATGCAGCACACCATAGCACTGTGCACCTCTTCTTTACTCAGCTCCTGACAACAAGACAAAATACTGCTACTACTGCTTGTTCTACTTGTATACTTGAAACGGTCAGCGGTGACGAAACATGAGCTGTGAGGACACCAGGCAATGCAGCACACCATAGCACTGTGCACCTCTTCTTTACTCAGCTCCTGACAACAAGACAAAATACTGCTGCTACTGCTGTTCCTACTGCTTGTTCTACTTGTATACTTGAAACGGTCAGCGGTGACGAAACAGGAGCTGTAAGTGAGGACACCAGGCAATGCAGCACACCATAGCACTGTGCACCTCTCCTTTACTCAGCTCCTGACAACAAGACAAAATACTGCTGCTACTGCTGTTCCTACTGCTGGTTCTCAAAGCCTGAACAAAGCACTCACTAATAACAATGTAATAGCAATACTTCTTCTTCTGCTTTCCCAGGCCATATGGTCATAATGGGTAAAATACGTATGTGTCCGGTTGTCAGTTTTCACTGGTCTCCCCGCTGCGCACAGCGCACGATTTCTGAGGAGCTCAAAGGAGAAAAATTATTTGGAAGATTTGTTTTTTGAAAAAAAAGTCAGGGGAATGCGCCAATAAGTCAGAAAGAGATAGTAGATGATAGAAAGCAAAGGGAAAAGGCAGAGTCAAAGAGAGTGGCAGACTAGAGGAAGTTACAAGCACAGAACTTGAAAAAGGTGGGGGAACTAAATAGCAATACTAACAGATCAGAAGAAGTTGCCCCCCCCCCCCCCCCCCCCCATCCCCCGTGGGGATAGCGGGGGTCTTTTGTATAAATAGTTCCCTCACCTTCTGGAAGTTCTGAGCTTGTAACTTCCTCTAATCTGTCACTCTCTTTGACTCTGCCCTTTCCCTCTGCTTACCGTCATCTACTATCTTTTTGCCTTAACGGTCCATTCTCCTGCCTTTTTTTCAAGAAACACTTTCCAAAAAAATTCCTCCAGCCAAAGGCGGACTTGCTGGGCCTAGGCGCATAACGGCAGCATGATGCATCTACGCTCATAATTGACAGGACTTTGGGCGATCGAAGAAGAAGTTGCTTGCACAGAACTTCCAGAGGATGGGGTAACTACAGTGGAACCCCACCGACACTCTGGTAATCCGGACAGTTTTACTCAGTCTCTTCTCTTCTTATTTACTACTAAAAGACTTACAGTACAGTGGAACCTCCCTTATAAGACCTTAACAATCATCAAAAAAGAGGTCTTATAAGGGAGGGGTCTTAAAGGGAGGTAATTTTAATACTTACTAAGAAGGGCAATGCCTCAGAGAAGTAGGTATTATATGGGAGGGAGTCTTATAATGGGAGGTCTTATAAGGGAGGTTCCACTCTATTAGCATAGCAACCACCTCACAATTACATTTAGTTTGGCCCAGTCTGTAGGGTGCACAACAAGCGTAACGTGATGTTATTTTAGTCACAAGAAACACAACAAAACGTCTGTCATACATGTTTCTTGTGAATAAAATGTACACTTGTGTGCCTGTTTGTTTGTTGTGTGTTCCAGTAATGTTGCAGTCTGTTTCAGTTGGGGGTTTTTAGTCTGTAGGGTGTTCGCAACACCGAGGTTCGACTGTATTGTGATTCACACCCAGAAAAATACAGCAACAGAATTGTTAGAGTCAAAAGAACGTAAAATATCAATATCTAAGAGAAAGTTGCTAGAAGAGCCGTAATAGAGCTCAGGACTTCCAGAAGACGGGGGAACTATTGTGATTCAAAATACAACAGAATCGTTTTGAGTCGAAAGAACATAAAATATCAAGAGAAAGTTGCTAGAAGAGCCGTAACAGAGTTCAGGACTTCCAGAGGACGGGGGAACTATTGTGATTCAAGTTTCGAGTTAAAAGAACATAAAATATCAAGAGAAAGTTGCTAGAAGAGCTATAACAGAGTTCAGGACTTCCAGAGGGCGGGGGAACTATTGTGATTCAAACCCCAAAATACAACAGAATCGTTAGAGTCGAAAGAACATAAAATATCAAGAGAAAGTTGCTAGAAGAGCTATAACAGAGTTCAGGACTTCCAGAGGGCGGGGGAACTATTGTGATTCAAACCCCAAAATACAACAGAATCGTTACGAGTCGAAAGAACATAAAATATCAAGAGAAAGTTGCTAGAAGAGCTATAACAGAGTTCAGGACTTCCAGAGGGCGGGGGAACTATTGTGATTCAAACCCCAAAATACAACAGAATCGTTTTGAGTCGAAAGAACATAAAATATCAAGAGAAAGTTGCTAGAAGAGCCGTAGCAGAGTTCAGGACTTCCAGAGGATGGGGGAACTATTGTGATTCAAGTTTCGAGTTAAAAGAACATAAAATATCAAGAGAAAGTTGCTAGAAGAGCTGTAACAGAGTTCAGGACTTCCAGAGGGCGGGGGAACTATTGTGATTCAAACCCCAAAATACAACAGAATCGTTTCGAGTCGAAAGAACATAAAATATCAAGAGAAAGTTGCTAGAAGAGCCGTAGCAGAGTTCAGGACTTCCAGAGGATGGGGGAACTATTATGATTCAAACCCCAAAATACAACAGAATCGTTTCGAGTCGAAAGAACATAAAATATCAAGAGAAAGTTGCTAGAAGAGCCGTAGCAGAGTTCAGGACTTCCAGAGGATGGGGGAACTATTGTGATTCAAACCACAAAATCACTGGGAACGCAGAAGAAAAATACACAAAATACAACAGAATCGTTTCGAGTCGAAAAAACATAAAATATCAAGAGAAAGTTACTAGAAGAGCCGTAACAGAGTTCAGGACTTCCAGAGGATGGGGGAACTATTGTGATTCAAACCACAAAATCACTGGGAACGCAGAAGAAAAATACACAAAATACAACAGAATCGTTTCGAGTCGAAAAAACATAAAATATCA
Organism: Phymorhynchus buccinoides; assembly: GCA_017654935.2. Classification (NCBI taxonomy): domain Eukaryota; kingdom Metazoa; phylum Mollusca; class Gastropoda; order Neogastropoda; family Raphitomidae; genus Phymorhynchus; species Phymorhynchus buccinoides. The sequence goes on from CM065704.1 coordinate 37,610,703, forward strand.
AGAGAAAGTTACTAGAAGAGCCGTAACAGAGTTCAGGACTTCCAGAGGATGGGGGAACTATTGTGATTCAACCCCCAAAATCACTGGGAACGCAGTAGAAGAAGAAGAAGAAACCCCAAAATACAACAGAATTGTTTTGAGTTGAAAGAACATAAAATATCAAGAGAAAGTTGCTAGAAGAGCCGTAACAGAGTTCAGGACTTCCAGAGGACGGGGGAACTATTGTGATTCAAGTTTCGAGTTAAAAGAACATAAAATATCAAGAGAAAGTTGCTAGAAGAGCTATAACAGAGTTCAGGACTTCCAGAGGGCGGGGGAACTATTGTGATTCAAACCCCAAAATACAACAGAATCGTTAGAGTCGAAAGAACATAAAATATCAAGAGAAAGTTGCTAGAAGAGCTATAACAGAGTTCAGGACTTCCAGAGGGCGGGGGAACTATTGTGATTCAAACCCCAAAATACAACAGAATCGTTTCGAGTCGAAAGAACATAAAATATCAAGAGAAAGTTGCTAGAAGAGCTATAACAGAGTTCAGGACTTCCAGAGGGCGGGGGAACTATTGTGATTCAAACCCCAAAATACAACAGAATCGTTTTGAGTCGAAAGAACATAAAATATCAAGAGAAAGTTGCTAGAAGAGCCGTAGCAGAGTTCAGGACTTCCAGAAGATGGGGGAACTATTGTGATTCAACCCCCAAAATCACTGGGAACGCAGAAGAAGAAGAAGAAGAAACCCCAAAATACAACAGAATTGTTTTGAGTTGAAAGAACATAAAATATCAAGAGAAAGTTGCTAGAAGAGACGTAGCAGAGTTCATGACTTCCAGAAGAAAGGGGGAACTATTTGCGATTCTTACCCTGTAGTCGGTGGCGGAGAGAGCGGACACCCTTCGCTGTACGGCCACGGC